>CM057228.1:65289188-65985855 GCA_029891385.1 Erythroxylum novogranatense | reverse complement strand
AAATTCAAATTATAAACACATTACCCACCTCGAATCGATGCTAGAAACTTATTCCTTGCTCCAATTTGTCATTTGATTCCTTCTTTCTTCCAATTGAAATTTCCCTAAACCATAATCATCCAAATTTAATATCATAAATCACAACATCTTCAAAATTGATATCATATTTCACCAATCCATAATATTTCCCATAATTCTAAACCAATAATTTCCAAAAACCCCAATTCACAAAATTGGGTATAACCCTAATTAATTTCCATCCAAAATCAAACCCATAATACTTAGAAATCACCAAAATTGACTCCATAATACACAAACCCATACCAATTCCAAGGTATCTAAACCAAAAACTCTCTAAAAGATCAAAGATCAAAAATCGACTCTTACCTTCATCTTCTCCAATTTTGGATTTTCTTGGTCCATAATGGAGCTCTCTTCATTCTCCACCTTTTTCTCTCTTGAATCAACATGGAAAGCTTGCTTGAAGACCCTTAAAAATCAAACCCTAGCTCTCTTCCCTTTTCTTTCTTCTTCTCTCCCGAAGCTCCTCTCATTCTCCTCTCTTCTTATTCTTTTCTTCTCTTACTAATTTTCTGTCTAAGTGTCGTGCATTCTCCTTATATATACTAAAGCTCACTCTTCTTATTTACCAACTTGCCATTAATGAGTGCATAATGTCCAATTTGCCCTTACATGTAAGTCTTATAACATAACAACTTAAGTGATCTTCCAACAATATCCTTCCTAAAAGTTGACATCTTGTCTCCTTATTTCGATCAGGTAGCTGAAGTCATTTGACAAAACTTTCTTCTATAGAAATGTCCCTCTATGTCTTACGAATCTATCGCTTCAAGAATCGGATCGATCGGAGCTCTATATCTCAAAATGTCTCAAAAATACTGAAGTCTGTTAGATATTTCGTTTGGACCAAAACTAAATCAAGACTGATCACTACACGTAACTTCACTCCAGAAGTTGAACATCTTAGAGGCTAAATTGTCGATTGGCTACTTCATACAACTTGTAGATCTATGTCTCTAGTTTCATTTGAAATAGAAATCACCTCATTTCGACCTCTACTGATTCAGAAAACATCAAAATACTGAAATATATTCAGTGGGAAACACCAGCTCAAATCCTCTAAGAACACACTCACTGCACCCGTCCCACCTTTTCCACTTAATCTTTCTCACTTCATTTCAGACAGCTTCGATTTGGTGGAGATGAATAGAAAGGTCTTATGAATCCAATGGTTCAAGAATCAAGTCATTCGGAGGTCTAGAGAAGAAGTTATGGTCAAAAGAAGCAACCATGTTTATGACCTCAATCAGATCTTGAACTGCTTTTGGGAAACAGCTATAACTTTCAGAGAAATGTCTAATTGAGGTGTTATTTGAATGGTTCAAAGAGGACATGAAGAGCTAAAACTTTCATGAAGTCTCAAAGGCCAAATCTTTCATCTGTAGGGTCAAAACAAAAGCGATTTATGATGACGCTATTTTAAGACGATGATGACATCATCAGACGATACAGATTGGGAAAATTGCTATAACTTTCCCTATGGATATCGGATTAAGGATTTCTTTATGTGGATGGAAAGATAATTTCAAGAGCTAAAACTCTTATGAAGAACAAAAAGTCCAATTCCAACGTTTTAAGGGTAGAAAATGGATCATAAGGTAATAATATATAGTAACTGAGACAGTCAAACTGAGACGCAAAAAGTCAAACTGAGACAATGAACAGTAACTGAGACGATGAATAGTAACTGAGATGATGAACGGTACTTTGTCTCATTTCTATGAACAGTCACTGAGACGATGAACAATAACTGAGACGCAAAAAGTCAAACTAAGACAATGAACAGTAACTGAGACGATGAACAATAACTGAGACGGTCAAACTGAGACGCAAAAAGTCAAACTAAGACGATGAACAGTAACTGAGACGGTCAAACTGAGACGCAAAAACAGTGACTGCGTCTCACTTCTCCCGTAACGCCTCTACTTAAAAGATGCATAACTTTCTACTCGAACTTCAAATTTGATGAGACTCGGTTCATAGAAAGGTAAAAGAACCCTCTACAACTTTCATGAAGGCTTTAAAAATCAAATCGACCTCTAAATGGGTCAAAAACTCAACACAAACTGACTGGTTGATCAGATTCACACTAAACAGCATCATAACTTCTAAAAATCATAACTTTCTACTCTCTTGTCCAAAATTTTCGTGCTTTATGTCAATGGAAAGATAAAAACATAATCTACCAACTTCATTAAGACGACTTTGGCTAAATCCATCTAAATCTATACAGATTTGCCATTGAAGTCTCTAAACACCATTCCAATACATCAACTTCACATATCAACACATCAACTTCACATATTCACCCACTACCACAAACTATTCAACTGATTCGTCTCAAACACAATTCAACTCTCCAATAAACTATTCCAAAGCCATTTCCCCACATCAAATTCAACACCAAAGGATATGCGCATACACATTTCTCTTTCACAAAAGTCATACACAATCTTACTCTTAATAGCATTTTCAAATCAAGTAAAATACACTTAAATTTCAAAGATCATAACTTTCAATCCCGATATCGAAAAATAGCATACTTTATGGCTACAAAAAGCTCTCAACATAAGCTACAATTTTCATTAAGATCATTTTCTCAAAATGTGTCTAAATCAAAAATTCAACTCTCAAGTCAAACTTTCTATCTTCAAAAATCAACTTTCTTAATTTCTTCAAAATATAACACTTTCACTAATTATTTCTTGATTTCAACCTCCATTTCAATCATCTCATCCACTTAAACTTTCATAACCAAAACTAATCTTCAAAGTCATCAAAACCAATCACTCAATTTCTCATCAATTTCCTTTAAGTACACTAACATCTATAACACAATACCTATATAACAGACTCATTTAATTCCATTTAATATTTCTAATTTCTACCGAAAGTTTGGGGTCCAACAATATATCAATATATAGTAGCATCTCCAAGTATAGAACAATACAAAAGGGATCAAAGAGTTCGACGTTACAACAATTACCTTTTAAGTCAATATTTGAATTATCCTGCGTACGTATTGGGGGGGGGAGGGTGGGTGTCTTTGGTCTTGTCTTTGTTTTTTTTTTCTTCCAATAAGTATTGACCTTATATGAGATTTTAAGATATGCATATAGACATTTGATAGAGGATAGTCATTGCTTGAGTGATCTATTCTTCCACAAGGGGTTAGAATTGTAAGAGTCATTGTTATATACTGTGAACATTTTTATATGGATAACTTATCTATATGGATTATGTATTTAGCTCACAAGTGTTTTATCATAATATATATGATAAGAAGCTTATTATAGGTATTGTTTTGTAGCTTTTAGTATCATTATTATCCTATATTTATGTTGATCATTTATATTATCAATTTTGCAATTATCATCTTTGTAAACAATAACAATGCCACAATTGAAAATCTCACTAGTTTCAATTTTAAGAAATGAAAAAAGGATATATAATTTATGTTGGAGATGGTAGATATCAACATGACTATGATTAAGGATAAGTTGCCAACACCTACATCTATTAGCTCAAAGGTTGAGAGAATAGCATATGCAGCCTGAAAAAGGTTAAATTGAATGTGTTATTTGACCATAAAGAGATCCATACTAGACCATTTGATGTGTGGATTTCCAGAGATAAACATAGTAAAGGATTACCTTCATAACTTCTCACAAAGATGTAAGGTATCTTCTAATGCTAAAATGGGTGCTTTATTAAAGTAATTGTACTCTATGATATAGAAAAGAGTAAGGCGAGCGAGGGAGTACATAATTAGGGTGTTCCACTTTCAGAGCAAGCTAAAGGCATTAAATATCTGTATTCCTGATGCTTGTATTGTTAATTAAGCTCTAAATATTATTTTATCAAAGTTTGGTATATTGGTCACAACATACAACTTATAGGATAAAGCTTAGGACCTAAATTCATTGATTTCTCATTGTGTGTTGAAGAAGAAAAGTTGGAAAACACTAGTAAAAAACTTTAATTATAATTAAGGAGAATGCAATGGTAAAACCTTGTAAATTTAAAACTAAGAAACCTAAATTTTCTTCACATATAGATATTAGTCAATCGAGTGTTGTTAGAGGTCTTGTGGACATAGCATCGCATATGGGTATAAGGTGTTTCTTCTATAAGAAGAATAGACATAAAAAGTTAAAGTATCAGAAATATAAAACCTAGAAAAAAAGGTAAAACCTATTAGGTAACTCCTTGTTGGAGTTATGTAAATATAATGCCCTAGAAAGCAAGTGTATTTAACTTAATCTTCTTCATTTACGCTTTGTAATGAAAATATTTATTATTGATAAAATAAAAAGTTTAGTTTTATTTGCATAAGCATAATATAACTAGTCATAAGGAACCAATATTTGTTTGTTAATAATATACATATACATGAAGATGTATGGGAAACATGTATATTATTAAAATCAAAATTAATTGATTCATAGTTGAATAATCAAGTTGGTCGTTTGATTATGGTTTAGACAGTAATGTTGCGATTTATCTCCATGTAAGTAAAGGAGTTTGTTTTAAAGGAATGATGAATTTCATATCATGATAGTAGTCAACTATCAATAATGGCACTATTAAATGAATCTGGAATCAAGTATGTTTTCAAGAATAAAGTAGGTCGTTACTTTAATCTTAAAACATGCATTTTAACATTTGCTTATTACGGACTACAATCTTAATGAGTGGTGAACTCATAAGTGTTTCATTATAATTCTTGATATGATCGGAATAGATTTTTACAGAGTATTAATCCAATGTCTGTATGTCAGAATTATTAATTGAAACATGTATCAAGGAACATTCTCTCAAATAAAGAGTTATAGTGATATCATCACTTCTAGATGTTTTATGGAGATTGGTGATTAAACTGGCACCAGGAGTTTGATGGACTAGCTACCCATCAAGTCTTAATACCAAGATTGTTAGAGTAGTGCCCTAAAGGCAATCGCCTTTAGCGCGTTTTGTACAAAATTGTGTACATACTTTATGAATAAATAAAGAAAGGCATAATTCATTAATTTGATGTTCATTATTCATGAATTGATATTGATCTATAAGCAAATTAATGAAGTCCATGATATATGACATAGCATGAAGGAAATTACAATGTGATCACACTACTGAGATTCCTATCATGTGCAATTATGTCAGTATCTAAATTATCCCTAGTCATAGGATTACTGAAACTGGACATCGTTAATCGGAGAGACTAGCATATGTCAAGCTCCTTGATTTGATCAAGCGATGGATCTCGAAACCGTAAATATGAGATGTTTAGGGTTGAGATGTGAATGCTTACTAGAGGTAGTAAGTACATTGGATGACTGCTATGAGATCATCACATGGATGTCCTATTCTAATGTCGGTGATAATCTCATCATAGCAATGGTGCAAATATCCTTAGACTTGAGGTACTCAAGGATATCTTGATACTTGATTCGTGCTTTGACTCCATTCCTTGTTGCCTTACACAGGTCGCTCATAGGGTGGTGATTGGGTACAGCTTGAGGTATTCGAAGGTAATTGAGTAGCCAATAAATAATTCATCACTTCTGTAATAGCAGAAGATGATACCCATGGCCTCTTGTCAGGGTCATTACTTGAAAATCTCTGGCCGGAGTTCATATATCATGAAGAGTGTCTTCAGTGACATATAAAGTAATGAGTCCCAGGACGAGAACTGATATCACTTGGACTAGATTTGACGTAGTCAGTCTAGTAAGAGTTGACACTTTGCCCATACTCATAACCAAGTGGGGTATAGCATGGTGAAAGGACGAATTGCACAGTAATTGTCTATGGAAAGGTTCGTGATATGGTTCGTGATGAACATAGGTTCATTCGTCAAACTAATTACTTTTCGGTCAATTGGGGGTCATGATGTGTTGCTAGATACCGCTCATGACTTGTTTGGATTAAGTGTTAATCTAAGTGGCCAACATAACCGGGAACCTAATGGGTCACACGCATAAGAGTGATTCGGAGAATTCGTAAAATAGTTTTAGATAGAGATCCAATATATAGAGAGCAATAGAACTAAATGGATCCCGATGAGATTGGGATATGTCCCGATGAGATCGCGATGTTGATATTGCTGAAATAGGTCTTCGGTATTTTTTCCATACCGGGACCCGGTAGGACCGACCCCGGTGTGACTGGACCACTTCAGCATTTATATATATATATATCTTATTAATTAATTAATTAATATATATATATATATATATGATCAACGTGGAAGGAGGAGGAGAAGACTTGTCTTATATATATATATATATAAGGCTAACGTGGAAAGCTCACCACTTTAGCATTTAATGTCTTTAAATAGTTAAAGACAAATGGCAAATGAAGGATGAAGTGTTGATGGTCGTTGGTTTTAAGAAGAAAGGGTTTTAAAATCAAATGCTTCTCCTCTCTTCATCATCTTTCTCCAAGCTTCATCTTCTTCTTCTCCAAGCTTCATCATCTTCTCCTTGAGCTCTCCAAGAATAAGGTAAGATCTAGCAGTCTTCACTTTATTCTAGCTATTCCTGGGTCAAAGGGTTTGCCCCGGTTAGCTTCTCTGATCTCTGCGTAGATACCGTTAGAGACGGTCTCCTTTGGTCGTTATGGTTTGATATCGTTATATATAGACACATAGATCCTGGCTTTCGGGAAGGTCCCGGAAGAAAAATTTTTGTTTTTCCACACCGTGTATATGTGATGTACACACCTGGATTTTCCTACAATGGTATCAGAGCCACTTGTGTCGTATATAACAAAGAAATCATAACAAGGTTGGAGCTGCCTATTGGTTGTGACCATTGTGCATGTTGACTATGTTAAATTCGAAATCAGTGTAGCAATCTTGTTTTCGAATTTTCTTGCCCATATGTGCTCATAAGATGTTGTTAAATATATATGTGGAAGAACAGAATTTATCAATGTGGTTTGATATGGTTTTGCTAATTTATTCCCTAATGTTCTGGTTGTTGTGTTTATGCACATTCCTTGAATAGGCATGCTTATAAATTCGAGAATAAATTATAGAATTTTGTTTTTCGGATTTTCTTTCACCGACATGTCTCTAAGATGTTTATGAATGTCTATGAAGATGGAAAAATGTTTTTGACGTGATTGACTATTTATTTGAGAATTTATTGTGTGCTTATGGGAATATCTGTGTTGAGGAACACAGATTCAACATTGGATTTGTTGCTGAGGTTGGTTGAGTTTTTGTTGGAAATAAATCCTAAAAACATTCATGGCGCATGTTGTGAACATGTTGTAACCTCTGTAATTTTCTTAGCATTTATTAAAATCGTTTCAATGAGTTTTTCAAGCAAAAGACAGAGCTTGGCAGTTTTGAGAAAGTTGCTGGAACTGTTTTGTTTGGAATGATTGATTGTGTATTTTTTGGTTCCAATGCCTTGGATCATTTTTAATGTGATTAAAAATATGTTACATTGATGTTGTATGCTTTCCAAACTAATTTTCTTGAAATTGGGTTTCCAAAAATTTTCGGATGTCAAATGTGTCTCATTAGCGTCTCGTTAGTATATTTCTTTGTCTTGATTGTTTTGGCCGTCACCAATTTTGTGACCAGTGCCGAAGTAGTCTTGATAAAGTGTAGACTACTTAGAGATACTTAGGAAGATAATTTGGTATTCTCAAAATTATTTAGAAATCTAAGAGAATAATAGTGTATTAATCAATTTCAAGTTTTTCATGTATAGTATGATTATATATGGTAAGCATGATACAATGAAAGTGTTTCATTGGTACATCAAAGTAAAGTATATTACACTTGGTATTGTGAATTCGAACTGCACGGATTGAGAAATTAGCCGATTATAGAGCACTTCTAAATATAAGTCGACTTACACATGCACAAGTCGACTTGCTCGTGCACAGTAGTCAGGTAAGTCGACTTACACATGTACAAGTCGACTTACAAAATGCTTAGGTGGGATGATGGATGATTATAGGTATAAATTCAATGTGATTGATGAAATGCCCTAAATCATTCCATATAGTCATGGTGACTATAATCCTACAGCTTGGATGAGACCAGAGTTTGAAATCCCTCACATAGAATATGAAAACTAATGCCTTCCATTAATATGGGGAGAACCAGAGTTCTTATAGAGTTCGGGTTGTTGGGTAAACCCAATCTCACTTTATACGGATATGTTCGAACCATGGAAATAAGATTTTTGGATTAATAGGTCGGTTTTCACTAGAAGCGTTGATTTGTTGAGTAAACTCAAGGTTAACGTAGACAGAGGCGAAATTGGGTAGTGTACATCAGATGTACGCGTATCAAGAGTTGATGACCCAATGTGTGTGCATACATCACGAGTTGATCTCACTGGACGATAGTTGCATCTATGATGCAATTGGTATGCCCGATACCTGCCGATTGACCTAAGGTGGCTTGTTGGGTAAACCCAAGATCATTCTTAGCGATGTCGGATATCGACCCACTAAGACACTTTGTCATAATGTTTCTTGGATTCGTAGTGAGGGTTATGGATTCTTTGAAAATAGTGGGAGCCATATGTATGTCATGCAAGTCCTTATGATCATGCATATATTAATATTCTAACATTCTTTCTCTCTTTCCCTTTAGGTTTATTGAAGATGTCTTTTAGTGTGAATTTGCGCTCACTTATGGAGTCTAATAAATTAACTGGAACCAACTTTCTTGATTGGCTAAGAAATCTGAGAATTGTTCTCAGATATGAGGAGTTAAGTTATGTCCTAGATGTTTCACTTCCTGATCCACCTGCTGTTGATGCTTCTGATGAGGATCAGAAAGTATATCGTAAGCATCTCAAAGATAGTGACATGGCTACCTGTATTATGCTCGCCTCTATGTCACCAGAGCTGCAGAAGCAGCATGAGTCTATGGATGCTAATACCATAGTGTTTCATCTTAGAGAGCTTTTTGATGAGCAAGCTTGGTCTGAAAGGTTCGAGACCTCAAGGCTGCTCTTCACGACTAAGATGACTCCGGGGACATCTGCAGTGCAGTATGCACTAAAGATGAATGGGTATATTGAGAGATTGACCATCTTAGGTTTTGTTATGGATTATGAATTAAGTGTTGACTTACTTTTAGTTGGATTGTCTGATAGTTATTCACAGTTTGTGTTAAACTATCGGATGAACCAAATATCCACGACAATCCCTGAGTTGATCAATTTGCTCAAGACAGAAGAGCAATCTATCAAGAAGGATAGCAAGCCAGTGCTTGTGGTGGACTCTTCTTCTTCTGGTTCAAAGAAAAAGAATCTAAAGAAGAAAAAGTCAAAGAAACCAAAAGGAACTGCAGCCAAAAAGAAAACCAAAGAAACTGCACCAAAAGGAACTTGCTTCCATCAGGCAAGACCGCCACCTGGAAGCTTAAATCAGAAAGTCTATCTGGAAGAATTGAAGCGTAAGAAGGCATCGATGCCTCGGCTCCTTCGTATGTTTGTCATTGAGGTTAATCTGCTTTCGATCATAATATATGGGTATTAGATATGGTGTGGCTCACACATATGCAATGATATGCGGGGCCTCGTGGATGATGAGATGACTCATGAAGGAGAACTAGACTTGCGTGTAGGAAATGGAGCAAGAGTTGCTGCATTAGCCATAGGCACTTATTTTTTGTCACTCCCCAGTGGGCTTGTAATTAAACTGGATGAATGTTATTTTGTACCTGTTTTAACAAAGAACATATTGTCTGTTTCTTGTTTAAATAGAGTTGGTTTCCATTTGACTTTTAGTAGCAATGGTTTTTCTATTAGTTTGAATGGAATGCTTTATGGTACTGGTACATTATGCAATGGAATTTACATATTAGATATGTCACATCCAATTATGAATGTCAATGACACGAAAAGACATAAACGAGATAATTTAAAATCAACTTACTTATGGCATTGTCGCCTTGGCCATATAAATGAGAGACACATAGCTAAGCTCCATAAGAGTGGTAGTTTAGGGTCATTTGATTATGAATCATATGACACATGTGAATCTTATTTATTAGGCAAGATGACTAAGTTACCCTTTAAGGGAAAGGGTGAACGAGCGACTGGAGTATTAGACCTAATACATTCAGATGTATGTGGTCCGATGTCCATCCATGCTAGAAGTGGTTGTCTTTACTTCATTACCTTTATCGATGATTATTCTCGATATGGGTACCTGTATCTGATGAGATACAAATCTGAAGCATTTAAAAAGTTCAAACAATTCAGAAATGAAGTAGAAAACCACTTGGGAAATGTATCAAGACATTACGATCCGATCGTGGTGGGGAATACTTAGGCCAACAATTTTTAGATTATCTCAGAGATAATGGGATTTTATCTCAATGGACTCCACCTTACACACCACAGCATAATGGTGGCTGAAAGGAGAAATCGAACCTTGTTAGACATGGTACGATCGATGATGGGCTTTGCAAAGTTACCAAAATCCTTTTGGGGGTATGCATTCAAGACAGCTGTTTATTTGTTAAACAGAGTTCCATCAAAGACAGTTGATGTTACTCCATATGAGATGTGGACTAACAAAAGACCCTATCTTACTCATTTGAAAGTTTGGGGTTGTCCTGCTTATGTGAAGCGGATACAGTAAGATAAAATTGATGCAAAGTCTGACAAGAGTTTGTGTGTAGGATATCCTAAAGAAACAATGGGATATCAATTCTACCTTACTGAGGAACAAAAGTGTTTGTTTCAAAGCATGCTATCTTTTTAGAGAAAGAGTTTCTTTTACAAGAAGACAGTGGGAGCAAAATTGAACTTGAAGAAGTTCAAGATGCTCGAACAGACGCAGATCAACTGCCTAAACCTGAAACTGTGACTCATACATATGAAGTAACAGTTCAACCTTCTACAACACATGAAGTTCGTAGGTCACGTAGGATACGCTCTGTTCTCGAGAGATATGGATTTCTCGTGAATGAACAGAATGATGTATTGCTCATAGAAGATAATGAGCCTACCACCTATGAAGAAGTTCTGAAGAGTTCAGAGTCTGAGAAATGGCTTCATGTCATGAAGGCTGAAATGGATTCCATGTATGAAAACCAAGTATGGACTTTGGTTGAGGCACCCGAAGGAATAAAACCCATAGGGTGTAAATGGGTTTTCAAAAAGAAAACCGACATGGATGGTAATGTGATTACCTATAAAGCAAGGCTTGTGGCTAAAGGTTTTCGTCAAAGACAAGAAATTGACTACGACGAGACCTTCACCAAATGAGCAATGCTTAAATCCATTAGGATACTCCTAGCCATTGCCACTCATTATGATTATGAGATATGGCAAATGGATGTGAAGACAGCTTTCGTAAATGGAAATCTAGCTGAGGATGTGTATATGACACAACCAGAAGGCTTCACTTTCTATAATGGCGAAAAGGTATGCAAGCTTCAGAAATCCATCTATAGATTGAAATAAGCATCCAGGAGTTGGAATATCCGTTTTGATGAGGTAATCAAAGAGTTTGGTTTCTCACAAAATCCGGATGAACATTGTGTGTATAAGAAGGTTAGTGGGACTGCAATCGTATTTCTTGTGCTATATGTAGATGACATATTATTACTAGGAAACGATGTCTCTATGCTACAAACTGTGAAGATTTGGTTATCCAAATAATTTGCCATGAAAGACCTTGGTGAAACAACTTATATCCTTGGGATAAAGATTTATAGAGATAGATCAAAAAGATTGCTTGGTCTTTCACAATCAACGTACATAGACAGGATGCTAAAGAGGTTTAGCATAGAACAATCCAAGAGAGGGTACCTTCCCATGACTCATGGGATAACACTCTTGAAATCTATGTGTCCTAAGACACAAGATGAGAGGATGCACATGAATATGATCTCGTATGCATCTGCAGTAGGATCTATCATGTATGCTATGCTATGTACGAGACCCGATGTATCATATGCTCTAAGTGTTACGAGCAGATACCAATCGGATCCTGGTGTGGGTCACTGGGTGGCTTTCAAGAATATCTTCAAGTACTTGCGAAGGACTAAGGATGTTTTCTTGATATATGGATATGGAAATATAAAAGTGAGCAGGTATACAGATGCTAATTTTCAATCTGATAAGGATGATTCTAAATCCCAATCAGGTTATATATTCACACTGAAAGGCGGGGCAGTCAGTTGGAAGAGTTCTAAACAAGAGACAACTGTTGATTCAACAACCGAGGCAGAGTACATTGCCGCTTTAGACGCAACAAAGGAAGCAGTTTGGATCAAAAAGTTCATTACTGAACTTGGTGTGGTTCCTAGCTGTGATGGGCCCATACAGTTGTATTGTGACAACAATGGAGCTATTGCGCAGGCGAAGGAACTAAGGTCTCATCAACGATCCAAACACGTACTCCACAGATATCATCTGATTAGGGAGATCATTGGTCGAGGTGATGTCCAGATAGAGAGAATTCCCACCGAGAAAAATATTGCTAATCCGTTGACGAAGCCATTATTACAGAAGAGCTTTGATTCTCATGTACTCGCCTATGGTATTAGATATCAAGGCGATTGACTTTAGGTCAAGTGGGAGATTTTGTTAGAGTAGTGCCCTAAAGGCAATCGCCTTTAGCGCGTTTTGTACAAAGTTGTGTACATACTTTATGAATAAATAAAGAAAGGCATATTTCATTAATTTGATGTTCATTATTCATGAATTGATATTGATCTATAAGCAAATTAATGAAGTCCATGATATATGACATAGCATGAAGGAAATTATGATGTGATCATACTACTGAGATTCCTATCATGTGCAATTATGTCAGTATCTAAATTATCCCTAGTCATAGTGTTGGACCCCAAACTTTCGGTAGAAATTAGAAATATTAAATGGAATTAAATGAGTGTGTTTGTATAGGTATTGTGTTATAGATGTTATTGTACTTAAAGGAGATTGATGAGAAATGAAGTGATTGGTTTTGATGACTTTGAAATTTGAGTAGAGTTGTATGAGTTATGAAAGTTAAAATGAATTAGTTGATTGAAATGGAAGTTGAAATCAAGAAATAGAAAGTGAAAGTGTAAAATTTTGAAGAAATTAGAAAGTTTGACTTTTTGGAGTAAAGAGTTGACTTTTGATTTACACAGATTTTGAGGAAATGATCTTCATGAAGTTGGTAGAGTATGATGAGAGCTTTTTGTAGCCATAAAGTTTGATAGTTTTCGATATCAGAATAAAAAGTTACGATCTTTGGAAGTTAAGTGTATTTTGCTTTGGTTTTGAAAAATGCTTTAAGTGTAGGATTGTATATGTTGTGTTTTGAGGCGATTTCTGTACTGATGTGTATGGAATGGGATCAAGTAGCCTTCTTGAGAGTTGTAGAGATTGTTCTTATCTTTCCATTGATATAAAGCACGAAAATATTGGATAAGGGACTAGAAGTTATGATTGTTAGAAGTTCTGATGCTGCTTAGTGTTAAGCTGATCGACCAGTATGTTTGTATGGAGTTTTTGACCCATTTAGAGGTCGATCTGATTTTTAAGGCCTTAATGAAAGTTGTAGAGAGTTCTTTTACCTTTCTATAGACACCGAGTTTGTCAAATTTGGGGTTCCGAATCAAAAGTTATAATGTTTACAAGTTTTGTACTGTTGAGGAGTTTATCGATCAGTCACCTTGTGGCAAACTTTTGATTCCTTTAGTGTCTGAGCTTGCCTTTGAGTCCTTCTTGAAAATGGTAGAGCTGTCTCTTAGCTTTCCAACGAAACAAACCGCGACTGATTTGGAGCTCGGAGTCAAAAGTTATGAGGGTTTGAAGTTTGAAGGTCGGATTGGGTGCCGACCGATCTCTGTTGGCCGAGCCGACCTCTGTTGGCCGACCGATCTCTGTTGGCCGAGCCGACCTCTGTTGACCGACCGATCTTCGTTTTGGCCGAGCTTTGATTTTCTGGCTGAGCTTTGATTTTTCTAGCCAAGCTCTGATCTCCCTTCACTCTTTTGAGCATAACTTCTTCGTCCGACATCTGATCGATCTGATTCTTTTTGTAAATTAAACTATAGATACAAATATACAAATGTTATGAAGGAGCCAAGCTATGATTTAGCCTCTACGACTTCCCAATAAGGGTCGGAAGTTTAGTGTAGTGTTCAGTCTTGGTGTTGTAAGGACTGAATAGTGTTCAGTATTTTGGATATATCTCGATCGATAGAGCTCCGATCGATCTGATTGTTTTTGATAATTAAACTAGAGACATGAGGCTACAAATGTTATGAAGGATCCAAGCTATGATTTAGCCTCTAAGACTTCCAAATGTGGGTCGGAAGTTTAGTGTAGTGTTCAGTATTGCTGTTGTAAGGACTGAATAGTGTTTAGTATTTTGGAGATATATCGATCGTTAGAGCTCGGATTGAGCTTATTCTTTTTGATAATTAAACTAGAGAGATGGGGCTACAAATGGTATGAAGGAGCTGATCAACAATTGAGCCTCTAAGACTTTCAAATACGGATCGTAAGTTAGATGTAATGTTCAGTCTCAGTTCTGTAATGGCTGAACAGTGTTCAGTATTTTGTAGATATCTCGATAAATAGAGCTACGATTGAGTTGGTTCTTGTTGGTAATGAAAATAGAGAGATGGGAATAAAAATTTTATGAAGGAGCCGAGCTATAATTTAGCCTCTAAGACTTCCAAATATGGGTCGGAAGTTAGGTGTAGTGTTCAGCCACGGGTCTGAAGAACAGACTTCAATATTTTGGAGATATTTTGAGTTATAGAGCTCCGATCGATCCGATTCTTGAAGCGATGGATTCGTAAGACATAGAGGGACATTTCCCTAAAACAAATTCTTGTTAAAGTACTTCATTTACCTGGTCGAAATAATCAGACAAGATGTTAGTTATAAAGACCAATGAAGGGGCAATTTGGGAAGGTTACTCAAAGGATTAAGTTTATAGGCTTAAATGGAGGGGAAAATGGGTGATTCCCCATTCATTAAATGATATGGCACTATAAAAAGGATTGGGCTGTTGTTTTTATTAGGTGAGGCACGACACTTGAACAAAAGGAAAGAAAAATAAGAAGAGAGAAGGGAGAGCAAGCTTTCGGATGAGTGAAGGAGAAAGAAAAGAGAGAGAGAGCTAGGGTTCGATTTTAGGGGACTTCAAGCAAGCTTTCTAAGTTGAGTCAAGAGGGAAAAACGTGGAGGATGAAGAGAGCTTCCTTTCAAGCCTAGAAAATCCAAAAATGGAGGAGAAATGAGGTAAGAGTAATTTTTAAGATTTGAGTTTCTTTTGAAGTTTTGGTTTAGAATTATGGAAAATGGTATGGGTTTGTGGAGTATGAAGTAAATTTTGATTATTGCTAAGTACTATAGGTTTAATCTTGGATAGAAATTAATTAGGGTTATGCCCAATTTTATGAATTGGGGTTTTTGAAAATTGGTGATTTAGATGGCTTGATTATGTGTGGAATTAGTGTTTTTTAAGTTCAATATTAAGGATTATGTTATTTATGGGGTCGAATTTGTGTGCCATTGGTGTAGGGAATTTTCAATTGGGAGAATAAAAGAAGAAATGGTCAAATTGAAGCTAAGGACAAGCTTCTAGCATCGATTCGAGGTGGGTACCTGTTTATAATATATTTATAAGCCACTACTGCTTTCCTTAAATAAAGAGATTATCTGATTTCAATTTCATCGTAAATGTTGCACTCATTGTATGAATGATTTGAAAAGTCATTATTGATTCAATACATGAACTTTTGATGAATTTCAAAATACATTTGTGTTATGCCTCGAAAGATTCCATGGCATCTCGTATATTCAGAAAAGAGCATTCGATAAATGGATTTGAGCATGATATGTGCTTTTGTGTGGGCGAGAGAGAACCTGTTTTATTAGTCACGTGCACGTCGACATATAGAAAGCCTTCTCCCGGCTGCCCGCTTGGGGTCACGAGATCCTGAGAAATCAGACTCGTTGTGTTTACGGTAAAACTTCAGTTTTCCGTCGTGTTTATGGAACTCTCGAGCCATTTGTGTGCATTGCATATGTGATATGACATTGCATCTATAAATTGTCAAGTTGATGCATTCATGTTTTGTAATATATGGATTTATGGCTGAAAGCCTAAGAATCATCGCTTTACAAATGCGAGTTTATTCTGACAAGAAAAGAACTTTTAAAAACGTGCTTTACGGATTTCAAAGAAATGTTTTCTAAGACCAGAAAAGAAAAAGAAATTCAAAGATTTTGCTTATATATTTGTTATAAACTGTTACCCATGGGCTGTAAAGCTCACCCCCCTTCATTCCCATCCACAGGTGATGAGAAGAAGATCGGGTGAAAGAAAATGAAGATTTCTATTTGCATGTGTTTATATTGTATTATTGTCAAGTTAGATGGTTGCTGAGAAGTCTAGAATCGTTGTGTATTGTGTACTTTGGTTTAGGGTTATGGGTAATGTATAAGGCTTGAAAATGCCACTATGATTTGTATAAAGCTTTGATTTATGAAATGGTGTATAAATCGTAATTGTATTTATGAGGTTTGGATGAGGCTATTGAGTTATGGTATTGCACATGGATATGTTATATAACTTGTGTATGTTCAACTGAGATATAAGCATGATTTGTATATGGAGAAATGTGAATGAACGGGTATTGGACATTGGATAGTACGATTGTATGTGAATATTATTTGGATTGAGGAATGAGAAAAGAGAGAAAAGAAAAAGAAAAAAATTTATACCGAATTTTGGACAGTTTAGGTCTAAGGTTTCCAACGCGATAAGTTTCCTATGCTTTGTGTTTTCAACGGATGTCAGAAATTGCTTCCAATTTGTGATTTGATTCGTATCTGATTTGATTTCGCCTTATGTTTCATTTCTTTGCTTTGATTCGATTCATATTGGTTCGTATTCGTATTCGATTTCGCTTTGCTTCCGCACTTCGTTTTTCGTATTCATTTTTCGTTTCTCCGGTTGGGGTCCAGTTTCTGGATCGGGTCTCAACGTTTAGGATTACTGAAACTGGACATCGTTAATCCGGAGAGACTAGCACATATCAAGCTCCTTGATTTGATCAAGCAGTGGATCTCAGAAACTGTAAATATGAGATGTTTAGGGTTGAGATGTGAATGCTTCTAGAGGTAGTAAGTACATTGGATGACCTGCTATGAGATCATCACATGGATGTCCTATTCTAATGTCAGTGATAATCTCATCATAGCAATGGTGCAAATATCCTTAGACTTGAGGTACTCGAGGATATCTTGAATCTTGATTACGTGCTTTGACTCCATTCCTTGTTGCCTTACACAGGTCGCTCATAGGGTGGTGATTAGGTACATTTTGAGGTATTCGAAGGTAATTGAGTAGCCAATAAATGATTCATCACTTCTGTAATAGTAGAAGATGATACCCATGGCCTCTTGTCAGGGTCATTACTTGGAAATCTCTGGTCGGAGTTCATATGTCATGAAGAGTGTCTTCAGTGACATATAAAGTAATGAGTCCCAGGATGAGAACTGATATCACTTGGACTAGATTTGATGTAGTCAGTCTTGTAAGAGTTGACACTTTGCCCATACTTATAACCAAGTGGGGTATAGCATGGTGAAAGGACGAATTCACAGTAATTGTCTATGGAAAGGTTCGTGATATGGTTCGTGATAAACATAGGTCCATTCGTCAAACCAATTACTTTCTGATCAATTGGGGGTCATGATGTGTTGCTAGATACCGCTCATGACTTGCTTGGATTAAGTGTCAATCTAAGCGGCCAACATAACCGGGAACCTAATGGGTCACACGCATAAGAGTGATTCGGAGAATTCGTAAAATAGTTTTGGATAGAGATCCAATATATGGAGAGCAATAGAACTAAATCGATCCCGATGAGATTGGGATATATCCCGATGAGATCGCGACGTTGATATTGCTGAAACAGGTCTTTGGTGTTTTTTCCATACCGAGACCCGGTAGGACCGACCCCAGTGTGACTGGACCACTTCAGCATTTATATATATATATATATCTTATTAATTAATTAAGTAATTAATATATATATATATATATGATCAACGTGGAAGGAGGAGGAGAAGACTTGTCTTTATTATATATATATATATATATATAAGGCTAACGTGGAAAGCTCACCACTTTAGCATTTAATGTCTTTAAATAGTTAAAGACAAATGGCAAATGAAGGATGAAGTGTTGATGGTCGTTGGTTTTAAGAAGAAAGGGTTTTAAAATCAAATGCTTCTCCTCTCTTCATCATCTTTCTCCAAGCTTCATCTTCTTCTTCTCCAAGCTTCATCGTCTTCTCCTTGAGCTCTCCAAGAATAAGGTAAGATCTAGCAGTCTTTACTTTATTCTAGCTATTCCTGGGTCAAAGGGTTTGCCCCGGTTAGGTTCTCTGATCTCTGCGTGGATACCGTTAGAGACGATCTCCTTTGGTCGTTATGGTTTGATATCGTTATATATAAACACATAGATCCTGGCTTTCGGGAAGGTCTCGGAACAAAAATTTTTGTTTTTTTTCACCTTGTATATGTGATGTACACACCGGGATTTTCCTACAAAGATGAGTTCTTGTGTATTAATCACCGTATAGAGTAAAACGACAGATCTAGAAGGAAAAACCAACATAAGGACAAAACGGTAATTTCATCATTTATTATGCGGATGGTTATAATAAGGTTCATAATAGGGTTTACAATTGGACATCTTATTTGAAATATATGCTCTCATATATTTAGTAATTCAAGAGTTTAACTAATTGTCTTTAATGGAATGACATTTAGTTAATAAGTTAGAATTAATTCTAATGAGATTAAATTAATTATGGGCTTATTAGAGCTTGAATTATCTAAGTCCAATAAGATTCCCCACTTGACTTCAAGGAAGGTTATTAAGCAAAGTAAGAAATATAAATGGAGGTTTTAAAGCCCATGATTGAATGTTGGGCTTGCACTAATTAATGGTTAATTAGAAGCACAAATGAAAATTTAGAAATGGGCTACACTTTGGTTTAATTTGATTAATTAAATTAAAACAAAATTATGAAATAAATGGAAGGTGCAATTTCGGTTTTTTTAGGGCTTAATGTTTACCTGCACATTTAGCATTGAATTGCTAAATAAAGATGGTATTTATCATGCTTTATCATCATTAAATGGAGTAATGATCTTACCATTAATGGTTTAATAGTTGTCTTTTAATGATGGCATGTAATGTAACCTTTTAGCATTCATTTGATTAAAGATGAAAGAGGTGTATTTGATGGATGATCTTCCTTCTTTCATCACTAAAACCGAAATTGACATGTCATTTTAAGTTACTAGTCTTTTCATATAGCCATCTTAAAACAAATGAGAAGAGTCTCATTTAATGGCATCTTTATGTTTGATTAAAGAAAGGCGTGATGCATTAGATGCTCTTCTTTTCTTTCTTTTGATGCATAACCAAAATTGACAAGGTGTAAGAGAGGTGTTCTTGCATTTTTGGACTCTCTCTCCTTTCTTGCACGTGTTAGCCAAAATTTGCATGAGAAGTGTCTCATCTTTGGCTTCTTTCTTCTAAGAAAGATCTCCTCCAAAGTTTTCTTCTCCTTTCCTAACAAAGGATCTTATTAACCAAGTTATACAAGAAGAACAAGTGGTAGATCAGATTGGTCAAGGATACAATATCGAGAAGAGGAAACAATAACAAAAGAAGAAAATACATCACCAAGGAGATGATACATTGCCGAGGATAGGATAGCATAGCGAGGAGTTAAAGTTGTAGCGAAAGAGTCGGTAATATAATCTCCATCTTGTTCTTATGATAATTATTTTCCATATACCGTAACATGTATGGTGGCATGTTGATTTGATTATCTTACTTCCGTTGTGTTATGATTTCTAAAAAAGTTTTAAAATTTACTGTTTAACCAAATCTTGTATGTTTTCTTTTCCGATCCAACAATTGGTATCAGAGCCATTTTTATTATGCATAATTTTGGTTCCTATATGTGATGCAGAGGTTGGCAGCTATTTTTTGTATGCTACATATTTTTATATGATAGAAATATTATATGGAGTATGCATTGATGCCCAAACTTTTTCTTCATAAATAAGTATGATTTACATTAATTATGAGGTCTTTATGAAATTTTATGGAGTTAATTATTATGTTGATGTTAGAAAGATTATATGATATAGGTTGATTGAATTAAAGTGTAAAGGTTATAAGAATGTTCAAGGGGTGTTTTCGGCAAGAGACTTAAGGTTACAAGAACATAAGCCTATAAGGAAGGGTAAATTGGACTTTTTGGGCTCATTAAAGATAGAAATGGAAGAAAAAATTATAGTCTTGCTTTTTAAGAATGGGAAAAACATGAATTGAAGAGAAAAAGAGAGAGTATCATAAAGAAGAGAGAGAAATACGAAGAGAAGAAGAGAAGGAGAGAAAGAAAAGAAAACAAGCTAGGGTTTCAATTTTCTTAGCCTTCAAGAGAGATTTTGAGGTTTTTCAAGAAGAGAAAAAAGGTAGAGGAAGAGAAGAGCTTCCATTTGAGCCAAAGATCTCTTGATTTGGTGAAGAACCAAGGTAAGATCACTTTAAATCTTTTGGATTTTTTGAACGATTTTAGTTCATGGAGTTTAGAAAATGCATGGGTTTAAGTTTTCTAGAACCAATTTTAGTGAATGTGCTTTGTGGGATTTTCAATTGAAAACCCTATTAAGTGGGGCTTTTGCTATTGTAGAAGGAAATCAAGAAAGGCAAGATTTTTGAGCAAGTCTTTAAGAAAAGAAATCAAGGTGGGTTATATGTTTATAATAGATTTATGAACCACTAATGCTTTTTTAAACCAAGAAAATAAAAAGAATTGTAGTCTTGCTTTTTAAGAATGGGAAAAACGTGAATTGAAGAGAAAAAGAGAGTGTCATAAAGAAGAGAGAGAAATATGAAGAGAAGAAGAGAAGGAGAGAAAGAAGAGAAAACAAGTTAGGGTTTCAATTTTCTTAGCCTTCAAAAGATACTTTGAGGTTGTTCATTAAGAGAAAAAGGTAGAGGAAGAGAAGAGCTTCCATTTGAGCCAAAGATCTCTTCATTTGGTAAAGAATCAAGGTAAGATCATTTTAAATCTTTTAGATTTTTGGAGGGATTTTAGTTCATGAAGTTTAGAAAATGCATGGGTTTAATTATTCTAGAACCAATTTTAGCGAATGTGCTTTGTGAGATTTTCAATTGAAAACCCTATTGAGTGAGACTTTTGTTATTGTAGAAGAAAATCAAGAAAGGCAAGAGTAAAGACATTTTGAGCAAGTCTTTAAGAAAAGAAATCAAGGTGGGTTACATGTTTATAATAGAGTTATGAGCCAATAATTCTTTTTCAAATTAAGAAAATAAAATGATTTCAATTACTTCATAAGTGTTGTATTTATTACTCTTTGAATGATTTGAGAAATCTTTATATGTTTGGTATATGAATTTTGTTGATGAATTTCGAAATGAAGAAGGAAATGCTTTGAAACAATTATATAAATCTTGAAAAATGTCATGGCATTTTGTATAAATTAAAAAAAGATGAAAGTATGAGCATATGATAAAATGATTTGAGTATGATTATGTGCTTTTGTTTGGGCAAAAGTGGAACCTTCTCCCGGCTGCCCGCTTGTGACATATGAGCTCCAAAAAATAGACTCATTCTATTTATGGAGGAAACTTCGATTTCTCCATTTTATTTCCATAGAACCCTCGAGCCATTTGTTTATGCATTACATCTTTGAATTATCAAGTTTGTTGCATAATTTGAGTGTTCTGCAGTGATGCTTAAACGTATATGCTATGTTGATGTGATGATATTTTAACTATGAGTTTTGAGCTAAAATTGTGAATTTGACTAAGAATTTGAGAACCAAATGTTTTATGAATTCATTATGACTTTTATTAAAAAAATGAACATTTAAAAGTTTTTGCTTATTCTCTATCATAAAGTTGTTATCCACGAGCTTTCAAGCTCACCCATTTTCGTCCCATCTTCAAGTGATAGCTAAGAGATCAAGTAATCAAGAGCCTAAGAGAATTTCTCTAAAATTGCTTATTTTGCATTTTGAGTTAGTTTTGGGAAAGCATAATGTTTTAGTCGCATTTCAGGTTTATTTGTTCAAGAATCTTTTTGTAATTTGAGATTTTGAGGTAATGATGTACTGTGGCTTGAAATGCCATTAAAAATTTGTAAAACTTTGTTCTTTTGATATAAATGAAATATAAATTGTGTATGGATGATATTGAGTTGGAATCAGATATATTTAAAGAAGTAATCAACTTGATTTGATTTTGAACATGAATTGTTGATGTGTATATATATATATATACACACATAAGTGAGATGTTATGAAAAAGAAAGATAGGAATTATGACTAATCAGATGTAGTTGAATGTGATGAGTCAAATGAGTTGAGCTTTGAGAGTTTAATGAAGTCAATTTGGTAGTTGAATGGTTATGCTCAGGACATTCCAAGTTTGCATAGTGCAAATTTCAAGTCTTCAATAGAGGTAAATTTTTGTGTTCTGACTTCAGGAGAAAAACTGTAATGATCTAGGCTAAATTAGACAAAGTTGTCTTCTAAGAAGTTATACCTTATCTTTCTATCTTTCCAACGGTATATAATATGAAATTTTTGGATATCAGAGTCAAAAGTTAAGAGCTTTGTAAGTGGAGATGCTCAAGAGTGTAGACTGAACCTTCTTAGGTTGATCTTCTGTATCTTCTTAGGTTAACCTTCTGTATCTTCTTAGGTTGACCTTCTTTATCTTTTTATGTTGACCTTCTATATCTTCTTAGGTTGACCTTCTATATCTTCTTATGATGAACTTCTGTATCTTCTTAGGTTGACCTTTTGTACCTTCTTCGGTTGACCTTCTGTACCTTCTTCAGTTGACCTTCTGTATCTTCTTAAGTTAACCTTCTGTATCTTCTTAAGTTGACCTTCTGTATCTTCTTACGTTCTTAGGTTAACCTTTTGCATCTTCTTAGGTTGATCTTCTGTATCTTCTTAGGTTGATCTTCTGTATCTTCTTAGGTTGACCTTCTATATCTTCTTAAGTTGGCCTTTTGCATCTTCTTATGTTGATCTTCTGGTGCGTATCTTCTGGTGCATATCTTTTGGTGCTTATCTTCTATACACTATTCATCTTACATTGTCTAGTCCAATTTTGACCTTTTAGATGATAGAATCTATCTTCAAGGTCTCATAAAAGTTATAGATCTTAAAGTTCTCTTTCAAATCATATAAAATGACCTTGATCTAATATCTGTAGAGAAAGTTATGCTAAATGTCCCAAAATAGGTCTTAGATTGAAACATCTTCTATACGTTGTTCATCTTACATCATCTGGTCCATTTCTGACCTTTAGATGATAGAATCTCACTTTTATGTCTTCACAAAAGTTTTATATCTCAAAGTCCTCTTCAAAATCGTCCTAATATGACCTTAATTCGACATCTATAGAGAAAGTTATGCAAATTTTTCCGAAATAGGTTCAATATGATTGAGGACAAAAATCTTGTTTGATTCTTTCGGTCATAACCTTGTCATCCAACCTCCAAATTAAGTGATTCTTAGACCAATAGATTCCTAACACATTTCTTTCTACCTTCATAAAATTTTATAGCTTTTTATATTGAATTGAAAAGGATTGATTGAATCCAATTAAGGGTATCGGATGGAAGAGTATCAATTGGATATTTTACTAAACATACTTTGGTATTTTGATGATATTTTGATATGTAGACCTCCAAATGAGATGCTTCGTATTCCTAAGTAAACTAGAGCTACAAATGATATGAAGGAATAGAATTCTATTTCAGTCCCTAAAACTTTTCATTTCAGGATGGAAATTGAGCACAGAATATTTGTTTCAATATAAGAATAATTCAGAAATGGGCCCCGACACTTATGGTATCAGAGAATGAAGATGAACCGGAGGATGACAAATAAGGTTAATTGGAATAACCATGCATGGTAACAAGCACAAGTACACATTTTTATGACATCCGAGTTGGGCTCTGGAAACGGGGTCCAACAATATGTTTTGCTTTTATGGTTTTCTATAGAATTTATATTTACCATGTAAGATTTCTTCATTTGGTTTATAACAATGAGGATGGTCTATCATCACCATGTTTCCTCCTTGGCTTCATTTTTTTGTTTTCTTTTATTTTGTAATGTAAAAATTGATGTAATGATGAAGATGAGGCATCTATGGATTGAAGAAATGGAAAGGTAATGGTTTCGGTGTATCCTTTTGTGTATTGGCATACTTTCGATTTTGTGAAAACCAAGATGCTGGATTTTTGTTTCAATGAATCAAGTTTCAGTTTTTATGTCAAAAAAATGTTGGATTTTTGTTTAAATGAATCAAATTTTAGTTTTGACAAAAACATGGTGCTGGTTTTTTGTTTTAATGGAACAAGTTTCAGCTGTAATGAAAACAAATGCTGAAATTTTTATTATGACAAAGATTCAGTTTTAAGAAAATCTAGTGTTGTTTTTTTTCCAAATTAACAAATTTTGGTTTTATAAAATGCCATTACATTTTTTATCAAATGGGCCAGGTCATGTGAGTGAAAAGTTTGAAGTGGAAGATCCAAGTCCAAGAAGAATATTTTGGACCTAAAAGGCTTGTAAATATTTTTTTGTTCTAGGATGGACAATCAAAAGTGGCTTATTAGTTCATGTGATGAATGGATAAATGAATGCACATAATATGTGATTGCATCTCATTTAGAAAATTGCCAACCCTAGCCCTTGCTATGCATTCATTATGTACGAGATATATAATAAAACAATATAGGATGGATGATGAATTGCATCTAGATAAGATGGTATTTATTAAAACTTAAAATCCAAAAAGATTTGAGCCGGAGAGGATGCTCAGGTGAGAGTCCACGTCTCCAATTGATGGCCCATTTACATGTGGTGAAGTGTTACTCCCCACCAGAAGGCATGCATCCTAGATCTTGCATGGTTTGGGTCTTTTTAAGGATAAGTCCACTCATTGGTAGCAAATGTGATCTCGCACCGAGGCATGGTTTGCAAATACCTTTAATGAATGAATCAAATGGTTAAACACTCAACATATTTTATCAATAACCTACCCACCATAGCTCTGTTGGTAAAAGTATGGACCAAATTATAGCACTTCTTAAAAAGTTAGGCAAGAAGATGCTTGGTAGTTTTTTTAGTGGGAGGGTCCCATTTTTTCTTTTAATGGATGGCCCACTGTCACTTAGTCTGTTATAGATAAGAAAAATAACCATCGTATAAAGTTTTAAATTTTTTAAGTTTTGTTAAATCTATCATCATGCATACATGCATCATAATTTTATGCTTTAATAATTTATATTTTCAAACATAATCAACCACAAATTGAATCCACTCACTTTGCTCTTGAAAAATAACAAATTCGAAAACGGAGAGAATTTTAATGAATGGAGACGTAACCTTGACATTGTTATTCAATATGTACGTATTTCATGGGTATTAATTGAAAATGAGCCTACACCTCCGGGTGGAGATTCAACTTCTGTGCTAGTCCAACAACATACTGTTGGCAGAATGCTAATAAGACAACTAAGTGTTATATTCTAGCTTCTATCAATGGCGTGTTGCAAAAGAAAATTACTTGTACGAAAACTACTTGTGCAATGGTCCATCACCTACATGAGATATTTGGTGTGAGGACTAAGTCTACAAGAGTGAAAGCTATCCAAACCTTTCATAATCTCAAACAAAAACCTGGTGAACTGATATGGGATTATATGCTTAAGGTAATCTCTACGGTTACTGAGGCTGAGATGCTTGGGGAGGATATAGATACGGACATGCAGATGGTTATGATCATCAATAGCTTAAACTCTTCTTTTTAGCAGTTTAAGTTGGACTATGAGCTCAACAGCAAGGATTACACCTTGAGTGAGTTGATGAATACCCTCCAAAGTATGGAGGAGATATTGAATATCAAGGCCCATGGGCTGGAAGTTAATGTAGCAACTTCTTCTAAGCCCAAGGGTAAGGGCATACAAAAGAAGAAGGGTCCAATGAAAAAGAAAGCACAAGCAAGGGTCAAAGCACAACCTATGAAAAAGAAAGCCAAAAAGAACACCAAGGGAAAGTGTTTCCACTGTGATGATATGGGCCATTAGAAAAGAAACTGTCCAATCTACCTTGAGTCCTTCATAAGCAAACAAGGTATGGGTTTCCTAAGTTTGTTAGGAACTAGAAATGTGGAAAATTTATGTGATTCTTGGATATTAAATACAGGAGCCACTAACCATGTTTACAATTCTTTGCAGGGGTTCCAATAAAGGAAAAGACTACCTAAAGGCCAGTTTTAAGTCAAGATAGAAGATGGATCCTATGTTTCAGCAGAATCAGTAGGAGTAGTTATCTTGAACTTTCCTAGTAGTCATAGGTTATATTTGGAGGATGCTTATTACATGCTAATGATTGTAAGGAACATGATTTCTATTTTTTGTCCAATAAATTCTGGTTATTCCTTATATTTTGAAAATGTTATTTCAATATATGAGATTAAGGATTTTATTTATAATGTGATAATTAAACAGGGATTGTTCTTTATAGAACCTATGATAGGCTCACTAAACTCCATAAAATTGATAAAACCAAGACAATCTAATGTCTCTAGCATTAATTCAAAATATCTGTGGCACTTAAGAATGAGTCATATTAATTAGAAAAGACTAGGTTAGTAAAGGATGGGATCCTTACGGGCTTAGATAATGATCCATTACCCACCTGTGAATCTTTTATTGAAGGAAAAATGACTAAAGCCTCATTTCCTTCCAAAGAAAACATATATGAATCCACGTTGGACTTGGTACATACTGATGTGTATGGGCCCATGAATGTATAAGCTAGAGGAGGTTATGAATATTTTATAACCTTTATAGATGATTACTCTAGACATGGCTATTTGTATTTGAGGCATAAAAAGAGTGAATCCTTTAAAAATTTCAAAGAATTCAAAGTTGAAGTTAAGAAGTAGCTAGGCAAGCCATTAAAACAACTTCAATCGGATCGAGGTGGTGAGTACTTATCTGGAGAGCTCCAACAATATTTAATTGACAATGGAATTTTTTTTCAACTTGTCAACTCCTCAAACACCTCAACAGAATGATGTAGCTAAGAGGAGAAATAGGACTCTATTGGAAATGGTAAGATCAATTATATCCTATACTAGCCTTCCAGAATTGTTCTGGGGATATATCATACAAACGATAACTTATCTTCTTAACTTTGCTCCATCCAAATCGGTGCCTAAAACACCTTGAGAGTTGTGGACTGGCCGAGTGCCTTCATTGCGGCACTTAAGGACTTAAGGCTGCCTAACCTATGTTATAAGACCTTAATCCACAAAGAGGAACTAAGGTCAGAAGTTGTTTGTTTGTAGGATATCCTATGGGAACTCGAGGGTACTATTTTTACAGTCCTCAGGATAGGAAGGTATTTGTGTCGACAAATGCAACCTTCCTGAAGGAAGAGAGTTTGTGAGAAATCACAAACGAAGAAGTGAAGTAGTGCTAAAGGAGTTAGCTATATCATCCAAAGCAAGAGTTGATTTGGATATGACAGAATAAGATGTCAAACTAGATTCAAGAGTTGAATCAGAAGAGCAACCTGAACATCAAGTAGTGCCTAGATGTAGTGGGAGGGTTGTGAGATAGCTAGATAGGTATCTAGGTCTAGGAGAAAGCTTAATTGCCATCTTAGACCAAGAAGAAATGGATCTCATTACGTATACATAGGATATTAATGATGTTTATGCAGAAAAATGGTTCAAGGTAATGGAATCAGAAATAAATTCCATGTACGCTAATGAAGTTTGGATCCTTGTAGATCTACCACTAGGTATAAAAGCCATAAGGTGTAAATGGATCTTTAAAAGTAAAAGAGGATCAAATTGAAAGGTAGAGACCTTTAAAGATAGATTGGTAGCTAAGGGATATACTCAAAAAAAGGGTATAGATTATGAGGAGACTTTTTCTTCGGTTGCTATACTTAAGTCCATCAGAATTCTTCTAGCCATAACAACCTATTTCGATAATGAAATATGCCAAATGGATATCAAGACTGCATTTCTCAAAGGGGATCTGGAGGAGACCATTTATATGGCCTAACTAGAAGGTTTTGTTGAGCCAGGTAATGAGCATAAGGTATGCAAGTTGCAAAGGTCCATTAATGGACTTGAGCAAGCATCTAGGTCTTAGAACATTAGGTTTGATAAGTCTATCAAAACTTGTGGGTTCATACAAAACCTAGATGAGCCTTGTGTCTATAAAAGGATACAAAAAGGAAAGTTTTTTTTTAATCTTATATATTGATGATGCTTCTTGGGAATGATGTGGGAATGTTATCTACAGTTAAGGGATAGCCGAATGAACAGTTTTTAATGAAGGATTTGGGAGAGGCTAACTATGTTCTAAGGATCAAACTTATAAGGGATCGTAAAAACAAATAGATAGCCTTGTCTCAATTAACCTACAATGAGAATATGCTTAATAAGTTTGCCATGCAAGATTCCAAGAGGGGTTTTACACCTGCTAGACATCGAATCAAACTTTCAAAGAAACAAGCACTTAAAACCCAAAAAGAGGTTGAATGCATGTGTAACATATCGTATACTTTGGTAGTTGGAAGTTTACTGTATGCAATGCTTTGCACTAGATTGGATATCTGTTATGTAGTGGGACTGGTAAGCAAATTTCAGTCCAATCTAGGAATGGAGCATTGGACTACAATTAAGTCTATACCTAAGTACCTTCATAGGACGAAGAACTTAATGCTTGTTTACTTAGGAGGTAACCTTATTCTCATAGGATATACAGATTCTAATTTCCAATCAGATGTTGATTCAAGGAAATCAACTTCTGGTTCTATATTTACTTTAGGTGTTGGAGCCATAGTCTAAAGGAGTGTCAAGCAATCTTATATTGTTGATTTGAATATAGAGGCTGAGTATGTTGCTGCTTATGAAGCAGCAAAGGAAGCAATCTGGCTCCTTAAGTTCCTAAATAATTTGGAGGTAGTTCCAGAGGCAGGAAAAGCCATTACACTTTATTGTGATAATAGTGGGGCAGTGGCTAATTCTAAAGAACCTTGGAACCACAAAGTTGCCAAACACATTGAGTGAAAGTATCATCTCATAAGGGAGATTATACAACGTGGAGAGATGAATGTGGTAACGATTCCCACGGAGCAAAACCTTGTTCGTTTGTTTACGAAGATGCTGTCTCAAAAGAGTTTTGAGGGTCATCTAGCAGGGATGGGAATGAGGGATATGTCAAACTTGCTTTAGGGCAAGTGGGAGATTGTTGGAGTTATGTAAATATAGTGCCTTAGAAAGCAAGTGTATTCATATGTAACTTAATCTTCTTCAGTTACAGTTTTATAATGAAAATATTTATTATTAATAAAACAAAAGAGCTTGGTTTTATTTTTATAAGCATAATATAACTAGTCATAAGGAACCAAGAATCATTTGTTAATAATATACATATACATGAAGATGTATGGGAAACATGTATATTATTATAATCTAAATTAATTGATTCATAGTTGAATAATCAAGTTGGTCACTTGATTATGATTTAGACCGTAGTGTTGCGATTTATCTTCACGTAAGTAAAGGAGTTTGCTTCAAGGGAATGATGAGTTTCATATCATGATAGTAGTCGACTATCGATAATGGCACTATTAAATGAATCTAGAATTAAGCATATTTTCAAGAATAAAATAGGCTATTACTTTAGTCTTAAAACATACATTTTAACATTTGCTTATTATGGACCACAATCTTGATGAGTGGTGAACTCATATGTGTTTCATTATAATTCTTGAATGGATATTTACAGAGTATTAATCTAGTGTCTGCATGTTGAAATTATTAATTGAAACATGAATTAAAGAATATTCACCTAAATAAAGAGTTTATAGTGATATCATCACTTCAATATATTTTATGGAGAATGGTGATTAAACTTGTGACGCCCTAATACCCTCTGGGAGGATACGAGGGCCCACGCAGACAACATAACATACATGCATACAGAACCGAAACAAAACCAAAACATACGAAACATTGATCATGCAATCTCAATAACTCAAAACAGAAGCAATTCGGGGAAAACATACATCATAATACACTGAGTTTAAATACAACTTGTTCCAAAATAGAACCAGCCTGAATTAAGGTTATTGCAAACCTTCAAATAAATCCAAAGCCATATACATCAAGACAAGCCAAAAACAAACTCCAAAAATAAAATTTTAACAAAAGAAGACTTAGACTCCATTGGCCATTGCGATTGACTCGTCCCAGTCCTTATGTCCTTCTCTTTGAACCTACACGGGGCAAATCCACCATGCTAAGCTTATAGCTTAGTGAGTAATAACTAATCTATGCTTAAACTGACAACTAAATATACACAATCATGATATATCAGAAGCATGCATTAATAATTTATCAGAACGAACAATTCAACATATTATATTGTATCTCAACAGATTGTACAGAAAATAGAACTGAGTCTTAAGAGAGGGTATAAACCCTTCATAATCAGAACATAATTTCTTTGTTTATAGCAGAGTCAAATAGAAATCAGAATACAAAATCATATGACCATTAAATCCATTTACAGAGGTGGGTAACGGGACTTATACAGGAGAGACCGAAGACTCGACACTAAAATGTCCAGGAGAGACCGAAGTCTCGACACTGAAGTGTCACAGAAGCAGCTGTATACCTTTCTAGGCATGCCTATTTACCCACAACTAGGGCTCAACAGTTTTAAAACAAAACAAGGTCATTTCAGACATTACACGTGCAAAACAAGTAGTCAGTCATATTCACATGAAAAAGCACTTCCAATGATATAAACATGTATCAAATGCCTTGGACAATCATTGTCTGGAATTTAGAACATAGTCAGCATAAATCAACTTCAACAAGTAGAACAAAGTAAGGTAAATAGCACTTCAATATCTCATTCATTAATCAGTACCTCAGACCTTCATGTCCGGAATCAGTACACAATTCAGTACACATTCATCAATATCAATTTTAATTCAGTAATAAATAAAACAAATCAAGGTAAGACCATCTTAGGTTACTCACAAAATTTACCATCTAAATTACTTACAATTTCTCCTGTTTGCTTATTGCCTTGATGTAACATCCCATCTCCGATGGGAAGGATATTTTAGTAAATTGGGACGGGGACGGGTTAGGAGTATTAAATTATAACTCGGCATGAACATATGTCATGCAGCCTCTATAAATGGTGAGTTTTGCACAGGCATATAGTCATACATGCATTCATGACATTTCCCGGCCTAAGTGTCTAATTGTGATCTTTTGTGAAATTGGTGTGATAATGAGATTTGGAAAAATTATTTGGAGTGTGCCATAGAGTGTTTTACATTTTTAGGGATTTATGGGAATTTTCTGGAATTATCAGGAGAAAAGTCCCGGGCCAAGCAAAATCGCCAGACATGGCCTAAAAGTGTTTTTGGAGTGAAAGTGTGGTTTTCGTGTTTAAAAATTATTTAGAGTGGACTATCTTATGTTTTACAATTTTGGGCAATTTAGGTAATTTTCAAAAAAATGATTAGAAATGCCCGAAATTCCGGACCGGAAAAAATCGCTAAGTGATGAACCTAATTGATTTTGGTAGCGAAATGCGACCAAATGGTACTGTCATTTTGGATATATTATTTTGAGAATTGTTATAGAGCCATTAGCATTAGTGGGATGAAAGATTAATTGGGATTAGTGCTTAATTAATTAAGATTAGCTAAATTTTGTCTTTGCTTCATTAAAATGCCATGTGTCCCTTTTAAATTAATTGGTTTTGTCTTCTTCCATCCTCATCTACGACCTTCTCCTTATTCTTTTAACATATATGAACTACTTGGAAGCTTAGTAGTCATCCAAACTTCTTCCTTCCTCCTCCTTTTGTTGTTTTGTTCTTCCTTCATAATTACTTGCTTTTCATTTAGCCACACCTAAGATCAACTTGAACTTGGAAATTATGATGATTGTGATGGTCGAAGGTGGGAAGGTAAAGTAGAGGTTGGTGTTTTGTTTGAAGATTTGGGAAACTTAAAGCTTGAAGCTTGGAAAAATTTAAGAGTTGAATCCTTGGAGATTTGGAAAGTTTGCAACTTGTTAGGTGAAATTTATGTTTGATGTTTGCTTTTATGCTTTTGGTAGTTAGAAGCATGCATGGAGATCCTTTATACATTTACTTGATCATCATAGTAGAAGGTTTGAATGGGTTTAAATGTATACTTAGTTATGGATGAATGAATGACTATACTTTTATTGATTTTAGCTTGGTTTTGGATTGAGTTTTGCAAGGTTAGATGAAAGGAAATCTTAGGAAGATAATATGTGTAGGTGCTGCCACTTATGCTCTCTTATATAAGTATATGTTGTGATGAATTTGTGGTTGAATTAGAGGTATAAATGGGTGCTTAGTGATGTGTTATTGATGTTAGAAGTGATAGGAGTTAGGTTGTAGTTGAAAAGCTGGAAAATGCAATTTGACCTATTGTAATGTTTTGATCATAGATAATTGTGTAAGTGAGAAAATGAGGTGAGGTTGGTGCCCAATGAAACTTTGGGATGTTGGCTACAATTTTGTGTGAAATGGGTTTTGTTAAATTGTAATGCTAGAAGGGCGAAATTTTGCATGGAAAGTTACTGTTTTATTGCCTATGAACAGTACCCGAAGTTATGACCTGATTACTTTCTTGATTTTTCTAAATTAATTGGTATGGAACTAGGAAAAATGGTCTTCATGGAAGTTGTAGCATATTAATTAGCTTTCCATTGCCACTGATCTTGCTAATTTTCGAGTTGTATATTGGGAGATATGAACTGATTCCTATGGACTGGTTTTGGGCATGTTGATGAAACCTAGCTTAAGTGTCTGACTTGTGAGTATTCTGCTTGGAAGCAATTTTAGCCATTTTTTTGGACTGAATTGGTGTGAGTGATCTTCTGCAAAGTTGAAGAGGAAGAAATTATCTTGAAAATGAGATATGGCATATAATTTTTAGAGGTCAGAGTTGGGAGTTATGATTTTGTAAAAACTGATCCTGCATTAGGTTAGGAATTGCTGATCATGACAGTAACTTGCATGATAGTTTTGAAATGGTTAGAAATTAAATTGGAAATTGAGTTCTTCATGAAAATTGAAGTTTGAGGATTTATCTTTTCAGGAGTATAAAGTTCAGATTTTTCTGACTTGTGTACAGGGAGTTATGCTTGTTATAAGTTTATTGCTCAAATTGAATGATTTCAGGGACAGCAGCATTGAGTGAATTAATTGACTTGTTTAGTAATGGAATTTGATTTCGGGTTGTTCATGAAAGTTGTAGATGACATTGTGAACTTATTGAGCATATTTATGTGGTAATTTTTGGCTGAAGAATCTGAGAGTTATAGAAATTTCAATGTACTGTTCTGTTTTAATGGGATTTGAGTAGGCAGTAGCTTTGAAGGATTTTGACACCCTTAGGGGTGAAATTGATTTTTATGGTCTTCTTGAGAATTGTAGAGGGTTTCATGATCTTTCCAAGAAGCTATGGTTTGTAATTTTCTGAATTGTGTGCAATGCATTATGGGTGTTGAAAAATTGGATTGGAAATTGAAAAAAAAAGGAAATGGGATCACGCTTGGGTCACTAGAGCGACAGCGTCATCCTAGTGACGAAGCGACAAAGGGCAGCGTCGCTAGGCGGCGACGCGTCGCCCTAGCTTACGAGCTGAATGACTCAGCCCGCTGGGCGAGACGTCGCCCATGAGGCTGAGTCTTTGTTTTTTATTATTATTTTATTATTTTATTTATTAATTGATAATTTGGGATTTCATGCTTCTTTTGTCAATTTCTTTTCCGTCCGACGTCCGATTGACCTGATTCTTGAGGCATCGGATTCGTTGAATATTTAATTTCATTTTGTGAAAAATTGGGAATTTTGGACGGAAATTGGCGGGGCCGGGTAGCGGAGCCTTTAATCACTGTTTTGTTTAATTGGGGACCTATAGATGTCCGAATTGCGCACCGTCAGCGCCAATAGGTTTCTAATTTTTAGACGGATTTTATTATGGGGAAATTTGGATTTAGGGCCGGAAAATTCATGAACATGCATATTTCACCTACATGTGCACAAATTGTATCTGTAGTGACTCGTTTTCTTTCTCTGTTTCTTATAGAGGCCTAAGTGGAGCGTCGTCAGACCGACGGAGTGGAAACTTCTCGGCATTAGCTCGAAAGTAATAGGTGAGTAACCTAGTTGGTTTCTCAACCTTATGTGTTTATTAAGTATATCATTGATTGCTGAGGAAGCGAGGATGGATATATGTAATTGATTGTTTTGATTGATTTGGACCGTGGGTGTTGAAATATTGGATTGTGATATTGAAGTGCAAATGAAAATAAGTGCGTGAGAATGCATTAGTAAATTGGATTGTAAATGTGATAGATTAGTAAATTGGATTGTAAATGTGGTAGTGAAACGAAAGGTAAATGCATGGGAATGAATACCGGACTGAAAGTCCGAGAACATTGGAAAATGATCGGAAATAGTAATTAATTGGAATTGGAAATAAAAATGTGAGAATTGGAAATTGGAAAATGACATGTGCATTCATGCATAGTAAATGATCAGATAATGGCAGTTGTGACCGGTGTCGCCACCGATTTCAGAGCTTTAAGCTCAACGCACAGGGCCTCGTGCCCAACGTATTCCGAGCCTCGGCTCGATGATCGAGACTATGCCTAACGTTTGGGGCTTTAAGCCCGATGTTTGAGCCAATGGCTCAGCGTATATGAGCTCGGCATACGGTCACAACAACGAAAGAAAATGGAAGAGTCACATGCACCTGCATAAATGAATGTTTAATGTGAATTGTGTGAAAGGCTTATTGCCTTATAAAATGTGAAATTGAGTGCTGTGATTTCTTGTTTATGATATATATCTGATATTGTGTGATTGTGTGGATATGCATGAGTTGGGTGAACCATCGATGATGGTTTCTCACCGAGTTCGCAAACTCATCCAACATTGCATCTATTTTTCAGAAATGAAGAGTACCCGTTGGACACGCGGAGTACGTCTCTCGCTAGCAAGATAAAGTATCGAATTGGGATCGATTAATAAATCAGATATCTGCATTAGTGTATTCATTTGATATTTAGTAGGCCCAATTGTTTACTTGTAATTGTATAGAAATGGCGAGCACTAATGAGTGCTAATAATGAGTGAAATTGTTTTATCGGTGAAATGGTTTAATATTTGAAAATGTTTTGTTATAATTGGGCCAAGTCAATGATTGCTTTGCGCACTCTACTGTTTTTGAAAGAAAAAGATAATGTCATGCGACTCTAATGTTTTGAAAGAAAAAAAATGTCATACGATTTTGGTTAACAAGGTAATGACTGTTCTAATCGCCACCCTCATGGTCACGGGCTCGGATATCACCATGGATATCGGGTTGGGTCTCGTCGGGAGTGGGTGCTACATTTAATATATCGAGCCCGAAGTACAATCTTACATGGGCTTTCAAAAAAAATTGGTGTCTCTAGTTATGTGCATTTAAGTTGTGTCACGGCAGATAGTGAAAACTGATCCCCAGTGTAGTATGTGAGACGTATGTATAAATATGTCTCAGTCGTTTAAGCGGTTAGAAAAAGTGAGAAAAAGGATATGTGTTAGAGTGTGAAAAAAAAGAAGAGATGGATATCGCAAAATAGGAAAAAGTGTATGGTTCGATCAGACAGACGAAAATTTAGTGTGCTGGTATTGATGGGTATATTGTGAAGTACAATATTGGAGTTAGATTGGGTATATCCTTGAATATGAATTTGAATAAAGATTATAGTTGGGAATGAATAGAAAATAGAAAAAAAATAAGGATTGGTGATTTGGAGTCAAAGTATATTAAGGGCAAAATCAAGAATGATTTCACATCTGTGATCTTGATTTGAGTGTGGAAATATATGGGTATAATGCCATAATGAAAAGATTGAAATGTAAGATAATGAAATTGATAGATGAAAAAGTTGTTCGGGTTTAATTGATCTGCCTAAGTAAATGCACACCTGCTTATGGGAGCCCTATGGTAAGTGAAAATGTTCGATTACAATTCTTTGAGTTAATGGATAATTCTTGCCGAATTCTTGTAAAATAATAATAATTCTTTATGAGTTAGAATAAGAAACGAAAGTGCTTATCTTGATCGGTTGTATAGGAATAGAGATTGTATATGATCCTCACGGCGAGGATGGGTGTAAACAAGAAGGTTCTTTGAGTTAGAATATATTGTCTTTGTAAGTGTATATCGATAGTGGGATTACTATCACGGGTGAAATGATTAAGCATAAATGAATAATTTGTGTGATTATGATATAGGAAGAAATCGGTGGCCTATTACGTAAGCTCGATTATAATGCGGTAGCTCAAGTTCAAAATGAGTGAGAGTAAGACATGAGAATGCGATCAATTGAGAAAGAAGTGAGACGATTAAAGATGTTAGCATCGGTAATGAGTTTGAGAGAAGAAAATGAGGGACATGAATAGAGTAAGGTCCCCATGATCGAGAACTGGTATCAAAAAGAGAATGGTTATCGAGAATTAAATACAATTAAGGTATTTTTAGCAGTATGATCTATTAATGGGCAAATTGATGGGACTATGGAGATATATTGTCAGATAGGATGTGATGATTATGGCGAGATAATAGAGGAAAAGAAATTGTTTAAGTGCTCTTCAGAGATTTATCTTCGTGATGTATCAAGAGTAATGGCGATGTGTATTATATCTGGCGACTCTAGCGTAAAGAGCTAAACTAAGTTCTTGAAAAAAGTGTACATTATGTTAATGAGATGGTTCGATTATGTAAGAGAAGTACGCATATTAAGGCAATATTTATTTGTGAATTTGAGAGGAGTAAAAAAAAAAAATTTCAATTGCAGAAAAAATCAAAGGTTGGGCAATAAAGTGATCAAATCTGGTGTATTATTGCGTGGTAATAGTCGAACCGACAAAAGGGCAAAAGAAAGTATGATTAGCTATAGAATTTCAAAGGTGGTGTGCATCAAAGCGGATTGGCAAAACCGAAGTGAGGATGTAGAAATTGTAAACCATATCAAAGAACTGTTGAGGAAAGTGATAGGTATAGTTGAATTAAGAAATATAGGTGATATTCATTACGGGGCTATTAGTGAAAGCGTAAGGAATGATCGAAGCTTTATGTTTTAGCAAGAGCGTATTGAAAGAGTAATTGAAAGGTTAGAATGGGAAAATCAAATGATCATAAGTAAATGGTTGAGAAAGCATAAGAAATAATCGAGCGTTATGTTCTAGTAAAAGTATTGTGGAAAAGCAATTGATGGTATAGTCTATCAAAGTGAGCGATGACATGTGTGATTAACCAACAGGTATTTTGGATTGATGTATAGTCTGAAAGGGATTATGGCATGACAATCATTATATTGGTGTCACCATGCGAAAAGTGTATCTGAGGTCTTTATTATGTGATCAGGGCAATAAAGGGATAGATTCAGTAATTTACGATGGTGACATTAAATTGAATTGATTCACACCGAGGTTATAAATCTCATGAGATTTGTGTTTTGATAATAACGGATTCTGATAAGCGATAAATGAAAAGGTATGGCCTCGGCTAAAATGTACTTAGATGGAAATAAAGGTGTAATTAAGGAAAATTGAATTCATTAGGAGTAGCTTCCATGCGATTGTGGTGTGAATAGAATTATGGATTGGCAAGTTAGGCTAAAACTTAAAAGATGGTTCGGATTCACAAAGTGTTTCATAGATATTGTTCGGATCCGATATATAAGTTATTGAGATTGAAAGTGGCGAATTGCGCGTAAGTCTGAGAAAGCAGTAAAATCATGGAAAGAAGTTTGAGAAAGGAAAAGAGTCATTGATTGTTTTGATCTCTGTTCATTGACCGAATGTGGTCGTGTAGTGAAATCAGTGGAAAACATAGGGTATTAATCGAAAAGACTCCCCTACCTTCCTGATAAATCGTATATGAAATTTCGATGATGAAATTTTTATTAGGAGGAGAATTGTAACATCCATCTCCGATGGGAAGGATATTTAGTAAATTGGGACGGGGGCGGGTTAGGGTATTAAATTATAACTCGGCATGAACATATGTCATGCAGCCTCTATAAATGGTGAGTTTTGCAGGCATATAGTCATACATGCATTCATGACATTTCCGGCCTAAGTGTCTAATTGTGATCTTTTGTGAAATTGGTGTGATAATGGGATTTGAAAAATTATTTGGAGTGTGCCATAGAGTGTTTTACATTTTAGGGATTTATGAGAATTTTCTGGAATTATCAGGAGAAAAGTCCCAGACCGCAAAAAATCGCGGTACATGGCCTAAAAGTGTTTTTGGAGTGAAAGTGTGGTTTTCGTGTTTAAAAATTATTTGGAGTGGACTATCTTATGTTTTACAATTTTGGGCAATTTAGGTAATTTTCAAAAAATGATTCGAGGAAATGCCGGAAATTCGGGACCGGAAAAAAATCGCTAAGTAATGAACCAAATCGATTTTTGGTAGCGAAAATGCGACCAAATGGTACTGTCATTTTGGATATATTATTTTGAGAATTGTTATAGAGCCATTAGCATTAGTGGGATGAAAGATTAATTGGGATTAGTGCTTAATTAATTAAGATTAGCTAAATTTTGTCTTTGCTTCATTAAAATGCCATGTGTCCCTTTTAAATTAATTGGTTTTGTCTTCTTCCATCCTCATCTACGACCTTCTCCTTATTCTTTTAACATATATGAACTACTTGGAAGCTTAGTAGTCATCCCAAACTTCTTCCTTCCTCCTCCTTTTGTTGTTTTGTTCTTCCTTCATAATTACTTGCTTTTCATTTAGCCACACCTAAGATCAACTTGAACTTGGAAATTATGATGATTGTGATGGTCGAAGGTGGGAAGGTAAAGTAGAGGTTGGTGTTTTTGTTTGAAGATTTGGGAAACTTAAAGCTTGAAGCTTGGAAAAATTTAAGAGTTGAATCCTTGGAGATTTGGAAAGTTTGCAACTTGTTAGGTGAGAATTTATGTTTGATGTTTGCTTTTATGCTTTTGGTAGTTAGAAGCATGCATGGAGATCCTTTATACATTTACTTGATCATCATAGTAGAAGGTTTGAATGGGTTTAAATGTATACTTAGTTATGGATGAATGAATGACTATACTTTTATTGATTTTAGCTTGGTTTTGGATTGAGTTTTGCAAGGTTAGATGAAAGGAAATCTTAGGAAGATAATATGTGTAGGTGCTGCCACTTATGCTCTCTTATATAAGTATATGTTGTGATGAATTTGTGGTTGAATTAGAGGTATAAATGGGTGCTTAGTGATGTGTTATTGATGTTAGAAGTGATAGGAGTTAGGTTGTAGTTGAAAAGCTGGAAAATGCAATTTGACCTATTGTAATGTTTTGATCATAGCTAATTGTGTAAGTGAGCAAATGAGGTGAGGTTGGTGCCCAATGAAACTTTGGGATGTTGGCTACAATTTTGTGTGAAATGGGTGTTGTTAAATTGTAATGCTACAAGGGCGAAATTTTGCATGGAAAGTTACTATTTTATTGCCTGTGAACAGTACCGGAAGTTATGACCTGATTACTTTGTTGATTTTTCTAAATTAATTGGTATGGAACTAGGAAAAATGGTCTTCATGGAAGTTGTAGCATATTGAGTTAGCTTTCCATTGCCACTGATCTTGCTAATTTTCGAGTTCTATATTGGGAGATATGAACTGATTCCTATGGACTGGTTTTGGGCATGTTGATGAAACCTAGCTTAAGTGTCTGACTTGTGAGTATTCTGCTTGGAAGCAATTTTAGCCATTTTTTTGGACTGAATTGGTGTGAGTGATCTTCTGAAAAGTTTAAGAGGAAGAAATTATCTTGAAAATGAGATATGGCATATAATTTTTAGAGGTCAGAGTTGGGAGTTATGATTTTGCAAAAACTGATCCTGCATTAGGTTAGGAATTGCTGATCATGGCAGTAACTTGCATGAAAGTTTTGAAATGGTTAGAAATTAAATTGGAAATTGAGTTCTTCATGAAAATTGAATTTTGAGGATTTATCTTTTCAGGGGTATAAAGTTCAGATTTTTCTGACTTGTGTACAGGGAGTTATGCTTGTTATAAGTTTATTGCTCAAATTGAATGATTTCAGGGACAGCAGCATTGAGTGAATTAATTGACTTGTTTAGCAATGGAATTTGATTTTGGGTTGTTCATGAAAGTTGTAGATGACATTGTGAACTTATTGAGCATATTTATGCGGTAATTTTTGGCTAAAGAATTTGAGAGTTATAGAAATTTCAATGTACTGTTCTGTTTTAATGGGATTTGAGTAGGCAGTAGCTTTGAAGGGATTTTTGACACCCTTAGGGGTGAAATTGATTTTTATGGTCTTCTTGAGAATTGTAGAGGGTTTCATGATCTTTCCAACAAGCTATGGTTTGTAATTTTCTGAATTGTGTGCAATGCATTATGGGTGTTGAAAAATTGGATTGGAAATTGAAAAAAAAAAGGGGGAAATGGGATCACGCCCGGTCACTAGGGCGACGCGTCGCCCTAGTGACGGAGACAAAGACGGCGTCGCTAGGCGACGCGTCGCCTAGCTTGACGAGCTGAATGACTCAGCCCGCTGGGCGAGACGTCGCCCAATGAGGCTGAGTCTTTGTTTTTTATTATTATTTTATTATTTTATTTATTAATTGATAATTTGAGATTTCATGCTTCTTTTGTCAATTTCTTTTCCGTCCGACGTCCGATTGACCTGATTCTTGAGGCATCGGATTCGTTGAATATTTAATTTCATTTTGTGAAAAATTGGGAATTTTTGGACGGGAAATTGACGGGGCCCCGAGTAGCGGAGCCTTTAATCCTTGTTTTGTTTAATTGGGGACCTATAGAGGTCCGAATTGCACCGTCGGCGCCAATAGGTTTCTAATTTTAGGCGGATTTTATTATGGGAAAATTTGGATTTAGGGCGGAAAATTCATGAACATGCATATTTCACCTACATGTGCACAAATTGCATCTGTAGTGACTCGTTTTCTTTCTCTGTTTCTTATAGAGGCCTAAGTGGAGCGTCGTCAGACCGACGGTGGAAACTTCCCGGCATTAGCTCGGAAGTAATAGGTGAGTAACCTAGTTGGTTTCTCAACCTTATGTGTTTATTAAGTATATGCATTGATTGCCTGAGGAAGCAAGGATGGATATATGTAATTGATTGTTTTGATTGATTTCGGACCATGGGTGTTCGAAATATTGGATTGTGATATTGAAGTGCAAATGAAAATAAGTGCGTGAGAATGCATTAGTAAATTGGATTGTAAATGTGATAGATTAGTAAATTGGATTGTAAATGTGGTAGTGAAACGAAAGGTAAATGCATGGGAATGAATCTGGGATGAAAGTCAAGAACATTGGAAAATGATCGGAAATAGTAATTAATTGGAATTGGAAATAAAAATGTGAGAATTGGAAATTGGAAAATGACATGTGCATTCATGCATAGTAAATGATCAGATAATGGCAGTTGTGACCGGTGTCGCCACCGATTTCAGAGCTTTAAGCTCAGCGCACGAGGCCTCGTGCTAACGTATTCGAGCCTCGGCTCGATGATCGAGCTATGCCCAACGTTTGAGGGCTTTAAGCCCGATGTTTGAGCCAATGGCTCAGCGTATATGAGCTCGGTATGCGGTCACAACAACGAAAGAAAATGGAAGAGTCACATGCACACTGCATAAATGAATGTTTAATGTGAATTGTGTGAAAGGCTTATTGCCTTATAATATGTGAAATTGAGTGCCTGTGATTTCTTGTTTATGATATATATACAGTATTGTGTGATTGTGTGGATATGCATGAGTTGGGTGAACCATCGATGATGGTTTCTCACTGAGTTCGCAAACTTATCCAACATTGCATCTATTTTTCAGGAAATGAAGAGTACCCCGTTGGACACGCGGGAGTACGTCTACTGCTAGCAAGATAAAGTATCGGGTCGGGATCAGTGTCGTCCGTATCTGCATTAGTGTATTCATTTGATATTTAGTAGGCCCAATTGTTTACTTGTAATTGTATAGAAATGGCGAGCACTAATGAGTGCTAATAATGAGTGAAATTGTTTTATCAGTGAAATGGTTTAATATTTGAAAATGTTTTGTTATAATTGAGCCAAGTCAATGATTGCTTTGCGCACTCTACTGTTTTTGAAAGAAAAAGATAATGTCATGCGCACTCTAATGTTTTTGAAAGAAAAAAAATGTCATACGATTTTTGGTTAACAAGGTAATGACTGTTCTAGTACGCCACCCTCGCGGGTCACGGGCTCGGATATCACCATGGATATCGGGTTCGGGTCTCGTCGGGAGTGGGGTGCTACACTTGAAGTCCTGGAAATATCTAGAAGTGGCCATTCTATGCGTTCCTTTATAACATTTAACACATATACAAATCACTATTGTGCATGATTAAGAATTCATTTATGTATACTGAATATGTATAATGCATGTTCATGACAATTTTGGGTATCTTATTGTAATTTTCATCATCAAACTGATCAGATATTAAATCCCTCATTAATAACATATTGTATTTATAATTTGGACCAAAATAAAGCAATGTGAAATCAATTTCATAACCTAAGTGACCACTTCAGATTTTCTACCCATATGATTTCGGGTCAACTTTGCATAATTAATCTGGTAGGGTAAATGAAAAAATTAGGCAACACTTCCTTCTGGAACATTGTTATACAGTGTCTCAAGTTTCTAATGAATCCAAAATAATCCAATTTGATTCAGTATTCAAAGATTTATGCACAAAATACCCCAGACTGTACACATTTGAACTTTTAGCTAGAATGTGATCATACCCTCTATTTTCACAACTCATATCTTTCAGCTCAGATATCCAAAAATTACAAAATTTATACCAAATTAAATATAAAAGAATAAAATACAACTTTGGTGAAGACAACTTAGCCTAATTTGGCCCACATCAATACATTTTATTCAATAACCATATGATATGATTTCTGTCCCTGACAGTGCTTCAGCTTAAGCTAACTCACTTACATACCAATTTTGAAAATCTTAGAGATAGAATTAAAAGTAGACTTTTTCAAGAAAGTTGTATAAATATGTCTCTAGTTAATATGAATCAAAAATCAACTCATTCAGAAATCTACACCTCAAGTTATAATTAGAAAACCAAAGCATGTTCTTAAAAATACTCCAGTTCATAACATTCCAGTACATACCCTCACTTTGAGTCAATCAATATTTTTCTAATAAATTCATATGGATCTAAATTTTTATGGGAATAAATAAAAATGTATTAGGAGTCCATTGGCTCAATTTTCAAGTGATTTGGAGGTTGGATGACAAAGTTATAATAAAATGAATGAAAGATATTCAAAATAGTTTCTCTACAGTAACCTTTTGATGTAACTCTTCACTTCTCTCTCTAAAACGCCGGTCTACTTCTTCTTCACCGAAACCAGCTTTCTTGTTCTTCTTTTTTTCTAGCTTTTCCACTTTTACACTCCATAACTAATGCATCCATTGCAATAACCAACTTTCCTACTCCCCTTTCAACTCAACAACACACAACAAACCCAAAATCCAAGATTCAAACATAACATTTAAAACAGAATTACGTACGGCTGTTCATCATTTTCTGAATATGTTTTCATCAGCTGCACTTTTGCATAATTACTTTCATCCCAAAACATATCCTACTTCAATATGTTTCTCTGTCACATTTATCTTTGCATTTCTACTCCCTTTTCCATTCAACTTACTCTCAAACAACTCAAGATTCAAGATTAATTTCAAACATCAAATACAAAACTCATATATAGACAACACCATTTTTGTGCTCTCTCTCTCTCTCTACTGTACCAATTTTTCATTTTATTCTTTCATCACTTAATAACACCGTGACTACTCACCCAAAACAACTCAAAGATACATCCATCTACATGCATTATAACATCAACACAATCCATTCTCAAAACTAGAAAATGAAACTCACCTACTAGCTTTCTAGTGAAAACTCCAATAGTGAGATCGAAGACAAGGTTTCGGTGAGTGACGTTCTCTAGACTGCTAAATAGGTATCAAGTATCAGATGCTTCAGTGATGGATGAGTGAAGAGAGCCTTTCGGTGAAGAACAAAGCAACAACTTTAGAATTCTTTTTCTTTTAATGACACATTTCAGCCATGCATAAATCCATTTGTCACTCTCCCAATAGTCTCTTATTTTATATATATATATATATATATATATATATATATATATATATATATATATATATATATATATATATATATATATATATGTGTGTGTGTGTGTGTGTGTGTGTGTCAATACCCCAAAATTTTCAGAAAAATTTATAAAATTTCCAAAATTTTGAAATAATACTAATAGTCTTCAAATAAAATTTTAACTCAAATAATTCTCAATTCACATTTTAATCGCATTTAGAAACTAATTATACTCGAAAAATGTCATGAATGCATGTACAATTATTGTATGTGTCCAAAATGCTTATGCACAAATAAGCAAATATTCAAATATGCAAAACATAAAATGTACTGAATTTTCTTAATATTCTAACCCCTAATATGGGGTGTCACAAAACTGGCTCCAGGAGTTTGATGAACTAGCTACCCATCAAGTCTTAACACCAAGATGAGATCTTTTGTGTTAATCACTATATAGAGTAAAATAGGAGATCTAGGAGGAAAAACCAATATAAGGGTAAAACGATAATTTTACCCATTATTGTGCAGATGACTATAATAAGGTTCATAATAGGGTTTGCAATTGGACATCTTATTTTAAATATGTGTTCTTATAATATTTAGTAATTCAAGAGTTAACTAATTGTCTTTAGTGGAATGACATTTGGTTAATAAGCTAGAATTAATTCTAATGAGATTAAATTAATTCTGGGCTTATTGGAGCTTGAATTATCTAAGTCCAATAAGATTCCCCACTTAGCTTCAAGGAAGGTTATCATGCAAAGTAAGAAATATAAATGGAGGTTTTAAAGCCCATGATTGAATGTCGAGCCTGCATTAATTAATGGTTAATTAGAAGAAAAAATGAACAATTAGAAATGGGCTAGACTTTGGTTTAATTTTATTAATTAGATTAATTAAATTAAAACAAAATTCTTAAAGAAATGGAAGGTGCAATTTCGGTTTTATTAGGGCTAAATGTGCAGCTGCACATTTAGCATTGAATTGCTAAATAAAGATAGTATTTATCATACTTTATCATCATTAAATGGAGTCATGATCTTACTATTAAATGGTTTGATGGTTGTCTTTTAATGATGGCATGTAATGTAACCTTTTAGCATTAATTTAATTAAAGATGAAAGAGTTGTATTTGATAGATGATCTTCCTTCTTTCATCACTAAAACTGAAATTGACATGTCATTTTAAGTTATTGGTCTTTTCATATAAACATCTTAAAACAAATGAGAAGAGTCTCATTTAATGACATCTTTATGTTTGATTAAAGAAAGGTGTGATGCATTGGATGCTCTTCTTTTCTTTCTTTTGATGTATAGCCAAAATTGACAAGGTGTAAGAGAGATGTTCTTGCATTTTTGGACTCTCTCTCCTTTTTTGCATGTGTTAGCCAAAATTTGCATAAGAAGTGTCTCATCTTTGTCTTCTTTCTTCTAAGAAAAATCTCCTCCAAAGTTTTCTTCTCCTTTTCCACCAAAGGATCTTGTTAACCAAGTTGTCCAAAAGAACAAGTGGTAGATCAGATTGGCTGAGGATACAATATCGAGAAGAGGAAACAACAATAAGAAGAAGAGGATACATTGTCAAGGATAGGATAGCACAGTGAGGAGTTAAAACTATAGTGAAGGAGTCGGTAATATAATCTCCATCTTGTTCTTATGATAATTATTTTCCATATACCATATCATGTATGGTGGCATGTTGATTTGGTTATCTTGCTTCCGCTGTGTTATGATTTCTAAAAAAGTTTTGAAATCTACCGTTTAACCAAATCTTGTATGCTTTCTTTTCCAATCCAACAATTGGTATCAAAGCCATTTTTATTATGCATAATTTCGGTTCCTATAAGTGATGCATGGGTTGGCAATTATTTTTTTCTTGTTGCATATTTTTATGTGATAGAAATATTATATGGTGTATATTTTGCTCTTTTGGTTATCTATAGAATTTATATTTACCATGTAAGATTTCTTCATTTGGTTTGTAACAAGGAGGTTGGTCTATCATCACTATGTTTCCTCCTTGGCTTCATTTTTTTGTTTTCTTTGATTTTGTAATGTACAAATTGATTTAGTGATGAAGACGAAGCATCCATGGATTGAAAAAATAGAGAGGTAATGGTTTCGATCTATCCTTTTGTGTATTGGCATAGTTTCAGTTTTGTGAAAACTAAGATGCTGGATTTTTCTTTCAATGAATCAAGTTTCAGTTTTTATGCCAAAACAAGTGCTGGATTTTTTTTTAATGAATCAAATTTTAGTTTTTATAAAAAACATAGTTTTGGTTTGTTGTTTTAATGGAACAAATTTCGGCTTTAATGAAAATAGGTGCTGGAATTTTTTTATTATGACAAAGATTCGGTTTTATGAAAATCTAGTGCTGTTTTTTTCAAAGTAACAAAAATCGATTTTATAAAATGCCATTACATTTTTTTACCGAATGGGCCAGGTCATGTGAGTGAAGAGTTCGAAGCGGAAGATCCAAGTCCAAGAAGAATATTTTGGGCCTAAAAGGCTTGTAATTATTTTTTTGTTCTAGGATGGACAATCAAAAGTGGCTTATAAGTTCATGTGATGAATGGATAAATGAATGCAAATAATATGTGATTACATCTCAATTAGAAAATTACCAACCCTAGGCCTTGCTATGCATTCATAATGTACGAGATATATAATGAAACAATATAGGATGGACAATAAATTACATCTAGATAAGATGGTGTTAGTTAAAACTTAGGCCCAAAAAGATTCGAGTGGGAGAGGATGCTCATGTGAGAGTCCACGTCTCCAATTAATGGCCCATTTGTATGTGGTGAAGTGTTACTCCCCACCGGAGGGCATGAATCTTAGATCTTACATGGTTTGGGTCTCCTTAAGGATAAGTCCACTCATTGGTAGCAAATGTGACCTTGCACCGAGACATGGTTAGCAAGTACCTTTAATGAATGAATCAAATAGTTAAACACTCAACATATTTTATCAATAACCTGCCGACCATAGCTCTGTTAGTAAAAGTATGGATTAAATTATGGCGCTTCTCAAAAAGTTGGGCATGAAGATGCTTGGTAGTTTTTTTAATGGGAGGGTCCCAATTTTTCCTTTAATGGATAAGATGGCCCAAAACAAGAAAAAAAAAAGGATACATCGGCTAGGAGAGGATACATTGTCGAGGATAGGATAGCGCAACGAGGAGTTAAAGCTATAGTAAAGGAGTCGATAATATAATCTCCATCTTGTTCTTATAATAATTATTTTCATATACTGTATCATGTATGGTGGCATGTTGATTTGGTTATCTTGCTTCTGTTGTGTTATGATTTCTAAAAAAAGTGTTGAAATGTATCGTTTTACCAAATCTTGCATATTTTATTTTCCGATCCAACACTCATTAGCTTATATGATACATGAATCTAGTGTTGTTATAGCTCCATCAAGTTCTTGGTGGCTAGATAGTGGAGCCTCTAATCATGTTGCTTTCACAATGTGTGGACTTATACAAAAGAGAAAGTTGAGAATAGAGAGGAGAAAAAATTGATAGTGGAGAGTAAAGAAAAAATTGATGTAGTCTTTGTAAGGGATGTTTGTTTAAATCTTGCTACAAGGTTCAAACTTGTAATATACGACACCTTTTTTATACTATATTTTAGACAAAATTTGTTTGTTGTATCTATTTGGATAAAGAAGGTTATGGCTTTATAATCAAAATTTTGGTTTATAAGGTTATCTTTCAATGCAAAACCTATTAGTATTGCCTTCTTATCATATGGCTTATATAGAATGTGTCTTATTCTCTAATAAGATATATGCTTCACATATTGTCAAATAGATTACCTAAAAGAGACTCCTAATAAAGGAAAAGTTATACATATTGTTGCAAAAGAGGTTGTGCCACATTTCCAAAGATAAAGTTAAGATATTGGTAACAAATAACATTCTTCTAACTTTATATCATGATGATTTGGGAACACACATTGATTTTTGCAGGAAAAAGTTAACCAAAATAAGAAAAAGGGGTCAACTCATACTTCTGACCTATTATAACTCATACATACGGGCATTTGTGTCCTTTATATAGCTATAATGTGTAATTTAAGATACTTTATGACATTTATTAATGATTATTCCTATATGGTTACATTTTCTTAAATAAATAAAATTATGAAGTTCTTGATAAATTCAAGATCTTTAAGACTTATGTTGAGAACCAACTGAGAAAATCTATCAAAATTGTCAGATTAGAGAGTGGATGAGAGTATTATGGTATACATGGGGGTTTTTGGACCAAAAAAAAGATTGGTTGTCAAATACATATAATCATTTGGAATAGTAGCTTAATTTATTATGCTAGGTAGTCATGAGTACAATGGTGTGGTTGAAAGGCATTATTGCACCTTAAATGATATAAAGAAATCAATAGAAAGTAGGACTAACTTACCAAATTACCTTTAGGACAAAGCTATAAGCACTGCCTTATACATACTTAATAGGGTCCTAAGAAAATCAGTTCCAAAACTGCCTTTTGAAATATGGAAAGGGTGGATACCTAGCCTCACTCATCCTTGTGGATGGGGGTTAGCCCGCAAGGTACACTTATATAATCCTTATGAAGATAAGCTATATTCTCGTTCTACTCATTGTTACTTTGTAAGATATCCTGACCTCTAAGAGACGAGATGTAGTTTATAAAGCACAATCAGGTATGGGACCTTATGGATTTACTTTCATAACTATAAGCATGTTAGTTGTAAATTGACTTATAAGACTAAGAAGGAGTCCTAAGGTAAAGTTGAGCAATTTAAAGTATGATTAGTTGCTAGAGGATTCACTCAAATGGATGATATTGACTTTAATGTCATCATTTCCCTTGTATCCTCAGAGGATATATTTAGAGTGATTATGTTAATTATAGCTCATTATGATTTAGAGCTACATCCTATAGACATTAAGACCACTTTCCTGATGAAGACTTTTATGAGAAGGTCCATATAGAACAGCCTAAAGAATTTTAGGATCAAGAAAAATGATGATATGTTTGTAAATTAAGATAGGCTTTTAGATAATGGTACCTAGAGTTTTACAAGGTTGTTACCTCATTTGGTTTTGCAGAAAATAAAGTTAAAATATGCTTGTATCATAAGGTAACGAGGAGCGGGTTATCTTTCTACTTTTATATTTGGATGATATCTTGTTTGCATTAAATGACTTGACGATACTGTATGAGGTTAAACATCTTTTGGTCAAGCATTTTGATATGAAGGATCTTGTTAAAGCATCTTTTATCTTAAGTATTCAGATTCATCAGAAAAAATCTCAAAACTTTTTAGGCCTCTCATAGAGTGTATACATTGAACTAGTGCTACAATGTTTTAATACAATTGATTGTAGATCTGTTGCAACATGAATCTCTTATAGTGACACATTATCTTTACAAAAATTTCTAAATGATGATACAAAGAGACACAAAAAGGCTATAAAAATGTTCCTTATTTTAGTGTGGATGGTAGCTTGATGTATACCCAAGTGTGCATCAGACCAGACATTGCATTCATTGTTGGATTGCTTTGGTATCTAGCTAACCTAGGCATAAACCATTGTGATGTAGTTAAATGAGTTTTGGGATATTTTAAAGGAACTAAGGAACATATATTGACATTTAGGAAAGTCAACATTTGAATCTTGGTTATAAAGATTCAAATTTTGCTATATGTCTAGATGATAAGAAGGTCACATCAAGGTAGAGCCAATAAGATTCAAATGGTTGACATATTTCATATATTACGATAGTACATTATATATATATATAAGATAATAAAATGAATATACGAATTGAGTGCATGAACACTACAGAATAGGGAATTGGCAAAGGGGAGATGAATCTGAAATAAGAGTCAATGAGATATGAAGGATAAATGAGTTAGAGAAGAAGGAAGAGTGAAGTTTCATATGAAGGAGGATATAAGCCAACAAATGATGTTTTTCCTTCTTTAAAGTTGAAATTGCCGTGATCAATAGGTGTGCATAAGACAAAACCAATCAATGGTGTAGGACACTTGTCCATTTAGAAGAAAAGGACAAAAGAAGGATAAGACAAAACATGTAATAGGATTTATCAAGAAACCCTAATGAAATTTGACCCATTCAATTCTAATGGCCCTAATTCTCTATCGAAAATAATATATCCAACATTGTAGTGCCATTGGACAGCAATTTTCACTACCGAAAATCAACCGGTTCATCACTTGGTAATTTTTTTCGGTCCGGAAATTTTCTCCGGAAAAGTCCAGAAAAATTCCTAAAATTTCCTGAAAAATATAAAACACATAACAATCCACTCCAATTAAATTTTTAAGCCCATAAACCACATTTTCCAAAATAAAATCCCATTTAGGCACAAATATCGGGAAATGTCATGAATGCATGTACAGTCAAGTTCATGTGCAATTTCAATATACACGTGCAATGATATGCATAAATGTTGCAACCCAATACTAAACACTCTCGACCCCTTTCCAAATTACTATTTTACCCTTTCAATGGGGGTGGGATGTTACAACTCCCCCCTCCTAATAAAAATTCCGTTCTCGAAATTCTCAGTCAATGGTTCATTATGGTAGAAAATGATCATTTGTTGGCTTATATCCTCCTTCATACGAAACTTCACTCTTCCTTCTTCTCCATTTGATGTTCTTTAAGTTTCCTAGTGTTTGGCTCTTCCTCCCACTTTGTTCTTTCTAAAAAGGGCCAAGCATACACTCCTTTCTCTTTTGGCATGATGATGTTCATGTATGGTGTGGAAAAGTAGAGGATTGGTGTATTAGGAGAAGAATTGGAACACTGAAGAACTTGATTAGGTAAGTTGTTGTTTTAAGCTTTAATTATGCATTTAATGAATGAATTGGTAGTTAGATGCATTAAATGGGAATTATTGTGCATGAATTAAGATGTATTACGTATTAATTTCATAAAGCTTAGGGTTTGATTTTATGGGTAGGTTACTTCCTTGATTTGGTTTATGATTAGAAAAAGATAAATGATTAAGATGTTTGGGTTGGTTTTGTGATGCTTGATGAATGGAAACTTAGGGATGATAATTGTGTGTGTGGTATGCTGCCATTTTTAAGGCTAGGTGCTTAGGCTAAGGTCTTGGTGACCTAGTGGCTGAATTCTTGCCTCAATTGGATGCTTGTTGATGTGTAATTGGCATTGGAAGTGATAGAATATAAGTTTAGGAGCAAAGCTGGAAATTGCAAATTGATCATGGTTTCATGTTTTTGCCATAACTAATTGTGTGGTTACGCAAATGAGGTGAGGTTTATGCTAAATTAAACTTTATATGTTTGGCTTCAATTTCTTGTGAAATAGGTGTTGTCTAATTGTAACTTGAAGATGTTGAATTTCTGCCTTGAAAGTGAACTATACTGGCTGCATGAACAGTAACCGAATTAGATGACCTGAAACTTTGATGATTTTTCTAGATTGATTTAGGAGGAATTGGTGAAAATGGTCTTAATGAAAGTTGAAGCCTATCCTGTTAGCTTTCCATTTCCACTAATTTTGCAATTTTCCGATATGTACGTTGGGAGTTATGAATTGTTAATTATTGACTGGTTATGTGCATTTTGGGTGAAACCTAGCTATAAGTGTAGGTTTTGTGAGTATTATGATTGGAAGCAAATTTAGAGATTTCTGTGATTTGAATTGGCTCAAGTGATCTTCTAGAAAGTTATAGAGAAAGTAATTAACTTGAAAATTAGATATACTATATTATTTTTGGATATCATAATTGGGATTTATGAATTTTCAAAGATTTGACTTAAGTTAGGTCATTGACTAGTGATCATGGCAGCCACTTGAATGACATTTTTGAGTTTGTTATAGGTGGATTTGACAGTTAATCCCTTCATGAGAAGTGTAGTATTCTGTTTGATCTTTTCATAGGTATAAAGTATGCAATTTTCTGACATTTTTGGAAGAAGTTATGCTTTTTGAAAAATTGCTGTTCAGTTCAGGTGGTTTCAGTGGGCAGAACCATTCATTGAATTGTTTGACCTACTTAGAAATTGAATTTAATTTCATGTTGTTCATGAAAGTTTTAGGTCACATTCTTATCTTTCTTTTGGAATAAATCTTGTAATTTTTAGCAAAGGGAATGAGAAGTTATGGATTTTATAAAATGTTGCACTGTTTTGACAAAATGTTGCACTGTTTTGAGGGGCATTGTGAAGGCAGTAACTTTGAGTGTATTTGTGACACCCTTAGAGGTAAAATTAGTTTTTGTGTCCTTCATGAAACTTGTAGAGCTCTCTTTTTTCTATAAAATAGATACCAAGTTTATCCAATTTGGAATTCGGAGCAAGGAGTTATGAATTGTGAAAGTTGGAATGTTGGTGGACGTTTGTCCAGAACTGCCATTGTAGTAGCATAAGTCGACTTGCACCCTCAGATAAGTCGACTAGAACATACACAGTAGCATAAGTCGACTAGGATTCTCAAGCAAGTCGACTAGGATCATATATTTTTCTTCTTTTGCTTATAACTTGTCCATCCGACCTCCGATTGACCTGATTCTCAAGGCATCGGATTCGTGAATCATTTAATTTCATTTCTATGTAAAAGTGGGAATTTTTAAAGGCGAAATTGACGGAGAGTGGTTAGGTGAAAGTGAGGGATCGGGTAGCGATTTTTGGACCTTTTGACGTCCGAATTGAGCGATTTTAGTGTCTATGGTTTCTTTAGATATAGGGGAACATTTTTACAGTGTGATTTATGAAAGGATACCGAGAATGTCACGAACATGCATTATACACATTTTCATTGATACAAGTGCATCTTTAAATAGTTATGCCTGTACATTCGGTAATGTGTATGCAATTGCACTATTATAGAGGCACATTTGGAGCGTCGATCCACTGACGTTACTGAGACTTCCAGGTATTAGCTCAGAAGTACAGGTGAGTAACCTAGATAGTTCCTCAATATTTCAATTGTTTAAAGTTCTATACTTATAACTCTAAGGATAATAATGGTGGGCTTGTGTGAATTGTGTATGACTGAAATCCCAGACCAAAGGTCCGAGGGATTGGGAATATGGGCTATTGTAATTTTATTGATTGTAATGTGATCACTGAAATGTTTATGAATAAAATTGAGCCCAATGTGGTTATGGATTTTTGTACATTCAATGGCTAAATACTGTGACTGTATTATGATGACCTAAAATGTTTTTTTAAAAAATTTATATTGAATGTTTGACGGTATTCGAGTACTCTAGCATACCACTCTCGTGAGGCACGGACTCGGATATCACCCACGATATCGGGTTCGGGTGTTGCGGGAGTGGGGTGCTACATATGTGGTATGCATATATATATGCATGTATGTATAGATATACATATACATACATATATGCATGTATATATATATGCATGTATACATGCATATATATATGCATATATATATACATACATATATATATGTATACATATACATACATATATATTTGTGTTATAAATGACAATGCATTTGATATTTTTTGGTATCAAAATCCTTTTGGGACTGCATTTGGACTTTCGTTATCTTTAGATTAAATGTTTCAAAAGTGGTTACATTGATTTTTAACCACTTTTACAATTTCTTATTTTCATTACAATTGTTGTAATTAATATTTGTCTAAAAGGTAGAATGTTAGAATTTTAAAAATTCCTATTAGGCAATTATTAATTATAAGTTTTATAAAATTAAGTTTAAGAAAATCACATTTGATTCTAAATAAAGATAATAAAGAAGCCCGATAAAAGATTTAGTTAAATAAATTTGAAGTCTAGTAAAAAAATTATCTCTTATCAATATGGGCCAATTTTTATTGGGCTTGTGATTATGAAGCCCAATATGTTGGATCCCGAACTTTTGGTAAAAATTAGAAATATTAAAATAAATTTAAATGAGAAAGAAATTGGTGAAAAAATTTATGAATTTAAGAAAATTTGATGAATTTAAGAAACAAATTTAATGAGAAAAAAATCGATTAGTTTTGATGACTTTGATATTTGAGTAAATTTGTTTGGGTTATGAAAGTGTTAGAGAATGAGTTGATTTAAAATGGAAGTGAAAATTTAGAAATAAAATTATGAAAGTTTGACTTTTTGGAGTAAAAGTTGACTTTTTGATTTAGGTCAAATTTGAGGAAATGATCGTCTTGAGACTTGTAGCTTCTGTCGAGAGCTTTCTGTAGCCATAAAGTTTGATATTTTTCGATATCCGGAGTGAAAGTTATGATTTTTTTAAGTTAGTGTATTTTGCTTTGTGTTTTGAAAATGTTCATAGGGTAAGTTTGCGTATGCTATGTTTTGAGGCAAATCGTCGTAAGGTTGTGGTCTAAATTAGAGAAGGTGGCCTTAATGAAAGTTGTAGCTTGTATGTCAATATTTTTGACGCCATAAAGTATGCAATTTTTCGATATCGGGAGTGGAAGATATGATTTTCCGAAGATAAGGTTCTTTTGCTTTGTTTTTTAAAATGCTATTAAGTATAGATTTGTGTGTTCTATGCTTTGAGGCCACTCGTCGTGAGGATTTAGTCTGAATTGGAGAAAGTGGTCTACATGAAAGTTGTAGCTTGTCTATCAATCTTTCCGACGCTATAAAGCATGCAATATTTGGATGTGAGAATTGGAAGATATGAATGTTGAAAGTTTGGAGTTTGTTTAGGTGATGTTTAACAAGGCAGTAACTTTAACTAGGTTTTTGACCCCTTTAGAGATGAAATTGATTTTTGATTTCATCAAGGAAGTTGTATAGCTTCCTTTTATCTTTCCATAGACACCAAATTTGTCAAATTTGGAGTTCAGGATCAAGAGTTATGATTTTTGAAAAATTCGGTTTTATCAATAGATTGAAGTTCTGTTCTTTTGTTTTTAATCCGACCTTTTCGCAATCTTTTGCTTATAATTCCTTCGTCCGACATCCGATTGATTCAATTTTTGAAGCGTTGGATTCCTAAGACATTTAGCTAATATTTCATGGGAAATTATGATTTTTAGGAGATTAAATGAAAAGAGATTGATTGAACCAAAGTGAGAGGGTTGGTTAAAGGTTATGAGTTAGACAATTTTCTAAACATGGTTCAGTATTTTCAGAAATTAGAGAGATGTAGAGATCCGATTGAGTTGATTCTTGAGGAAAAATAAAATTGAGAAATGGGGCTACAAATCATGTGAAGGGATCGAATTCCAATTTAGTCCCTAAGATTTTCAAATTCTGGATTGAAGTTGGATTAATGTTCAGTCTCGGATTAGTAAGAGCTGAACGCGTATTTTGGCCATAACTCCTTCGTTTCTTAACCGATTTGAGCGTTTTTGGTGTCATTTTAAAGATGAGACATAGGGGAACATTTTTCTAGAAGAAAGTTATGCCAAATTATGTCATTTTCCTGATCAAATTCTGGATGCAAAATGTCAGTTTTTAAAGGCTAAATGAAGGGCATAATAGTCATTTTGCTCATTAAATGAAGGAGCATGTGCTGCTGTCGTTTTTAGAAGCAGCAAAGTCACGATACTTAACAAAATAAAAAGAAAAGAAACGAAGAGAAAAAGAGAGAAAGAGAGAAGAGAGATGGTCGGCGATGGAGGAGAAGAAGAAGGAAAGTGAAAGTTTCGGTTTTTCCATGGATTGCTTAGGGGTTTTCGATCTTGCTTCAGGAGGAAAGGAGGGAAGAGCATGGAAGTTTCCTTTGGAGCCTATAAATACCGAAAATGGAGGAGAAAAAGGTAAGAGAGAGAAGTTTTTGATTTTGAAGCTTTTGATGAGTTTTTGGTTTAGATAGGTTAAGGATGTTATGGGATTGAGTTTTCTAAGTTGAATTGAAGAGATTATGCTATAATTATGCTTACTTTTGGATGATTAGGGTTATGCCCAATTTTGTGATTTGGGAATTTTCGAAATTATTGCTATAGAGAGCTTGGAATTATGATACTTATAGATTTCCTACAGTCAATTTTAAGGATTATGTTAATTATGATGTTAATTTTGGATGATTATGGCTTAGGTAATTTTAGAATTGAGGAAAGAAGAAAGACTTGGAGACTTGCTGCTTTGGACAAGCTCCTAGCAAGGATTCGAGGTGGGTAATGTATTTATATTTCAAATTATAAGCTTTGTGTGTGTTCTTGAGGAATTAAGAAAGTGAATGGATTTTTAATTATTGTTTTCGAAAAATATTGTTTTGACTATTTTGATGAAATTAAATGATTGTTTGGTTGTTTTTGAAAGATCTAGAAGAAACAAAAGTTTTGGAAGTTTAGTGTTTATATTTTCGGAAAATCAAGAAAGAAACTATTTTCGAATTGTTATTGTTTTCGTATGATTTTGATAAATTGATAGAATTTCTGAAATTAATAAATGAATTGTTAACTTTTGACAAATGTTGCATTCTTTGATAGTTGATAATTGAGACATTTTTTGGTTTGAATGATGAAAGTTAATGCTTTAAAATTTTATAAAACTATTGGTTATGAAAGTGTTGAATAACTATGATTTCCGAAAGCTTTCAAAATTGTTATAAAAATATCGTTTATGTAAAGGTTTGAAAAAAAAGTATGATTTTCGAAGATTTTTGAAAGTGTTTATAAAATATAGTTTATGTAAAGGCTTGAAAAATTATGATTTCCGAATATATTTGGAAGATTTTGATTCCCGAAAATGCTTTTAAAATTGTTTAGAAAATATGGTTTATGAAAATGTTTGAAAATTTATGATTTCCAAATAATTTCGAAATTAATTATAAATTGTTGTTTATGAAAATATTTGAAAATTTTATTATTTCCGAATACTTTCGGAATGAAAGTGTTTGAAAAATTAAGATTTCCGAATGCTTTAGAATTGTTTATAAAATAGTGTTGGTGTAAATGTTGGGCCCGGGTCCCGGATCCCCATTCCCGAGGCGGCCCCTCGGGTCGCGCCAGCGTCGGGCGCCCAAATACCTTCGGACCCGATCACAACATCCATACAAATACACAATTCGATTCACACACATATTTATATACTCATACATACATTCTACACATGCATCCTATCTATGAATTCAACACCCCATAAACTAAGGGGTTTCATGCCATTACAGATTAAGAGAAATTCAGCAAATATTCTCAAATGCAGCATAATACGAAATAAAATTTAAAATCCAAAATACACAAGTATACTCCATGATGATATGCTGGCGGGCTAACCAAAGTACTAACTTAATACAAGGCTCCTAACTAGCTTGAAGTTTCAGATGCCTTGCAAGGTCGACAATCATGCACGTCTCTTCGTGCAAGCCATGACGTGCACCTGGTGCACGCGGCGTGCCATCTTTCTCAGCACGCCACGGCGTACTCTCGCGCACGTCGCGACATGCGGGTCGGAGCAGTGACTCCGAACCCCATTTTCCTGCATTTTCCGACTTCAATCCTTACCCAAACTCAAATGTAACGCATCTAAACCTTAGATCATGACTTATACTACATTTCTAACCCAATAACAACTCAAAATCAGTCACAAATGCATCAACCCAAGAAATCTCACCATTTTTGCCTTAAAACCCTAAAACCTTCGATTCTAACACATTCAAGCCATCTTAGGTTTTAATCTAGCCACAAAACAACGGGATGCAGATAAACTTACCCGAAAATTGCTTCAAACTGTCGGAAATCTCAAAGATCGAAAAACCCTCTCTTCTCTTCTTCTTCCTTCATCGACGGCGCACTCTTTTCTTTTTCTCCTTTCCTCCTCTTTTCCTCTCTTTCTATCTTCCTTCTCTTGATTCTAAAAGGACAAAGACTAAGTTACCCTTCTCACAAGCCTAAACCCATTTCAACCTAAGAAATCTTCCTAAAATGCCCTCACACATTTTATCCCTTAATTTCCACTTAACCACAATTAAACCTTAATCATCCAATAATCCTCTCAAATAAATCAATTTAAATCATAAACTCTTAATTAACATAATTTATACTTAAGAACATCATATAAAAAAATTCAGGGTCCAACATTTCTCCCCCTCTTAAAAGAAATTTCGTCCTCGAAATTATTACCTGAATCATCGAAGAGATGCGGATACTTCTCCCGCATGGCTTCCAATGGCTCCCAAGTAGCCTCCTCTACTGAATGATTCCTCCACAGAATCTTGACTAACTGTACCATCTTGTTCCTGAGAACCTTGTCCTTGGTATCCAAAATCTCCACTGGTTGCTCCTCATAACTCAGATCATCTCGCAACTGAACCTCACTAGTCTGAATGATGTGAGAAGGATCCGATCTATACCTTCTCAACATAGACACATGGAAAACATCGTGAATCTGCTTGCCAAATCTCATCACTCCTTTCCAATGAGACGTCTTAAGGAACACTTTCTCACCGACGTCATACTCCATCTCCTTTCGGTGAGCATCAACATAACTCTTCATCCTATCCTGTGCTGCCTTAAGTCATTGTTTAACCAGATTGACTTTCTCAACTATCGTCTGAATCAATTCTGGTCCTTCCAATTGCCTCTCTCCTTCTTCATCCCAACAGATCGGAGTCCTACACCTCCTGCCATACAATGCCTCATATGGAGCCATCTGAATGCTCGAATGGTATGAATTGTTATAAGCAAATTTGACCAACGACAAATGCTCATCCCAAGCTCCTCGAAAATCCATCACACAAGCCCAAAGCATTCCCTCAAGTGTCCGAATGGTCCTCTCAGATTGACCATCCGTCTGAGGGTGAAAAGTCGTACTAAAATTCAACTTCGTCCCCAAAGCTTCCTGCAAACTACCCCAAAATCTCGAAGTAAACCGAGGGTCCCTATCAGACACAATCGAATCCAGAATCCCATGCAATCTCACTATCTCATCGATATACTTCTTTGCTAACACATGCAAAGGATCAGTTTGTTTGATCGCCAAAAAGTGGGCTGACTTGGTCAACCTATCCACAATCACCCATATGGCATCATGCCTCCTGCTGGTCTTAGGCAAACCCATCAAAAAGTCCATCGTCACTCGTTGCCACTTCCACTCCGGAATAGGCAATGGCCTCAACTTACCCGAAGGTGCCTGGTGTTCAGCCTTGACTTGCTGACACACTAGACATTTACTGATAAACTCTGCTACATCTTTCTTCATGCCTTTTCACCAAAAATGCTCTCTCAGATCCCTGTACATCCTGGTGCTACTTGGATGCATGGCATAAGGCGCATTGTGTGCCTCATCCATAATCTCAGCCTTAACATCCTACAAATCAGGAATACACAACCTGTTCCCCACTGTCATAAGCCCATCATCCTTCACATCTATCTCAGAAACCTTGCCGTTTCGAATTTCATCTCGAAGCTTGCTCAAATATGCATCTTGAGCCTGCAATTCCCTAACCTTCTCCTTGAGTATTGGTCTTACTCAGAAGTTGGCTACAAGGCAATCCGACTCCTCCTACTTCAAGCTTATCTTAAGCTTGGCCATCTCTTCCAATAAAGGAAGATATACCGTCCGAACATGCGCAATCGAAGACTTCCTACTCAAGGCATCCACCACAACATTGGCCTTGCCCGGATGATACTCAATCAATAAATCTTAATCCTTGAGTAACTCAATCCACCTTCTCTGCCTCAAATTCAATTCCTTTTGACTTAACAAATACTTCAGACTCTTATGATCCGTAAAAATCCTTGTCTGAACCCCATACAAATAATGCCTCCAAATCTTCAAGGCAAAAATCACAACTGCTAACTCCAAATCATGCGTCGGATAGTTCAACTCATAAGGCTTCAACTGCCTCGAAGCATAAGCAATCACCCGATCTCCCTGCATCAAAACACAACCAAGACCCTTCCTCGAAGCATCACAGACACAGATATCCTCAAGACCGATGGAAAAATCGAATCGGTGCACTTTCGTCAATCTGGCCGCAGAGCTCCTCGAAGCTCTTCTGACATTCATCACTCCAAACAAACTTCTGATTTTTCCTCAACAACTTCGTCATCGAAGCGGCTATCATGGAGAATCCCTCCACGAATCTCCTGTAATAGCCTGCCAAACCCAGAAAACTCCTCACTTCTGCTACATTCTTCGGGGCTTCCCAATTCACCACAACTTCTATTTTCTTTGGATCCACATGCAATCCTTGCTCTGAGATCACATGTCCAAGAAATGCAACTTCCCTCAGCTAAAATTCGCATTTATCAAATTTTGCATAAAGCTCATGTCTCCTCAAAATCTCTAAAGAAATCCTCAAATGCTCCTCATGCTGCGCATCACTCTTGGAATAAACCAAGATATCATCGATAAAGACAATGATAAATTGGTCCAAGAATGGCTTAAAAATCCGATTCATCAAGTCCATAAACGTTGCAGGCTCATTTGTCAATCTGAAAGGCATAACCAAGAACTTAAAATGCTCATACCGAGTCCTGAAAGCGGTCTTCGGCACATCCGACTCCTTAATCCTCAACTGATGATAGCCCGATCTCAAGTCTATCTTAGAGAAGACTCTCGCTCCTTGCAATTGATCAAACAGATCATCAATGCGAGGAAGAGGATACCTGCTCTTTACCGTAACCTGATTCAGTTTCCGGTAGTCCACACACATCCTTAACGATCCATCCTTCTTCTTCACAAAAAGAACTGGAGCTCCCCAAGGCGAAGAGCTCGGTCGAATATACCCCTTCTCCAACAACTCCTCCAACTGAATTGAGATCGGGGCTGTACCCGACAGAAGCTCAATGGGAAACTCAATTTCTCTAGCTGGCGGTAGTCCTGGCAATTCCTCGGGAAAGACATCCGAGAATTCCTTGACTACTGAAATATCCTCCAGCTTTCCTCCATCTGTCCTGGTGTCCACCACATTGGCCAAGAATGCCTCACATCCTTTACTCATCATCCTTTCTGCTGTCAATGCTGAAACAATTCTGGGCGGACTCGCTTTTCTGTCCCCAGTAAACACTACTCTTTTACCATCATCCAATTCAAACTCCACGGTCTTCTGCTTACAATCCAAACGGGCATTGTACTTCTCCAATGTATCCATACCCAAAATCACATCTAATCCTCCCATCTTCAGTGGCATCAAATCGACCACTAAAAGTTCACCATCAATGCGAATCTCACAACCTCTAAACACTTGACTAATCACAATGTACTGGCCGATTGGAGTACTCACCATCAGTGGAGTATCCAATGGGCTCACAATCCTATCACACACGGGTCTACTCGAAGAAACAAACAAATGAGTAGAACCCGGATCAATCAAAACTAGCACATCATCAGCAAAAAGTCGAATCATACCAGTCACAACATCTGGAGCGGTCTCTGCATCCTTCCTAGTCATCGCAAACACCCGAGCTGGTGCCTGCCCTCTCGATCTCCCCGAAAGATTCACCCTCTTGGCTGCATCTGAACTGCCCACTTCTGTCGTAGTCCTCTGTCCCATAGTCTCTATCCTCCTCGGAACTTGCATCTGACTCCTCTTTTGTCGTAGAGGCTGAGGACACTCTCTGGCAATGTGTCCCTTCTCTCCACAGTTGAAGCAAGCTCCCGTCAATCTGAAGTACTCTCCTCTATGAGATTTCCCGCAATGCTCACACTTCGGGACGAATGACCTATCTCCATCTCCCCTTCTACTGCCACCCACCGTTGAGGCTTGGTGAGAAACAGTAGAAGTCCTCATCGGCCTAGGTCGGCTCGCACCACTGGTCCTCTCCTCTAACTGGACCGGGAAGCTCCTAGCACTCCTGTCTGGCATAGGAGTACTAGTGCTACCTCCCCTCCTGGACTGCTCTATGCCCTTTCTCTTCTTGTTCACAGCACTCTTGATATTCTCTATATTTTCAACCCTCAGAGTTGCCTCAACTAGCTGCTGGAAATCACAGAAATTTTGCACAATCACCTTCTCTCTGATGGCCAAGTGCAATCCTGACTCAAATCTGCGACATCTAGCAGCTTCACTCAACATCAGATCTGAAGCATACCGGGATAGCTGTGTAAACCGGCGCTCATACTCGCTGACTGTCATATCCCTCTGAGTCAAACTGAGGAACTCCCTCTGCTTCTGCTGAACATATACCTCTGATAGATACTTCTTCCTGAAATCCACAAGGAAGTCTTGCCATGCCAACCCTACTGGCCTCATCTGGCTGCCTGGCACGGTCTCCCACCAATGCAGAGCATCTCCCTGAAGCAAACTGGCAGCATAGATGACTCTCTCGTCATCCTCACACTCCATCTGATCCAGCACTCTCTCAGTCTTCCTCAACCAAGTCTCGGCTTCTTCAGGATCGGATGTCCCAAAGAAATCAACTGCCCCATACTTCCTCAACCGGTCAAACCGTCTCCCCTTCTGAACTGGGGTTGAAACAGAAGGCTGTGGAATCTGACCCATAGCCTGCACGAATGCCTAAGTAAAGGCCTGGAACAACTTCGGATCCAAAGGAGGCACTTGCTCCTGCATAGCTGGCGACTCCTGAGTTGGCGACGGAATGGGCTCACTACCTAGCCCTACAGAAGCCTCAGCATTCCCTGGGGCAACTGACTCATCAGTCCTCTCCTCTCTAGTCGGAGAGTCAGGTGCGGTAGATCCTTGCATAACTCCTCGTGTCCTTCTACGAGGTGGCATCGTACTCCTTCAAATGGAAACACTAAGGATTAGCTATATGTCAATCTACATGTATGCATGATATGCATGTCACGTAATCAATGCAACAATTAATCATAGATCAAACAAGTCGTCCTATATGCATTCTAAGCCAAGGACACTAAACCTAGGTGCTCTGATACCAAACATGTTGGGCCCGGGACCCGGATCCCCATTCCTGAGGAGGCCCCTCGGGTCGCGCCAGCGTTGGGCGCCCAAATACCTTCGGACCCGATCCCAACATCCATACAAATACACAATTCGATTCACACATATATTCATATACTCATATATACATTCTACACATGTATCCCATCTATGAATTTAACACCCCATAAACTAAGGGGTTTCATGCCATTACAGATTAAGAGAAATTCAGCAAATATTCTCAAATGCAGCATAATACGAAATAAAATTTAAAATCCAAAATACACAAGTATGCTCCATGATGATATGCTGGCGGGCTAACCAAAGTACTAACTTAATACAAGGCTCCTAACTAGCTTGAAGTTTCAGATGCCTTGCAAGGTCGACAATCGTCTCGATCTGCACCTGAGGAGGGGAGAGTAATGGGGTGAGCTGCGAAGTTCAGTGACATATACGTTTATAGCCATTGGCAACGAGCCACACATTCAAACATATATATGTACAAGTATAGCAAGTCAAGATTTATCAAATGAACCACATTCATATAAACATATGTCATGCAATTTCTGTTTCTCAACATAACAATTATTATGCATCATTTCTATCAAGTCAATCATGGATGCACACAAATGGTTCGAGAGTTCCGTAAACGATCCGGATAAACCGAAGTTAAATCCGTAAACTATCCGAGTCTGATTTTTCAAGGATCTCGTGGCCTCAAGCGGGCAGCCGGGAGAAGGCTTTATGTCAACGTGCATGTGACTCCATCCGTAACTCTCTCACCCAAACAATACACATAATCCATACGTTCCATGTTCAAAGCATTTTTCGAAGCTTTCGTTATTTTCATTCTTTCCATTCTTGTCAAATATGCCATAAGGTCTATCAAGCCATGCATAATCATAGTCGCAATGCAAATTCAATATTTATCATAAAATTCAATACCAACAAGGTCATATCATGCAAGCAGTTAGCACACACAAGGCAATTTGCCCATACACACAATAACCATAAACATATTACCCACCTAGTATCGCTTGAGTATCAGACTCACTGCTGTCCTTCCTCTTGCGATTGGGTCAAATCAGCTTGGTTCCTTATAATAAACCAAGTTCTCATTTAATTAACAATCTATAGAAAATATTCCATAAAGCTTGACAATCAAAATAAAGTATTAAAGGTCTCCATCCGACTTCCAACTAAATTCTCGAACCTTTTGAAACAAATTCCGAACTTCCCTTCTTCATACAACTCGTAGCCCTTTATTTCTAGTTCACAATGAATCCAAAATCACCTCAATTGGACATCTACACCAAAAGATATGCCCAAAAATACTAAAAATTTCACTTTCGGAAAACAGGGGGGCTCGCAGGCGTCTGCGAAGTGTCTTGTCATGGCGTCTTGCGACGCAGCATCGTTTTATGCTGCGCCGGACGTGCACCTGGTGCACGCGGCGTGCCATCTTTCTCCTCACGTCGCAGCGTGCTCTTGCGCACGTCGCGACATGCGGGTCGGAGCAGCGACTCCGAACCTCATTTTCCTATATTTTCTGACTTCAATCCTTACCCAAACTCAAATGCAACGCATCTAAACCTTAGATCATGACTTATACTACATTTCTAACCCATTAACAACTCAAAATCAGTCACAAATGCATCAACCCAAGAAATCTCACCATTTTTGCCTTAAAACCCTAAAACCTTCGATTCTAACACATTCAAGCCATCTTAGGTTTTAATCTAGCCACAAAACAACGGGATGAAGATAAACTTACCCAGAAATTGCTTCAAACTGTCAGAAATCTCAAAGATCGAAAAACCCTCTCTTCTCTTCTTCTTCCTTCACCGGCGGCGCACTCTTTTCTTTTTCTCCTTTCCTCCTCTTTTCCTCTCTTTCTATCTTCCTTCTCTTGATTCTAAAAGGACAAAGACTAAGTTACCCTTCTCACAAGCCTAAACCCATTTCAACCTAAGAAATCTTCCTAAAATGCCCTCACACATTTTATCCCTTAATTTCCACTTAACCACAATTGAACATTAATCATCCAATAATCCTCTCAAATAAATCAATTTAAATCATAAAATTTTAATTAACATAATTCATACTTAAGAACATCATTAAAAAAATTCAGGGTCCAACAGTAAATGTTTGACAATTTTGATTTTCGTATGATTAAAGTCCTTGTTTATGGAATAATTTGAGAAATTTGTTATATGTTCAATGATTTGAGAAACTGAAAGTTTTAAGTTCGAATGTTTTTTTATAGAATAGTTACAAGTTTTAAAATGTTTGATAGTTGAAGAAAATTTCTAAAATTACGAAAAATGATACAAAGGTTCAATTTCCTGTTTTCAACTGATTTGTGAAATTGATTGAAAAAGTAAACATTCTGAAATTCGATGATTTTGTAATGATTTAAGAAATTGTTTAAATTGTTCGATTTGTTATTTTCGATAAATTTGAGAAATTATGAAAATGGTTTGGATGATTTGAATAAAATGTTTTAATTGTTTACATTCTTTGATTTTGAATGATTTGATTAATTGATGAAGTTTCTAAATGAATTAATAATTATGAAAATTGTTTGAATTGATAAATTAAAAAAAAACAAATTTGTTTGATTTATGATTCTAAGAAATTACTATGATGCTTGCATTCTTTGTGTTTAAATGTGTGAGATTCTAACATGAGAATGGCATTTTGTTTAAATGTCTTGGAAATTGTGCATTCTTGAATGATTGGGAATGTGTTATGTAATTGCTACGTGAAATTATGTGTAGTTGTGAATGTCAGTGTGTCTAGTTAGACACGATTTGAAAATCAAGATTTCGAAATGTGCCTTCGGGCAATCCGAATTTTCGTTTTCGATTATGTGTATTATGTGGGTTTGGTTAGGTCCCCTCCGTAAGAGTCAGTGCACTAGTCTCCCTTTCATAGCCTTCTCCCGGCTGCCCGCTAATGACATAGGAGTTCTGATTTTGGACTCCCCTCTGTTCACGGCTTCACAGAACCGCTTTGCGGGAATGTGCAGTACGTTCTGTTAGGACCGACCTAAACCATTTTGATGTGTTAGGTGTTTTTAATTTGTTTAAGATGTGTTGCATTCATGTTTTAAAATTGGTTATGGTTTGTGAAGAAGGAAAGAAAATTTAAGAATTTGAAGAAAAGAGAAATTGAGGTTTTTCAACCGGGAAATTTATGAAATTGTTTATAAATGTTTTGAAAAGTGAAAAAGTTTGAGAAATAAGAGATTTTCAATCTTTAGACTGTGAAATTTTAAGATGGCAAAAGTTTTAGAAGAAAACTGTTTTTGCTTATTATTCATTTTATAAACATATTATCCACGAGCTATCTAGCTCACCCCCTCCCTTTCATCCCCATCTTCAGGTTTTCGAGCAGGAGATCGGATGAAAGATGGTCAAAACGTCAGTTCGACTTTTGTATGTTTTTGTAATTTATATATGGCTTGAAATTCCATTTATGTTTATGACGTATTTAGTTCATGATGTATATGAATTTGTGTATAGAAATGAGTTATAGGATTGTAAGTGATTTCTGGACTTGTGTATGGGTTGGAGATATGAGAAATTTTGTGATTATGGAATATGACTTGTGATTATATAGATATGATTAGATGCCTTTGGATTGAATGAGGAATTTGAATAAGGATGTTTTGATTTGAATTGAGAATTGTGGAAGTGTTAGGTATAGATTTGTATTTTACCGGTGTTTGGATTCCAGATGGGAGTGTCTGATGATTTTGATGATTGTTTGAGTATTTTAGAAGTGTTTGTTTACCTTTGCAGGTTTTGGGTTTTTACAAATGCAGCTGTTATGCTGCCGAAATTTTGTTAGATAATAAGTTGAAAAAGAATAAAAAAAGAATTAGATGTGTAAAAGATAGTTTATGGGATATATAATATTGTTAAGAAGATTTCTATGATTTGTGATGTTTTGAATGAATTTGACTAAAGATGAAAAATATGAAAAAGAAAGGAATAAGAAAAAAAAATTTATACCGGTTTTGGATTAGTTTGGACCAAGTTAGTCGTAGGATTCCAACGCGACACTTTGTGAAAGTTTTCGTTACCGGATATCGGAATTAAGTTTTTGTCCTTACGCAATTTGCGTTTCGTATTCGATTTCGCTTCGGTTTTATTCGAGTTTCCATTTCGTTCTGATTAGTTTCCGTTCTTTCGATCGATTCGTTCGAAATCCGCTGCTTCGATTCTCGCATTCGCGTTTTGTTTTCGATTTCGTTCCGCACGCGTTTGCCTTTGATTTCGCTTCCGCATTTTGCTTCGCATTTCATTTCGTTTCTGCTTTTGTTCCTTTTTCCGGTTGGGGTCCGGTCCCGAGATCGAGTCCCAACACAATAAGGTTACTTTAAATAGCTACTAAGGTCTCTTACTACCATCTTAAGTAAGTTCATGGACTTATAGTTTCGCTGGCTTGTTAAGAAGGCCATGCATTAAGAAAGATGTTGAAAGACATTAAAAACATAAAGTTATACAACTTTCATAAAAATTCATTGAAAGTTTCAATAGTTTGTTTATATGTTGAGGAGCTTATTCAAACAATTTAGCAGCTTATTCATTGAGCAGTGGATAGCCAAACATGCACTGTTTGATATTTTCTCTATTTATTCAAGTTCATTATTAATCTTGGGCCTATAGCTAAAGTTCGTACTATGTTTAACACAAAGATTACTGGTGCAAAATTAGATGTCAATATAAACAAATATATTGCCAAAGTAATAGTCTAGGGATAGTTTCAGTACTAACATCTATATTTTCATATGCTTAATCTGAGTGCCATGGTTAATCCTTAATTAGCACCTAGAATAATGGGCATTTAATCATAAACTATTATAAAAGTTTCCCATTGATATAATGGTTTAACTTAAACCCTTAAGAAACTTTAGTAGTGGATAAGTATCTAATGGCAAAATATTAATAAGTTATAGGAGATTAAAGGTTTAAAATTATAATTTTATTATTATTATTTCCATACAAAGGATATATCTTAATAAAATTATTTAAAAAACAATAATATCCTAACTGGAATCTTATCATATTCATTGGTTTAGAAACTCAAACTTATCAAGAATGTAAGTACAAAATTAGAAAAGAAATATAAGGAAAAGAAACTATGTATTCAAAAGACAAGTTGTGTTTAAATATTTGATCAACCAATTTTATAGTCGAAAACTTAATACTTTGAAAAGTTGAAAACTTCTTTTGTAAGAAAATTTATCTTTCCATTACATTCATTATTTTATAAGATAAAAGCATAATATAAATTTGAAAACTTTAATTTGTAATGTAGTTGAATATGAAAGTGTTGAAAATTTATGCAAGCGTTAAACACAAAAATACAATAGAAATAAATTATTATACAACATGTGAAAAATTTGAACTCAAACTAAAAGGTAAGTATTATCGTTAGGTATTAAATTTCTTATAGGTATTAGTTGTATGACATTGGTACTAATTTCTTTTGCATACTAAAAGTTGAGCCAACATATTAACTTTTTAACAAGGTTTAATCCTAAACAATTAGAAAATGGAGGTTTTATTTTCCATATATGTCAATATTTAAGTTTTCCCTAAAGATTATCTTTTGACTTGGACTTAATAACAAAGTAAAATGACAACATTGGGGGAAACCAAACACCTCCCTTATTTCACATCTTTTTCTTAACTATTGGTTTAAACCTCTAATCCTTAATCCCAGAATTCATTGATGATTCTTTTGGGTTTCCTCTTTGTTAATCCACCATCATCTCTTCTCTAAGGTATCCTCCAAGCAATTGATTTGTTTAATTTGGCTTTCTTTATATGTTTACTGTTTCTAACCTATTGATGATTAAATCCTCCTTACGCTTTGTTATTATGGCGTTAACACTCTCTTTATTTATAGTATGGACAAAGATCTTATATGTTGCTAAAAAGGTGGCAACTTATTTTAAGTTATTTTTGTAAATTGAAGTGTATTGATTATATTTTTAGTTAATTTTTGTAATGAATTAGAATGAACTTAATTATTGTTTGAGGGATTCATGAATAGTAGGAACCAAGTATAAAAGTTGTGGCATATTTAAAACTTTGAACTCTTACCTAGACTAGATGTAACGGTGATAAAAAAAATTGTGTATTTGGTTTATGGATTGAATGTTAGTTTGTAACTAAACATGCTCTCACATTACCAATGGGAATAGTGAAACATTTTTTCATATGTGTGAGATGGATGAAATTCTAAGCAACACAATATAGAAAACCTAGTTTATGATGTCCAAATCACACCAATGTCTGAAAATGCTAAGAAACAACATTAAAGTTTCCATTCGGATTTCTTATCATCATTTTAAGTTGTCTTATGTTAGATAAAATGATGCACCTTTGTGCATTTTCCTTTATTTACCAAAATCATGGACCTTTGTGAATGTTCTTGAAAGCATCATTTGCTTTGTTATCTTTGAAATAATAATGTAATTGATTGAATATATTAACTATGAAACTTTTGTTACAATTTTGTACATGGAATTCTTAACATTTAAAAATTTTAATTATAATAATGTTAACAAAGTGATTTGTTTTGTGAACTAGATGCTTCTTTGAAGATATCATAAAGTGATAATAATTTAGGTAGAATATTTTTTGAATGTCCCAATAACCTCATTGGCAATTATGAAAATTTCCAATTATACAATAAGAAATTTCCTTAGAGTTATCTATATAATTCAAAATTTAAGGAAAGACAAATTTGCACTAAAGAAGGAGGCTAAAAGAAGGAGAGGTATATATAAACTAAAGGAAGATGATGAGTGATTAAAAATTATGAAACAAGACATTGAGATGTTGACTGGGAGAAAAAAGAGTTAAATTTGATTTTATTCAATATAATTGTAGAATTTAATTTTGTTTCTGCTTTATTATTCATCTTCAATATAGTTGTAAAAATTTAGCAAGACTCCTATGATTGTACTTAGGTTTTCTATTATTATATCGAAATATAAAATTATGTGTTAGACTATATTCAAGTATAGTCAAATTCAATAATATTTTGCTACAAGAAAATAATTGTATGTGATATGCTAAAACACTTAATTAGATGAAAGCACGTTTTAGTCGATAGTTGATACATTACTTGATATAAATAATATCAAATCTTCTTTACATACAAGATTTATCATATAAAAATACTTATTGTTTTTTATCATATATACATCAAACCTCTAAGAAAATTAAAATATTTATTCAATTTGACTAGTAAATGTATGATTTAGCTACAAAATAGACCAATTCAATTATCATAGATAAAAATACATCAATATACCAAATCAGTTGTCTGGTCTATCAACTTATTGGCTACTCTCTCCTTTTACTTATATAAGCTTTCAATTGTCTTAAAGTTATGCTAGACTTACTCTTAAGCCCAAGATCTATTAGTTCAAATGACAATTTAAAATATTTTGGATTGACCTATCCATATTTTCTTTGATTAGTGTTTTAAGAACTAACAACTTATGAAACAACCTATTAATAAACACACATATCAGTTTAAAATTGATCAAACTACTAATGAATATGCATATTAGTTTAAAATGAATACAACTCACATTGATGCTTCATTGACTAGGATGACATTCATCAGTAATAGACATACAACTTTGAATTTGGGTTAGTTGGAAATAAATTAGGTCAAATGATTAGCATTATAATTTGTAAGATATAAGAATCATTAGGTTACTATTGTACAGTTAGCTATGATAATTCTCTAATGCATGGTCCTTTAGTTGAAGTTGTTTCAACCTAGAAAATAATATGCATAATGTTAACATTGATAATTATATTGAAATTAAAAAGATTTTAAAAAGGTATTTATAAATTACATTAACATGTTCATCAGATCTTATTTTTAGAAAATGAATGAAAGATTTTATTAAAACACTAACTAAAGTTATTACACCACTGCAATGTAAGACCATTCATAAACAAGTTATAGTTCTATACAAAAATCCTGAGAACAAAGTTTCAAATTACGAAAGATTCCATTTGAGCTTTATGCCTAGTGTGAGCTTGCTTTATGCATTCCTTGTTATCATGATCTCTCTAATCCAATTTAAACTGTTATCAGTTAATTGACATCTTCTGTGGTTTCCCCTTTGCATAATATGTTGTTTCTTTCTATCCATATTGAATAAATTGTTAAAATGATAGCAATTTTAAGTAGCTCACCATTTTTCTTGAGTTCCTTGACCTTTTTGGTAACCTATGCCATAAGCCTATTCCATTTATATGCTTGACAATGAACTATTAAAAGATGCAACACTTTATTCCAAATAACTTTAGAGAACCTGCATTGGAAGAAAAGATGATTCGTGCTTTCCTCCTCTTCTTTATGTAAGACATAAATAGGATCATAGGAGCCAAACCACCAATCCTTAATTTTGATTTTATTTTTTATAACTAGCTACTTGATCAAGGAAGCCTTGAAGTTCAAAGTTTATTTCCATAGTAATTCATACCATGGTTCACTCGCTAATTAGTTTTGTAAATTTTGTAGCAAGAGTCATTAGTGAAATACCCTTTTGTATTGGCTAAAGAAATGATTTTGTCTTCTCTATTAAAATGATGAAGATGAGGTAGATAATTGGATAGTGAAGAGGAGCCTTTAAAGTTACAATGCCAAACTCCATACTATATGATTGAAGAAACTCTAGCATCTAAAGGAATGTTATTCCTTAAGTGTAGGAGATCATTTCTCATGAATAATAGAGTATGATCATTTCAGTTGTCATGCCATAACCAATTTTTTTCACCATTCCCCAATTTGTGCTTAATCCAAAGGTATAAGAGGTTTCTCAATTTTACTATATGTGAGAAGTACCAAGAGTGTTCCTTGTTTATTTCCAACTCCCACAAATTATATTTTTTAGGTAAATTTCATCGATCTATTTGATCAGTAATGCTCTTTTATCAATTTATAATCTCCAAATCCTTTTACTTAAAAGGAATTTTTGAATAAGAGAGATAGGTATAATTCCTAACCCCCATCTTCTTTGGGATAGATATCTCCTCCCATTTAACCTTTGCCCCTTTTAAATTTTCTGCCTTATTGGACCATAAGAAAGCTTCGATACTCCTCTCAATCTCCTTGATAACTCTTTTAGGAAGATTTAAATGAGCACTCCAATGCATATGTAGACTATTTAGGATAGAATTGATCGAAGTGAGCCTAGCAACAAAGGATAAAAATTGGTTTTGCCAAGCATTGATTCTTGCTTTGGATGATTCAATCAGAGGAATGAAGTCTCTAAATTTTAGCTTACTAATAGTAATGGGAATGAAAAGATATCTAAATGATGGAGATTGAATTTTGTATCTAGATCTCCTGCTCAACTCACATTGATTCCTCATATTAGAAGAAATCAACATATTCCTTTTGCTAGCATTGAACTTCAATCCAGAATAATTTGAGAATAACTTCAGAATACCTAATATTATTTCAATGGATTGGAGGTCAGCATCACATAACAATATAAGATCAATATCAAATATGTGATCCTTAGCTCCCTACATCTACGATGGTATTGGAATATGCCATTACAAAAGACGAGTTTGTTGAGCATTATAGATAAAAATTCCATAGCTAATATGAATAAGTAAAGGGAAAGAAGATCCCTTTGCTCTATTCTCTTGGTATTTCTAAAGATGAGTAGTACCTCCATTAATAAGAATGCTAAAAGTTGTTATCATGCATTCCGTTATCCATTTAACAAGCTACTTCGGGAATCAAAGAGCTAGTAGGCAAGATTTAATAAAATTCCATTTTATGGTGTCCAAAGTTTTAGAAAAATCAAATTTGAAAGAATAAATTCTGATGGCTTTACCTAAGGTGTAGTCCTTCATTATTTCTTGTATAAGCAATATATTATCTCTTATTGATCTCCCTATAATGAATGCACCTTTAGCAGGATCATTGACATCCTTCAAAGCACTTCAATCTGTTTGCTATAATCTTTGCAGTCATTTTATAAATAGTATTATAGTAAAATATAGGCCTATAATCCACCGTGGATGAGGGATTCTGCTTCTTAGGAATAAAACATATAAATGTTTGGTTCATTTCCTTCAACATATTAGAAGAAGCAAAAAAATTCCTGCACAACTTTAGTAAACAGTTTACTAATGATATCCCAAGTTTCCTAGAAGAAATGATTAGAATATCCATCAAGTCATGGTGCTTTAGATGGATGCAAACTAAATAGAAATTTTTTAATCTTCTTTTATATGGGTGACACCTTGTACTCCATCTCTAAACTGATAAACTTTTTAAAGAATTTGGTAGAGTTGAATTCCCTAGGGATATTGTCATCCTTAGAGAACTCTAGAGTAATTTCCTACAACTTTTCCTTATCAGTATGTAAAATCCTATTATTGTCTTAAAACTCGATTATCTTGTTTCTGTTTCTTCTGGATAAGATAAAAGAGTGTAAGAAATTGTGTTAGCATCTCCATCCCTTAACTAATTAATCTTTGAATTTTGTTTTAAAATGGAACTGTGCAAAGATAAAGCCTTTTGGTACTTCTTCAATCCCTGATTCTCTAATGTTCTCATATCATTGTTATAAGGATGTTTATAGCAATTTTCTTAAGTAAGACTCAAATTGTTTTTAGATTCTGATACTCCTTTAGTCTGTTCTTTAGATCAAACTACTTAATTACAACCTTTATAAGTTTAAGTTTCTTTATAAGCTGAAAAGCTTTATAATCTTTCACTTATGTACTCCATTTTTCAAGAACCAAATTTTGAAAGCCTAAACTTTGTGTTAATCCAATAAAAAATCTAAAAGGAGATCCTAATATTTTGAAGGGAAAAAAATTAGGTTATATATCAAAAATTGATCAAAACAAATGTTTTCACTAAAATGAGAATAAGAATATGGGAATAGCTCAAGCCAATATTGATTTACCACCACTTTATCTAAGTTTTTTATGATCGTAGATCTCTTTTCTATTTGTTAGTCTAGGTGAAAAATAGACCTGTATAACTTAGATCCACCAAACCAACTCTCTACATTAATTCTATGAGGCCCCTACATATTCCTATATGATTATTTCTACCTCGTTCTACTTCTAGTGGAGATGATATGTAGTTAAAATCACCAGTTATCATTTAACGGTCTATAATTCCATCATGTATGGCTTTAATATCCTCACAAAGTTTGGCTAATTAAAATAAGAAGTTTAAGGCATAAATCACAATTAGTTTAAACTTAGTATGCACTCTATAAAGTTGGCATTTAGATGTAAAACTTGATATGATTCCTAAGGTATATGAACTATGATTTTATCTGGATTATAACTGTATATGATCCTTCCATTATAATGGTAAGTATAATTAAAGAGGATTTTCCATTCAGAACCCAAAATTGTAAGGCAATTCTATATATGAGGTTACTTTAATTTATTTTCAAGAAGTCCTACAAAACAAGGCTTATTTTCCCAAATGAATTTTCTCATTGTTTGCCTTTTAAGAGGGCCATCCAGCCCTCTAACATTCTAAATGACTAATATTATGTTTATTAGGGGTTTGACCCCCTTTTTGTTGATTTCCACTTTCCTTCTAGTAGATTTTCTTCTGACATTGGTGGTAAAATTCTTTTTCCTATTCCATTTCATAACATTCTCCTCCTATTCGACAAACCCATCCTTACTTGCTCTGGAATCATCAGTATCCTTCTGCTAAGTAATGGGGCTTGAGCAATTGGATTAAGGGCATTTTCTAATTCTTTATGAAGTTCCCCTATCACCTCTTGTTTTAGTCATAATCTCATCACTTCCTTTCTCTGAATTTTGTTTCCTATTGTTATAGTTAGTATCATCTTGAAGATCATGTCCATAAGTTCATCATATCCTCTAGTTTTTAATGTTCTTCAGGATCCTGTCCATAAGTTCATTATGTCCTATAGTTTTCAATGTTCTTCTTGTGGCTATCCATTTTTTGTTGAAATTGTTAGGCTTCTAAGGGTAAATGGCAGGTATATCCCTTCTCACCAATTCCCTTTCCTCTCCTACTTCATAATAGGAACAATATAAGGTAAATCAACATTTTTCTTAATTTCAACACACATTTTTTCAAAGCAGATCCTCTCCATGCTTACAATTTGTGTATCCATGAAAATTGGCTGACTTAGGGAGCTATCTAGGAAGCTAAGTCCTTCAATAGTCCAAAATTCCAAAGGAACATAATGAATTTAACCCAAATGGGGATGCTATCAATAGTTCATCCATCACATTCAATACCTAACTTCCATTTTTCTATGAACATAGGTTGAACTCCCACATGTCAAGGACTTGCTCCAGTTCCTCATTAAGATAGGTTTCGAAGTAAAATTTAAATAAAAAATGAATCATCCTCCATAAACATTGTCTTTTTCTGACCTTTTTTTGCTCCACCTAGTTGTAGCCTAAGGTCAGACAACTAGAAATTTAGGTCTTTTTCTCCAGAAGAACCTTACTAGAGCCGAGGACCATATAAAAGCTCCAACTTTAGGTAACTCTATAGGTGGTATAAGAACACCATCCACCACAACATCCTAGAAGTGTCTTTTCCCGTTATGATGCTGCATGTCTATTTTGTTTTCCAAGCTCTAATAAGTTGGTGAGCTAAAGATTCCCTGTATTTGACAATTCCAACATTTTAATTCACTGGAGAAAAAACTATACCATTCTTTACACCTTAAACAACACAAGATTGTTAAGTCAAGTAGACTTCACTTCTATTAATTTTGGTGACAATCAAATAATAATAATCTTAGAAATATATGAATTGTTTTAATGAGTTTGTTAAGTGTGCAAAACAACGTAAGTAACACTTAGTCATCCCAGATGATATGTCAGCAACAGACGATACACGTCATCACACACAAAGTGAAACAACAGACAAAGTGCAAACAACAGACGAAGCGCAAACAACAGATGAAGTGCAAACAACAGATGAAGCGCAAATAATAGACAAAGTGCAAATAACAGACAAAGCAAACAACAGATGAAGCAAACAACAAACGAAGTGACAATATTAGACGATACAAAAAGGAAGATACTCTAGTATGTCAGACAGTTAGTTAGTTGGAGTTAGTTACAGAACTCAACTAAATAACGGTCTCTTGAAGATTCAAGAAATAGTTTTCAAGAAGACAGTGGAGACTTAGGCTATAAATACTAGTCCTAGTCGAAGACTAAATTAATTTTTTCTCACAAGAGAGAAAATTGTGATTGTACAATACTTAAAAATTTTGAATTCAAAAGTGCGAAACAGAGAGCAAATCCTAATGTAACGTAAAGCTCAAGATATCTTTCTTAAAGAGAGAAAGAAAAGGTTATAGCCTGGAGAGGCTAAGATAGCAGAAAAAATACTTTGTCAAAAAGACTTAAAAATGCTCTGGAAGGAAAGAAAGAATACTTGTAAAAGTTAAAAAGTACAGTGAAATCTCAGACAAACTCTGAGGACTGGACGTAGCCCAAGGTTTGGGATGAACCAGTATAAAATCGTGCATCTATTCTCTAACTCTCATACTTTAATTTTCTTGTTGTTAGACAAGTAGATAAAGTTACTTGCAAGTTCAATACTTATCAATTTTTAGTAAAGTGTTTTTGGGTATTCATCTGATAGTTGTAAAGGTATTCAAGAAATCTCAAAAGATTAACAATTTTGAAAAGATTACACAATTTAACCCCCCTTCTTGTGTATTTTGTATACTTTATGTGATTCCTATATTAACAATGATTTACTTCAGTTGGTATCAGAGCTCGGTTTCCAATAATCACCTTTACAAAGTGAGGATAAAGATTCATGGCTGAATCACATGTTTTTATAGCTGAAGGTACCTAGGTCACAAGACCTCCTACGTAAAATGGTGAGGATTATCATTATTAGAAGGACAGGATGCGACTCTTCATAGAATCCACACATATTGATCTTTGGGATATCATCGAGAATGGACCATACACACCAATAGACGATGATGGCAATATCATTTCTCATAACAGATGGCCAGCCGATCAGAAAGCTCGATTTTAATTAAACTCAAATGTCAAGTTATTTCTGAGTTGTGCCTTTAGCAAAAGTGAATATGATAACATTCATGGATGCGAAACTGCAAACAAAATATGGGACACATTATCCATCGCACATGAAGGCACAAATCAAGTGAAAGATTCCAAGATCAACATTCTTATACATCAGTATGAGCTATTCAAGATGAAAGAGGATGAGTCTATTGATCAGATGTTTGGACGATTTCAAATTATCGTTAATAAACTTAAAGCTCTTGGGAGAATCTAAGATCATCAAGATCATGTTAGAAAGATTCTTAGGAGTCTTCCTAAAAGATGGAGACCTAAAGTTACAACAATATAAAAAGCCAAGGACTTAAGCATGTTGAAGCTAGATGAATTGCTTAGTTCTTTAAAGATACATGAAGTAGAGCTTGATGCAGAAGATAAACCTAAAAGAGACAAATCTATAGCATTAAAGGATGGTCAAAAGAATCAAAAGAACCATAGGAGTAGAATTATGTTGGAGTTATGTAAATATAGTGCCCTGGAAAGCAAGAGTATTTACATGTAACTTTATCTTTTTTAGTTATAGTTTTGTAATCAAAATATTTATTATTAATAAAACAAAAGAGTTTGGTTTTATTTGTGTGAGCATTATATATCTAGTCAAAAAGGTACCAAGATTCTTTTGTAAGTAATATACATATACATAGAGATGTATGGGAAACATGTATATTATAATAATCTAATTGATTGATTCACAGTTGAACAATCATTTCTAGATTGTAGTGTTGCGATTTAACTCTATGTAAGTAAAGAAGTTTACTTCAAGGGAATGATGAGTTTCATATGATGATAGTAGTTGACTATCGATAATGGCACTATTAATGAATCTGGAATTAAGTATGTTTTCAAGAATAAAATGGGTCATTACTTTAATCTTAAAACATACAACTTAAGCATTCACTTATTATGAACCACAATCTTGATGAGTGGTGAACTCGTGTGCTTCATTATAATTCTTGATATGATCAGAATGGATTTTTACAGAGTATTAATCTAGTGTCTGCATTTTGAATTTATCAATTGAAACATGTATCAGGGAACATTCACTCAAACAAAGAGTTTATAGTGCTATCATCACTTCTAGATGTTTTCAGGAGATTTGGTAATTAAACTGGTGCCAATAGTTTGATGGACTAGTTACCCATCAAGTCTTAACACCAAGATGAGATCTTACGTGTTAATCATCATATAAAGTATAACGGGAGATCTAGAAGGAAAAATCAATATAAGGGCAAAACGGTAATTTTATCCTTTATTGTGTGGATGGCTATAATAAGGTTCTAAATAGGGTTTGCAATTGGACATAAAAGATGTGTTCTCATAATATTTGATAATTTAAGAGTTCAACTAATTGTCTTTAGTAAAATGACATTTAGTTAACAAGCCAGAATTAATTCTAATGAGATTAAGTTAATTATAGACTTATTAAAGCTTGAATTATCAAAACAAATTTTTTAAGAAATGAAGGATCAATTTCAGTTTTATTAGGGTTGAATGTGCAGCTACACATTTGAAATTAAAATTCTAAATAAAGATGGTCTTTATTATGGTTTATCATCATTAAATGGAGTTATAAACTTATTGTTAAATGATTTAATGGTTATCTTTTAATGTTAGCATGTAACCCATTAGCATTGATTGGATTAAAGAAGAAAGATGTACATTGGATGGACCATATTCCTTCTTACATTATCAAAAACCAAAATTAACATGATAACATTTAGGTTAATAGACTTTTCATATAGTCATCTTAAAGACAAATGAGAAAAGTCTCATTTAATGGCTTCTTTATGATTGATTAAATGAAGAAATGATGCATTGGATGGAAGACTCTTCTTTCCTTTGTTGTTAACCAAAAATGGGAGTGAGTAAGAAGGTGTTCTTACATTTTTATCACTCTCTCTCCTATCTTGCATGAAAAAAATCAAAAATTGCATGAGAATGTCTCATTGTTTCCTTCTTTCTTCTAAAACAATACTCCTCCAAAGTGTTTCTTCTCCTTTCCCACCAAAGGATTTTGTTAACCAAGTTGTCCTAGGAGAATAAGAGGTAAGTCAAATTGGTTGAGGATACAACAATAAGGAGAAGATAGATTGATAAAGGAAAAGATTCAAAAGCAAAGGCTTTAGATATAAGAAGAAGGATAGGATAGCGCAACAAGGAATTAAAGTTGTAGCAAAGGAGTCGATAATACTCTGCATCTTGTTTATGTTTATTATTATCCTTATACCATATCATGTATAGATTGGCATGATAATTTGGATATATTGCTTCCGCTTCAAATAAGATTTTTAAAAGTTTTGAAATCTATCGGTTCGTCACATATAGCATGCTTTCTTTTTCCGATCCAACAATTGGTATCAACGCCAAGTTTCTTATGCATGATTTTAGTTCCTATATGTGTGAAGCATGGGTTGGAAATGATTTGTGTATGCTGCATATTTTTATGTGATAAAAATATATATAGTGTATGTGTTGCTCCTTTGGTTGTTTATAGAAGTTAAATTTACCATGTAAGATTTCCTCTTGTGGTTGTAACAAGGAGGGTGGTCTATCATCACTATGTTTCCTCATTGGCTTCATTTTTCTGTTTTCCTTGATTTTGTAATGTACAAATTGATGTAATGATAAAGATAAAGCAGTCATGGATTGAAGAAATGGAGAGGTAAAGGTTTTGGGGTATCTTTTTGTGTACTGGCATAGTTTCAGTTTTTGTGAAAACAAAGTGCTGGAATTTTGTTTCAATAAATCTAGTTTCAGTTTTTTGTTTCAAAAACAAGTGCTGGATTTTTGTTTCAAGGAATCAAGTTTTGGTTTTGATAAAGTACTAAGTGCTGGTTTTTGTTTTAAAGGAATGAGATTTAGTTTTAATGAAAACAAGTGTTGGAATTTTTTTGTCACAACAAAGATTTGGTTTTATGAAAATCTAGTGCTGAAATTTTTATTTTCAAAGTGACAAAATTCGGTTTTTATGAATGCCATTATATTTTGTTTACCGAATGGGACAGATCATATAAGTGAAGAGTTCGAAGCGAAAGATCCAAGTCTAAGAAGAATATTTTGGGCCTTAAAGGCTTGTAATTATTTTTTATGTTTCTAGGATGGACAATCAAAATTGATTTAATTAGTTTATGTGATGAATGGAGAAATGAATGCAAATAATATGTGATATTATGTGATTACATGTCATTTAGAAAATTGTGAATAGGCCTTGCCATGCATTCATAATGTACGAGCTATATAGTGAAACAATATAGGATGGATAATAAATTGCATCTAAACAAGATGGTTTTTAAAAACTTAAAGCCCAAAAAGATTGAGTGGGAGAGGATGCTCAAGTGAGAGTCCACGGTCTCCAAATGATGGCCCATTTGCATGTGGTAAAATGTTACTCCCTATCGGAGGGTATGAATCCTAGATCTTGTATGGTTTGGGTCTCCTTAATGATAAGTCCACTTATTGGTAGCAAATGTGAGCTCCCATCGAGGCATGGTTTGCAGGTATCTTTAGTGAACAAATCAAATGGTTAAACACTCAATATTTTTTATCAATAAACTGCCCACCGTAGCTATGTTGGTAAAAGCATGGACTAAATTATGACACTTCTCAAAAAGTTAGGCATGAGATTCTTGGTAGTTTTTTTAGTAGGAGCGTCCCAGTTTTTTTTAATCGATAAGATAGCCCACCATCACTTAGTTTATTATAGATAAGAAAAATAACCGTCGTATAATATTTTAGTTTTTTTTAAGTTTTGTTAAATCTATCATCATGCATACATGCATCATGATTTTATACAAAGTTCCAATATTGTTGACTAGTATGCTCATGTTTTAATAATTTATATTTTTAGACATAATTAACCACAAAATGAATCCACTTACCTTACTCTTGACAAATAACAAATTGGAAAATGGAGACAATTTTAATGAATGAAGACATAACCTTGACATTGTTCTTCAATATGAACGTATTTCATGGGTGTTAACTAAAACTAAGCCTACACCTCTGGGTAGAGATCCATCTCCTAAACAAATCCAACAACATGAGCATTGGCAGAATGCTGACAAGACTACTAAGTGTTATATTCTAGCTTCTGTCAATGGCATGTTGCAAAAGCAAATTGCTTGTATGAAAACTACTAGTTCTATGGTCCATCACCTACATGAGAAGTTTGATGTAAGGACTAGGTCTGCAAGAGTGAAAACTATCCAAACCTTTCTTAATCTCATACATAAACTTGGTGAATCAGTGCGGGATTACATGATAAAGGTAATTTCTACGGTCACTAAGGCTGATATGCTTGGGGCAGATATGGATGAGGACAGGCAGATAATTATGATCATCAATAGCTTAAACTCTTCTTTTCAACAGTTTAAGTTGGACTATGAGCTCAATAGCAAGGATTATACCTTGAGTGAGTTAATGAATACCCTCCAGAACATGGAGGAGCTCGAAGCTAATGTAGCATCTTCTTCTAATCTCAAGAGTAAGGGTAAGCACAAGAAGAAGTGTCCAATGAAAAATAAGGCCCAAATAGGGGTCAAGGCCAAACCCATAAAAAAACAGGCCAAAGAAAACATCAAAGGAAAGTGTTTCCACTGTGATGAGATGGGCCACTGAAAAAGAAACTGTCCAGTCTACCTTGAGTCCCTCAAAAGCAAACAAGGTATGGGTTTCCTAAGTTTGTTAGGAACTAGAAATGTGGCAGATTTATCTATTTCTTGGATATTAGATTCAGGAGTCACTAACCATGTTTACAATTCGTTGCAGGGATTCCAGTAAAGGAGAAGACTACCTAAAGGCCAGTTTTAAGTCAAGATAGCAGATGATTTCTATGTTTCAACAGAATCAGTAGGAGTAGTTATCTTGGACTTTCCTAGTGGTCATAGGATATATTTGGAGGATGTTTATTACATGCCAATGATTGTAAGGAACATGATTTCTGTTTTTTGTCTAATAAAATCTGGTTATTCCTTATATTTTGGAAAAGTTGTTACAATATATGAGAATAATGATTTTATTTATGATGCGATAATTAAATAGGGATTGTTCTTTATAGAACCTATGTCAGGCTCACTAAACACCACAGAATTGATAAGACCAAGACAATCCAATGTCTCTAACATTAATTCAAAATATCTGTGACACTTAAAAATGGATCATATCAATCAGTAAAAACTTGACAGGTTAGTAAATGATGGGATCCTTATGGGCTTGGATAGTGATCCATTACCTACCTGTGAATCTTGTATTAAAGGAAAATGACCAAAGCCTAATTTCCTTCTAAAGGAAACAGATCTAAATCCACGTTAGACCTAGTACAAACTGATGTGTGTGGGCCCATGAATGTACAACCAAGAGGAGATTATAAATATTTCATAGCCTTTATAGATGATTACTTAAGATATGACTATTTGCATTTGATGCATAAAAAGAGTTCATCCTTTGAAAAGTTCAAAGAATTCAAAGATTAAGCTGAGAAGCAACTAGGCAAGCCATTAAAAAAACTTTGATCAGATCGAGGTGGTGAGTATTTATCTGGAGAGTTCCAGTAATATTTAATTGACAATGGAATTGTTTCCAATTTGTCAATTCCTCGAACACCTTAACAGAATGGTGTAGCTGAGAAGAGAAACGGAACTCTATTAAAAATGGTAAGATAAATGATGTCCTACGCTAGCCTTCCAGAATTGTTCTAAGGATATGACATACAAACGGCAACATATCTTCTTAACTTTGCTCCATCCAAATCGGTGCCTAAAACACCTAAGGAGTTGTGGACTGGGCGAGTGCCTTCATTAAGGCACTTAAGGACTTGGGGCTACCCAGCCTATGTTCTAAAGCCTGAATCCACAAAGATGGAACCAAGGTCAAAAGTATGTTTGTTTGTCGGATATCCTACAGGAACTCGAGGGTACTATTTTTACATTCCTCAAGATAGGAAAGTATTTGTGTCAACAAATATGACCTTCTTAGAGGAAGAGTTTGTGAGAAATCACAAAGGAAGAAGAGAAGTAGTACTTAAGAAGTTAGTTATTTCATCCAAACCAAGAGTTGTTTTGGATATAACAGAACAAGATGTCGAAATGGATTCAAGAGTTGAATTAGAAGTGCAACCTGAACATCAAGTTATGCCTAGACATAGTGGGAGGGTTGTGAGGTAGCCGGATAGGTCTTTAGGTTTAGGAGAAGGCTTAATTACCATCTCAGACTAAGAGGAAATGGATCCTATTACATATACACAGGTTATTAATGATGTTGATGCAAAAAAATGGCTCAAGGAAATGGAATCAAAAATAGAGTCCATGTACACTAATGAAGCCTGGGTCCTTGTAGATCTACCACCAGGTATAAAAGCCATAGGGTGTAAATGGATCTAAAAAAGGAAAAGAGGATCAGATGGAAAGGTAGAGACCTTTAAAGCTAGACTGGTAGCTAAAGGCAATACTCAAAAGGAGGGTATAGATTATGAGGAGACTTTTTCTTCGATTACCATGCTTAAGTCCATCAGGATTCTTTTGGCCATAGTAGCCTATTTTGATTATGAAATATGGCAAATGGATGTCAAGACTGCATTTCTTAATGGGAATCTTGAGGAGACCATTTATATGGCCCAACCAGAAGGATTCATTGAGCTAGGAAATGAGCATAAAGTTTGCAAGTTGCAAAGGTCCATTTATGGACTTAAGCAAGCATCTACGTCTTGGAACATTAGGTTTAATAAGTCTATCAAAACCTATGGGTTCGTACAAAATGTAGATGAGCCTTGAGTTTATAAAAGAATACAAGAAGGTAAGGTTACTTTCCTAATCCTGTATGTTGATGACATTCTGCTTATTGGGAATGATGTGGGATGAGCAGTTTTCAATGAAGGATTTGGGAGAGGCTAAATATGTTCTAGGGATCAAACTTATAAGGGATCGTAAGAATAAATAGATAGCCTTGACTCAATTAAACTACATTGAGAATATGCTCAATAAGTTTGTCATGCAAGATTCCAAGAGGGATTTCACACCTACTAGGCAAGGAATCAAACTTTCAAGGGAATAAGCACCTAAAACCCATGAGGAGGTTGAATGCATGCGTAATGTTCCATATGCTTCGACAGTTAGAAGTTTAATGTATGCAATGCTTTGCACTAGACCGGATATCTGTTACGCAATGGGACTGGTAAGCAGATTTTAGTTCAATCCAGGAATGGAATATTGGACTGCAGTTAAGTGTATGCTTAAATATCTTCATAGGACAAAGAACTTAATGCTTGTTTACTCTGGAAGTAACCTTATTCTGATAGGATATACAGATTTTGATTTCCAATCAGATGTTGATTCAAGGAAATCAACTTCTGGTTCTATATTTACTTTAGGAGGTGGAGCCATAGTCTGAAGGAGTGTCAAGCAATCTTGTATTGCTGATTCTACTATGGAGGCTAAGTATGTTGCTGCTTGTGAAGCAGCAAAGGAAACAATTTGGCTTCAGAATTTCCTAAATGATTTGGAGGTAGTTCCAGAGGTAGAAAAAGCCATTACACTTTATTGTGATAATAGTGGGGCAGTGGCTAATTCTAAAGAACCTCGAAACCATAAAGCTGCCAAACATATTGAGTGAAAGTATCATCTCATAAGGGAGATAATACAACGACGAGAGGTGGATGTGGTAAAGATTCTCACAAAGTAAAACCTTACTGATCCGTTCACAAAGACATTGACTCAAAAGAGCTTTGAGGGTCACCTAAAAGGGATGGAAATGAGGGATATGTCGAACTTACTTTATGAAATGTTTACGATGAGCAATCTTTTTAATTAATAATAAATAGGGGAGAAAAAGGGGAGAACAAGAAAAGCATATAGATTACAGGTAGAAAGCATTGTATATATCTTGTATGCAATTCTTATGTTTTTCTTATGTTTTTTTTTATTTATTACTCGTTGGAATACTATTCGTCTATTCATTTCTGAATATCATTTTATCTTCTAAGATTATGATTATTTGTTATCATCAAAAAGGGGGAGATTGTTAGGTCAAGAGGACTACACTTCTATTAATTTTGATGAAAATCAAATAATAATAATCTTAGAAATGTATGAACTGTTTTGATGAGTTTGTTAAGTGTGCAGAAAAATGTAAGTAACACTTAGTCAACTCAGAAGTTGCGTAGTCAACAACAGATGAAGCGCAACAACAGACGAAGTGCGACAACAGACGAAACGCGACACTAGACGAAACACAACAACAGACGAAGTGCAACACTAGACAAAACGCAACAACAGATGAAGCGCGACACCATATGAAGTGCAACAACAGACGAAGTGCATCACCAAACAAAATGCAACAACAAACGAAGTGAGACAACAAACGAAGCGAAATAACAGACAAAGCGAGACAAAAAATGAAGCAAAATAACAGACAAAGCAACCACAAATGAAGTGAAATAACAGATGAAGCAGAATAATAGACAAAATGTAGTAATATAAGAAGTATTATTCTAGACGATACAAAAGAAAGATATTCTAAAACGTCAGTCAGTTAGTTAGTTGGAATTAGTTACAAAACTCAACTAATAACTATTTTTAGAAGATTCAAGAACTAGTTTTTCAAGAAGACAGTTGGAGACTTAGGCTATAAATACTAGTTCTAGTCACAAACTAAAAAAACATTTTTATATTGGCAAAATTATGTATTCAAAGTGCGAAAGAAGTAAGCGAATACATCTGTAACGTGAAGCTCAAAAATACTTTTCTTAGAGAGAGAAAGAAAGGCTAAAGCTTGGAGGGGCTAATATAACAGATAAAGAATACTTTATGAGAGAGACCTGAAGAGGCTCTGCAAGTGTAGAAAGAATACTTGTAAAGTTGAAGAGTATAGTGAAATCTCAGACAAACTCTGAGGACTGGACATAGCCCAAAGTTTGGGGTGAACCAGTATAAAATCACAACATCTATTCTCTAACCCTTTTCTTTTAATTTTCTTATTGTTAGAAGAGTAGATAATATTACTTGTGATTGCATTACTTATCAACTTTAACAAAGTGTTTTTGTGATCATTTGAATTTAGTAAAGAAATTCGAGAAGTCTCAAAAGATTAATATTTTCAAAAAGATTACACAATTCAACCCCCCTTCTTGTGTATTTTACATAACATACATGATTTCTATATTAACAAGTGATTTACTTCAATTGCCTATATTGATCCATTTTTTACTTCGTAATGCAGCTTCCAAATTGAATTTAGAGATTGTATCCTACGCTACTCAATGACTAGGTTTAATTAATGAGAGCCTCTTAATTAAACACAGCCTAAGGAAAAATCAGTATTGGTAGAGCGTATTGTTAACACACGATCAATAATTTGAGGAGAGGTGTGAAAACATTAGAATGATGGGATATGTTCAATTGTGTTTAGGTTAAGATTGATTATAGAACCAAAATTTACACAAATACATCACTTTTATCATTTTCAATTGTTTTATATAATTTGTTTTTGCTAGTTTAATTTTACTTTATTTTCTCAATTGCATTAAACCCAAAATTCTATTTTATTTCCTTTGCATCAATTATTGTCATTGCTAGAATTAACTGAAAAATCCCTGTGGATATGATCCTGACTCACGATAGTCACAAATTTTTTTTAGTGTACAGAGTTAGGTAAATTTTGCAGTACACTTGATTGAGCCAAGTTTATACTATGAATTGGCTGCATTTTTATAGCTGCTTGTGCATGTGTTGACTCCTAATTGATGATTTTTGTGCTTAAATTGGTTCCTCATATCGAGTTCTTTCAATTCTTAATTTGTCAAGAAATTGTCATGATTTGATACTTATTTCTCTACAATTTTATTGGGACAATTGGTACGCAAATTGTTGCTATTATCTTATTGCAGAACAAAGGAGTCAACGCGTGAAGTCAACGACCATAGGTCTTTCCAAGACGTCGCGACGCACGGCGATGCACACGACTCGACGAAAGGTGCAATTGCACACGCCGTGATTTAATTTGATTTATTTATTTTATTCGTCATGACGCATTTAACGGATATCCGACTTTTTATGGAAAGTTTGTCTCACTATTCCGACCCGGCCCGCGCTCCATCATATAAAAACTTGCCATTTTTAGGTCATACGCAGAGAGACTGGGAGAGAAAAAACTTTGAACACGCAGACTCGGGAAGCAGAAGAAGGAGACGACATTCGATTCCATCTCCACTTTTTCATCATCGTCTACCATCATCACCACCGTCAGCGTCTTATGCCAAAATGAGGATTGTTACATCTCCAGTATCTGAGGGATCAACCAGAGTCATGCGTGGCTGAGTCAACTTTCCTCTTGAAGATGTAGCAATGGCTTGAGTTCACGAAGCTTCAAGGGAGTAATCACATAGTATCTGAATTCTAGTTATATTTGTGTAACCGAGAGTTAGAGGATTGCATCGATATTTCTAGATTAGCATTGTTATAGTTTAACCGTGTCGATAACTATGTTGAGATTTGAACTAAGTAATTTGTAGAACTTTTGATGCTTAATATATGAAGTTTCATATATGTCATTGAATATTGCATTTACTGGTCTTTATCTGCTTTAGTTGTGTTTGATTGAGATTGTTGTGTTTTATTCAATAGACCGGTTGCAATTGCTTGTCTATTCTCACACTAAGGTTTTTAACAAAGATTTAAATGATGGAGTTCATTAATTAAATCTTTGGACCTAAAGAGTCCTTTAGGGTTGATCTTTCAAACTTCGTGGATTGTATCCTAAAAATCATTTTTGAATGTGATAGCTCGAGCCTCATTTTCAAGAGGATTTTATCAATTTGATTTTATCTGATTCTTTGTTTATTGCATTATTTCAAAAATCCCAAAATATTCTTTTATACTTTTGTTCGATTTTGATTACTTTATCGGTTTGACCAAAATACCAAACCCCGCTTATCAACTTCAATTGCAATTTTGACATTTAGGCTAGTTTAGACCATTTTATTTGGTTCCAATTAAGTGAGACGACCGAGGTTGCATTCTATACAAGAATCTTAGAATTTATTTTATTTGACCGATTTCAAGGATCAATCGTAAGATCGCATCGACAGAGTCATGATCAAATTACGCGCCGTGTCGGGAACCAAGAAATTGGTTTACCATCGGATAGCCATTGTCATTCTTTTGACTTGTTGTTGATAATAGGAATCATTGTTTTTGCTTGCATTTAGTATAGTTTGATCTTTACGCTTGTTCATAGTATAGGTTTGATTCCTTTTGCACACAAATACATCATACTTTGATTTTGTCTCTTACTTTGCACATTTTATTTTCACACATACACACTCATACATACACTCATACATCCATACTCTCGCATTCATCGCATTTCACTTTTATCGATCTTGTGTATTGTGAGCAATTTTGTTACCATTCATTTTATTTGTGGTTTGATTTTTGGTGCATGCCCAGAGAGGTAGACTTGTTCAATTCCACCCAAGTTGAGAGACATTTGAGGAGACTTAGGAAAGAAAGGAAAGAACAAGAGAGACGGAGAGTAGTTGAGCGAGATAGTGAGAATATGGCTGAGAATCCAAACATTTTTCCGAATCCTGATTATCCTGTTCACCAACCTAGAAATGGGACTAATGGAGGAAATGGTGAGCATGAGAGAGTGGGAGAAAACAATGAGAACCAGAGACGTAGGACAATTAGGGAAGCAACAACTTCTGATGTTCATTATGATCCATTTACTGCCGCTTGCCCTAATTTTGATGTTAATTTTGAGATTAAAGGCTTGTTGATTAATTCTCTTCCTAAATTTCATGGCTTGGCAGGAGAGGATCCATATATGCACCTACAGAGCTTTGACAATGATCTCGCCAGAGTATGAAGCCGATGGGAGCTACCTCGATCAAGTGCTTTGAAGGTGTTTCACTTGTCCTTGGAAGGAAAGCAAGAGAGTGGTATATGAGTCTTCCTAGGCATGTGGCCAATGCTTACCATATTTGGGCCAATCTGAGGAAGGCCTTTTGGAGAAATACTTTCCACCTTCCAGACATCTTCTATGAGGAAGGAGATTTACTCACTTCGTCAGAGTACGATGAGTCATCAGATGATTATTGGAACCGCTTCCAAGATCTTTTGTCCAGATGCCCCATCACCAAATTCTGATGAACAATTGGTGCGATACTTTTATGATGGGTTGAAGAGTCGAGAAGGGTATGTTAGATGTCTGATCCTGGAGGCTCTCGATTGACCTTACACCTTGGAAGCATGGGATCGATTAAGAAGATGGCTTTAAACCATCAGCATGACAAAGGTCGAGATCAAAGAGGAGTGCATGAGTTGGGAGCCTTGACTACTCAAGCTAAAAGAATGGAAAGCCTAGAATCGAAAGTGGATTCTTTGGAAAATCGGATAACATCACAGCTGTCTTGCATCACGGCAGAGCTGAAAATTTTGAATGTGCATCGTTCTACTACTTCAACAGAGCTTATCGCACCTAGTTGTGAAAATTGTGGGTCGATAATGCATATTTTGAGTGTTTTCCCAGGACGATATGAGGAAGTTTCGGCAATGTATCAAGGCGCGTAATCGAATGGGACCCATACTCCAACACATACAATGAAGGATGGAAGGCTAATCCTAGATTCATTGGAGGAATGAGGAGAACAAGGCACCTACCAGATTTGCACAAGGGGAGGAGCTGGCACTTCCACTAGCCGCTCCTAATCAACAAAGAAGCCCGTAGTCCCACCAAAGGAGGATACCAATCGGTTGCTCCACAAGAGATGACCTTGATGAAGGAAGAGAGGATTCCAATGCTAACCAGCTTAATGCTATTGCTTCTTTGATTCAACAGATTCCTCAAAGATCGCTGCCGTGTTCAATGCCTTGGAGAAGAGGATGGAGCAATGGGAGACCAAAGCGAGAACATAAATTCCTATGTTACTCGGTTGTCTAACAACATGAGTGAAAATCAAGCAAAAGCAAAGGGACTATTCCTTCAAATCTTGTGATGAACCCAAGAGTTTGAATGCCATTGCCCTCGGGGAGTGGGAGGCAAGTGAGGTTTAAGCCTCAAGATGATGAAGAGCCATGTGAGGATAAGATTGAGAGTGAGTCAGTACCCCCACCACAGGATAAGATTAAGAGATCAGAAAGTGTGAGGGAAGAAGAACTTCTGAGAGAGAGAAAGCAAGCTTCAAGGAACAAGGGAACTACTTCAGAGAGTTCCAATGATCAAGTAGGAAGTGGAGAGTCAAGCAAGCAAGCAGGTAAAGGTAAGGAGGTAAGTCTTCAAGACCTCCCTTTTCCAAATTCATACTTGATGAGCAAGCGCCTAAATGAAAAACAACATGAAAAAGAAATCATTGACTTGTTTAGGAAGGTTGAAGTGAATGTGCCTTTGCTAGATTTAGTGAAGAGAGTTCCGGCCTATGCAAAATATTTGAAGGATTTGTGCACTAACAAGAGGAAATTTAGGCCGAATGAGAGAGTGCAAGTGAGTTCCAATGTGTCTGCATTGTTTAAGCCGCAAATACCTGTCAAGTGTCAAGACCCCGGATCTTTTACCATCCCTTGCACCTTAGGGAAGGTGACTATTGGTAGAGCTTTGTTAGATCTGGGGGCAGCAATAAATGTGATGCCTAAGTCAGTTTATGAGGCCTTAGGAGTGAAGAGTATTAAGCCTACATCTGTTGTCCTCCAGTTGGCTGATAGATCCTTTAGGCATCCGGTGGGGATAATTGAAGATATCTTGGTGCAAGTTAAAGGTTTAGTGTTTCCTGCCGATTTTTATGTTCTTGACATGTCTCACCGAGGTTGTGCAGATACTTCACCGATTCTTGATCGACCCTTCCTTCTGGACGTAAAAGTACAATGATTAGCATGAAGGAAGGAAAGATAACCATGGAGGTTGGCGATCAAAGGTGAGCTTCAATATGTATGAAGCAATGAAGCACCCCATGAGGATTACTCTGCTTGGAGTAAATATGCTTGACACGGTTATTGATGATGCATGTTGTGATTTTGCACAAACTTTAACATCTTCTATCGACACTCTTCTTGAGAACATTTGTCATTGATGATTTTGTAGAGAGACTTCAAGTCAAGTGTTGGACATGGAATCGCACGAGCCAAGCCGTTGGGATGAAACTCGGATTTTGTCGGGTGACTATCCCAAGTTTCAGACCCACCATGAGACCAGGTTGTTTCTCACCGCATTCTCATTTTATTCATGTATCCTGTTTGGAAGTGATGAAAACTTTTGTGTTGCATGAATATCTTGATTAAGTGGGGGAGAAACCTAGCGATGACTAGCAGTAGTTAGGTAGGATTTCTTCATTGTTCAATAAATTGCTTTCCTTTGTTAGCTTTACATCTTTCTAAAGAAGCATGACATTGCTGGAGGATAAATTTTTGGGAGATTGATTGTTTTTAGATTGATTGTTGATTGGATTAAGTCAGGTTTGTGTCTTTCTTTTCGGGCAGAGGCGCTGCGACGTATTTGTATTTATACGTCGCGACGTACCTCGTTCCTCTTTTATGCCCTCGTCGCGACGTATTTGCATTTATACGTCGCAACGTATCTTGTTCATATGGCGCTTACGTCGCGACATGCCCACACTCTGACATCGCGATGTCCCATCATTTGAAATACCCTTTTTGCCCCTTATGTCCTACGGTCTTCGCGTTTTTCCGGAGCCCTTCTTGTCTTTTCACGTTGCGACGTTCCATCTTCTTTCGCCGCTTCATCTTCTTCTTCTTCTTCTTCTTCTTCTTCTTCTTCTTCTTCTTCTTCTTCTTCTTCTCTTTTCTTCTTACTCTTTTCTTTTCCCGCCGTCGTCGTTGCTCTAGCTCTCTCCGTTCGCTCTCTCTGTGTTGCTGAGTCCACATCCGTCTCCCTTCTTGCATCTCCGATCTTTGTAAGTGTTCCATTGTCCTTCATGTTCTTGTTTTTTGTCTGCGTTGTTAGAGGTTTTGAGTTAGGTTTCCCGCGACGAGCGATTGCTCGCCGCGATGCGTCTGAAAAAATCGCCATACGCCGTGACTAGCGTATTGCCTCGTCACGACGTACGAAGTACCTTGCCTCACCGCGACGTCTGCTTCCGCACATCGCGACGTCTAGTCGAGGACTTGGCCTCGCCGCGGCGTCTGCCCACACGTCGTGACGAGGAGGCTGATTTTTGCTTAATTCCTTATTGATTTTTTTATTCTGTTTCTTTTTGTTTGCAGGATATGCCTCGCACAAAGAACGTTAGCAAGTCCCAGTGTCCCACGACCCCTTCTCATGTCCTTCCCTCTCCCTCACACTCGCTTGACGAGTTTATTTCTGCTCCACCCGTTTCCCCTCATCCCGCCATCTCTCCACCTTCCTTAGGGTTTTCTCCGCAATTCTCCTCTCCTCAACCTCACATTCTTCGCACCACCACCCTCCCTACCTGCTCCCTTCTCTCCGTGTTGATCCGGAGTATGTTGCCTGGCCGCAAAATCGAGGCCCGCCATACCGAAAAAAACCTTTTCCTTTGACCCCGCCACTAACCCATTTGTCCACCAACTCTTCGCACTCAACCTCATCACCCTTGCCCATACCCGTACCTCTGGGCACATCACCTTCGTCCGCCAGTACTACACCCGTGCCCGCTACTCAGGCTCTTATGGCATTGTGTTTCGTGGTGTCTCCATTCCTCGTGCCTTTACTTCCATCTCTATTCGGGAGCATTATCAGCTTCCTCCCACACCCCTGCCCTACTACGCTGAGCTCATACATGAGTACCCTGGGATGATGTTCTTCATACTCTCCTCGAGGGTATTGAATGGTATCAACCCAGGGGCGCTCAACGTTATCTCCGCCGCGCTGACCTTCGATCTGAAGCTCGTCCATGGCTTCATTTTATCTGCAACAACATCCTTCCTAATACCCACCTAGCTATGGTTCCCAAGGAGCAGGCCCTTTATATTTATCTGTTGATGGTCGGTCGGCCAGTCGATCTCGCCCATGCTATCACCTCTGCCCTTCGTCAATGCATCCTCTCCACCAACCCCAACCATTCTCTCATATTTCCTCACCTCATCACTGACATGTTCCGGGCCTATCGGGTCCCGGAACATCCGACCGACCTTACCTTCGAGCCTGCCCCTACTTTTCGGTACATCCGTCTCCGTCAGCCTCGTGGCCTTCCTACCCCATCTACCCCTTCCCCACCTTCTTCTCCTTCCTCCCCGCCATTTCTGCCCTTTGCTCCTTCCCTCCTGCTCCTCCCGTTTTGTTACTCCACCCGAGGCTCCTCCTCGTGATCACATTCCCTCCCCTTCCGCCTCCTCTGCTTCGCTCGCCCTTCTTCGCGGCTACTTGCGCCAAATAGAGGCTCAGATGGCTGCAGACCGCCAGTATTACCATACGATGTTCACACTTATTGCGGATCGCTGCAGCTGCCCATCCCTCCTGCTCCCAGTGATCCTTCACCGGTTCTAGTACTTCTCCCACGCTCCTCCGCACTCCACCACCGATGATCCTCCCGCTTAGCTTTATCTTTTAGTTCTTTTCTTTTATTGTATTTCTTTTCTTTTGTTGTATTTCTTTCCTTTTGTTGTCTTTTCTTCATGTATTTAGTTCCTTAGTTCTTTTGTTTCTTTTGTCCTTGACTTAATCCGCTTCATGCTCAATCTATGCATTTGTGCTTCTTGTACATTTTCATTGAGGACAATGTGTGCTTCAAGTGTGGGGGAGTTGTTTCCTCATTTATTTTTCACATTGTATGACTGTTGATATTGAGGACAATATGACTTGTTGGCTAATTGGTGCATTCTGCTGATAAACTTGGTGAATTTTCTATCTTTCTGTCATTCTGCATTTCTTCGCCGCGACGAGTGTCCACACGTCTCGGTGAAACGTTCTTCAGATTTTGTATACGTCGCGACGTCATCCTTGTTACGTCACGACGTCCATACGTCTCGACGTCTGCTTCTGCACGTCGCAACGCAATACTCATGCATGAATGATTCTGTGCTTAATTCTTCCACTCATTTCAAATTTATCTCGCACTAGACTTTTGTGGCTTTTGTTTTCAAAGTTTTTACTAGGTTCAAAATGATGCTTGAGTTTTTGAAAACACCTTCCATCCTTTTAATGATAATTGACCTTGACAAAATCTTGCTTTCAATGTTCTCAATTCAAAGTGAATGGAAGCATGCTAAAAAAGTGGCATTGTGAGTTTTTGAGACTTGAGATTGTTAATGGAGATTATACCCTTGTGGAAGAATATTTGAGCCATAACTTTTCCTCTATCTTTGTGTGCATCTACTTATTTCATTCTTTTCAGAACTTGTTTCAATTCTTACTTGAAGCTTAATGGACTGAATTTTGTTGATATGATAGGCGTTCCTTTCTCAACCCATTTTCCTAAACACCGCCCACTACACATTTATCCTTGCTAGCCCTTTGAGCCCTCCTATTATGAGCATTTGCATTCATATCCTTGTGGTGTCCTCAGTTATTTTGCCTATGTCAAAAAATAATAATAAATAAATAATAAAATAAATAATAAAATAATAAAAAAATGTGTGTCCAGAAAGAGACAATGTCTCTAAAATGTTCAAACGAAAAATAAAATAAAATAAAATAAAATAAAATAAAAATTGCATTCTGTTTATGCAAATGATTAGTTTGCATTCTACTGTTGACATCAGTTCGCGTTTAGTGCATATGCTCTTTTTTTTTTCTTTCCGTTCATCCATTTCATTTAGCCTTCCATATATTACAATCCTCAAAGTCCTCTTTATCTTCAGAATGATAGTTTTTGTGGTGGAGAAATAGAATTGACACAAGCTTATGGTAAGAGATGGATTAAGTAGATTGAGAGAAAAAAATATCCCTGATACGTGAAGAAGTGAGCGAAACACTATATCTTGAGTGCTATCTCTTCTGCTCAATCTCTTGTACTTGAATTCTTTCAATGTTTATTTTATTAGCACTCTTTCATTTTATGTGGTTGAATTTCGAGGAAGTGACTTGCGTCAATTTCATTTTATTGTTTTGAGCATGGCTGCTATTTTCTTTTCTCTCAGATTCTTTTGACTCTTGTAAACTTTGTCCAGAGTACAATGGTCTAAGTGTGGGGAATTTGATTGAGCCAAGTTTATACTATGAATTGGCTGCATTTTATATAGTCGCTGTGCATGTCTTGACTCTAATTGATGATTTTTGTGCTTAAATTGGTTCCTCATACCGAGTTCTTTCAATTCTTAATTTGTCAGTAAATTATCATGATTTGATACTTATTTCTCTACAATTTTTATTGGGACAATTGGTACTGCAAATTGTTGCTATTATCTTATTGCAGGAACAAAGGAGTCAACGTCAGGAAGTCAACAGCCATAGGTCTTTCCGCACGACGCGACAAGCAGGCTATTGCACACGTCGCGACGAATTTGATTTATTTATTTTATTCGTCTCGACGTACGAGCGGATATCTGACTTTTTATGGAAAGCTTGTCTCACTGTTCCGACCCGGCCCGCGCTCCATCATATAAAAACTTGTCGCTTTTAGGTCATACGCAGAGAGACTGGTAGAGAAAAAACTTTGAACACGCAGACTCGGGAAGCAGAAGAAGGAGACGACATTCGATTCTATCTCCACGTTTTCATCATCGCTCACCATCATCACCACCGCCGCCGCCTTACGCCAAAATGAGGATCGTTACATCTCCAGATGATCGAGGGATCAACCAGAGTCATGCGTGGTGAGTCAACTTTCCTCTTGAAGATGTAGCAATGGCTTGAGTTCACGAAGCTTCAAGGGAGTAATCACATAGTATCTGAATTCTAGTTATATTTGTGTAACTTCTGAGTTAGAGGATTGCATCGATATTTCTAGATTAGCATTGTTATAGTTTAACCGTGTGCTGATAACTATGTTGAGATTTGAACTAAGTAATTTGTAGAACTTTTGATGCTTAATATATGAAGTTTCATATATGTCATTGAATATTGCATTTACGGTCTTTATCTGCCTAGTTGTGTTTGATTGAGATTGTTGTGTTTTATTCAATAGACCGGTTGCAATTGCTTGTCTATTCTCACACTAAGGTTTTTAACAAAGACCGTAACGATCCTCATTTTGGCAGATGTAGCAATACCAAACCCCCGTTTATCAACTTCAATTGCAATTTTTGACATTTAGGCTAGTTTAGACCATTTTTATTTAGTTCCAATTAAGTGAGACGACCCGAGGTTGCATTCTATACAGCAATCTTGGAATTTATTTTATTTGACCGGTTTCCAAGGATCGATCGTAAGATCACATCGACAGAGCCGCGATCAACACTCGACACGTGTTGTCATTTCTCCTTCAAAAAGTTATCATAGGAAAGTTTTTTTTTCCAAAGCATTAGTGAAAGGAATATCACTATATAGCTTTTAAAAAGCATCTAAAAACTTCCTAAATTGCTCATCTTATTTTGCCTTAGCCAATCTTTGGGGGAATGATAGGGATAACTTATATAACACAGGGGGAATATATTTGGACTCTTCTTCTTTGCTTTCTTCTTTCTTAGAATTATTCTCCTCTCTAACAAGTGTCTTCCTTCCCTAGTCTCCCTTATTTTCAATCTTCTCTAGATTAAGGCTCTCAATCAGTTCATCACTCCTCAACATTACAACATTACAGTACTCCTTAATATTCTTAGGTTTGCCAAGCAACTGATTAGGTGGTCTAATGATGAAACTGGCATACTAAACTATTTCTGACTCGAGCATTTTATTTTGTATAACAACAAAGTCTACCTTTGAGTTGAGCTACCTAATGTCATTCTTGAATTCTTTGTTATGTTTGGCTTAACTGGCAAGGAAGTTTTCTAAAATGGACTCTAAGTTTGATTTCTAGGGAGGGGTTCAATGGTTTAGACTGGAAACTAAGTGGTTACTTATTTTAAGCTGCAAGGTTAAATATTTCTCTGTAGAAAAGATTGAGGTGATTTCTCTAACCAGGATTATATATGTTTGAAAATGGGTTATTCTTTTAGCCAGGATTACTAATGAAGTTAACATGCTCTAAAGAAAGGGTATATACAAACCAATTCTCAAACTAGCTACCTGTAGCTAAGTGTCTTAGGGATCTATAGATGTTATAAACCATGTTATTATCATTGACAACATATTATTAAACATTTTAGGACAAATTATCCTATTGGGTTAGTGAAAGACCTCTATATAAAAGTAGGAAAATTCATCTTTCTTACTATATTTTTTAATTTTTTTAATGGAGTATGACATTAGAGTTTCTATTATTTTAAGAAAACCATTTGGGACAACTACAGGAGCAACAATTAATGGCTGAGGGTAAGTTGATACTTAAAGTAGGTAAGGAGAATGTGCAGTTCATTATCTTTAAGGCCTTAAAAGACCTGCCTTTTTAAGGATGATATTTATTATAAGATGGATGCTTTTGATTTTATATTAATGCTAAAGTACCTAAAGTAATTATGTAATGAAAATTTAAAAGCACGCAGAGATGTATGACTTAATTAAAAAAGGAGGTATGTTTGAAGGAAAGCCTAAACCTTTACTATTAATTAAATAAACATATAACCTAGAATTTTTATCTTACAAACATTTAAGAGATAATAACAATATTTATCCTATTAATATATCATCTTCTCTGGAAGGTACTCATATAATGTAGAATAAGAAATTGAGACCAATGCTTTAACTATATTTTTCTTTTATGTTAATTAATTACTTCTAGTTTTGTACTCAATCTTTTTTAGGAATTTTGTAAAATTCTCATTGTAACCTTTTAAATATATTTTTATACCTATACATTTTGACGTGATAAAATGCACTTAGTGAAATTGATGACCTAAATTGTGGCAGGAGCAACATGTATTGCTGATCTGTCTTAATATTTAAGTTACCACTAAGCATATGCAATAACATTAAGGATTTGCTTGGTTTATTTGTGAGAATAATAATAATATGGTAAAGAATAAAAGTAGATATGACTTTCGTTTCTTAGTATATTAGAGTGTAAAATTTTACTCTCAAAAGAAGCAATAAAAATACTGTTAATTTAATTATGATAATATTATCGATTTTTTTCCCGTCATCCTTAATATTAATTTCTTTTATTTCAAAAAGCTTTGTCCATTCTTCCACCGATATGAAAACCGTCGATGCTGTGCCGGTGCGGTTGAATGCTGAAGTTCTTAAAAGTGGCGACCCATTTGGTTAAATATCTAATTAATAAAACACCCCACTTGTTTGCTTTTTTTCTTTGGTTTCGTTCTTCTGTTAGTGTGATTTCCGATCACCGGCCCCTCAGGCGATTCCCCGTATCATCTTCCTCCAAGACAACGATCATTACTCACACAGCAAAGGCGCAATTAGTGAACGGTTCTCGTAGAATTGGAGGATTTAATAATAAATTATTATTATAATGATACCTATGGAGCAAGCGAGGCAGGTGTTCACTGTAGATCTTCTAGAAAGATACGCTGCAAAAGGAAGAGGTTCAATCACCTGTATGACTGCCGGAAATGATGTAATTTTGTTGGGAACCTCCAAAGGTTGGGTCATCAGACACGATTTCGGGGTCGGCGATTCTTACGGTACTTTTCCATATTTTATAGGCGCTTTTTTTTTCTCTACTGTTTGTTTTTCTTTCTTTTCGGTTCATCTTTTTTTGAACTCTTCATTATTGTAGATATTGATCTATCTGCTGGTCGAACTGGAGAGCTATCGATACACAGAGTGTTTGTTGATCCTGGCGGAAGCCACTGTATCGCCACCGTTGTCGGCGGCGGAGGAGCTGACACATACTACACTCATGCCAAGTGGAATAAGCCTCGCGTTCTTGGCAGACTGAGAGGTCTTATTGTCAATGCTGTTGCTTGGAATAGACAACAGATTACTGAAGGTAGTTTTCGTTGTTGTGCACAGTATTCGGTGGCATTTAAATAGAAGGGAACGTTTTGATTCTGATTTGAGTGTTCACGTTGCAGCTTCTACAAAAGAAGTTATTCTTGGAACTGAGAATGGCCAACTTCATGAGATGGCTGTGGATGAAAAGGACAAGAAGGAGAAGTATATAAAGTTTCTGTATGATTTGAAAGAACTTCCCGAAGCTTTCATGGGTTTGCAGGTACTTTCTTAATGTGTAGTGAACCACTCAAAGCTTTTACTCTCTTCTTTTTGAAAAAAATATTTGATTCGGTTTAATAACTATTAGAACTTACATTGATTTTTCAGGTTTTTATTCCCCATTTAATTTATTGATTTTTTGCTTTCATCCTCTCGATGCATGCAGATGGAAACCGCTAACTTAAGCAATGGCACCAGATATTATGTGATGGCTGTTACTCCTACACGTCTGTATTCGTTTACAGGAATCAGATCATTAGAGGTAACTTAGTTCATCGTGGAGTTAACTCTCATCTATTGCATAACTTTTGACTACATATTTGGATTACACTTGTAGTAAAAAAATTATATGTCTTCATTCTTAGTAAAGACTTGAACTTTGTGCTTAGATTTCCTTTTCTTCCTTCTTTCTTGTTCCAAGAGAGTTTTACTATGATTTTATTTCATTGGGGGCACTCTTTTGAAATTTTCAATTTTGTCTGATGTGCATTTTAGCCATCTCAGTTACAATTACAATGGATGCTCACAAAGTGTACTTACGAGTATTAATCATTAATATATGTGGCTATGCTAAATTCATGCATGCAATTTGAATGTAATTCTTGGTAATTGAAAATCTTTGCTATTGGTGTAATCCAATTTTTTTTGCAGTTATCCTTCTTTAGATTTCACTTGGAACTAAATTATTTGTCTTCTTGTTCCGCAGTTTTTGCTAGTAATCTAGATCTTGCAGTTCATTTTGTGTAACTGCCGAGGGAAATATCAATCAAGATCTTTTGTTTAATGAAATGCTAATTATTTCTTATGGAAAATAGTAGCTTTTATTCTTAGTTCTAACTCTGTTCGCTTGACTTATTCCCTTATGTACTTTCCTGTTTCATATAGTTTCTATCTGCTTGGTGAAACTTAGTTTGAGTTATAATTTGGTATGATACAAATTTTAGAAATTTCAGATATGATTGCAACTGATACAGTCTTCTTATCTGTTTTCTTCTATTTATGTGTCTGTGCGGAATTTGTGCCTGAAAATGAATGTCACCTAATTGATTGAAAATGTTCCCCATTGGTATATCCTAATTTCTTTGCGGTTACCATTTATTGAACTTCTTGAGGAAGTTAATTAGTTGTTCCTTGTTCTCAGACAGTTTTTGCTAGTTATCTAGATCGTGCAGTGCATTTTATGGAACTGCCAGGGGAAATACCAAACAGGTAAGTGCTTTCTTCATGCAGAAATTGTTTTTAGCTATTTATTGTGAAAAAGGTTAGGAAATTTAACGTTAAATCTAATAAGATTTTGACAAATTGTACCCTTTTTCCTGTGCACCAAAAAAGTTATATTCTTATATAGGCTCGATGCTACGCAATTTTGCTAATCATTTTTGAAGTTTCTGAAAAAAGCTTCCTCTTCATTTGATCATTTTATCAGTGAACTGCATTTCTTTATCAAGCAAAGAAGAGCTGTGCATTTTGCTTGGCTTTCTGGAGCAGGTATCTATCATGGTGGCCTGAATTTTGGGGCACAGCACAGGTAGCACACTCTTGGCTCATTTGTTCCTGTATATTTATAGATTTTTCCACATTTTTGCACCTATTTTAAATGGTGAAAGTTTATGTTGCATTTGCATCTCTTGAGCATCGTCTGAGATATATGCAATGCCTTTGATATATTAGGGTTCGTGTTATTAAATTTTCTCAATATCCATTTATGAAGTCATTAATGTATTTATTTCTTGGAAACTTTCTAGTTACCCCAATGGTGATGAGAATTTTGTGGAGAATAAAGCCCTTTTGGACTATTGTAAATTAAGTGAAGGCTCAGATGCAATTAAACCCAATTCCATGGCGCTTTCAGAATTTCATTTCTTGCTTCTCATGGGGAACAAAGTCAAGGTGTGTGCTAATAATACTCACGGCCTCTCTATTTCCCACTGCTTAATTCTGTCATCTCTATTTCCCACTGCTTAATTCTGTCATCTCTTCTCTTTACAACCACTTTTTCTTATTTATATGGTTAATTCCAGTGAAAACAGTTCCATTTATGAATTTTGTTTTTGAGAACAATCTTGGACTAGTAACGAGACCTATCATTGTGCTGGCCTTCCTTGTATATGTAGATGCTCACGATCTTTAGTAGCTGCGAATTTTTTTTGAACATTTAGGCTGGTTTCTGCTAATATTCTTCTGAGATTTGCTCGAGTGAGTTATTTCATATATCTTGCTATTTGACCTGCATTGCTATTTTATTGAAAACTTTTTTAGGTTGTCAACAGAATTAGTGAGCAAATCGTAGAGGAGCTTCAATTTGATCAAACATCAGACTCACTTTCAAGGGGTATTATAGGACTATGTAGTGATGCTACTGCTGGCTTGTTCTATGCTTATGACCAAAATTCTATATTTCAGGTCCATTTCTAATTACAACTTAGTCTTCCATTTCTATGTCCACCTGGGTGGAAATTTGTTCATTTGACTCGTGGGATGGAAATAATATAGGTAACTGTTACTGATGAAGGGAGAGATATGTGGAAGGTGTATCTGGACTTAAAAGAATTTGCTGCAGCTCTTGCAAATTGTCGTGATCCACTCCAGAGGGATCAAGTATATTTAGTGCAGGTACAGGTGATAGCTGCGTCAAATATTGATGTATTTGTAGGTTCGAAACTATACTATTTAGAATCATGTCACTTGAAAACTGAGAGCATCTACAGTGATATTTTGTTAATGTAGTCGTTTTACATGCAGGCTGATGCAGCATTTACCTGCAGAGATTTTCAAAGGGCAGCATCTTTCTATGCCAAAGTAAATTTATTTTCTCGCTTCATTTTTTATGCAACACATTTCTTACATCTTGTGAGCAATATCTTTTTCATGTTAGTACTGTTGATCACAACAATGAAATATCCTCAAGAGATGCTTTGATGTGCTATACATCCTAAAGATTTGCAAAAGCCAATCAGTCTTGAAATTATCCACTTTACTCTTTTATTATGTTGTGACATCATCTTTGCCTAACAAGGAAGATACCAACCTTTGCCACAGCAATAAATAGAACTCCTCTTCTTTGAAGCAGGAAAGGTGAAGAAAAATGCAATCAATGAAAGATGCATCAAACTTCTATCCTATTCCAGAAATTGTACATGTATCTACTAAATGCATACTGCTGGTTGAACAAAATTTCTGCAACCATAATGCCAAGGAAGATAGGAGACTTGGCAGCTGTTTTGGGATATGTATTTCTTGATGAAGTTCTCTCTTGTTTGGAGATTATTGATCTTCAAAACTTCCTTAAATTGTGTTCTAAAAACAAAAGGAGAATTTCTCTCTCATTGTTGCTGGCATGACCTTTACATTGGAAATTATCCTTGTAATCATGAAATATTCTCTTCTCATGCTGCACAATAAAATTTTTGTCATCTGCAACATCCCTTTTCCAACTTGATACCAATTTTCTTCCATATTTCTCTTCATCTTATTACGTTGAGATCTCTTCGTAAAGAATGCCTTATTCTTTACAAATCAGCGCCATTGGTCATAAAACTTGTTGTGGCTTTTAAGTCAAAATGTAACTCTTCCGACTTTATTTTTTCCCAAATTCTTTGTTGATGAAAATTTGTGGAAACTAGTAAAGCCCATAGATTATTTCATCTATGATGGTTTGACAAATAATCCTCTTTTATTTATGAATTGACACGAAATAGTGACGTAAGAGCATATTCATAATTAGTATTTATATGTTTTCTTATTTAATTAGTCTTCATAATATTTTTCTTGTGGGTAGGTTTCCTTTCCAATAAGTTACGTTGTTCCAATTGCGATTTGTTTTTGCTATTACAAATTGGAGGGCTGCTACTGTTGGTATAAATTCAGAATCATGCAGCTCATTACAAAAGATTTGTTATTTTTTAATTTTGTTGAAAATGTTTTCTAACCATTGAAGATGTTTTCTGAACTCTAATCTTCTTTTTATATTCCTAGTCACAATCATCTAATTCTAACCATAATTTGTTGAAACTTGTGATCTTAAACCTTGCTTTACATCACATCATAACAATCTATTGAAGAGAGATGAATTCTAGACATAAGTTTACCCCTATTCTTACTTAAAAGAAGTGTGTCCAGCATCAACTGCTATTGAAACTTATCCTCTAGTTCTCCCTTTTCGAAATTGTTTTGAATATAACTTTTGTTCCTTTCATACTGTTTAACCTAGAAAATAATATCAAACATAGGATGGAAAGAATATGAATAAATTAATTGTTGGACTCTCTTACTCATCATAATCCTTGTGGGCATGATGTTTAACATGTGGACTACTAATCTTCACTACTCTACTGAATCTTGCCATATCTGACACTTGTGTTATATCTTCAAGTTTGATTTTGCAAGCACAACAATGTGTTTATTGATCATGAGGACAATTGACAAATATATTAAGTGATTTACTTTCCTATTTTGATACCCAATGCATTTTGTAGATAAAGCTCATGTCTTGGTTTTCCACATTGATTTATTCTTTTTAATGAGAATGTATGTAAGAGAACAGTGGAAGTGAAAGGATTATGATTTAAGAATATTTAGGTTAATTCATTATTTGCATGGATGAGGTCTCTAAATTTAAGAAAACACATCTAAAAATTGGAAGACTGACATCTTCACACTGTTTTGTGTATGCAAATAGTGCATATTTAATGCATTGGTGAAACTGTATGTTTTGAAATTTCAACTTATGGTTTTCTTTTTCAAGATGACCTTGGACTGATAATTTGTTTTGTCTTGTAGATTAGTTATTTGTTATCCTTTGAGGAAGTCACTTTGAAGTTTATTGCTGTAAATGAACAGGTAAATTTATAAAATGTTAATTTTTTTTAGTGGCAATATGATTGATGCAATTATTGAAATATGAGATCATATCAAACTTCTCCCATCTTTTATGTCCTTGATTTCATATATGACTTTACGTTTCTAAATATTGTTGTATTTAAATCCATGCTATTAAAAATTGATGTAAACACACTTAAAAATAAAACCTAGAGAACCCACGAATAATATTGAAGTATTACTCGAAAAGCTAAGTCATGAAGAACCAAGTTCATAAAGTGTGTTGAATGCCACAAAGAAGCAATTCTTTTATAAGTCGCGAAGTTTGATGAAAAGCTAGACATAAAGCATTCACAACTGTTAATAATTTGTAACTCAAATTTGTGTTTATTGATCACCAAACATTAAAACATGATGAACTTCCTAATTGCAAGTCTAACAAAGATTTATACTTAAATTAAAGCACTAACAACTAATACTTTTTGAATTGAAACTTAAATAGTTCCTATTTGATTGGGAAATTAATAACTTGTTCTACTTTAACTAAGACTCTAATAGAATACTTTAATTATGATCCCAGGAATCCTATTTCAGTTTAGATTCTGAAGGTGATAAGGAAATTACCACCTTAGGACTTTTACTAATTAGATTGAAATGAGCCCTATAACAAGTCTTAATCCAAAATGAGGAATTGAGAACAACTGCAAAAATAATAAGAAATGTCTTGGGATTTATGTTTAAATAAAGTATAGCCCACTTACAATTAAAAAGAGAATAAAACCCTAAATAAGCAATGATCCACAAAATTAGGCTAGTGTCATTGGTTTATATGCTCAAATGTTCTTCAGGCTTAGTTTGGATCATGTTAACTAGTGCTTGGTGGTCTTCTTTTGGGTCCAATAAAATCCCTCAAAGGGCTTTTGATGTGCTCTTTGAAACTTTATGATGTAAAAGAAATTAAAGTCTAGAAGAAATAAAAAAGGAAAAATTAGTCAACCACAAGCCTTAATTTGGTGGGATGAGGACTAAGAATTGTGTTGACAACAAAGATAAGGACTGAAATTTAGATTATGTTAGGATTCCTTGTTAGATAAATAGTAGTAGTGAGTGAAATATGTTATTTTATTTTAGATGTATTATCTTAGTTGTTTAGGACTTAAATCTATAGAATTTTACTAGAATAGGATTTAAATTTGTTAGGAACCTTTCTTACTAGAATAAAGGTTTTAATAACTTATCTATAAATGTGTATACTCAGCCTTCAACAATAACAATATGAAATTTTTCTACAAACTTGAGTTTTCAAATACATGGTGTGATGCCTTTTTTTTTGACAATGATTCTTAGTTTCTTACCTTTCATTCTTTGTGTTTCTCACTAAATTCTAGTCATTTTAAATCTTGAAATTTTGAGACTAAATTTTCAGCAATCAAACCCTAAAAACTCGACTATAACAAATTTGAAATTTCAACATTTTTGGTTGAAATCTAGACCTAAAACTTGATATTCTAGCAGCTTAATATCAGTTAGATTTCCTAATTTTGTGATTTTTAGTTGCTAGTTAATACTTCTTCGATTTGTGCTACATCATTTTGGTATCAGAGTCTTAGTTCACAATGAAGAAACATAGTGGAAGGGCGTATAGAAGAATTCAACGAGCAAGAGCTAGTTATGAAAAGATTGGACATTAATGACCCTTGATCACATGGTGCTCCAAGAACTAGTCCAAAAAACAACATCAAACAATAAATTACAATGAATGTGGAGGGTGGAGAAAGTGAATCCAAGATAAAGAGGTTGAAACTAATCAACAACGAGTGGGGTTAGGAGATCAACGCCTACCGATAGATTCAAGACAACGAAACGTACTAGCAACACATGAAGAGCGCATGCAAGCCTTTAGAGGCCATGAGCTCATTGTAGAAAGAAAAGGCAACGACAATGGAATTGGATCAATTGAATAGGAATTTTTTAGTTCTCCTGGCTTTATAAGAAATAGAGAAAACTTCAGAGTTGAAACACATAATGAACTTAATGGTATTACTAAAGCTTGTGTTGAAGCCCTTGATTTTGCATGAAAGATGGATCCAAACTTGCTCTTAAATTGGATAGTAATACTGGAAGATTTCTTTGATTGGTACGACATGTCAGAAGATCAAAAAGTTCGATTCGAAAAAGCGAAGCTAGTTGGAAACGCTAAAATATGTTGTAGGTAAAGGATAGACTTTGAAAACATGACAGTCACCAATTGTTGATTAGGAAGAGATGAATCCAAAATTATTGGAAAAATATTTACCGTTTAACTATGAAGATCTTCAAAATCAGCTCATAACCCTTAGACAGGGGATTATTTTCGTAACTAAGTATATAAAAATATTAGATGAACTTTCTATCCGATGTGAAGGTATGGGGTTGGAATTACTAATATCTCACTACAACAATGACATAAGGGTATAAATTCACAAGGAGCTGATAATGCAAAAGATTTACAACCTTGAAGGTGCATATCACTTAGCTTCAAGAGCGGAACAATATTTAGGACAATAAGTAACTAAAAAGACTTAGGGTATATTTGGTTAGACATAAGGTTTTTAATGGAATGAAATGATTTATAATGGAATGGAATGTAAATGGATGTAATATTAGAAAATTGTTGTTTAGGAGGGACGAAAGAGTTCATAATATAATATAGTGAAATGTATAGTGAAAAGTTATTTATTATTTTACATTCCATCTTAAACTTCTCAAATTGGAGGTTTCTTATTTTTACTATTTAGGATAAAATGAAATATAATATGAAACCCTTATCTTCCATTCCATCCCATCCCATCTCATTCCATTCCATTGTAAACCTTCCTTCTAAACGATGAAATAATATTATTTTACATTCTATTTCATTAATAAACCCCCAATTAAACATAACTTTAGTTTCAAGAGCGGAACAATATTTAGGACAAGTAACTAAAAAGCTTCAAAGTCAAGCCGGGGAATTTGACGTGAAGAGAGTTATGATGGTGCAAAACTTTAGACCAACACCTAATGAGTCAAAATCTGTACCACAGAACAACTTCAAAACTTCTCAAGGAGCTGATCCTAAAGGCAAGGCCATAACTGAGATTGGGATGAAAGGAAATTACACTGACAAGAAATACTTCTGATGTAATTGGAGGGGCCACTTTGCTTATTAATGTACAAATAGAGGTTTGCACATAATGTAAGAAGATGAGGAAGAATCTGATGAATATTTGTGTGAACACGAAGTTGGAAAGGAGTTAGAAGGAGACTTCAGTGATGAACTAGCTAGTCTTACAAATAAAATGTAGTGAGGCCCATACATACAACCTCTAAGGTGGAAGAACAAGAAGAGTGACTTCATATTGCTATTTTCTTTACGCAAGTTAGATTTTGAGATAAAATATGCAAGCGTATCATTGATGGAGGAAGTAGTATGAATGTGGTATTGGACAACATAGTGAAGCAATTGAATTTACTTATGGAGAACATCCACATCCCTATAAAGTTGCTTAGGGGTAGATGATAGTACTATAATATTTGTTTGAAAGTCCGTGTTGTCTTTCAAATTAGGAATATATGAGGACTCTATTTGGTGTGATGTCATTCTTATGAAAGTATTTCACATTTTAGTTGGGGCCGTGGCTTTAGGATCAAGATATACAACACTTTAGAAAAGCTAACACTTATAATTTTATATTTTATGGAAAGAAGATAATTTTGAAGTCTATGAAGGTAGATAAGGTAAGGGGGAAAAAAGGAAGTAACAAGATAGCCAAATGTCCAAAAAAAGTCTCTTAATATCCTTAAGGAGATAGAATTTGAAGCTGTTAGTAAGGAGAAGGGAATTGTGTTTGTAATGGTAGTGCAACACCCCTCACCTTACTAAAAGAAGTGGTTGCTAGCTGATTTTTTAGACCTTACATTGAATGATTTCGAGATGAACTACATCCTTTACGAGATATTCAGTGTGCTATTAACTTGGTACCTAGATGTACTCTACCAAATCTTCTAGCCTATTGCTTTGATCTTATTAAGAATGAAGAGCTAAAGAGACAAGTAGAGGAGTTGTTGATAAAAGGGTTTATTCAGGAAGTCTTAGTCTGTGTGCAGTTCTAGTACTATTCTCCTCAAAATGATGGAAGTTGGCAAATGTGCATTGATTGTCGGGAGATAAATAAGATCACAATGAGGTATTTATTTTCAATACCTCACCTTGATGTCGTGTTAGACATGTTGACTGGAACTAGTATTTTTTCCTAGATACACTTACAAAGTGGGTACTATCAAATTAGAATCAAACTTGGAGATGAATGGAAAACGACTTCCAAGGCTAAAGGACTTTGAATAGTTGGTGATTCCATTTGGACTTTTTAATGCACCTAGCACTTCTAGAGTGATGAATCAAGTGTATTGACCATTTATGAGCAAATTTTTGGTGGTATATTTTGACGATATATTAATATACAACAAGATTAAAGAAGACCACTTGTTATATCTACAAGTCTTGCGAGTTTTGTAGCAAGAGTAACTTTATATCAACTTAAAGAAGTGTTCTTTCATGCAATCTAAGTATTGTATTTTTGAGTTTCATTGTATCTTGCCTTGGAGTGGAGATGGATCCTGAGAAGATTAAGGTCATCCTTGATTTACCTATTCTAAAGGATTTGTATGAGTCATGAAGTTTCCATGACTTAGTGACATTCTATAGGTTATTTATTTGTAATTTTAGCTTCATAATAACACGTATTATTGATTGTATGAAGAAGGGACAATTTACTTAGACCAAGGCAACAATTAAAGCATTTGAAGAAATTAAGAACGTGACTGAATTTCCTATTTTACAACTTCCAAATTTTTCTAAGGTATTTGAAGTTGTTTGTGATGCATCTCATGTGGGAATTGGAGCCATAATCAGGCAAGAAGGAATACCCCATTGCTTACTTCAGTGAGAAGTTAAGTGAAGATAAACTATGATAATTGACCAATGACAAGGAATTTTATGCAGTAGTACGTGCTCTTTATAATTTGTGCCACTATCTCTCATACAAGGAGTTTATTTTATATTTGGATCTTGAATCTCTTAAACACTTGAAATCCCAGAAGAACTTGAACAAAAGGCACTCTTTATGGAGTGAATTTTTGGAGTAATTTAACTTTGTTATTAAACTTCGGACAAGAGTTGAGAATAAAGAAGCACATGGGTTGAGTAGAAAGAGTCAATTGCTTAACACTTAAACATTGTGGGATTTGAAAAATAAAAAAGAGAATATGTTTTAGATTGAGATTTTGGAATAATCTATTCAGAAATTGCAATTAGGCAAAGAGATCATCACTTTCCTTTTATGTGGATGACTGTCTTTTCAAAGGAAATTTATCTTGCCTACCCAATACTTCTATGAGGGAGTATTTGATTTGGAAATTACATTGAGGAGGGGAAGCGGGACACTTTGGAAGAGATGAAACTATTGCAATGGTCAAAGATCACTTTTATTGGGCCTCTTTAAAGTAGAAGTGTCTAAGATCATATGACATTGTCAAACATGTCAATTAGCTAAAAATTTTGGATCATATACACCATTGGCCGTGCCTCATGAACCATGGTACAACATAACTATGGATTTTGTCTTAGGAATTTCTAAAACTATACGAGGTTATAATTCTATTTTTGTGGTGGTGGATAGGTTTTCCAAGATGAGTCATTTTATTCAATGTTCAAAGGCTTGTGATGTTTTCCATATTGTTAAACTTTTCTTAAAAGAGGTAGTACATCCCTATGGATTACTTTTAGCCATCTCTGATCATGATGTGAAGTTTATGAGTTATTTTCGGAGAGCTCTACATAAAACATTAAACACTAAGCTTTAATTTTTAAGTTCTTTCCATCCCCAAACCGATGGACAAACGGAGGTTGTGAATGAAAGTTTGGGAGGCTTGTTAAGATGTTTGATTGGAGACGATGTGAAACATGTCAAAATTTTCATAAAATAGTTTTACAAATAGGTCAACTGGTTAGTGTTCTTTTGAGATAGTCTAGGGAGTTAAACCAAAGAAGCCTATTGAACTGGTTCCTTTATCACAAACAACATGGGTTAATGTTAAAGTTGAAGGTTTTGCCCAACATATGAGGGACAACTTTGATGAGGTCTGAAGAAAGATACCAACTAGCAATTTGTATTATAAAGAATATGCTATTCAGCATCATCAATTGGTAGAATTCATTGAAGGGGATATGGTGATGTTTAAAATTCATCCAAAGCATTTTCTAAAAAGAAAATATAAGAAACTCCATTCACGAAGTGCTGGACCTCATTACATGATCATCGAGAAGATAAGTGTTGATGCTTATGTTTTGGAGTTACCAAATGACATGGGAATTAATCAGTTTTAATTTTGCGGACTTAACAATTTATCATGGATATTATAATATGCAATCTCCTACTACAACTTTGAGAATTCTAATCATTCTCCATCTTAAAGAAGAGATAGAAGATGTTCTTGATGAACAAATTGTAGCCATTAGAGATGGAGGATATCGACAATTTTTTGTTAAGTGGAAAAGAAGACCAATTTTTGACAGTGCTTGAATTTTTAAATCTGAATTTTAGAAGTTGAATCCAGATTTTTATGATCAATATTTGCCACATTATACATCAAGGATGAATTTAGATAAGTTGGGAAGAGTTGATGCAGATGAACTTAAAATCTATAAAAGGAATAAAAGAGAAAAAAAGTGATCAACCACAAGCTTTAATTTGGTGGGATAAATATTGAGAATTGAGTTGATAAAGATAAGAGCTTAAATTTAGATTATATTAGGATTGATTATTTATTAGATAAGAAATAGTATTGAGTTAAATATGTTATTTTATTTTAGATACGTTATCCTAGTTGTTTAGGACTTAAATCTATATAATTTTTATTAAAATATGATTTAAATTTGTTAGGAATAGTTTCTTACTAGAAGAATAGTTCTAATAACTTCTCTATGAATATTTGTATCCTCAGCCCTCAAGAATAACAATATGAAATTTTCTACAAACTTAAGTTTTCGACTAGAAGGTGTGATGCTTTCTTCTAAGAATGATTCTTAGACCATAGGAGTGATTCCTAGTATTCTACCCTCCATTGTTTATGTTCCTCATTAAATTCCAGCCATCTTAAACCTAAATTTCAGCCATATTAAACCCTGAAATTGTAAGCCTAAATTTTCAGCAATCAAATCCTAAAAAATTAATTATACTAAATCTGAAATCTTAGCTTTCCTAGCCAAAATCTATTCAAGCAGTCTAATATCAGCCGAATTTCCTAATCTTGTCATCTTTAGCTTCTAGTGAATACTTCTTTTATTTGTCCTTCATCACAAAAAACAACTTTAATTTGAGCACGGAATGTAGAATGTGGCTTTCCAAGTAAACATTATAATTTTCATATTACAATTCATTTGTGGCTTTCCAAGTAAACATTATACTTTTCATATTTCATTAGTTTGTCTTCGGATATGGCAAGAAATAAAAGGAGATTGAGCATGTTAATAAATTTTATCTCTCAGTTGTCGCCATTTGGAGCCTTGGCTCTTGCTTCTAGCAATTCATAAACTGCTTTGCTCTTTGTAGGATGCTTTGAGAACTTTCCTCTTGCGGAAGCTTGATAATCTTGCAAGAGATGATAAATGCCAAATAACAATGATCTCTACGTGGGCAACTGAGTTGTACTTGGACAAGGTAATGATTCCTTTTGCAAACAAGGCTTGGATTTGTACGCAATTATCAATTTGATTGCTCATTCTTTTTGTGCTAGTTAATGTTTTAAAGTTGAAACTATTATTGGTTCAATAATGTATAGAGGGTGTGCTTTGCTTCAATAGAGTACATATTTTGGAGCCTTATTGACATCAAACTTATGTGTCTATATCATTATGAAGTAAAATAAATGCTAAAAATTAACATACGAGACGTGCAACAAAATTATTGCTACATTGTGGAATCATTTTCCTCATCATTTATGACATCTATCTCATATATCTATATCATTAAGAAGTAAATAAGTGCTGAAAACAAACTGGATATGCAACAAGTTAGTTTCCTTTCTTCGTTTTCTTGGGCAGTACTTTGAATGTTAGCTGTAAATTTCCTTTTATCAGTTGCACGTGGACACTTTCCCTTTTGTGTGAATCCACGTTTCAAGAATGGAGAAACCAGCCACATGTAGCTGCTTCTATTTTGCAGCACTACTATGATTTGGCATTTTGTTTTGTTAAACAAAGAAGTTGAGTTGTTGAATGATTTATTATATCATAATGCAAATTAATGCAACAAATTATACAACCATTATTTATATTTGATAAAAATAATATTAGATTGACTTACAATGTGTAGATAAATCGTCTACTTTTGGAGGAGGATAATGCTTCAGAGTATCGTAGTTTTGAGTACCAATCAATCATACAAGAGTTTCGTGCTTTTCTCAGTGACTGCAAAGATGTATTGGATGAGGCAACAACAATGAGACTTTTGGAGAGGTAATCTACCTACAAACTTTGGTAGTGTCTGCATTAATTATTTGGTTAATAACCTATGAACTTAGGTATTGACAAAGTCTTTCCAACTTTTGTAATCCCCCCTCCCCAAAACCCTCGTGTTATGAATGTTGTCAATGCTTAGCGTACATATTTATTTTGATAAGCATACACATGCATGCACAAAGGTAATCATAGACAGTATACATGCATATCAATCACACGATATTGTTAAATGATTCAAAAGTTTCTAGTCATTCCACCTTTCATTGCATGGTATGGATGATTAGTCTCGTGTTAAGTGACCACTCTAATTCATGAGATTGTGTGTTGCAACATCCTACAGTCCCAAGTGTGGAGCCCATTCTTCTGAGAAGCTCAAGAAAGAATTAGTTTGTAATATAGAACTGTCAAACTATTTTTTAAGATGAGGAAATAGCGACCAAATTTGCGGTTAATCAATCCAACTTTGGGATTTGGATCATTTTTCTACCACTGTAACAAATATATTTTGTCTAGAGTTACGCAAATTTATGTGAATTTATGCAATTGTATTTAGAATTAATCTCAAACAACAAGATGTTGGTTGCTTGTCTCTTTGAGGTAGTTTAGTATCTTGCTATAAGTTGCATATATGCTTACACAATACACGAATTAAGTCCATTTACTTAGGGTATATTTGTTTTTATGGTTGCGTTTGGGCCAAAAACACAAGCATTTTGTAAATTTGTAAAGATTTATTACTCAAACTCAAAACAGTTCCAAGTGCAGGCTTTGGCAATGATAGCTATTTAGAGCGGTGGGCAACTTGAGGTTGAAAAATGAATTCATTTAGCATATAGAAGTTTACAACTTTTAAATATTGAATATAAATCTACCAAAATACATTAATTTTAATTCACCGTCTTTTTTTTATCATTACCTAATGAAACCTTATGATTATGCCTATTAACAAGTTTTTAACAACAAATTTTCAAAGTGCAACCATAAAATTTAATTGCAATATCAAGCAAACCTTGGGTTTAACCAACAAAAAGCCATCATGATCACTAAATTCTAATCCACAACTATGCAGTCACTGTAGTACATTGTCCTTTAATTTTGGTCACCTATTCTAACCTCTCCAAATTATTCATGATATGCTTAAAAGTGTGTAATATATGTATCTTGCAGCTATGGGAGGGTTGAAGAACTGGTTTATTTTGCTAGCCTGAAGGAGCTGTATGAAATTGTAGTCCATCACTATATTCAGGTGCTTTCTTTTCTTTGTGCCTGATCGGTGTAATCCGTTCTTAATTTGAAATTCTACATGTTTGTTCACTTATTAATTCAACCATGCAGTTGTTGAAGGTTTTTTTTTTCTCCCATTTCTTTTGAACATTTTGTTGCATAATGTTTTTCCTCTTCTTATATGCCAAATATAAGGTTATCTTAGACATAACATAAAGTTTTTTTTCTCCTCAGTTATCCAAAACTTGAGGTTATATATGACAACTATTTATTCAAAAGCTTTCAGCCTTTCAAATTCTACAAACATTGTTCTACACATTTTATTTGCTTCAGTATTTGAGATTGTTTGAAAAGTCTTTCCACATATCCTTATTCTGTAAACTACATTGGCTTTTAATAATTTTTAACATGGTAATGAGCACTTTGTATCTGTCAACAATTATTTAGTTAATGCTGTAGTTTCCATACCATCTCTATTGAGATTCAATTTTACTTTGTCAACTTGGAAAAGATACTTAAATTCGAACTCTCTCTCTCTCTCTCTCTCTCTGACACTTTTTGTGTCTAAATTTAGCAAGCGGAAGCCAAGAAAGCGTTAGATGTTCTTCAAAAACCTGCTGTTCCCATTGATCTCCAGGTATCAATTTGATCAAACAAGTAGACTAGGTTTTTTGTTTTCAGGTATTTACTGGTTCCATGTGGATGGTTTTTGTTAAGAGGTGATAAATAAAATAGTTGTTGCCTTGCAGTATAAGTTTGCTCCAGATCTTATTGTCCTTGATGCGTATGAAACTGTGGAGTCATGGATGTCAACAAAGAACCTTAATCCACGGAAATTGATACCTGCTATGATGCGATATTCAAGTGAACCTCATGTAAAGTAAGACAAATACGAATTTGAACCTATATGCTCCTACTAATCATGAAAATTCTTTTTGCACTAAGTACAGTAAACCATTAAATATGTGATATAGGGCAAATAGAAGAATTATTAACAAGTAGTTATAACATACAAAATTAAGAAATATGACTGATATTAGGCTGTTAGAATATCAAGTTTCAGGTTTTATTTCAGCCAGGTATGTTGAAAATTTAAATTTTATATATGTGGATTTTAGGGTTTGTTTGCTGGAAATTTTATGCTTGGATTTTAAGGTTTTGATTGCTGGAACTTTAGGTTAGAATTGTTGGAATTTAGTGAGGAACACAAACAATAGAGGTTAAACTAAGAATCACTCCTAGAAGAAAATTCAAATTTGTGGAAAATTTTATTGAAGGGTTGAATATTTACATATTTATAGAGAAGTTCTTAGAATCCTTGAGTAAGGCGTTTATAGCAAGTTTGAATCCTATTCATATAAAATTCTGTATGTTCTAAACAGGTAGGACATCATATCTAAAGCTAGAATAACTTAGTTATTTTACTAGTACTTGCTATTTAATAAGGAATCTGAACATAATCTAAATTTTAGCACTTGTTTTTGCTATCAACTCCATTCCCATCATCAATCCCACCAAACTAAGGCTTGTGATTGAATAATTCTTCCTCTTTTATTTCTTTTATAGACTATAGGCTCTTTTGTATCAATTTTCCCCGACTTGTTTGAAGTGGTCATCGACATAGAATGTGATAAATACTGATCATATAAGTCTGGATTCAACTTCTGAAATTCAAATTTTAAAATCCAAGTGCTGTCAGAAATTGGTCTTCTTTTTTGCTTAAACAAGAAATTGTTGCCTCCATCTCTGGTAGCTACAATTTGTTCATCAAGAACATCTTCTATCTCCTCTTTAGGATGGAGAATGGTTGGAATTATCACAGCTGTAATGGGAGATTGTGTATTATAATATCCATGATAAATAGTTAAGTTCACAATGTTAAAGATAAGACTAATTCTCACGTCACTTGGTAATTCCAAAACATAAGCATTAACACTTATCTTCTTGATGATCTTATAAAGTCTTGCATTTCGTGGATGAAGTTTCTTATAGTTTCCTTTTGGAAAATACTCTGGACGAATCCTAACCATCACCATATTCCCTTCAATTCCACCAATCAATAATGTAGATCAGTATTTTCTTTGTAAGACGAGTTTTTGGTTGTTATCTTTCATCGCTCCTCTTCAAAGATGTCCCTCATTGTGTGCAAAACCTTCAACTTCAACAATAACCCCTATTGTTTGTGGTAAAGGAACCTGGTCAATAGGCTTCTTTGGTTGAACTCCTGAGTCTATCTCAAAAGTACTCTTACCAGTTGATCTATTTATAGAACTATTGTATGCAAATTTTCACTTTTACATTTTCTCCAATCAAACATCTTAACAAATCTCTTAAGCTTTTATTCACCACTTCCGTTTGTCCATCAATTTGGGGATGAAAAGAACTTTAAAATTGAAGCTTAATGTTTAACGTTTTTCATGGAGTTCTCTAAAAATAACTCATACACTTCATATCATGATCATAGATGATGGTTAAAGGTAACCCATAAAGATTAACAGTGTGGACAGTTCATAATTCTTGACTATTATATTCGCAAATGGTTTCATAACAAAACCTCGTGGCATCTCTACCACAAAGGCATCAAGAACATACATATTGTTGCTTCTTGTAGTCAAATCCTTTAATTTTGTAATTGCTGAATTTTGACTCTACAACTGTTCTCGTATCTCTCCTTTGTTCCCATGTTGTGTTAATTTCACATCTTCATTCAAATATACTTCTCCTTCATCACCCCTTGCAACATAATCTTCATCAACAATACCAATGATATCATCAAGTTTAGAGTTAGCAAGCTCTGAAACCCCAAGTAGTTGCTGATTAATCTTTTCATCTCCCTATTGTGTTATTTTACCTTGCTATCCCATTCTTTCAGCTGATTGCTCTATTGTTTTAATTTGTTGGTGTTTTAACTTCTTGTTTAGGTTTTCAGCTTGTTGTATAAGTATTTCAACTTGTTCAATTTTTGCAACTTTAGGGTTTGTTAAAGAATCCACTTCGTTTTGATTTCATTTATCTTTAACTCGTTGATCATCTCCCACTATCAAACTGATAGGAACCAGAAAAGAAAGACAATAGGAGTAACTAAATAATAGAACTTTATTGATAAATTTGAGAGCAAGAATCTTAAACTCCCAAATCAGTCCGTATGGAGAGGACTAAACTCCAAAACAAAGGAATTAATTTTCTCAAAAGCTTCCCTACTTGCTCTAAATATCAAATATTTATAATACTAGACTCCTAATCGTAATAAAAGATAGAATCCTAATCGTAATAAAAGATAAGACTCCTGATCACAATAAAAGATAGACTCCTAATCGTAATAAAAGATAAGATTCCTAATCGTAATAAAAGATAGACTTCTAATCGTAATAAAAGATAAGACTCCTAATGTGTTGGAGGTGTCGTATCAATGCATCCCTCCTGGAAATTCGCCTTGTCCTCAAGGCGGAAAGAGAGAAATCTTGGCAAATTTTCCTGCTCCGTCGCTTTCAGCCAAAGCCTCTACTGGTGCGCCGTCGTCGTCTTCATCGGCCATCTCCATGAGATTGAGGGTCGCGGCCTTGCAGCGATGGCCGGGAGAGAACTTCTCGTTGCAACGAAAACAAAGCCCCTTTGAAATACGTTGTTGTCTCTCCTGATCCCAAGTGCGCAGCATCGCTGGACGAGAAGAAGCAGAAACTGAAGCAGATGTGGAATGTTGTGCTGTTGGGTTGCTAGTGAATGGACCTACAGGTGACAAATTGGAAGTTTGGGCCTGTGAGGTATTGGGTCTATTAGAGTTGACCCATTGATTTGCTTTTGACTCATTTTTAAGATTGGTCTTTTGTTCAAACTCTAGTGCCAAACTCATAGCTCGATAGACAGATCTGGGCTTGTGGATTCTCACATCAGATTTCAATTCATCTCGCAGCCCATTAAGGAAAATACCCAAGAGAATGTTCGGGCCAATTTTGACTCGAGTTTAACGCTTAGCAAATTCTGACGATATTCTTGATGCACTGCTTGACTTAACAAAGACAAAAATATTCATCGGATTCGGAATTCAATGGGACCATATTGTTCTTGAAGCGCGTTCACTAACTCCTCCCAATACAAAATAGTTCTCTCGGAATTGATCCAAGAGAACAAATCAAGTGCATCACCTTCCAAATACATAGCTGCTACGTCAACTTTCGATTCTTCGGGTGTTTGATAATACCTGAAGTATTTCTCAGCCTTCAAAATCCAACCACGTGGATCACCTCCTTCGAATTTTGGGAATTCTATCTTAGTATAAGGTGGACGCGTGGTACTTTTATGACCCCAATATTGTTCTCCTTCGTCCCCTGTCTCATCGTTCCATTGAGATCTTCCCCTTGTTCGCCGATCATTACTACTCTCAGGTTTCTTTCCTTGTCACTGAGCTTTCAACGCAGCTACATCAGCAACTATTGTGTCAAATATCTCAAGACGAGAGGCTATGGCAGCTAATTGTTGGGATATTGTTTCCGGTATATTATTGTGGGTTTGTGGTGGTGGGTCATTGGTGGATGAACGAGTGATGGCCATGGCTCTGATACCAATTGATAGGAACCAGAAAAGAAAGACAATAGGAGTAACTAAATAATAGAACTTTATTGATAAATTTGAGAGCAAGAATCTTAAACTCCCAAATCAGTCTGTATGGAGAGGACTAAACTCCAAAACAAAGGAATTAATTTTCTCAAAAGCTTCCCTACTTGCTCTAAATATCAAATATTTATAATACTAGACTCCTAATCGTAATAAAAGATAGACTCCTAATCGTAATAAAAGATAAGACTCCTGATCACAATAAAAGATAGACTCCTAATCGTAATAAAAGATAAGATTCCTAATCGTAATAAAAGATAAGACTCCTGATCACAATAAAAGATAGACTCCTAATCGTAATAAAAGATAAGATTCCTAATCGTAATAAAAGATAGACTTCTAATCGTAATAAAAGATAAGACTCCTAATCGTAATAAGACTCCTAATGTGTTGGAGGTGTCGTATCACAAACTCTCCATGTCATCAAGTATTTGAGCACCATCTACATGTAGGCTTGAAGATTCTAATTGATCAACTGCAAGGAGGTATCAATAATTTCACCATCCATAATAAACACTTCCTCTGAGATAGTTACTGTTAAATTTGACTAATCAAAATCAGAATATGATTTTTCAGCAAAGATGTTCCCTCGCACTATATGTTGTTGATTAATATCTGTCCCTTCATCTTGCTTATTACCACCTTCTCCATGTTTAGTATGAAATATAGGTTGTTGATTTGAATAATTTTTTCATGTGGGAGTTTTTGACTTTTAGGGAATGTATGTCAATGCTGTCTAGTCTCTCCAAAACTTGTTGAACACACTTCCTTGTAAGAGTTGCTACGTGAAAGTTGGATTTTGGAGCGCCTTGTGATCGAGGATCTTTGATATCAAAATTTTGCGTAATTCTCAAAGGCGTTTCATCTTGCTCTTGGTCATTAAATATTCTTCTATACGCCCTTCCACATCGTGTTGCTATTGTGAACCAAAGCTCTAATACCAAATTGATGTAAGAAAAATAGAAGAATTATTAACTAGTAGCTAAAAACTGATGTTAAGCTGCTGGATTTCAATTGGGAATGCTGAAATTTTAGATTTGATATAGCTGGATTTTAGGGTTCGTTTGCTGGAAATTTCAGCCTAGGATTTTAAGGTTTTGGTTGCTGGAACTTTAGGTTAGAATTGCTAGAGTTTAATGAGGAATACAAACAATGGAGTTTAGGAAACTAGGAATTGTTTCTAGGGTCTAAAAATCAGTCTTGGAAGAAAGAATCATATCTTCTAGTTGAAAATTCAAATTTGTAGAAAAATTTAGGATCCATCATTATTGAAGGGCTGAGTATATACATATTTATAGAGAAGTTCTTAGAATCTTTATTCTAGTAGAAAAGGGTTCTTAATAAATTTAAATCTTATTCTAATAAAAATTTCATAAGTTCAAATTTTAAACAATTAGTATAACATATCTAAAATTACAGTAACATAGTTAACTTATTACTACCTCCTATCTAATAAGGAATTCTAGCATAATCTAAATTTTAGCCCTTGTTGTCTTTGCTATCAACTCGATTCCCATCCTCCATCCCACCAAATTAAGGCTTGTGATTAACTTTTTCTCTTTATTTCTTTTATAGGCTTTAAGCTCTTTTTGCATCAATATGCATAATATTGAAAAGTAGGACGAATGTGTTGTCAGTGGACTTGGTTGATCAAAGTCAAATTGTTATGGTCCCGAATGTAGGATCGAGTTATGGGTCTATCTGGAATGGAGGTGGAAGATGTTTGAGGGTTAGATGGAGAAGATTTCTTTTTTCGACCTATTTTTTGAAGAATTAAAGGCTCGATTAGAGGGAACCTTAAACCTCTGAGTTAAAGTACTCAAAACTGTAATGAATTTCAAGCCCTTTCTTCATTGATGAATATTCAATATTTATAGAGGATGTAAACCATCCTTTTACATCGATGGAATCGTGACTTGATCATGAACTCCAAAATGAAGGAAATAATGAAAGTGGAGATCCACTCCTAACAAAGCTGGAAACTAAAACAAAGTGCTCAAGAAAAGTCAAAAATAAAACAGAATCAGACGTGGTCTACTTCCTTAATCCATATCTTCCATAAGCATTAAACGTGGCTGCTGTTTTCTTCTGCGAGTGTACACCTGTAAGGGGCTCATAACAATACTTCCCTCCCCCTTAAGAAGCTTGTCCTCAAGCTTGAAATCTGGGTAACGAGCCAACATATCGTGAACAGTTTCCCAAGAGGAGTCAGCTGGGGAAGCTTGGCTCCAGTGTACCAGAACTTCCGTTTTTCCTGCACGAGTCCGCTGTCTCAAAATAGCTAATGGAACCGAAGGTTGTAGGAGGCAACATAGTTGCAAAATCAGTAGAACCAGCATGATACGGTTTGAGGGTAGACACATGAAAGACTGGATGTATTCTTGAATCCGGAGGAAGCTTCAATCGGTATGCCATTGAACCAATTCGTTCCAAAACCTCAAAAGGGCCATAGTATTTGGCTGCTAATTTTTTATTTTTCCTAGCGGCAAGGGAGAATTGACGATACGGTTGAAGACGAAGCAAAACTAAATCCCCAACATTAAATTCCAACGCTCGGTGCGACCTATCATATTGGATTTTCATTCTGTTTTGAGCTATCTGAAGGTTGTTGCGAAGTTGTTGCAACATTGAGTCTCTTTGTTGAAGAATAGCATCTACTGCTTCAATTGTAGAACTTCCAGGCAAGTAAGAAAGTAGCCGGGGTGGGGCTCGCCCATACACGGTCTCAAATGGTGTGGTTTTGAGGGCAGAATGATAGCTTGTGTTGTAACAAAATTCTGCCCAAGAGAGCCAATCACACCATTTATGGGGATGAGAACTGGTGAAGCAACACAAGTACATTTCGACCGTTCGATTGGTGACCTCTGTTTGACCATCCGATTGTGGATGATATGCCGAACTAAAGCACAATTTAGTACCACACAATCTGAATAATTCCTTCCAGAAAGAGCTTGTGAAGGTGACGTCTCTATCACTGACCATAGTTTCTGGAAGGCCATGAAGTTTGAAAATGTTATCAAAGAAAATACGAGCAATACTTACAGCAGTAAAAGGGTGAGATATTGCCACAAAGTGCCCGTATGTAGAGAATCTGTCAATAACAACCAAAAGCACATTCTTGCCCCTGGAAGTGGGAAGTCCTTCAATAAAATCAAGAGACACATCGGCCCATATCTGTTGTGGAACGGGCAATGGTTGCAGTAAACCGGCTGGTTGTAATGTTTCTGTTTTGTGACGCTGGCAAACATCACAAGCTCGAATGAAATCTCGCACCATCTTTTTCATTCCCTTCCAAAAGAAATCCCGAGTAATTCGATGCAATGTTTTTTGGTAGCCTTCATGACCCTGATTGTGAATGGCAACCATAACTAAAGGAATTGAGGGAGATTCGTGAGGAATATAAACCCGGTCTTTAAAGAAAAGTAGACCTTGCTTAAAAGTCCAGGTAGTGGCAGCTGAGTTATTATGAACAATGATGAAGTCACTGGATTTCAAAGGATCTGCTTTGTTCATGACGGATCTCATCAAATAAATCCAGTTGCAGCATAGAAAGAGCAAGAAGGCAGTGTTGATCGGCATCCCTGCGGGAAAGAGCATCGGCAACAGTATTGGATTTGCCTGCCTTGTACTCGACAGTGAAGTCAAAAGGCAGTAGTTTGCTCAACCAGTGTTGTTGTGGTGAAGACAATGAGCGTTGCTCCAACAAAAATTTTAGGGTGTAGTGATCAGTGCACACCAAAAAAAATTTTCCCCAAAGATAAGACTGCCAGTGTTTAATTGCTTTGACCAGGCCGATCAGCTCTCTTTCATATGCTGGCAATATGGTGTGGCGAGCTGCCATTGCTCGGCTAAAGAAGGCAATTGGTTTATTCTCCTGCAATAGAACGGCCCCAATAGCTGTTTCAGAGGCATCACACTCAATAATAAATAGTAGCTCAAAGTTAGGGAGAGCCAATATAGATGTAGTAGTGAGTGCCGTTTTCAGATCTGCAAAGGCTTTGATCGCATCATCGGTCCAGTGGAAAGAATTCTTTCGCAACATTGCAGTGAGAGGAGCAGCAATGACCCCATAGTTTAATACAAACTTTCTGTAGTAGCCAGTAAGCCCCAGGAAGCCCCGCAAACCACGGAGAGAGACAGGTTTCGGCCAATCTGTAATTGCCGAAATTTTGGAATGGTCGACCTGTACTCCATTTTGTGAAATTATATGGCCCAAGTAAGAAACCTGTGGTTGAGCAAAAGTACACTTGGAACGTTTCAAGAACAATATGTTTGCTGCCAGAATATGAAATACTTGACGCAAATGGTGCATGTGTTCATCCCAAGATTTGCTGAAAACCAAAATGTCATCAAAGAAAACCAAAACAAATTTCCGTAAGTGTTCTTGGAATACCGCATTCATCAAGGCCTGAAAGGTGGAAGGAGCGTTTGACAATCCAAATGGCATGACCAGAAATTCGAAATGGCCGTGGTGAGTTCTAAACGCCGTTTTCTCAATGTCTGGAGAATGCATGCGCACTTGAAAGTACCCGACAAAGAAATCTAATTTGGTGAAATATTTTGTTCACCTAATTCATCCGAAGTTCCTCAATCACCGGAATGGGGAACTTGTCTTTGATCGTCTTGGCATTTAGTTCCCTGTAATCAACACATAAGCGCCAAGTTTTATCAGCTTTAGGAACCAGAATTACCAGAGATGAAAAGGGAGATCTACTGGGTCGAATGATTCCTTGATTCAGCATAGCAGTGCATTGGCGTTCTATCTCATCTTTTTGGCCATGTGGGTATCTGTATGGATGTACCACCACGGGTTTAGTATTGGGTGCTAGAGGAATTCGGTGGTCGCAGGGGCGAGCAGGAGGAAGGCCAGTGGCCGATTCAAAAATTTCTGCAAAATCGGCTAGCAATTTTTGTAGTTGATGCTTGTGAACACTAGACGGCAACAGAGAATGGAGGGTCAGTTGTGCCCCTGATTTGGAGTTAATACCCTTAAGATCCACCTGTTTCCCATTGACAAAGAAAGACATCCACATGAGGTAAAAATCCCATAAGATGGGACCCAGAGTTGCTAACCAATTAACACCAAGAACCAAGTCAAAACCCTTTAATTGTAAAACAAATAGGTCCACCGTAAAAATAGAACTCCCTAATTCAATTGGTGCCCTTTGCGATTCCAGATCGGAGTCGTTTCACCGTTAGCAACGCTACCCATGAACCCATCTTGCTCATCCACTGTCGCTTGCAAATCTGCCACCACAGAATCAGAAACAAAACTATGAGTGCTTCCCGAATCTACAAGTATCAGTACCTGGCGACCCCGCCAATAACCCAGAAGCCGCATAGATTGTGGACTGCGAGTTCCGGTTATGGCATGTAGGGAGATTTCTGGTGGAGAATCGGAATCGGCCTCTTCCTCTGAGATTGTGCCGTCGTCCAAATCAATCTAGAACAGACGCTTGCACTGATGACCGCATACAAACTATTCATCACAATTAAAGCACAGTCCTTTCTTTCTCCTTTCATCCATTTCGTCTCTGGTGAGTCTCTTGATGATACGGTCGGGTCGGTTGTCAGGAAGGTGAGAAGGACGTCGACGCCTCTTGTGAGCCAAACTCTTGAGTAGAGCTTGCTCATACAAAGAGACATACTCATTGCAAGAATAAGATCTTTTGGGTGGTGGAGCTCGACCTCTGCTGAGATATATTCCTGCAACCCACTGAGATACAACTGAACTTTCTGGCTTTGATCTAAGGTACCAGCCCTAGAAACCAAAATCTCGAATTTAGTTTCATATTCCTCCACTGTTCCCGTCTGTTTTAATTTGGCAAGTTCCCCCAGCTTGTTGCTTCGAATAGGGGGCCCAAAACGCAAATTGCATTGAGTGACAAACTCATTCCATGTGGGATTTGGAATATCCTGGATCATTTGTAAATACCAGAGTTGTGCACTCCCCTCGAGGTGGTAAGAGGCTAACCCCACCTGCTCATCTTCTGGGGTGGACTGATGCTTGAAGAAATGTTGACAACGGCTAATCCATCCTAAAGGATCTTCCTTTCCATTGAAGCGAGGGAAATCCAGTTTGGTGAATTTGGGAACAATGACACTGTCTCTGGAAGTTTCAGAACCAAGAGCTCCACTGGTCCCTTATCGCGCCAAGATCCGGACTTGACTCTCCGATCCTGGAGAAGAGGACCGAACCTGTTTAACAGATTCCAAATCGATTGACATGGCATCCATTTTAGCATGGAGTTGTTCGACCTTCTCATGACGGTCTTGATTAGCTTTCTGCTCAGAAAGGACGAGGTTGAAAAGTTTATTAAGCTGTTCTTGAATTGATTCCCCCATAACAGTAGGCTCTGATACCAAAATGTTATGGTCTCGAACGTAGGATCGAGTTATGGGTCTATCTGGAATGGAGGTGGAAGATGTTTGAGGGTTAGATGGAGAAGATTTCTTTTTTCGACCTATTTTTTGAAGAATTAAAGGCTCGATTAGAGGGAACCTTAAACCTCTGAGTTAAAGTACTCAAAACTGTAATGAATTTCAAGCCCTTTCTTCATTGATGAATATTCAATATTTATAGAGGATGTAAACCATCCTTTTACATCGATGGAATCGTGACTTGATCATGAACTCCAAAAATGAAGGAAATAACAGAAAGTGGAGATCCACTCCTAACAAAGCTGGAAACTAAAAACAAAGTGCTCAAGAAAAAGTCAAAAAATAAAACAGAACTGTACGTGGTCTACTTCCTTAATCCATATCTTCCATAAGCATTAAACGTGGCTGTTGTTTTCTTCTGCGAGTGTACACCTGTAAGGGGCTCGTAACACAAATGCTTCATATTCAAAAGTTAGTTCAAGTTTTCATATGTATGATGTTCATATATTCTAACACATTTGGTTCTCTCTGAAGATAACCATACTTCATATTCATGAGATACCAATGTCCTTTTCCTATCAGGGATTAGAAGTTGACCAAATTTTGGATTTTTTTTTAATTCTTGATGTATGGATATTGGGACTAGTTTGTCATCTCTTAGGATTTTGGATCTATTACCATATGCAGGAATGAAACCCATGAAGTCATCAAGTATTTGGAATTCTGTGTTCATCGTTTGCATAATGAGGATCCTGGAATTCACAATTTACTTCTTTCACTGTATGCTAAACAGGTAGGGTGTGTCATGAGAATTCCAAAATGAATTTAAGTTGGATCTTCTTTTATATAATAGAACTGTATGACATGACAATGTTGTGGAAGTTTTCAATTTTCTTATTGGGATATTCACTATGTTACTTGAATTTTCATTATCTTCTACAAATGTAATCAATTAACCACAAATCCTTTTATCAAGTTTTTAAATCGTCAAATCAATGAAATCTTTCTATTGAGATAGTCTAATTTCCCACCACAGCAGCATTATTACTTTCCAGCACTATGGTTTTCCATCTTATATTGAGTTTGGTTTGAGACGATGGTTTTCATCTGACAATTTCTTATTAGAGATTTTGTTCTTATTTTTAACCAGGAAGATGATGGTGCACTTTTGCGGTTCCTGCAATGCAAATTTGGAAAAGGACACGAACATAGCCCTGACTTCTTCTATGATCCCAAATATGCCTTGCGTCTTTGCCTCAAGGAAAAGCGTATGCGTGCTTGCGTTCACATATACAGCATGATGTCAATGCATGAAGAAGCAGTTGCTCTTGCTTTACAGGTAAAGATCTAGTGTAATATTTTACAACATGATATAGCATTGCAGGTTTCATGTTAATTACATTTCCTCATTAATGAATTGCTTAGAGTAGCAAAGAGACAGGAAAGAATTTAACTTATGCTAAAATCAATTTCCATAAGTCAGCCATTATAAAATATGTTTGCCCGGCTTTATTTTGTTGAACTGCAAAGCACAAAAGTTCCCTATTCTTTTGCCAGTTATGTTGCGGGGGAATTATTTAACTGAAAATCACGTGTTAGTCTTTTGTTTCAATATCATACGAAATTTTGAGATAGAGAAACCTTCTGAATAACTTGTAGAAATACTTGCTTAAGCTACATTTCATGAAGCCTACTCAAAACTTCTATTGTATTACAAAGGTTTCATTGTTTGGTCAAGCTATGAAATAATGTTTCTTACATCATTTTGATGACTTCAGACTTTATGATCATGGCGTGATTCTTCCATTTGTTGTTCCTCCTATCTTTCACTAGTTTGCAATTTTTTCTTTGTTGGTTTCTCCAAGATCATTTGGGATACGCTTTTGAATGCATTGCAAATTGTCAATTGCTATTTCTTGCAATTGTACACTCTCTCTAAACTTGGTGTTTTCTTTTTTTTTTTGGCTTCGTTGATAAATTCTTGCTTTCTCATATTCGATTAGATGAAGATAATGGAAGCATTTTTATTCTATGCTTACTGTTATGTATTAGAGTATTTAATAAAGTTCACCATTATCAGGAGAAACTATCACTTTCAGTGCAGTTTACTTTTTGTCTCATCAAGCTTAGGCATTGGAAGTAAAAAACACATAATTTGTAACCTTCGTCGAATTTTCTGCGTTGTAAATTTTTTTTCCTGAAATCAAGAATAAAAAGATCCTAAAGTTGAATCTGAATTAAAATAACTTGGGAAAGATAAAAGCTTTACTATTTTCTCCTTGTTGAACATCATGTAAATTTAGTATTTAATATAAAGATATTATTATATATCCCATAAAGGAATATTTTGTACATTTCATAGAATAATAGTTTGTGAATAATTTTGTATGAAAAATATTATACATTAGTACTTTTAAAATAGATGGTTTAAACTTAATAACTAATAAACATTAGAACCCTTTATTTGGAAAAGTCGATATATATTAGGAAAAGTTAGATCTATATGATTTCCTATCTATTCCTAAGATCAACTTTCCCTATGTAATTGGTAATTCCCTTATGTAATTGGTTTTTACAATTGTAGAAAGGCTACAAGGGTCTTGAGATTGCATCAAGCTCCCAATTGACATTCTCTGATATTGTCTTTGACATAGTATCAGAAAACTTTCTAATTTGTCCAAAACTCTTATCTCCACTCACTAAAACCACAAACGAAACACACAAAATCTACCAGAAGTTGCCAACAACCATCACAATATCGGCGATGTTGTTGGAAAATTGTCCGTGCACACGGGTATCACGCATCGTCATTTAGCGACCATTGGTGATGATAGTCTAATGGGTTAGCTTGCCTTTTTATCGTAAACAAAGTTGTGGTCTTGTTTAAGAAATTAGGTATCTTGTCATTAGTATAATCTTTCATATGTTCTAGAGAATTGTCTGCAGTGTTACCAACATTTGTTAGTCAACAAATTTGTCAAATATACCAGGAGTATGTCAAAATCCGGCAATAAGTTATTGACGAGTATCTCAACAACTGGCTCAACAATATGTTCTTCCCGAATCACCAAACAATGTTTAAACGATAACATCTATTCTTTCTAGTCCAAGAATGTAGAATTATTCTTCAGAGGTTAGAGAAAGTTGTCCCATCTCACATCTGATCCCTTAACTGGTAAGAAAATATTGGAAAATTGGCAAGCTGATGGTGCACAATTACTACATATGCTTTTCGATTATATGGAACCTGAAATACCAATCCTATTCTCTCATATTAGTACTTGCAAGCAAGCTTGGGACTAGCAGCTTCTTTATTCCAATAATATAATCTTTTCCCATGAATGCATGGATAAAATATGGAGGAATTTCAGCACATATCAATTAATTGCTATTTTCATTTGGACATTTATTTAACATTTCTTCCAAAGATTAACCACAACAATGTGTGTGTGAGAGCTGTAGGAAAACTAGTATGTGTGAGCGTTGTAGGGAAAGTAATGGTTGTCTGCATGGGGGATGGTGATGTCTCCACATTCCTCCACTTTGTGTCATCCTAAACAGTTGATAGAAGTTTACAATTTTGAAACTCAAGGGCATTATATCTATGGATCGATAACAAGGATATTATGATTTCTTGAATTGTTCTGAAGTACAGTCTGTTGCTGCTATAGGTCGACCCTGAACTTGCTATGGCTGAAGCTGACAAAGTTGAAGATGATGAAGACTTGAGAAAGAAGCTCTGGCTTATGGTGGCTAAGCATGTAATTGAACAGGAAAAGGGAACGAAAAGGGAGAATATACGCAAGGCTTTAGCTTTTCTAAAGGAAACTGATGGTCTTTTGAAGATTGAGGATATATTGCCTTTCTTTCCAGACTTTGCTTTGATTGATGACTTCAAGGTAAGACTCGTTACTCTATTCTTTGTATCGTTTTAAGGGATATAATTGATTACGGTGTAACTCTTACTCAACACTCCGTAAAGAATTACTCTGTTTAGGTTTACCTGATGTTGCTATTTGATAATTTAACATTCTCCTGGTGTAATGGTTCTAGATGTAGTTATCTTAAGCAAGTGGATTAATTTGGGAGCAATTCTTTGAAATTTAGTATTCTAGTAGTGCCAAGTCTCTTCTAATTCTGTTTCTTCTTTCCAGCCTTCTAGAATGAAAGGTGAACTATAACTTGCAATGTAGAGTAATTGGTCTAACTTATTTACTGGTTTGATTTTTTTTTTCCTTCTCTTGCAGGAAGCAATATGCTCATCATTGGAAGATTACAACAAGCAAATTGAAGAACTGAAACAAGAGATGAATGATGCAACACATGGTGCAGATAACATCAGAAAAGATATTAATGCACTGGCTCAAAGATACGCTGTCATTGACCGTGATGAAGAATGCGGGGTATTGATCATCCAAATGTTTAGTTGATGAAGGAAAATCAAATTCTTTTTAGATGATTATTTGTTACCGTGCAATATCTTTTATCTATGCTGCGTGGAAGAAAATGAATTCCATTCTCTACGTCTTGTCTCTTAAAATTCTCCTTTACTTTCCTAGAACTCTTGAATTTAAGAGTTAGGTCTTGACTGTTACAATGTGCCTATTTTCTTACACAGCCAATTTTGGCTTAGTATAACATTTAATTGTCATGCTTTCATTATGGAAATCTGAAAAGAAGTCTTCTTTCTGTTCTTTAGGTTTGTAAGCGCAAAATTTTGGTTGTGGGTGTGGATTATCGCATGTCTCGAGGCTATACATCTGTGGGAGCGATGGCTCCATTCTATGTATTTCCTTGTGGTCATTCCTTTCACTCACACTGCCTGATTGCCCACGTAACTCGTTGTACCACTGAAATTCAAGTAAGTGTTTGTTCTGTTTCTTTTCACATTGATTTTTATTCTGCCAGGTGTTAGCTTCATCTCATGCTATTATATGACTTTTGGCTTTGTAGTCAACCTTTTTCTTGTAATGATGTTGAATAATTCCAGCCTGAGATTAAAGCATGAACAATAACTCTAGTTAGGTTTCAGCCCATCAATTTGTAGTTGGAAAATACAAGCTATCAGTCATATTCCAATATAAGAAGCATCATATTGATAGTAACTCTGACATCTTGAAATTGTCCATATTATGGTCATGATTTTTTCAGCTAAACCATTAAGAGATATTTACCAAAATGCCATGAACAGTTAATTCAGTTGAAGAAAATGTCATTGTGAAATCTGACTGTTATTCATGTTACTTCCATAGAAATTTTTGCTCCAACCATGTAATTATATCAGCAAATTTCTATTATCAGAGTTTAACCGAGAAAAGAAACTGGAGACCTACAAAAAGTTTTATGTTTACCTTCTGGGGCAGAGAATATAATAGGATTATTTGGGGGTACATTTATGAATCCTACTGATCAACCAAATAATGACCAGTGATGAGCCTTGCTTTGTTAAAATCGAAGAGTTGATGTCATGTTGCAATTAGAGAAATCAAAATTTTTACAATTTATGATGGAAAGGAGAGGCTGCCCTTGTAGCTGCATCAAGTTTTACTAACTAGATGTCTAATATGTTGGAACCCACAGCTTTTCTGGGGATATATTGAAGCTCCGCTTTTATATACTGAAAAGAATTGAAACTATTTCCTTCAGATGCTGTTAATAGGATAATTCACCAACTTCAAGTTTTTAAATTTTCCTCGTATTTGAAATAAACTTTGCAGGCTGAGTATATACTGGATCTTCAAAAACAGCTTAGTTTATTAGGTGATGGAGTGAGGACAGACTTGAATGGTGGTTTAACTGAGGACTCCATTGCTAGCATTACCCCCGCAGATAAGGTATTCTCAATGTTATCATTAGCATGGTTTTCTTTCTTAGATGTGAATGGATTGTTTGTAATAATTGAAACAAAAGTTTGTATCACCTTTCGTAGGTTTTCCATTAGTTTTCTTTTCATTTGGCCTTTGAACATAATCTGGCAAGTGATATTAGCACTAGTTTTTTTCAGTAAGATGAAAACTTCAAAACATATAAGAAAGCAAGGTTACAAGTTCAACTCAGAAAAGCAACAAAACAAAAAGCTAGATTTGGATTTACTCGCAAGGAGCTATAGAGTGTGAGTTACAGATGCTTGCTGTGTACTTTTGGACATGAAAATGGCTTCATCTCGATAACCTCATGTTTACATTTTCTTCCTAGAGAGATGTCTATATTTGTTTTATGCTCTCGGTGAACTGTGGTCCTTCCTATGCTATGAACTCTTATCATTTTTAGCAAAGCAGCTGTTAGCGATTGGGCAGATTTTTTTGGTGTCATTAAGATCCTCGAGTTCCTTGTCCATTCAATGGTATAAACCAAGCATTCGAATGATGGTTTTATTAGAATTTTTTCAAGAGAGTAGTTTGATCACTGTTGCGAATATGTTACTAGAGTTGGTATAGGTCTTGGCATTGGTATAATACAATGCCTGTATAAGTCAATATCGGATATAATTTTAAATAATTTTTAAAATTATAAAATAGTTTCGTAATTTTATATAATTAAAATTTTATCCCTTATTATAATTATTATATTAATTTTATTTTTATTAGTAGTTAATATTAAATCATTTTAATTTCTTTAATAATAAAATTAGATTATGAAAATTTAAAATAAAAACTAAAATTATTTCATGTTATAAAACAAAGTTAAACCTACATGCTTATGTTAGAAAATAAAATAATTATTTAAAGAAACGTTCACAAGAAATTGAAAAATATATAAAACAATGTTTGAAGGATGAAAGTGGCTAATATACCTAAAAAGGATTAGTTATATAAAATATAGTTCCTATTAAAATTTAGTTCTATATTATTATTAAAATTGAAAATATTTCAAATTTTGACCCAATAACTTTTAATTAAAATTGACATAAAAATAATTTTGAATTATTTTAGAAAAAATTTAAAAATTAAATATAAATTATAAAATTTCAAAATTCACAAATTGAACGAGGTGTTGTTCGGTATTTTGGTATATCGGCCAATATTGGTTGGTACAATGGGTGTAACCCGAAATTCTGGTTCAATCTGATGCAGTAAAAAGAAATTTGGTATCGTTGTGTGACTGGTTCCGTTCAAATTCAATATATTGGATTGGATGTAATTTCACAAATCCATAGGATGATATGTTTCCAATCCTAGTTGGAATCATTTGGACATAATCTGTATAGGATTGTTTGCTACATTCCTTTGGTGAATGAACGTTTGGAAAAGAGATGCCCATTGTTTTCTTCCTCATGGTTGCATAAAGGGTAGTATCTGTCATTGATATATGACGTGTCCCTGATTCTAAATTTGATGAGAACATTCATCCATAGAGTGGAACTTAACTTTGGGAATTTAATGTTCAAACCATAAAAGGTTAGACCATTGTACCTTTGATACTTCTGTTTTAAAGTGATTCCAAGCTGATTGTTGCTGAGTGCCTTGGAGGAATTCAGAAGTATCAAAGGTAGAATGATTCAACCTTTTATGGAAATGCTGAGTCCAAATGTTTTTTTCATGTCCATTGTTGCTGTCGGGAGGGGAGGTATTTAATTCCTAATGTGTGTCAAGGTTCTTGATTCTAGAGCTGACTTTTTGCTTTAATGATTGATAATTTCCAATTCTAGATATAGGTGATGATTTATTAGTGATCATAGGGGATAGTACCAATCATTCCATAAAGAAGTCTTGTTGCCATTTATTTTATGAAAGTTTGTATTTTTTATTGTTGACCTTAACTTGAGAAGCTTCTTTTATACCCATAAACTGTCTATTTTTGGATTAATGACCCATATCATCTTTAAGAGTGGATCCATTTGACCAAAGACATTCTTCATATGTGAACATCCAAATACTCTTGGAAAGTATCGCTAGTTTTGCAAGAGATTTATCTAGTCAATTTCATCATTATAAGATATTTTTTCAGAAATTGCTACTTAATGGCTTCTAGTTGATTTATTATTTTGACTTCACAGCTCCGTTCACAGTTGGATGATGCAATAGCTAGTGAATGCCCATTTTGTGGTGAATTGATGATCCGTGAGATCTCTTTGCCTTTCATCCTCTCTGAGGAAGCACAGCAGGTTAACTCATGGGAGATAAAACCGCACAACCTAGGAAACCAACGATCCTTTTCTTTATCTTTATAATAACTTTTCTTTATCTTTATAATCATCCTCTGTTTCGTTTATGAAAGTGAATTGATGATCCTTTGACTTAAACCTTCCTCTTTTAAGTATCGTTACTGTGGGGTTATGGCGATTATATATCATTGCAACGAAATGTAATGCTTGACTTTACAATTTTAGTATCGCTCCCGTTGTCTTCCTTCGTTTTGCTTTCTTTGCAAGGACGTTTTATTTATAACCTTAGAAGTAGTTAATTCTTTCCTTCCTTCCTTACTTAATTCCTTGCATAATTCATCTGGAAAGCGCTTTTGTAGTTCTGATACACCCCTAAGTTGCGGCTTATCTATTTAGTGCAAGAATCTTGTTTTTGTGTTTGGCTGTTGTTGGCAATTTAGTGGAAACCACTTTCCTTCTTCCGGGTAAACACTTCTTGAGTTGGGACACTTAAAATGTTGGGTAGATGGATGTCTTATTGGCCACCTTGTCCAACTTCTCTATAATTTGGTAAGAATCATAATATAAGGGAGAAGATTTTTTTATTGGTCATCCTTGTAGCGAGCGTTACACTCTGTTTTTGTCGATTTTTCATTGGTCATCCTTGTAGCCAGTGTTATCAATAAAGTTGATAACTCTCTCTGTTCTTTGTCAATTTGCTGATTGTTTCATGTGATTTTGAGTGTTGGTGGAATTTTGTTGAAGTAAGAGCAGTCTTTCTGGTACTCATCGCTTGATCTACCACCAAGTTTTTGGAATTCTTAACAAAATATGATAAGAAGTTACCCATATAGTATCTCAAATGAGGTGGTGTTTATGGCCATATGACCTGATGTTATATCATCATTAAAATGCCATTAAACCAGGTATATGATCCCCTAAGATGGAAGGAATGCAACAACCTTGAAACTTCAAATGGAAACTTGTTATTAGACGATCTTAACATTCTCAAACTTAAGACAAGCCACGATAAGATTAGGTTTATGAACTTTTCAACTGAAGAAAAAACGTGTGCCAAAGGCCCTCTGATTGTGATTACTACATCCCTGTTCTTATTACTCTATTTGTATCCTGCATTCATCTATTTATTTAATAAATAGGACTCACAAAAATTAGATGGATAAATGCTCATAAAATGGAATATGAACAAAATAATAATAGAAACAGGTAATCTGAACCCAATCCAATGATGTTCCATATCTCAATTAGAAAACAAGGCATTTTAATCTTAAATAAAAATAAGAAAACAGGGTCGTATAACACCCATAGATCAAAAATCAATCTTCTAACAATCATGAAAGAGAGTTAAACATTCTTGATAGGAAATGATAGGGATAATTTCATAATTTATTATTTATAATCTTAAAATTATACAAAACAATATACCATAATCGATAATCTACCAGAATTAAAACTGGTACCATAGTTTCAGAATCATAATTATTTGCGTAAAACTAAAACCACGGGCATATATATTCATTCTTATAGTCAAAAATCATAATATGCATATATAAAGTAGATATATAGCTAAACATTTTTCTTCAGAGTAGATTTATTCTTCCATAAAGATGCCGATCGCACCTCCCTCATCCTTAAACTTGAGTTTTGGCACTTGACCCAAGGAAAACTTCATCTTCTTGAGCCGTCTGTGTAGAACGGTGGGCCAAACAATGGTCTCACCCAGAACTGGAGGAACCAAAATGATCTTTTCCAGAACTTCTCCATGCAATATTAGAAGTGTCAGTAAAAGCGTCACATTCTCAGAAGCCCTAAAATCGTTGACTTTAACTTGTTTGAGACTTGGCAGGATGAGATCAATTGGCTTATTCAAAATCTCTTCGGAGAAGCTTTCCTAGAAGTTGAAAAATGCAATTTTAAACTTAAAATGAGAATAAAGATAACTGGAGAGTCTGATGTGGTACTTACATCATCATCTATTTTGCAAAGATAGTCAAGGATCAATGTCTCAACATTGGGTGATAAAGCAAGCAATGCAGCTATGCCAAGTAAATCAGGCTTTGAATACACTGTTTATTAGCTCTAAATGCTTGAGAGTCTTGAGTGAGCTTCTGGAAAAGGCAGGCTCAGCTGCAAACAACTATATATAAAAACAAACAATGTAGAGAATTAGGTTCATAAAAGAAGCCGTTCAAGACAAAAGCAAACGTACAGGACATAATTAAATATACACAGTTTCAGACTGTTTCGATGAATATATAAGGAAAAAACTACCATGACGTATTCAGAGCTAGTCGATAAAAATTGACAAATGTTCCACCTTGCGCTAAAAATATCAAATGCAAAAGCAGACTTAATACATTACATGCAAATAAAAAAGCATACTTGGCAATCACTAATTAAGATGTAATTGATCAACTGAAAAGTTACAGAAACTATGTTCACACAAATTAGACTCATGGCTCAGTAGTAAAGGAGATTTCAAAACCACCCCCACCATCTAAATTCAAATTGTATGGAGCCTTTATAGTTTCTAATGCACCAAAAGGGGGAGGGAAAAAAAAAGAGAGGAAGAAGTAAATGAGAGAAGCTACAACCTCAGAACTAAGACAAGTTCTTTCCAGTTACTCACATGTTAGTTCACAATCTTATTCAAATCAGGATAAAGTCTATCCATCGCTCGGCAGTTACCATAGACAAAAATAATAAACCTAATCTTAAAGTAAAGACTTTAGTCTTCAGAAGAGCCAACCTTCTCCTTCATTTAAAATCATTTCATCATTCAATAATTATGAACTAGACTTCAAAATGCTGCTTGCAAACACCTCACAGGAAGACTTCATATGAAGTATGTTAAATGATCTTTGATATCAAGTGAAAGTAGAAACATAAAGAGATATAGGAGAGCACATGGTTCAGCCATTAATGCAAGCACACAAAAACCAAAGGATTTTGAGATAAATTATTCATCAAGTTTATAACATCTAGTAACAATAGTAGCGCAACATAATATTGCATAATAAAAAAAATTATAACGTTACTAAATAATATCATAATTATATTATGCAATACACAAAATATTCCTATATTAGATATGTAACACTATTTTCATATTAAATATTAATTCTTCATGATTTTAACATTTGCATGTAGTTGGTAAAAGAATCCTACCTTGCATATAAATTTTAACAAATAAAAATGAAAAGTATCTTTTTTGGTTTTTCTTCTCTTTTCCCCTTTCTTTTTTTTAGCTTTTTTTTATAAATCGTAAAATTACAAGAAAAACAAAACCTTAAGGTAAAGGAACTACATTGTTGGTGGTACGATTGACAGGTCACCCGCCAAGAGAGAAGAAGAAAAGAGATTTGCTAAAGCAAGAGGAAATGAACTGCTCATAATAACGTAAGCCAAACATGTTTCCTGAATTCCATTTCTAATGAATGTCAAGACATTTCTAATACGAAGGAAAGTCACAAACTTTATAAGTAAACTAGTAAAAGACTGTCCCATGATCAAGAGCAACAATCAATACCAAAGATCAAGTACTGTACTTCATTATATGGTCCAGGAGACGGGCACAAGTTAGTATAAACATAGCATCTGAATTCCTAAGACCAATCCGATATATTTTTAATCACAGGATGATGTAAACGAATTTTCTAGACAATATTTGTAAGCAAGTACAAGGATATTGAGGGAAGCAGACTCTTTCTAAGACGTGTGAATACAACTTCAGATTTTACATTAATAAAAAACTATGCAGCAGACTCCTACCAATTGTCAGCATATAAAAATATCGACGCCAAATTGTAAGGCTCAAAGTCTAGCTTAATAATCTAGACCATACTAGGCTTAGAAACAGCTTCCAGCAAGGTTACCGCTACTTATAATCAATAGGAAAGCATGCTAATCACTGCATTTGCTAACTGTAGATACAAAGAATCGCAATTACCCATGATCATTAAAGATATTGTGTAAAGGCGTTTGGTGTGTCAATTTCAGATGACATTATAGAACAATCATAAAAACAACTCGTCTACCTCTTCCCAATGAGCAACGAAAGACAAGTTACCTTGAACCACCAATTCTGGATAGCAAGACGCTTGACATGAAGAAGTGACCTAACAACTTTACTCCAGTGTTCATAATACTCCAATTTGTGCAAAAAGAAAACACTGCCTTCGGTCAGAGCCGACAACTCCCTGAAATCATAGTTGGCGACTTCGAAACCGATCATCTCTCAAGACGCAAGACTGGGACACGAAATATGAACCGACCCACTATTATTGATGAAGTAATTCAGATGAAGTCGCTTAAGTTTCAAAGAACAAATCTTTACATCCTTCATCCCAAAGCAATACTCGAGAGACAAACACTCCAAATTCACACACCCAGAAATCATATCAGACAACACAATATCGCTCAAATAAACCTGATCAAGGAAAATCGACCCAAGAGACTTAAGTGCCAAAGAAGCCATCGCGGAGGGAAGAATGATATCACACTTGATAAGCCTCAAAACCTTAACACACCCATTTGTAAGCATAAAGAAGGGGAAGTCATAAACTAAATCACTTTCTAGGAAATTCTCAGATTGAAACTGAGAACTGATGAAGAAATCGAGCTTAAGCTCATGGACACCATGGCTAATGGCGTAACGCAGCCAAGTGTCGAGCTGAGAGGAGTAAAGAGGGTCTCTGAAGGGGAATTCAACGTAGAAGGAGCGAAGAGGTGAAGAACTTGGGAGTCGTCGGAGAAGAGTTTGGTGGACAAAGTCGGAAAAAGTGCGAGAAGAAGTAAAGGTGGGATAATATGAAAAAAGAAGAGAAGGTAACTGACACCAGAGGTTTCGCCATTTTCGAGAAAGCAGAGAAGTTGGATTGCCGATTTGGTGGGAAGAAAAGAGAGGATGTGGATAAGTATCTCTTCAGGGAGATCATTAACGCTTCGAGTGGCGGCGTTGCCGGTGGCGTCCGACATCTAACCAAAATGGAAGAACGAATGTTCTTAACTTCTTATTATTGACCCTATGCCGCCTACTTAGTAATCGTACAAATATAAAAAGGATTGTGAATTTTGGAAGAAAATTGCACAGTAGTTTGGCGTTGATAGTAATACCTGATTTGGATTGAAATTTGGGAACGAAAATATAAAAAGGAAAGGAAATGTATTAAACTATATGGGTGCAGAACACGAAAGGAAAGGAAAGGGAAAGAAAACAGGAATGTCTTCAGGGAAGAAATCACAATCTTGCTAATCTTGGAGAAACACCATGTTAGTAGTTGACTTTTTTATATTTCAAAATAATGATGTATTTGCTACAATAGACTTAATTTAACAAAAATGAATAGTTCCATAATCACTCCAAATGCCAATATTTATATTGGTATATTAATCACATAAATAAAATGTTAACTAAATATTATATGGGGATCATTTGATTTGAGGTCACCGACGTATCTTCATATGGTGATTACCATGTTTTGATAACATTTAGGCACTATTCTAGACAATAGTAACTTGGTCTATAGTCTTTAAATATAGCATAAAATATATGTAGATAGTTGAGTTATCAATTAATGATTTATTACCTTAAAGTGATTAAAGAGAATATTCTTTGTTTTCAATTAGTATTAATTCATAAAATTCTTAGACAAAATAAAATGACATTTCAAAATTTGTTTTCAAATATCATTAATTGAATCAATTGTTAATGATAAACTTAAATAAAATAGATACTATTTCCATACTCTATGTCTAGTTAAAACATTATATAATGAAAGGATTGAATTATAAGAAACAATCATGTACAAAATGTTACTCAAAATGACTTTAACATTCCTAAATTAGGGATACTCAAGATTGGTGACGTATAAGTGAGTTTTAGTATGAATAAGGTATAGAATAATTTGAGGTAAAGTAGTTTTTGCATGAAGATGGATATAGTAGATAAAGGCGTAAAAGAGCAAGAGGAGAGCTAAAAAGAAGTGAGTGATGGGGAAATACAGGATGAAGGAGAATTAGGAAAGGAGGAGTTAGGTTTTATTAATATAATATATTAATAAAATAAAATAAAATCACTAACGAAATATTTTATTATTATATTAATAAAATATATCATTGTTAATAAAGATATTAGCATATAACTCTAACAAATCGATCTCAAAATTTTCTTTTGTAGGTCTAATTGCATGTATGTATATTTATCATCCTTTAATTGGTATGAATGTTCACATCCAAAACAAATGCAGATAAAAATATATAATGAACTTTTATTTTCTTTACTTTAATAAGATTTAAATAAAATCATTAGACTGCCTAATTGATGGTTGAGACCAAACTCCTCTTCAGCTCTATTCAATAAAGCTTAAATTTTAAAAATGAAACTCAATCATAATTTTTTCTTTTCAGTTTCTACAAGATAAATTACCAAATACTTATTGGTATATATAAAATTTTGAAGCAAATGTATTAATGTTTTAATTTCTACCTCTTCTAATAAATAGATTTATTAATTTATAACCTTTTTTAATAAATGCATATATTAACTTTTTAATTTTCATTTTTTTAAGAATAGGCCCTCTAAATCTAGACTGACTATAATTCTTGGTAAGAATTTTTTCAAGCAACGATAGATTATGATAGGCTTTAGAAAGAAGACAATTAAGTTCTAAAAAATTTAGGCTTTGTATAAAAAAATTAGGATTATTTTATTAATTTTATATATTTAATAAATTTATGAGTACTATTAATTATTAAATATATACTAATATAGGTCTTTTAATTAAAAAATTAGGATTATTTTACTAAATATTTTTATAGGGGAAAATGTCACCCACCATTTTTGTAGGTGAGTTATGAAATTTTTTCTATCGTAATCGACTCCTTGAAGGCTTAAAGATGAGACATTTGTTATCAGCTTATGATGGACGTTATAGGCTTACAGTCTAGGATACAAAGTTTTTTCTATTGATGATTATAGAGGCAAACTTTGAAGTAGCTTAGTTCATGAAATTAGAAGTTGTTTGGAAGAAGAATAATAGATTAGGCTACTTATAAGTGTTCAATCATATGTAACAGTTGGAAAAATATGATACATGAGTCTATTATTAATTTTTTAGTTTATTCTATAAAGGGCTCAATATTTTTGAAGTCTATTGATGTATCTGACCTTGTTGAGAATACTGATACTTTGATGGAGGAATGGCCTGAAAGTGATTAGAATAGGGTTTGGTGGTTATTGGAAAAGTTTTGACAAATTTGGTTTTTATCGGGTAAAATTGGAACAAGAAATTTGAAGTTGTTTCTGGGTTAATTGGCTAGGAATTTGGTTTCTAGAAAGAAACAAGTTATAGAACTTTTTGTGAACTACAATTTAGAATCAATAATCAAGTTAAACGGATAAGGAATGGTCGAGTTAGGTTTGTTTTTCTGAATACATGTCTAGCTAGGTGGTTGATTGGCGATGGTTGGGAAAACTAGAAATTTTGAGATGGCTAGAGTTAGAACTGGGTAAAATGGTTAACATGTGAATTGTAGATCTGGATGTGTAGAATAAAATGTTTTTTGAAATTTTTTGGTTTGGAGAACAGGTGAAAAGATAAACAGGATTTTGTGACTGAAACTTGGACTGGGCAACATAATGAGAATGGTTGAGAAAATGGGTGTTTTTGATCAGGATAAGTCCTTCTAGAGATTTTTATTTAAGGAAGTGAACAACTTTATGGCTTTAGAATCACCTAAATCAGACAATCACTCACAAAGTTATGAATTTCTCGTACAACTGGTCAGACAGAATTCTAGCAATCAATTCGAACGGAACAATAAACAAAGGTGAATGTTTTCGGAAAACAAACAAACCCAACGATTGTTCTTCGCAAAAACAATCAAAACCCTTTAGTTTTTGGAAACTAATAAAACCCTGTGATATGTTTTAGGAAAACATTCAAACCTTTAAGAATTGTAAAGCAAATTCTCTCAATTTTTATTCATCATAATCTGCCTTACAAATATAGAAGGCTAGTTGTTTAAATAGGAAAGTTTTAAACTAGGATAACACAATCCAGTTTCTCCAACCCTTTTGGCTTACCTTCAGCAACTAATGCACTATAAATACAAATAAAACATCCCAAATTGTCCATAAAACTACCATAAGTTGTAGAAATTAAAAGGAAATAGAAATAGAAATAACTAAGGAAACGAATGAGCTTTAAAAGCTCTTATTCATCACATAACAAAAGAAAACTTTATCAAACACTTATGCTAAACCTCCAAAACATCTTGGGCTCTATCTTGGGCTTCAACATGTCAATTTAAGGGCTGGTCAATGGTTCTACATTGATCAAGGCTCATAATGCCTGTGAGCTGACTTGGGCTTCACAAATACAAGCTTTGCAAAGGCCTAAAGGTTGAAGCAAAACCTGTAGCTTCATTTTGGGCTTGGATGGGCTCCTTCACGGTAGAAATTGTTAGGCTTGATGGTCCTTCATCATACTTTATTTGAAATATTCAATGAAGTTATGAATGAATTAGGGCCAGAAAATATTGTTTAGTTCATTACTAACAATAATTCCACTTATAAAGCATCAGGAAAAAGATTACAAGGCAAGTATAATTCTATTTTTGGACTTTTTATGCTACACATTGCATTGAATTTAAGCTAGAAAATATATGGGATACTAGGTATTTTCCTATTACTGATGAAACTGTGTAGAAAGCCAAAAAAGTGACTAAGTTTATCTATAATCATGAAATGGTTCTTGAATTTAATGAGAACGGATTTTACCCATAGTCGGAATTTGTTTCGTGCTACTGTTACAATATTTGCAACAAATTTCTTATCAGTTCAATGTTATATTATGATGAAGAAGCAGTTGATACAGATATTTACAAGTGATAAGTGAGCTGCATCTCAACATGTTAGGTCTAATATTGGATTGGATGTTTCTAAAATTATACTTAAAGATATTAAATTTTGGTCCCAATGCCAATTTGTCATCCCAGTTTGTGAACCTTTGGTGAAGGTGCTTCATTTGGTTGATAGTGATGAAAAGACAACAATGGGATTTTTTATGCCATAGAAAGGGCAAAGGAAGCAATCAAAGCCAATATGAAAAATAGGCCTTCTTTATACATGCCTTATCTTGCAGTAATCAATGATAAATAGGAAAGACAAATTTACATTCCGTTGCTTACAGCTGGGGTATTTTTGAATCTTAGTGTCTATTTTAGACTAGGTTTTACAAAGAAAACTAAAGTTATTAGGGGAATGCTATTAACTATTACAACAGTTGTTACCTATGAGACGATGTGAGATCTCCTATGCTTACAAATGGAGATTTACAAGCAGTCTTCTTAGAATTTTAGGATGCCAATTGTTATTTGAAAAAGATTGAAACATAATCCAAGTATATATTTTTTCACTTTTTTACATGTTGAAAATTAATTATCACTTTATTTTGTTTACAGCATTACTTTTGTTATCTTATGACTTACAGTTTCTTGGTGGGACCAATTCGAAAATGGTGTTCAAGAATTGCAAAAGGTTTTTAATTTGAATTCTAAGTTAATGTACGAGTGCAACAGGCTATGAAAAAGAATTGAAGCACATTTGAATTCATCTATTCTAAGAAAACAAAAAGATTGGAACACAAAAGATTGGATGAATTGGTCTTGATTTGATACAATTTAAAGCTTAAGGGAAAGTATGATATTATCATTACTAAGTTAGATATAATTTCTTATAATTTTTAATAATTTTATTTTATTGTTTACTAGGGCTCTTAATAAAATAAGTAGTTTAGTAGATCCAATTTACATTGATAGTACCAATCTTTTGGAGGATTGAGTTTCTGAGAAATCATGTTTGATAAATGAGAATAACTTAGAAGATAATCTTAGATGGGAAAGCATTGACATGTAATTTGGTTCAAAGAATTTGGATGATGATGATGGTGAGGCTCCTCTCATATGAGGATTTTGTACCAAATGAGAATTGGAGTCAATGCAATTATAGCGAGTATTTCCTTGTAGACGATTGAATGAAATTCCAGATTTTGTTTATTTTTTCTTTTAATTTTACTTATATTTAATGTGTATGTTAAATTCTTTATATGAAATGTAATTATAAATGTTTTTATTTCAGGTTTCTATTCTAGTTAGTTGTTTCCTCTTTGTGAATTCTTGTTATAAATTGTTAGCTAGAGAGTTAAGGATATTTATTATTCTTTTATTTGATGTTTTGATGTAATTATTATTTATTACATGATAAAATTGTAATATTTTAAAGACTTCATATTATTCTTAATTTTACATTTATATGATGACTAAATGATCTTTTTATTAATTGTGGTTATTATTTATATTTGAAATATTTGAAAATTAATGTTAAACAAAATAAATATTTTATGAAAATTACGAAATATTTTACTATTAAAACTATATTTACATTACAAGGAGTTCAAGGCAAAAGCCTACCATCTTATTTACAATATGATCAAAACAACTCCCTAAATAAGGTAATATATCTTCCTAGAAGATAGATTACCAAAAGAACCACTAAAGACACTGTTTATACTTCATGTCCATGAAAAGAGTGGGTTGAATGTTGTATGGCAAGATACGGTGCTTTGTAAACTCCTATTGTTGGTATTTGAGATTTTTCATTCTCTTCCTTATTGAAGGAATCTGGGAAGGTTGCTCATGAACCTTCCATTGAACTCCAATACCATCTTCAACTTTGATTATGGATTGTTCAATCCCCATTAACTCATCTTGCCAACCTGTTTTATATCTCTTTCTAGTTGGAACCTATTTCTTGCCAGGATTGTGTGGTTTCCAAGGGTAGGATAGTTGTATTTCTACTTTCACCTTCTCCCCATATTCATTAAGGTGCATAGTTGGAAGACAATCTGGTAGTGTAGCCTTTCGACTCACTTCTATACATATTTTTCATATCCTATCCTATCCATATTTGATGTCTATGCATCCATACCTAACGGTTTACCCAAGAAACTAACAAGAAAACTTAACCCTTGCACAGTCCACAATTCAAGCAATAGGTTATGGAAATTACTCAAAATGGAAAAACTTCAACACATTCCTTATTAAATGCAATCCCTAGCTTCCACTTCTGTAAGAGCTTGGGGTTGTCCCCCAATATACCAAGGACCCATTCCAATTATTTCATCCGGATGACCATTTGAAACAAATTTGAAAATAATCGTGCCATAATATGTGGGTAGAGTTTTCTCCAAGCGTTGTTTACTTCACTGTGCACTAGTCCAAGTCTTGATAATTGGAAATGTAGGACATTTGCTTTAGAAGGATCCCACCAGTGTATTTGACCACGCTCTTTCCCTCTCCTGCAGGAGTTCAAGGATAATGCTTCATTTGGACCTTATATTGCTAGAATTGAAGTTGTGGCTTCATGCATCAGCAATCAGGGAAGACCCATGGGTTTTAGAGACTCTAAAGATGTCAAAGCTAATGCCATCTCCAGGTTTTGCTCTCTATGTGTCTTCACGCAAGAGAGCGGGGAACTCCTTCACAACTTGAGTAGGTGGCCCACCAATACCTAGCAACATGGAGCTCCCATGGGTCTTAGCACCGCTTACTTCTCTCGTTAGATCTGAAGTTGGGTCTTTATTGGTTTGGGTTGTCATCATCAAATCTGGATCTAGGTTGCTATCACTCTCGCCGTTGTCCCTTACTGTCCCTCACCTCAGATCTGGAGCCTTGCCTTAGATTTGCAGCCTCTTTGTCCCCTACTTTCCCTTGCCTCAGATTTGAAGCCTCACTATTAGTCGCCTCGCGTTGATAACGATGTGGATCTGGGTTGCTATTGCTGTAGTCGCCTCGAGTTGATGACGATGATGATGACGATGACGATGACGATGTGGATTTGAAGTTGGGTCTCCAACAAATGAACTAATTGATGATGACTGACAGAGGGAGACAAGATGATGATAGAATATTTTTTAAACAAATAAATTGTTGTTATCTAAAATTTTTATTATTATAATTTTTGGAGATAAAATTGATGTAAAATTATAAAGTATACGTTACAATTTACTAATGAACTATTTTGTAAATTTTAATAAATTTAAAGACTATTTTATAAATTTAAAAAAGTTATTTAAAACAGTATCCAGTATTAACCTATATTAATACGGGTAGGTTATTCTAACTTTGCTCGTAAAGAAACCATTTTTATAAGTATATTGACTTCTTCCTTTAAAAATAGGCTAAATTAACAGATTACTGGTCTCTGGTAGAGTTAGGCCAGAGTATTGGGATCCGGACCATTTCGGTCGGTACTGGCTACCATTCCAGCTGGAGACCGGTACCTGGATCCCTTTTCGTTGGGTACCGGCCAGTATCCAACATACCAAAAAATTTCAGGTCATTTCGTAAATTTTAGAAAGCCAGAGGACTAATTTGCAGATAAAAAAATTTAGCCTAAAAAATCTACCCTCCCCCCTCGCCCTCGACTGCTACCGCCCCTCTTCTCTCTAACCCTCACCCTCTATCTCTCACTCTCTCGCTCTCACCATCTCTATCACCAGCATTTGGATCGTTTCACCACCGCCGACGCTTGCTTGCTATCTTCTCCGGTTCTCCTCCTCGCCCCAGTTCTCCTCCTCGCCTCATCGTGTAGATCTGGCCTCTGGGTTTATGAAGTCTGCACCTCTCCTCCTCACCACACCACCACACCACCACCGACCCTCCGACGCTCACAGGTGGACGACTGGACTAGACAACGGACAACCTCACCACCCGAAGCTCCAACCCGAATACCGAAGTGAAGTCCTGAGTCACCCGACAGTTAAAATTTTTTTTTGGGTGTGTGTTGACTGTTGAATGTTGATACTTGATTTTGTTGGTTGATGAGTTGATCTGTTCTCTTTGTTTTCAAAAATTGCTAGTAAATGGAATTTTTTGTGTTGTGGATTGGAAATGGATTGGATTTGTCATGTATTAGTGTTAATGAATATGCTATCGGTGAGTGGAGGATTGGAATTGGAGGTTGAAGTTTGAAATGTTGAAGAAATTGGTATTGGTGGTGTCACAGTTTTGGATTTGGAATGGATTAATTAGTGAATATTGATTGTTTTGTTTTGGAATTGTTTTGGAAATTGGAATGAGGATTGGTTTAAAAAATTTTGGAATGGAATTTTTGAATGTTTGGAATTGTTTTGGAATGAAATTTTCACGGTTTTGGAATGGAATTTTTGAAGTTGATAATTTGAAATTATTGGATTGAAGTTGAAGAATATCGTGGGTAAGTAATTTATGTTATTTTGTTATGAATTTGTTATATGAAAATTAGAATTGGAATTGAAAATGGAATTGCAAAATAGGTTAGTATGTAATTAATTAATTATGTATTATGCAAAGATTGTTAAAACTTAGAATTGAAAGTTGATAATTAACATTTAAACCTAAATGTAAAATTAACAATCAAATGTGAAATTAATAATCAAATTTAAAATTGATAATTAAATGTGAAATTGTAAAATTGATAATAAAATTTTGTAAAATTGTAAAACTTAAATCATTAATTGATATTTGATATATTGTTAATATTTGTGAAATGGTAATTTATTTTTAATATTTGGTATTGAATTTACTCATTTAGGAAAAATTTTGTTTGAGCATCAAGTGATGTATTGAATGTTTGTTGTCAAATTGTGAATATGTTGTATACTTGTAGTTGTAGATTTTAATTATTTATACTTACATTTATTAATGTCAATTAAAAATTGTAAAAGCAACATATATATTTAAGAATGAAATATGAAATGGTGTATATAATATTATGGTTTGTTAAAATGAAAAGAAGATCAAAGGTTTAAAAGGAAAAAATTCCAAAAATTTATATCATTCAACTTGATCTCATGTTATGAATAAATCTTTGAACTTGATGATTGTGTTATGAATATATGTGCATGAACAATTGTATAAGATAGGTCATGCATTATTTGCCAATTATGTAAATCATATCATACCCTTCAACTTGATCATTATTTTTCAAACTTTGAATTGAAATTGTTGGAAATGGAATTGGAAATTGTTAGAAATTGATGGAAATTCAATTGAAATTATGAATGAAAATGGAAATGAAATTATGATTGTTTTTAGATTGTTGGAATTGGGAATTGTTGTAAATGGAAGGAAATGAAAATAAAATTACGAAAATTTTGTGATTGTTAGAAACTTAGAATTGGAAATTGTTGTAAATGAAAATGAAATTATGATTGTTTTATGATTGTTGGGATTGGAAATTGTTGGAAATTCAATTGGAATTATGAATGGAAATGGAAATAGAATTATGATTGTTTTGTGATTGTTGGAAGTGAGAATTGCTGTAAATGGAAGGAAATGTAAATGAAAGGAAATAGAAATAGAATTATGATTACTTTGTGATTGTTGTAATTTAGAATTGTTGAATTGTAAATGGAAATGGAATTATGATTGTGATTATTGTAAGTAGAAATTGTTGAAAATGGAAGGAAATGTAAATGAAATCATGATTGTTTTGTGATTGTTAGAATTGAGAATTGTTGTAAATGGAAGGAAATGAAAATAAAATTATGAAAGTTTTACGATTGTTAGAAACTTAGAATTGAAAATTGTTGTAAATGGAAATAAAATTATGATTGTTTTGTGATTATTGGAATTGAAAATTATTGGCTATTGTTGGAAATTCAATTGGAATTATGAATGGAAATGGAAATGAAATTATGGTTGTTTTGTGATTGTTGGAATTGGGAATTATTGTAAATGGAAGAAAATGGAAATAGAATTATGATTACTTTGTGATTGTTGTAATTTAGAATTGTTGTATTGTAAATGGAAATGGAATTATGATTGTGATTGTTGGAATTAGAAATTGTTGAAAATGGAAGGAAATGTAAATAAAATTATGATTGGTTTGTGATTGTTAGAATTGAGAATTGTTGTAAATAGAAGGAAATGAAAATAAAATTATGAAAGTTCTGTGATTGTTAGAAACTTAGAATTGGAAATTGTTATAAATGGAAATGAAATTATGATTGTTTTGTGATTGTTGAGATTGGAAATTGTTGGTTATTGTTGTTGGATCGTGTACGGTATGAGTATTCACAATACACTGCGGAAAAACCATACAACAATATGATGTATAATCGAAAATACTAAGGATGTACGAAAATACCTTGTTTTCATGAATAGGTTGCTTCTTTTTCGGATTCCAAGACACTGCAAACGCGAATGCCCTCTACCGGTATCCACACGAGTATGCACGATCCGGGCTGCAGCTATGGTGTGCTAGCACGTCCTGAAACGCTTTTCGAACGTCGCTCTGATTTTTCTCTCGAATGGCGGCTAGGGTTTCCTGACAATAGTGTATCTTCTACCTAATGAGACCTAAGCTTCTCTATTTATAAAGAAACCCTAATCCCATTGAGGCTCCAATAAGTTTCGGCCCATTATATCTTATATAATAAGATCCTGACAACTTAATTCAATCTAGCCCAATAAATATATCTAAATATATTTATTCAACACCTAATAAATTAGGCCAAAGAGAATAAGCCCAGATCACATCACTCTTGGTGTGCGACCCTGTAGGCTCATTTGATGTTGGCAATGGGTTTGATCACACTTCAAGGCCCATAAGTCATAAGCGGCCTCTAGCAAGACATTATGACTACCCAAATCAAATGAGGATCGATAATCCGATTTAACCTGTAACTATGGTTATAAACTCAAATCCTTTTGTAACACGATATCAAGATTAATCACAAGGCATGGTACATGTCAACCTTTGATTAATCATAGTTTCTTGATCCCAAAGTTGACTGATTATAACAAATGACATTTGATGACTCTTCATCAATTCATTTGAGTATGGCCATGCATTTCTTCAGTCACACTTATCAAGAGGCCTAAATGATATCTCTCTCATTTAAGAGAGGTACAAATCCCATCTACGTCATTCACATCCCTCCGCATGATTCATTTAGTGTCCAACATAAGACTATTTGTTATTCGGTTAAAAATAACTTAGTCTAATATCAAAACACTAAATTCCTCATGTAGGGAACCATGATGACTTCAGGTCAAATGACTAAAGTCAAACCATATAAAGAATCACTAATGACATGAAACCATGTAGTATTCTTTATGTGGGTCGGTCCAATATATGTTCTCTAACATATATCTATGTTTCTAATTTGATATCTCATATCCATGATCAGTAAAACGTGATCATCAATCAGAACACATACTAGTCTTAATTCATTATTGTTCCACCAATAATGATCGACCAGGGATAGTCTAGAATAGTGTTATAACGCTTATGGTTTTACTATCAAGTCACATACTTGATGACATAAGTCTAATACCATTCATGGAATGTAAATCACATTACATAAACGAAATGCATGCATATATGAAAGGAATACCTCATATTATATTATTAACAAGTCATAATGTTAATACATGAATCACAAATATCCATTGGCCTAGGGCACACTACTAACAATCTCCCACTTGCACTAGGCCTAATCGGTCAGATATCTAATACCCATAGACCTCGTATGACTCTCATGTTTAGGCTGTGGAAGAGGCTTAGTAAGTGGATCGGCAATGTTGTCATCTGTGCCCACTTTGCATATCTTCACGTCTCCTCTCCCAATGATCTCTATAATTAGAGGGAAACGTCTGAGTAAGTGTTTGAATCTATGATGCGAGTTTGGTTCCTTAGCCTGTGCTATAGCCCCATTATTATCACAATAAAGGTCTATAGGACTTGCAATGCTAGGAACAACTCTAAGCTCAGTAATGAGCTTCCTAATCCATACAGCTTCCTTAGCTGTGTCCGAGGTAGCAATGTACTCAGCTTCAATTGTAGAATAAGCAACAGTGTCTTGCTTTGAACTTTTCAAGCTCACTGCAACTCCATTCAAACAGAACACAAAACCTGATTGCGATCTAAAATTATCTATGTCAGACTGAAAACCAGCATCAGTGTAACCATTTACAACGAGCTCTCCTTCAAGTCCTCCATAGACTAGGAACATATCCTTAGTTCTTCTCAAGTACTTAAGGATATTCTTAACTGTTATCCAGTGACTCTCACCATAATGTAACCATCTACTTGTTATGCTTAAAGAATATGAGACATCTGGTCGAGTACATAACATGGCATACATGATAGATCCAATTGCAGATGCATATGGAATCTTACTCATGAGCTCAAGCTATTTACCTGAAGTAGGACAATCCTTCTTAGAAAGCTTGATTCCATGTGACATAGGCAAGAATCCTCTCTTGGAATCTTGCATACCGAACCTTTTCAGTATCTTATCTATGTATGCACTCTGACTTATGCCTATAAGCTTTCTTGATCTATCTCTATAGATCTTAATGCCTAAAACATAGGCAGTCTCACCTAAGTCTTTCATTGATAAACGTTTCCTTAACCAAATCTTGACACTCTGTAAGATCGGTATATCGTTCCCAATGAGTAGTATGTCATCAACATATAAAGCTAAAAAGACAACAACACTCCCACTAACCTTTTTGTAGACACAAGGTTCATCTTCATTCTTGATGAATCTAAACTCTTTGACAACTTCATCAAAATGAAGATTCCAGCTTCTTGATGCTTGCTTCAATCCATAAATGGATATTTGAAGCTTGCACACCTTTCCCGAATTCTTAGGATGGACAAAACCCTCAGGTTGTATCATATATACATCCTCAAGTAAGTTTCCATTAAGGAAAGCCGTTTTGACATCCATTTGCCATATCTCATAATCATAGTATGCAGCTATGGCAATAAGAATTCTAATGGATTTGATCATAACCATTGGAGAAAATGTCTCATCATAATCAATTCCATGAACTTGTCGGTAACCTTTAGTAACAAGTCTTGCTTTATAAGTGTGCACATTTCCATCCATGTCGAGTTTCTTTTTGAAAACCCACTTACATCCAATGGTCTTCAAGCCATCAGACGGATCAATCAAGGTCCAAACTTGATTGTCATACATGGATTGCATCTCTGCTTTCATGGCCTCTAACCATTTAGCATATTCTGGACTTTCCATAGCTTCTTGATAGGTTGTGGGCTCATTATGATCGATGAGCATCACATTATCATCATCAGTAATGAGAAATCCATATCTCTCGGGCTCATGACGAATCCTATCAGATCTCCGTAGGCCTTGTGTTGTTGAAGGTTGCTCATCAACAGCTTGTGAGCTCGCTTCAATCTCCTTTTCAGGCTCAATGTCATTTTGTGAAACTTGGATTTATTCAAGTTGTACTTTACTCCCACTGTTTCCTTTGGAAACAAATTCCTCCTCTAAGAAAAAACCATTTCGAGCAACAAACACTTTGTTTTCTGCTGGGATGTAAAAGTAATATCCTTTAGTTTCCTTAGGATATCCCACAAAATAACATTTTTCAGATTTGGGTGCCAACTTGTCGACAATTGGACGCTTCACTTAAGCCTCACAACCCCAAATCTTTAGAAAAGATAAATTGGGACGCTTCCCAGTCCATATCTCATAAGGTGTCTTTTCTACAGCCTTTGAAGGAATACGGTTCAATATGAATGCTGCTGTTTCTAAAGCATAGCCCCAGAAATATTTTGAAAGATCAGTTTGACTCATCATTCATCAAACCATATCTAATAGAGTTCGATTTCTCCTTTCAAAAACACCATTCCATTGAGGAGTTCCTAGAGGAGTCAATTGTGAAACGATTCCACAATCCTTAAGATAATCATCAAACTCTTAGCTTAAGTATTCACCTCCTCGATCAGATCGAAGGATTTTAATTATTTTGCCAAGCTGATTTTGTACTTCATTCTTATACTCTTTGAACTTTTCAAAAGATTCAGATTTGTGCTTCATTAAATAGACATACCCATATCTACTGAAGTCATCTGAAAAAGTAATAAAATACAAATAACCTCCTCTCGCTGAAATGCTAAAAGGACCACATACATCGGTATGTATAAGGCCCAATAGCTCATTGGCCCTTTCCCCTTTACCTGTGAAGGGGGCCTTTGTCATCTTACCCAGTAAACAAGATTCACGTGTCTCAAAAGATTCAAAAGAATCACTGAATCCATCTTGATGGAGTTTTGAAATGCGTTTTTCGTTTACATGGCCTAAGCGACAATGCCAGAGATAGGTTGGGTTCAAATCGTTAGATTTAAACTTCTTGGTATTTATGTTATAGATGGGCTCATTTGTAACAAACTCAGTGTCTAGAGTATAAATGCCATTTAATTGACGCGCAATGCCATATAAAATGTCATTCTTATAAATGGAAATACTTCCATTCTCAATAGAAAATTTAAATCCATCATTCTCTAAACAAGCAAAAGAAATAATGTTCCTACTCATAGTAGGTACATAATAACAATTCTTGAGTTCCAAAATAAGCCCAGTAGGCAAAATAAGATCATAAGTCCCCACGGATAAAGCAGCAACTCTTGCTCCATTTCCCACGCGCAGGTCGATCTCACCAGACATCAATCTTCTAGTCCTTCTTAGACTTTGCACATTAGTACAAATGTGAGTTGTAGCTCCGGCATCTAATACCCAAGATGCAGAAGGAGTAAAATTGATTTCTATAACAAACATACCTGAAGAAATAGTTGCACTATTCTTCTTCTCTTTCAGCTATTCCAAATAGAGTTTGCAGTTCCTTTTCCAATGACCAGGTTCATTGCAATGGAAGCAAACTCCCTCATTGGGTGCCTTAGTCTTAGCTTTGGGCTTGGGCTTGGACTTAGGTACTTTACCTTTGTCCTTTGTTGTGCCCTTCTTCTTGAAAGCCTTTCTTTCTTGCTTGAGAACAATTCTCAAGTTCCTATACCAATCTAGGAAATTTGTTCCATTAAACTTTTCTTTCTCTAGGATAGATCGCATAGAAAGTTTTGTGGATGGAGTAGCCATAATCTACAAAAATTATGCAATAAGGGTCAACATTCTTATTATTATGAGGTATTAGCTCCCACTCAAATAAATAACCCTCAATTGAAAAATGGGAGAAACAAGATCCATATTTCACTAAGTCCTAAGAAAGCTTTGGCTTAACACTCAAGACTTAGTTATTTAGGTAGAAAACTATTTTCAATTACATCACATGTAACTCTTGATGGGTTTATGTTAAAATACATCTTATGTACTGCATGTATGTAAAAACCCAATCTTATGCCCTAAGCCCAAAACCGTTTTGATAGCTTAGTTAAGTTTAACTATACTTTACCTATGAATAGCACCATTATTCAAATGTCTTCCCTAGATGATCCCCACATGCCTTGCTTTGGCAAAAACCCACATAAGGATAAGCTAAAGATAAACATTGGTAAAGATTTATGGAAGGCATATAAACTTAAAATTATGAAGAGGGTCGTTCTTAGTACATTATGAAGGCTACTAATCCTATTAGTAAGGGTGTTTGTAGTATGCTATTTCTAATCCTACACTACAACATACTTGAGTATATATATATTAGAAGTATAGAATAGTAACTTATACATGAATATAAATATTCAAAAAATATAAATAAACACATGTAACATCACCCAGAATATATAACAAATAACGAACAAACAAGCGTGGGGAAGCGCCTTCTTTGGGCTCATCGATCATTGGAAGAGATGATAGTCGATCGGTCGATTTGCGCTACCGATCATTGGAACCAATGTCACCGACCGGAACAAACGTTTTATTGAACGCTCATTTTCGCTCTCGATCGACCATTGGGCGCTTCTAGTCGACTGGAAGAGATGCTAGTCGATTGGTCGACTTGTGCCAGTCGACTGGAACCAATCTCAGTCGACTGGAACAAACGTTTTTGCTTAAGCGCTCATCTTCGCTCTCTGATCAGTCGACTGGAACGCTTCTAGTCGACTGGAAGAGATGCTAGTCGACTGGTCGACTTGTGTCAGTCTACTGGAACCGATCTCAGTCGACTGGAACAAACGTTTTCGCTAAAACATTCATCTCTGCTCTCCGATCAGTCGACTGGAAGAGCTTGTAGTCGACTGGTCGACTTGTGTCAGTCGACTGGAACCAATCTCAGTCGACTAGAACGAACGTTTTCGCTGAAACGCTCATCTTCGCTCTCCAATCAGTCGAATGGAACGCTTCTAGTCGACTGGAAGAGATGATAGTCGACTGGAGTATCCTTTTCCAGCATGGATACTTGCAGTTTCTTATTCCACATCCATGTCTTACATGGGGGAAACCCTAGCAGCCACCACCTGTCGGTCAAACCCTTCATGCTTGTCATATATTCTCATCAGTACCAAGATAATCAACAAATCTGAAAACAACATGCATGAAATAAAAACACTTTCGTATCATGCAACCAAAAATCGTAAGCACATGTAATCCAAACATGCATATTTTCGATTATACAGAAGCCAAAATTGTGAACACATGTAATAAAAAACATGTATATTAACGATTATACAAAAGAACCTGGCTCTGATATCATTGTTGGATCGCGTACGGTCTGAGTATTCACAATACACCATGGAAAAATCATACAACAACATGATGTATAATCAAAAATACCAAGGATGTACGAAAATACCTTGTTTTCGTGAATAGGTTGCTTCTTTTTCGGTTCCAAGACACTGCAAACGCGAATGCCCTCTACCGGTATCCACACGAGTATGCACGATCCGGGCTGCGGCTATGGTGTGCTAGCACGTCCTGAAACGCTTTCCGAACACCGCTCTGATTTTTCTCTCAGATGGCGGCTAGGGTTTTCTGACAATAGTGTCTCTTCTACCTAATGAGACCTAAGCTTCTCTATTTATAGAGAAACCCTAATCCCATTGAGGCTCCAATAAGTTTCGGCCCATTATATCTTATATAATAAGAGCCTGACAACTTAATTCAATCTAGCCCAATAAATATATCTAAACATATTTATTCAACACCTAATAAATTAGGCCCAAGAGAATAAGCCCAGATTACATCACTCTTTCTGTGCGACCCTGTAGGCTCATTTGATGTTGGCAATGAGCTTGATCACACTTCAAGGCCCATAAGTCATAAGCGGCCTCTAACAAGACATTATGACTACCCAAATCAAATGAGGATCGATAATCTGATTTAACCTGTAACTATGGTTATAAACTCAAATCCTTTTGTAACATGATATCAAGATTAATCACAAGGCATGGTACATGTCAACCTTTGATTAATCATAGTTTCTTAATCTCCAAGTTGACTGATTATAATAAATGACATTTGATGACTCTTCATCAATTCATTTGAGCACGGCCATGCATTTCTTCAGTCACACTTATCAAGAGGCCTAAATGATATCTCTCTCATTTAAGAGAGGTACAAATCCCATCTACGTCATTCACATCCCTCCGCATGATTCATTTAGTGTCCAACATAAGACTATTTGTTATTCGGTTAAAAATAACTTAGTCTAATATCAAAACACTAAATTCCTCATGTAGGGAACCATGATGACTTCAGGTCAAAGGAATAAAGTCAAACCATATAAAGAATAACTAATGACATGAAACTGTTGGATCCCGTTATTGAAACCCAACTCTCTTGCGAAAAATCATGAAACTTAACTTGAGCGTGCACATCATCTTGAAGAGTTATTGAATTAAACTCTCATAGCCATCAATTTTTTTTTCTTTTTCATTCTTAATCCATTTAGGCATCATCTATCTTCATGCTTATAACAATCCAAAATTCACTTACAATATCTTCCATGGTGTGCCCAACAAACAGTCACTCTACTAGAACTCACTTTTCACTGCTTGCGGACGGAAAATGGAACACTTTAAATCATAATTTTAATTTGACTTCTTCATATAAATCATAGCTCTATATCTCTTGTTTATTTGAAGCAAGAATCACCTCAAACAGAGTTCTACAACTCAAGATATCATCAAAATACCATAATATGTTCATATCCTAAACAAGCCCTCCTATCCGACCTCTCCCTTGTTTTTATTCAAACTTTCTCAAATAAACTCCAAATGATACAAATTTTCATGGAGAGATACCTACATGTCTTAGGAATCCATTGTTTTAAGAATCGCTTCAATTGGAGGTCGGATGAGGGAGTTATGATCAAAAGAATTCAACATGTTCATTCCCCAAAATCAATTTGAACATACTTTGGCGCGATTGCCATAACTTTTTCTACAAATATCTAAATTCATTTTTTCTTATACCATTGGAAAGATAACATCGATATCTACAACTCGTATTAGAGGCCTCAAAACGATATTCAGCTTCAAAATTGGTCAAAAATGTAAATTACTAAAGTTGACCAGTGGCTGTCCGTTAAACGGACATGCATGTCCGTTTAACAGACACATACGGCCCAAACTGCACCAAACCATCCGAGAATGTCCGTTAAAAGGACATCCATGTCCGTCTAACGGACATGAGCAAGGGGAGGGGTCCTTTTGACCCGAGGCTGTCTGTTAAACGAACTTCCATGTCCGTTTAACGGACATGCGATTTCCAAAAACCTCTTCAACCTTTTTCCAATGTTTCTTACATCCAAACTACCATCCTAACCACTTATAATCTTCACATATATACTTATTCAAATGTCTAAACTCTTCGTAACAACTCAAACATCAAACTTAATTCATCAATCTCTCAATTATTGTCTTAAATAATTCATCAAAACCACAAACTCTCCTCATACATCACAGTTATCATGTTCATACACTCTATGAGACATCATAACTTACATCAATCCTATCTCTTAACTCCAACATCCAAACATTACAAATTTTATAGCGTCGAAAAGCTAAAAGGATCATCTAAAACTTATATGTAGACAACTTTGATCAATTTATCTAGATTTTTCCAGATTTTCCCTTGAATCAGTTCACAACATCATATCCCTATGAAAACTTGAACTTTGTTCCATTTCACTTCCTTTGCTAATACACCACCCCTTTTTATCCATTCAAATACTAATTTGAGTTCCTCAAATATTAATTATTCTTTTCCATAACATTTCAATTATAAGTAATGGTAACTCATTTCAAAGTCCATCAATTCATCAACTTCAATTTATTAAAAAACATCTCATGATTATCATCCTAACATTCCTATCTTTCTTGTCCATATTGCCTCACTTATATATATATATATATATCAATTCATACACATAGCTCATTAACTCCCATGGATCACTCTTTAAAATGCACTTAATCCCAATTTAAGCTCATCCTTAATTAGTCCATATTTCAACTCTACCTTAATCCATACCCAAATTCGCATTAAACTTTGACAATCATTCCTGCACAATTTCACAATTCATTTTCCCAAAACCATCACAATTCTTATTGTTCTTTTCCATAACATCTCATTGATGTGTATACATACATTTATACATATACATCATCCATTCATGCTCCACATTCATCGTATTCATCCATATACAAATTTACCTTTCAAAACATACATAATCCCATAACTTGACATTTTACAATCTTGAGTGGCAATCCATGCCACAATGCATTTCCAATATCAATATTGACTATCCAAAACATGCAGAACTCAATAATTCTCAAAATACATGTAAAACCTTAATTTACATCAATTAATCCAAAACATAACAAAACATGCAATTCCGGAGAAAAGTCTTGACTTTCACTCTGTTTTCCTGCTTATCACCTGTGAATGGGGAAAGAGAGTGGGGGTGAGCTCGAAAGCTCCGTGGGGAAACATGCTTATAATAAATAAGGAGCAAAACCATTCAAAAACATTCTTTACCATGGAAAATGCTTGTTGAGTTATAAAACGCATAATTCTTAAAATTCTTGTTGAGTCGTGAAACCCATATTTCTCAAAATCCTTGTCAAATAACCAAAACTCACAAACAACACAATTCCTGCATTTTCAACTTTCTCATAAATCATGAATGCATCAAAACTTATCACAATTCATAAACATATAAACACATCATAATGGTTTGGCAAGTCCACAATTCATGACGAACTACACAATTCCATAGAATGACCTTGTGTAGTCGTAAATTCTTGAGGAGTCCTAAAAGGAACTCCTTGTCACTTGCGGGCAGGCAGGAGAAGCCTATTCATGGTCAGCGTGCACGCGACAGTTTTTGGGTGGACTATACCTAACCCACATAACATGTAATCATGCTCTTGAAGAATGATTGCCCCAAATGGCAAAACTCTTGGAATTCTTGTTTTTCATAAGTCATGCAAATTTTCATGAATCCTTTCATGAGCATGTAACATTTCATATGCAAGGTCATCATCAATTCTCAATTCATCATCACAATGCATACACCAAGACATGCGGCACTATCACAAAACATTCCAAGGCAATAAATGCAACATGTGTAACAATTTCTCAAATCACTTAAAACCAAGCTTTGCATTACTTGTAATAATTTCTCAAATCATTTAAACAATGAATTTGAAATCATTTTATCATTTTGATATTTGAAAGCACATTATGGCTCATTATTCACTATAAACATGAAAACCCACCTTAAATTCTTGCTTATTCTTGGAAATCCAAAATCAATGGCTTCCTCCTTCTTGCCCTTGGAAAGGTCCTTAATAACCTTAACACAAACAAAATTCCATAAGTTTCCATTAAATTTGAAAAACCCTCAAATTTCTCTAATTATCACCTAAATTCCATAAACCCTAATCAATCTCTAATCTAACCCATCCATGGTTCATGTGGGTTAGAAAACTTCAAATCTATCTTAGAAACCCAAAACTCCAAAGGATTTCACCATCTTCTTCTTCCTTTTTAACTTTCTCTCTCTAGAACTTCTCCAAGAACAACCCTAACCATTTCTCAACAAAGAAGATGAAAAGTGGGAGAACTTACCTTAGAAAGCTTGAATCCTCTCCTTGATCCACGAAATTCCTTCACTTTTCTCTTGGATTTCCTTCTCTTCTTCTCTTCTTTCTTTCCCTCTTCTCCTCCACGACATCTCTCCCTCTCTTCTCTATTTTCTCTTGTTTTTCCTCTCATTTTCGTGAATCTCTTACCCTTACATACCAAGCCCACATGTCTTTTGCCCATAATACCCTCAATGAATGGCCTTGCAACACAAATGACTTAAGTTGTCTTCCCATTTTACCCTCCATGCTATTTACCACCCTAATACACTTAATTCAAGCCCTATGATCTTAGTCAAATTAACATGTTAATTAAATCCCATTAACATGCTAATTAATTTCCTCAAAGTCATCAAATATGACAAAGTCTCAAATATCATAAAATCATGCTTAACTTAGAACATTTTTCTAATAATCAAATTGAAGGAATTTGCTAGAACTTCCTTCTAGAGAAATGTTCCCCTATGTCTTAATTTCATAATGCCATAAAAATCATCCAATTTAGAGCACTACATCAAAAGTTATGCTCAAAACATGTCAGACATATCATTTTACTAACACATTTTCCAGTACTTTAATTCCATCCAAAATTAACCTTCTTAAGGGCCAAATTGAAACCTGATTCCTTCATAACAAATGTAACCCTATTCTTTTAGTTTAATCCAAATCAAAAATCATCTCGTTTGAATAACTAGGGATCAAGTTATGGCTAAAACACCGAAGCATACTCTATGAACATATTTCACTTGAAATTTCCTGTTCTTTAACTCCAACATATCACATAAAATCCATCTTATATCTATACCATATTTTTCATTTGAATTCCATTTCATGAATTCCTTATTTCTTTACACATGAATGATTTCCAATAATTCACTTAACAGTTCTAATTTCCATAAAATGTTCGGGGCCCAACAGAAACCATGTAGTATTCTTTATGTGGGTCGGTCCAATATATGTTCTCTAACATATATCTATGCTTCTAATTTTATATCTCATATCCATGATCAGTAAAACGTGATCATCAATCAGAACACATACTATTCTTAATTCATTATTGTTCCACCAATAATGATCGACCAGGGACAATCTAGAATAGTGTTATAACGCTTATGGTTTTACTATCAAGTCACATACTTAATGACATAAGTCTAATACCATTCATGAAATGTAAATCACATTACATAAACGAAATACATGCATATATGAAAGGAATACCTCATAATATATTATTAACAAGTCATAATGTTAATACATGAATTACAAATATCCATTGGCCTAGGGCACACTACTAACAATTGTTGCAATGGAAATGGAATTATGAATGTTTTGTGATTGTTGAAATTGAAAATTGTTGTAAATGGAATGAAATGGAAATAAAATTATGAAAGTTTTGTGATTGTTGGAATTGGAAATTGTTGGGAATGAAAAAACAATATTGAATGTTTTGTGATTGTTAGAATTGGAAATTGTTGGAAATGGAAGGAAGTGGAAATGATATTATGATTGTTTTGTAATTGTTAAAATTGCAAATTGTTGGAGTATATTTTGTGTTACTTATTATATATGTTGAATGTTTTGAATTGTTAGCTTTGTGATTATTACAAAATGAGCTATATTATATAAGATGGATATGTATATTGTCGTTGTGTATTGAAATTATGTGTTATTTATTTATGTGTACAGATAAATGGAAGGAAGTTCAAATACTCTCGATCAACCTAGTTTAGGAAGATATGGTGATCCAGCTTGGGCTCACGCTGGTTCGATTCCCGGTCAAAAGAATCATACCATTTGCTTGTTTTGTAACAAGCATTTGAAAGGTGGAGGAATCACCCGATTGAAAAGGCATTTAGCTAAGGTTAAAGGATATGTGGAAGCGTGTAAAATAGTAAGTCATGATGTGAAGTGGTAGATGAAAACATTGCTTGATGAACATCAATTTGAGAAAGATAGAAGGGGAAGATTGGATTTTGAAATTGGTAGTGGAAGTTTGTTTTCTAGTTTTCGTGGTGATTATGAAAATGTTGAAGGTGGAAGTGGTAGTGGTAGTGGTACTGGTAGTGGTACTGGTAGTGTTTTATCTCAGCCTCAGGATCCTGAAGAATCTGATGTGAGGAAGAGAAGAAGGCAGGTGACTAGTTTCTTTGCACCACAAACAACTCCTGGAGCCTAACCTTCAATTCGTAGTGCAATGCAATTAAGAGATGCGACTCACAATGTCGATATGGCAGTAGCTAGATGGTGGTATGATACAGGTTCGTCATTCAATGCTTCTCAGTTTTATTATTATCAACCTATAATATATGCAATAGCCACTTATGATCCAGGATACAAAGGGCTATCGATTGATGACTTAAGAGGTAAACTTTTGAGTTGTGTTGTTTCTGAAATTAGAAATTATTTGGCTAAAAGAAGAGTGAGTTGGGGTATTTATGATTGTTCAATTATGTGTGATGGTTGGACAAATATGATACAAGAGCCTATTATAATTTTTTTGGTTTATTCTTCAAATGGCTCTATATTTTTAAAATCTATTGATGCATCTGACCTTATTAGAAATGTTGAGACTTTGTTTGGGATATTTGATGAAGTTGCGAATGAAGTAGGGCCGGGAAACATTGTTCAGTTTATTACTGACAATGATTTTGCTTATAAAGCGACAGGGAAAATGTTACAGAATATCTATAATTCATTTTGTTGGACTCCTTGTGTTGCACATTGCATTGACTTAATGCTGGAGAATATAGGACATCCTAGATATTTTCCTGTTATTGATGAGACTATACAGAAGGCTAAAAAGGTGACAAAATTCATTTATAAATGTGCATGGGTTTTGAATTTGATGAGAAGATAATTTACCTATGGTAAAAATTTGTGTCGCCCTGCTGTGACAAGATTTGCAACAAATTTCTTATCACTTCAGTCTTTTGTGTCGATGAAGAAGGAGTTAAGACAAATGTTTACAAGTGATAAGTGTGTTGCATCTTAGCATGTTAGGTCTAATTCTGGAATGGAGGTTTGTAGTATTATACTGGAAGATAGAGAATTTTGGTCACAATATTAATTTGTTTTCCGAGTTTGTAAGCCTTTGGTGAGGGTGCTTCGGTTGACTGATAGTGAAGAAAAGCCAGCAATGGGTTACATTTTTGATGCCATAGAAAGAGCGACAAAAGCAATCAAGACCAATATGAAAAATAGGCCTTCTTTATACACACCATATCCTTCGATCATTAATGAGAGCAGGGAAAGACAACTTTCTTCTCCATCGTTTGCAGTTGGTACATTTTTTAATCCTAGTGTGTATTTTAGACTGGATCTTGTAAAATAAGCTGAAGTTAGTAGAGGAATGTTTTTCACAATTACAACAATTGTTCTTCATGATGCAATGCAAGATCTTTTAAGCTCACAAATAGAGCTTTATAAATTGTCTTATGGAGATTTTGAAATACCAATTGCTATTCAACAAAGAGGAAAACTGTCTCCAGGTATTACTTATTTTCTATTTCTTATTTGTTGAAAATTAATTATTACTTTATTTTGTTTATAACACTACTTTTTTATCTTATAACTTGCAGTTTCTTGTTAGGATCAATTCAGAAATTGTATTCCAGAATTGAAAAGCTTTGTGATTTGGATTTTAAGTCAATGTGTGAGTGCAACTGAATGTGAACAAAATTGGAACACATTTGAATTTATCTACTCAAAGAAAATGAATAGATTGGAGCATAAGAGGTTGAATGACTTAATTTATGTTTGTTACAATTTAAAGCTTCAGAAAAGGTATTATTTTCATTATTATCATTATTAATTTCGATATAATTTTTATAATTTTCTAATAATTAAAGTTAATTGTTTACTAGGAGTCTTAATAGCAGAAAAGGTATTATTTTCATTATTATCATTATTAATTTTGATATAATTTTTATAATTTTCTAATAATTAAAGTTAATTATTTACTGGGAGTCTTAATAGCACAAGTAGTTCAAATGATCCCATTGTTTTACTACCACCTCCCCGGAGAGGGCTGCTCTGGTATCTGGGGTTAGTGCTTCGATGCAGTGTTCATCACTACCCTTCTGGTCTTGTTCCTGGACTTCCGTTCCAAGAATTACTCATCCAACACAACAAAAGATAAAGATACCTAAGATGAAATCCTCTTCCTGTTAACTGGTTTCAGGATCACCCTAGGGTGATCCAACCCGTATCTATAATATCTATAAATGGGTGTGCCTTCATATTTCTTATAATCATATCGTATGTTGTTGACCGCATGGCTGGTGTTGACGGGTTTCATGGCTGGTCGAGAATTTTAAGACGGTTTTGATTTTCGTCACTGGATCTGACGAGGAAGAAATGTTTACGTAAAACGTAGAGCTTCTATTCAAGTTTTTCGATTTCTCGGTGAGACATATATTTCTGTTTCGTTTGTTTCGTTTTTGGGTAATGTCCCTTGTCTGGTTTTGGTAAAGACGTATAGGAGGTTGCCACTGGCTGGGAGAAGAAGCAACATAGGCGTTACTGTTACGATCTGGGCTTTTGCTTTATATATTATACATATACATATATCTCTATCTATGTAACGTCTGACGTTAAGTAGGCCAACGCCTCAGTGACCATGCATCAAGAGTAGGAGAGAGAGAGAGAGAGAGAAAGCGAGCTTGGGGGTTGATCAAAGTAGAGCTTCCGAGCATCCTCGTGTAAGCCCAAAGACGGTGGTGTACAGGGAAGAGCTTACTAAACCTTCGACGGATAGCTTTGCTGGATTACTTCAATATTTTTCTTACCTGTTTTTAGCTTTTCTCAGGGAAGTTGGAGCAAGTTCAAGCAACCGAAAGTGCCTCCTCAACATCTGAAAAGTTCAAGGGCTGTAGAACATGCATGCAATCTATTTTGTGTGACATCATATTCTCAATGATCCTCCATTTGAAGGTAATAAATAGTTGTATTGTTTTTGCTAATATATGCAGGACACGAGGACACTGCCCCAGACAGTTCCCAGGTGCGCATCGTTCACTTTGTGCATTTTAAGTTGTTTATTTGGATTCGTTAGCTGTTTCTTTCGTAGTATGTGTTGGTAATGGGGGTTATTTTCTTTAGTCGAAAGTTTCGGTCGGTTCTGGTGGTTGTTCATTAGTTGATTTGAGGAGGATGAAGCCCATGAGTTTTCCAGCGTATGTGTAGTTTTGGCAATCTTCTGCAGTGTTACTTTACTGTCCAGACTTCACCCACTCGTTTTTGTCTCTATAGTCCTCTCCTACTCTTTCATTTTCACCTTTTTCGACGGCGTTGGAACATTGGACATCACGCTGCGTATTTTGGCTAAGCGTCTAATATTTTGTGTCTGACGTACACCCTCTTTGAGCCGCCTGACATGTTCGCTGCGGTAAGAAAGCGGCGGCCTACTGTTCCTTGTGTGTATCGTTGATTGCCAACTTTAGATCCTTTCGCAGATATTTATTTGAGACATTCATGTCGCTATTTCTTTTCCTTCTACCTAAGTCTTAATCTTTTCGTAAAAGCCATCTAGACCAGAATCCACAGTTGAGGTTTTCTGAGAGACAAAGTTCTTCCTAACGTGTTTTGATATTTTTCCTTGCATTTTCTTATTGACCCAAACGACTTTTTCTTTCCCTACATACCCTTCCCATAGGCGTTTTCTGTCTTTCTTTGCTTGGATTTATTGTTAAATATTGCTAAACCTTTTTTTAAACTAACTTTACCTTCTGTCGTATCAATTGTTTCATTTTTACTATTAATTTTAGTATTATTTTACTTATCGTTATCATTATTCTTCTACTTTTACCTGTTTACTGAGTTTATCATTACCTTTAATTTTCTCCCTATTTTCTTTAGTCTTTTATTGTTTTTATCCAAGTTATTGGATTATTCATGTGTTCTTCATTATTTTTATTCTTCTTAGGAGTTTAGTGAGATTATTATTATTGGTAGTATTCTACTATTAATACCCTTTTCCTGAGTCTCTTTTTAGCTTTAGTTTTTCATTATTATTTTCTTATTAGTATTTTATTAAAATTTGCTTATTAATATTACTTTTCTACTATATTATTATTATTATTATTATTATTATTATAGATTAGTATTATTAGTATTGTTTACATTTATTTTCCTATAACTTGAGTTTTGGGTATTTTATCGGTACTATTATTTTGTTATAATCATTATTATTAGTTTAATCTAATTTAGTAGATTTATATATACTTTTATATTTTATATATACTTTTACTTATATTATTATTATCATTATTACTATTATTATTATTATTATTACTTAGTGTATCATTGTCTTTCATTTCCTCAGTAGTATCTTTAGTCTTTTATTCTTTTATCCAAGTTATTTGATTATTCTTTTTTCATTATTTTTATTCTGCTTAGGAGTTTAGTAAGATTATTGTTATTTTAGTATTGTTAGTGGTATTCTACTATTAATACCCTTTTCCTGAGTCTCTTTTTAGCTTTAGTTTTCAGTATTATTTTTCTTATTTGTGTTATATTAAAATTTTATTATTCTTCTTTTTCTACTATTTTTATCAATATTATTATTATCATTATTATTAGTATTTTGGGATTAGTATTATTATTACTGTTGGCATTTATTTTTCCTATACCTTGAGTTCGGGTATTTTTATCGATACTTTTTTAATTATCATTATTAGTTTAATCTAATTTAGTAGATTTTATATACTTTTATATTTTATATATACTTTTACTACTACTATTACTATTATTATTATCTTTTATTTTATTTTGTTTTATTTTCACTTTCATTTTATTTTATTTTATTTTATTATTTTTATTATAATTTTCATTATTCGATCATTTTATTTTATTTGTATTTATTTATTTATATTGTTTTTCTTCTAGGTGACTATACTTTAGTTTTGTTGTTAGTACTAGGGTCGGATTTTTAGAGGCTCCTCAGACGTAGACCTGAGGGACAGGTGTAGGCTCGAGATAAGAAGGATGCATTCAATTCGCACGGTTGGGACAAGTGCGTGCTGGTCAGTGTGTGCAATAGGCCAAGAAAAACATGACGTGGACGTATTAAGATTCGGCTCTTGGAACATTGGGACCCTGACGGGTAAGTCCTTAAAATTAGTGGACATTTTATACAAGTATAGGATACACATAGCCTATATTCAGGAGACCAAATGGTTTGGAGCTAAAGCGAAGGAGATAGGAGGTTTCAAACTATGATATTCGGGAAGTACTCGGAAGCAGAATGAGGTAGGTATCCTGGTGAGCAAGGAACTTATAAGTGGAGTGGTGGGGATTATAAAGGTCAATGATAGGATTATGGTGGCTAAAATAGTTGTTAGCAATGTGGTTCTCAGCGTTGTTTGTGCGTATGCACCGTAAGCGGGTTCAGACGAATAACAAAAATGTCTGTTCTGGGAAGCGCTAGAGGGGATGCTGCAACAATTCGTTGATACGGAACAAATCATCATTGGTGGTTACTTTAATGGGCATATAGGGGCAGGTACGGATGGTTATACAGGAGCACATAGGGGCTTCGATTACGACATTAGAAATGATAACGGGATTGCATTATTGGACCTGGCCATAGCGTATGAGTTAGTCATCGCTAATTCCCTTTTTCAGAAAAATGTAGCGCACTTGGTAACTTTTCAAAGTAGCACCTCCAAGACACAAATAGATTATCTTCTTATCAAGAGAGGTGACAGATCATGGTGCAAGGATTGCAAAGTATTGTCGGCTACATGCATATCGACTCAACAAAAATTGTTAGTTCTTGATTTTGGGATTAAAGGATGGAGATCACAGTCTTTGACCCCGCATTATCTTAGAATTAAGTGGTGGAGACTAAGGGGGTCCAAGATGGAACAATTTAGGGCACAGGTTCGATCAAATGCAACATAGTCTGTGCGCGGGGATACGAACCTGATGTGGGAGGGGATAACATCTGTAGTGCGTGCAACGACTACCGATCTCCTAGGGGTATCCAGAGGGGCCCCTAAAGGGCAAGGAGGTGGGTGGATGGAAGGTTGGTGGTAGTCAGACGAGGTCCAGGGGACGGTTAAGGCAAAGAAGAGAGCTTTTAAGGATCTTATAGATAGTCCAACGGAGGCGGACATGGAAATTAACATAGTAAGGTATAGATTGACAAAACGGAAGGCTAAGAAAACTATCACAGTGGCTAGAGGGGAAGCATATGAGATGATGTACAGGGATTTGGATACGTTTAGTGGAGCACAAAAGATTTTCAAGCTAGCACGTGATAGGGCACGTGGTGCGAATAATTTCAACCAAGTTTGTTGTATACGTGATGAAGCCGGACAGGTACTCACAGAGCCCCAAGCCATCAAGAGGAGATGTCAGATATACTTCCATGACCTGTATAACGAAGAGTTAGTGGGCAACATAGAGTTAGGAGAACCCTCTATGGCAGATCATGCTCATGATTGGGGCACATGGGGTAAGGATTACGAGGGGTGAAATTACAAAGGTGTTGAGAGAGATGCAGAGCGGTAGGGCAATAGGGCTAAACGAGATCCCTATAGAGGTATGGAAACGGATAGGAGTTGCCGGTATTACATGGTTAGTTCAACTCTTCAATGTGATTTTAGAGTCAGCCAAAATGCCGGATGAATGGAGATTAAGTAAGTTAATCCCCTTATACAAAGCCAAAGGAGATATCCAACAATGTTACAACTAGAGAGGCATCAAACTAATAAGTCATACCATGAAGCTGTGGGAGAAGGTAATCGAGAAGAGGATCCGGAGGGTTGCTTCTATATCGATCAACCAATTCGAATTTATGCCTGGTAGGTTTACAACAGAAGCGATACATCTACTCCGTAGACTTATGGAATGCTACAGGGAACTAAAACGACATTTGCATATAGTCTTTATTGACTTGGAGAAGGCGTATAAAAGGGTCCCTAGAGACCTCTTATGGAGATGTTTGGAAGCTAAGGGCATTCCTATCACCTATGTTAAAGTAATTAGGGATATGTATGAAGGTGCACTAACTAGCGTTAGGACGGTAGGTGGGGACACGGAAGCGTTCTCTATCAGTATGGGTCTCCACCAAGGATCATCATTAAGTCTTTTGTTGTTTACATTAGTGTTAGATGAGATTACCAAACATATTTAAGGAGAGGTACCTTGGTATATGTTATTTGCAGACGATATTGTCCTAGTGGACGAGACCAAGGAATGAGTCAATGCCAAGTTAGACTGCTGGAGAGAAGCGTTAGAATCGAAAGGTTTTAAGATGAGCAGGTCTAAGACGGAGTATTTATAATGTAACTTTTTAGGAAACCAAGTGGAGCATGAGGTGGCAGTTACAATTGGTACCGACGTCATATCACAGAGGACGAGTTTTAAGTATCTCGGGTTTGTCATTCAAAGTGATGGTAACATCGATGCTGATATTGTACATCGTATTAGATTAGGCTGGACCAAATGACGAAGTGCATCAGGGGTTTTATGTGACAAGAAGATTCCTTTAAAACTTAAAGGGAAGTTTTATAAAACGGTGATTCGTCCAACCATGTTATATAGGGCGGAGTGCTGGCCTACTAAACGTAGGCATATCAGACAGTTGTTGGTAACAGAAATGCGTATACTTAGGTGGATGTGTGGTTTTTCCAGGAGAGATAAAGTTAGGAACTGGGTGGTGAGAGAGAGACTACGGGTAGTCAGCTTTGTAGACAAGTTGAGAGAGACTAGACTTCGGTGATATGGACATGTGCGGAGGAGGCCCTCCGATGCTCCAATACGGAGCTGTGAGGGCATAACACTTAGTGACTATAAGAGGAGGAGAGGGAGGCCGTACAAGAATTGACGGGAAGTGATCAAGGCGGACACGTCAGAGATAGCTCTTAATGAGGTAGTTGCTCAAAATAGAAAAGTTAGGCGTGATCGGATAAGGGTAAAGGATTAACCGTTCCAATTATCCAATCCCCTTACATGGTGAGTGACAAAGAGGGATGAACTGATATAATACTAGGTCCTCGCAGATCTATCCTCCTTTAGGTATTCTCCATCTTTTTTTTTCTTTTTATTGTTTCTGTATACCACATCATTCTTATATTGTCTCATTTACATGCGGGTCCACCGAAAATAACCTCTCTACTCTATAGGGGTAAGGCTGCGTACTATCGAACCTCCCCAGATCCTGCTTCATTGCGAAATTTCAGACTGGGTGATGATAATGAATTGGGTTTGGAAGATAATCTTGGATGGGAAAGTATTGACTTGTCATTTGGTGCATTAAATTTGAATGATAATGATGACAAAGCTCCTCTTAATGATGAGGATTTTGTACCAAATAATCATCGGGGTCAGTGCAGTTCTAGCGGATACCCTCCTATTGACGATTGAATTTCAGGTTTTTATATTTCCTCTTTTTTTAATTTTACTTGTATTTGATTATCAAATTTAAATTGTATATATGTAATGTAACTGTAATATTTTTATTTCAGATTTAACTTCTACTTGATTGTTTCTTCGTCATTAACTCTTTTATAATATTTATTATTCTTTTTATCGAATGTTTTGAATCTTTTGATGTAATATCATTTATTAAAATGATAAAATTATATTATTGTAATATTTTAAATACTTTGTATTATTCTTAATTTTATAATTATATAATAATGATTGTCTTTGTTTATATTAATTGTGGTTATTATTTATATGTAAAATATTTAAAATTATTGTTATTTTATATTAATTGTCATTATAATTTATTATTAAAATTTTGAAAGCATGGTTGATGTAAGCAGAAAACTAGTAAAATATACAATACAATTGTATAATATACTAATATGAATTATTTTGTAATTTTTAAAAATTTAAGAGACTATTTCATAAATTTATAAAATTATCCGAAATGATATCCCATGAAAGAATGCAAATCTACAATTCGTTCCAAAACTCAATCATGTACTGAGCTCAGTATAATATTCATAACTTTGGGTCGGGCTACCAAAACCACTTATATTTAATGAACATAATGAGTAAAGATAAATCAATGCACTCAATTCTTACTCTCACAATAAACACTTTACTCTGGTATCAGTAAGGGGTTGTTAATTATATATTTATTAATAGGTAATATTGATTGTTAAATATAACTTATATATTCCTGGGTTTTATTCTTAGTATATGAATAATAATTAACTACTTTTATAATAAATTAAAATTTTGTAATTTTAATTAACATTATAAAATATTTAAAAATTTGAATATAAGTTACCTTTATTTTAAATAGCGCTGATGGAATAGCCTGTACTGCGGCGTTCGGGAAGTGGCACAGCAGACTTCAGAGATCAACGCAAACTTTCTCAATGCTCTGCCAACAGCAACGTCGATGGAGAAACGCATGCGGGTTTTTCTGAACAAGATCTCTATAGTCTCAAGCACTGTAGCGACAATCATAGTGATAATACTTGTTCTTCACAAGCCCAAGACCTGTGTCCCTAGTTCCACATCCAACATCAAACCCCATCTCAAATTCCCCACATCCACCTGCGACCCTTCTCTTAGTCGCCCCCACCTCTCCCTTTCCAAGAAAAACCACCGCCTCTGGTTCTCCAAGTCATGGCTCTCTCAGGTCGCCTCGTACACTACGTTTTTTCAAAGCCTCCACATTTTGCGCAATCACTCCCGAGTCCTCTGCGTCTCCTCCGGCGCTGGTCACGACGTCATGGCTCTCAACAACATGGGAGTCGTTGACGTCACCGGCGTCGAGTTGGTGGATTCTTTGCCTCTGGTTAAAAGGGCTGACCCCAATAACTTGCCTTTCCCCGATGGGATATTTGATTTGGCTTTCAGTGCCCATTTGAAGGAAGCATTATTCCCTGTGAGGTATGTGGGAGAGATGGAGAGGACGGTTAGGAGGGGCGGGGTTGTGGTGGTAGTGTTGGATGAGTGTGAGGGGGACACGGTGGACGGGGTTGTTGGGATGTTCAACAGGTCCATGTTTGTTGGGGCTGATAATGTTACCTTGATTGGATCGAGGATGACCAGGATTGTCATGCGGGTTACTGCTTCAATTTCTTCCTCATCACTGTCTCATGGCAAGCATTAGGAATCGGTATTTTAATCTAGCCGTCTCTTATACTCAGAATAGCTAATATTCAGAATTTATATTTGCATCGGATTCGTTTCTACTGGGGGTTTGCGTAGGGTAGCTTATAATATGTTTCTCTAGACTGGTACTAATCGTGCTGTCCTCACAGAATTCAGATTTAGCATTGTGCTTTCGGTTATTTCCAGTTGTCCTGTTTTTTGAGTTCCTTTTACTGAAATGGAAACAAAGCTAATTATGCTAACAAAATATTGGAACCAACATCCTGATAATCGAGTTAAAACTGTTGTTTCAGTCACATTAAAAGCGATTGTAGTAGTAAATGAAACTTAGTAGGAATGATTTGCCTTTGTTCCTTGAAGAAGATTATCGGCAAGAGTCTCCATCCTGCTCTGACCTTCTGATATGTTGCATTTTCAAAATTTCTTTTCTGCAGGAGTTGATTAAAGGTATTATGGCGTTCTTGTTTTAGTAAAGGCACCATTTAGGTCTGAGCAATCTGTTTACAACAGAATTCCCTTCAATGCTGATAGGGAAGGAAGCTGCTATCTGTTGGGTAACGCTTAAGCTTACAGCTGTAACCACTGGTTTCTCTAAAAGCTTTCCTTTAGAGACTAAGCTGTGGAGCACAAAGTCATCCAATTGTAATTGGTGTTTGAAAGATGGGAGAACCATTTTATTGATCAACTATTTAAATGTGCTTCTTTATTTTTCATCTGAAATTTCAACAGTCATTTAGGGAACTGTATAGTTCCATCACCTTTTGCTTTGAGCCTTTTGTTCCGTGAATATGCAAGGATAATTTATTCAGCACAATATTTAGTTTCTTGGAATACTTTTCTAAGAATAAGGAGATCTCAATCATTATGATGCCGGTTTGTTTAATTGTTGTTTTATATGTTTTTGCAGATATACTATCCCCAAGGTATCTGAATGAATGGAAATTGTAGGAACTTTATAATTTCCGTTACTTCTTTGGTTGTTAAACAGTATCTTTTACTTTTGTTCCGAATGAGGAGCTTAACATAGGTAAGGGAAATTTAACAGTTCTATCTTCTGCAAATGCGCATCGTAGCAAATAATAGAAGCAATCTTCTGCAATGACTTTAAAATTCTGGGAGACAAACAAGGATTGTTAACATAGACCTTTTATCATTGAATAAAACCTGGTTAACTGAGGTGGTGCACTTGAGAGGTCAGAAAATGGTTCTGTTTCCAGCTTCCTTGTGTTTGTTTTTGTTCTTTTAATTTTGTGCTGGTATTCTGGTCTTTGAAATCCGAAAGTTACTGGTATTCTGGTCTTTTGTGCCTAGAATCCTATCTTCCATTGGTTGTTTGCCAAAATCAGACAACGACGTGGAGTAGAATATTTGTGATGAGTGGATGATGTTGATTCTGATATCATTATTCTCTTTTGATTTTTATAACGTCCACATCTCATTGATGCTTGGGATGCATTCTCTAGTGCTGCTGCCTTAGGAGTTCGGAAATCTACAATCTAGGTAATCTCCATTTGGTTATCATCGAACCAATACTTCTATCCATTTCAAGACAGCCTGTGTTTTACATGGTAATAAACATGGACAATTGCAAGATGCTGGAAGCTAACAAGCCTGTTGAACCTTTTTATATGAAACCACTATATTACTCTAGTGCAGGTCCACTTTATTTTTTTTACGTGGTTTAAACTTTGAAGTATCCCCAAATAATTTGTTGCTATTTGTTAGAATGAATTTTTTTTAATAGAAATGAGTATTTATTGAAACAGAATCTTTGAGGATACTAATAGGTCTGTAATCTACATATTATTTAAAGTTAAATTACTTCATATTTGTAACGTTTATAGCACAATTTATATGGATTGTATGATGTTTTGTATATTTAGTTCATTGTCTTATAGGTGATGATCTTGAGGAGAGAGTACATAATTTAGTGAAACTTTCTCCACTGTTATCCGGTCGAGGAGATATTTGAGTCATTTAGAAAGTAAGAAGATGGACAACAACTTTATAGAAGACATTGGAAGCCAATTCGAATTTGAAGTTGTCAAAAAGTGGATAAGTTAGTGTTAAAAGGCATAATAGGTTCTAGACTTGCAAAAAAGATAGGCATTTGTCTTTTGCCAGTTCAGAAAGGTTGAAAAATTGAACAAGACTAGCACAAAACTGTCACTGCTCTGGGAAGAAAGTTACAAAGCTAAAAATGACACCAGTGTTAATGTTGGTCTAGCGTTGATTCTCGTGCATAATTTTTAAGGATATACTAAAATTTAAGTAGTCCGGGACTTTATTTTTAAAAATGAAATGAGTTATTTTAAATTTGTTGAAGATAAGATAATCAGTAACTTAAAAATGAGGAGGAACCACCCAACTATTACCATAGACGAATTTGATAGCTCTTTTACTTTTTAGTATTCACTGCATTGCATATTAATTAAATCGATCGTCTTTGAAAGACTTAGTGATAACGACCCGTGGGTCGATCGGTTCGTTCTACAAATATCATTCCTGTACCTATGCCAAGCCCAGATTCAATCCACGATCTCCTTGACCCATCCGCATGTAAGAGTCTCCCATGCACACGTAAAGACCTAAACCTAACTATTGCTTCATATATAAAGTATAATTCTACCATAATGAAGGTACGCATGATCATAACCCTAGTTTTCTCTGCTTACGGCGATCTCACCTTCACCAAAAGACTGACTTGAGCGTCGGAGGGGCTTATTGGGAAACAACCTCCGACGTGCCTTCTTTGTTTTGCAGGAATCTCACGTCGAAACTCTCACGTGAAGAAACCGACTCATGGATCCAAACAAACGCATACGTCTGATTTAGCCAAGATCATGAGAACCAATTGGCACCTGGTGGGGCCACATCGAGGCACGTCGCCCGTAAACATCGATCGGTCGCGTAATCTAACCTTATGTATGCCATTATCGCGACTCTAGCGTTCTGAAAGGATAGGTTCTGACTACTGCAACCACATCGCTGCACATCATCTTTCTCGCATGTAATCTTGAACCAATGATCAGCCGCAACTCAAGACTTGGAGCAAGAAGAGCAGGCGTAGCTTTGGAGGATAACGCTACACTCAATCGTGCGAATTTCCAACACCAATCGGATCTGAGATCCTCCTCCGCTAGTACCGCCTCTCTTGCGAAAGCAGATTGAGGCGGTGATCTGTTGATTCGCCAGATTTACAATCTCGGTAAACCTGTGATGAGTCTGCTCAGCGGCAGATCGCACGGCGGATCGGCGTAATGACCGATCGCCACCCTACCGAGGCCCTAGAAAAATCGTGGACGATCGGATCAATCGGCGATGAGCTTCGCCAGATCACCCGACACCAAGATCTGACTCTCCCTTTACTCCGAATCTTAGATAGTCTCCGACGCTTGGCACTAAAATACCGGCGCTCGAAAAGTACCTTTGGAAAGACCGACCCCTCGATTACCTCTGAGACTTTCGATCGATGATGAATCAGACTGCGTTCAGGCGCCATTCGGTCTGAGCTTTCAGACTGACCTTTCAAAAGGGAGCTCGACGGTGGTTGATAGCTTACCTCCGAGTCAGTATTCGTGCTTTGAGGACTTTAGATTGCTATTCCTCAACCAGGTTAAATCCTGAAATGGCGGCCGCGAAGACGGCCTTGGAAGTAATCTGATTGACCTGAGGAGGAACGAGAGCTATGAGAATTCATCACTCGGTTCAATAATGAAGCGGTCGAGGTCCCGACCTCACTTGCTCGTCAATGTTAGCGGCGCTTATGAACAACACGAGGATGAAGAGTTCAAAAGTCGTTAGCCCTCGATCGGCCCGTCCGTTCAGAAATAAGAAACAGGCGGATAGGTACATTCAACGAAGAAGTGTTGAAAATACGAGGCGTCGGACGGATGATCGCCGCCAAATACAGAGCGAGTGGTCCACTGAGTGACAAAAAGCCCGGTCGAGTGGAGAAAGCCAACCGTCGGCAGGGATATCGACAGAGTTCACCCCGCTCAATGAGACGATATCTTGAAGTACTCGCTGACCATAAGAGCGGACGGGAAACTATCAAGAACCCGAAAAGATGAAGACTCCCTCGAGGATAGAAAACTGATTTATATTGCCATTTCCACAAAGACATCGGTCATGACATGGAACATTGCCGGCAGTTGAAAAGAGAGATCGAATCCCTCATCCAAAGGGGAAGGTTGAGCTGATTTGTGAAGCACGAGCAAAATACCGACCGAGAGCGATCCAGAGTGCGAGCCGACAGAGATGCTGGGTAACGAGATGACCGACCGGTAAGGGTCATTAATATGATATTTGGTGGAAACGCAGCGGGGGGATCCACTGCTAAAGGAAGAAAGAGATATGCCAAACAGGTCGACAAAGACTCGTCAATCAAAAGAAAGAGAGAGAACGACGGGATGATATCGTTCGACGGGTCTGACCTTGATGGTGTAAGTTGTCCTCATGACGACGCGCTTGTCGTAAATCTAAACATGGACGGCAACGAGGTGAAGCGGGTAATGATTGATACGGGTAGCTCGATCGACTTATTGTATTATGATGCCTTCAAGCAGATGGAGTTACCCGAAGATTGGCTACTACTTATAGACGGACCTATCAAAGGGGTAACTGGAGCCTCAGTCTACTTATTCGCCCGAGTCTACTTAAAAGTGAAATTCGGGCAAAGGCCGTGTCAAATAGAGAGGGACGTCGAATTCCTAGTCGTGAAGTTCTAAGGGGCATACAATGTAATAATCAGACGAGCTACCCATAACGCCCTCAGAGCGGTCGTCTCCACCTATTACCAAACGATGAAGTTTCCAACGCCCCGAGGAGTTGGTGTTGTTAGAGGTCAACAGAGAATCGCTAGAGAATGCTATTTGGAAGAGACAAAAACATTAGACGGGGCGGTGGTATTGACGAGCTCTCTTGACGTGAGAGTAGATGAAGAAACAGAAAGATTGAATCCTGTCGAAGAAACGCAGCGGGTCGTATTGGATGAAGCAGATGGCTCCAAATTTACGAATCTAGGTTCCGAGCTTTAGAAGGACCTGGTTAAAGAAATCACAGATTGCTTGGTGGAGAACAGATCGGTCTTCGCTTGGGTACCGAGCGATATGTCTGGAATTTCTCGATCGGTCGCTTCGCATTCCCTTGCTATTCGACAAGATTACAAGCCGGTTAGGCAAAAGAAGCGATGACACTGCAAGGAGCGACAGGAGGTGATCGAGAAAGAAATAGAGAAACTGCTCGGAGCCGGGTTCATCCGAGAAGTCAAGTACCCCGAATGGCTCGCCAACGTGGTGTTGGTAAAGAAGAAGAATGGGAAGTGGAGAATGTTCATCGACTTTACTGACCTGAACAAGGCATGTCCAAAGGACAGTTTCTCCCTGCCCAAGATCGACCAGTTAGTAGACTCCACCTCCAGACATGAACTTCTCAGTTTCTTGGATGCTTTCTCGGGCTACCATTAAATTCAGATGAGCCTTGAAGACGAAGAGAAGACTGCCTTCATAACCGACCAGGGCACATATTATTACCAAGTAATGCCATTCGGCTTGAAGAATGCGAGGGCCACTTATCAGCGGCTCGTCATGGAAGTCTTCAAAAAACAGATCGGTCGGTCTGTTGAAGCTTACGTAGATGATATGGTAGTTAAAAGTAAGACGGCTGCCAAGCACGCGGGAAATCTAAACGAAGTCTTCCAGACCCTTAACAGATTTCAGATGAAGTTGAACCCAGAAAAATGCATCTTTGGTGTGGCATCAGGAAAATTCCTAGGATTCATGATTACTCAACGAGGAATTGAGGCTAATCCAGAGAAGATCGAAGCCATCATCCAAATGCCCTCGCCGCAATGCTTGAAAGAAGTACAAATATTGACCGGTCGAATAGTCTCTCTAAGCAGGTTTGTTTCCAGATTGGGAGACAAGTGCCTCCCATTTTTCAAAATTTTGAGGAAAGCAAATGCGACCCAATTCCAATGGCCAAATGAATGCGAGAAAGCTTTTCAACACTTAAAGCAATACTTGTCTAGCCCGCCTATCCTGTAAAGCCCGGTTGAGGGGAAGAATCTGATTTTATATTTGGCAGTTACGGAAGGGTCAATCAGCGCAGTACTTGTTCGATCAGAGGGAAATGAGCAACGCCCGATTTACTACGTCAGCAAGGTGTTGACCGGACCGGAAACGAGGTATGCACCTATAGAAAAACTAGCCTTCTCCTTGATAATGGCATCCCGGAAGCTAAGACCCTACTTCCAAAGTCATACCATTAAGGTATGGACCGACCAAACCCTCAGGCAGTGCCTTCAAAAGCTCGAAACTTCGGATTGACTAATAAAGTGGGCGGTAGAGCTGGGAGAGTTCGACATACAATACAAGCCTCGGACGACTATTAAGGCACAGGTGTTGGCAGACTTCATCGCAGAGATGAGCCAACTCAGCTCGAAGGATGAGCATTTCCCTGCCTGGAGCTTGTTCGTTGACGGGTCGTCCAACTCTGAAGGATGCAAAGCAGGAGTGGTATTAATCGACCCGCATACGGAAGAGAAGGTGGAATATGCCCTTCAGCTAGAATTCAAGGCCTCCAATAACGAGGCAGAATATGAGGCTCTGATAGCCGGCCTCCAACTAGCTAAGGAAATGGAGGTAAAGCACCTAAAGATATATAGCGATAGCCAAGTGGTGGTCGGCTAAGTCACTGGACAGTATGAAGCCAAGGGGATCAGCATGATCGAGTACTTGGAGCTAGTAAAGCGGGAGTTAAGTAATTTCGAGCAGTACTTGATCAACAGGATAGAACGAGCTCAAAATGCTAAAGCGGATGCGCTCTCCAAAATGGCCTCAGATCGAGACGCCAAAAATAACATTCTAGTCGAACGACTAGATCGTCCTAGCATTCAAAAAGCCAAGGAAGTGCTTGAGGTAAATATCGGTCGATCGGGTTGGATGGAACCTATTAGACGGTATCTCCTAGAGTGGACACAACCGGAAGAAACCTCGGAGGCCAAGAGATTGAGAATAAAGGTGGCCGAATACACGATCATAAACGATACCCTGTACAAGCGATCTTATGACTGGCCACTGCTGCGATGCTTGAATGAGGAAGAGGCAGAACAAGCAATGACTGAAGTCCACAAAGAAATGTGTGGCAACCACGTAGGAGGTAGAATGTTAGCCCATAGGCTGATCAGACAGGGATATTATTGGCCGACGATGAGGAAAGACTGCCAGGAGAAAGTCGACCGATGTGAGGCCTGCCAGAAAAATAGCAGCCTGTCTCACCAACCGACCGAGAGGATGAAAATTGTGAGTCATCCTATCCTCTTCGCTCAATGGGGGATGGATATACTGGGGCCTTTCCCTCTCGGTCCCGGACAGAAGAAGTTCTTGATAGTGGCAATGGAGTACTTCACCAAATGGGCCGAAGCGGAAGCGGTCGCTATAATCACCGAGCAGAAGGTGGAAAGTTTCGTAAAGAAAAATATACTAACCTGCTTCGGGATGCCTATGGTGCTGGTAGCAGACAACGGTTGACAATTCTATAATGACAAGTTCAAAGATTTCTGCGACCGACTAAAGATAAGGCTACAGTTGACCTCCGTAGCCCACCCCCAAAGCAACGGTCTTGCGGAGAACACAAACAAAAAGATAATGAGTGCTCTTAAGAAGCGCCTAGACGGACGAAAGACTTGGGTGGAAGAGCTTGATGAAGTACTGTGGGCGTACAGAACCACACCAAACGGAGCCACAGAAGAGACACCATTCAGGATGACCTTTGGGGAAGAAGCCTTAGTCCCCGTAGAAGTGGTGTTGCACAACAAAGGGTGACGAACTATGACGAAGAGCGGAATAATGAAGCCCGTCGATCCGAGCTCGTGCTCCTCAGTGAAGACAGAGATAGGGCAGCCGCTCGTTCAGAAGTCGTCAGTGAGCGGCAAGTTCTACAACGAAGAGTAAAAGCGAGCGACGTAAAGGTCGAGTGCATACTGCGAAAAGTCGAGGCGGCTGGGAAACACCCGGAAAGCTCGGACAGGCATGAGAAGGACCCTATCAGGTGATCAAGCAAGTCAGGCATGACTCTTACATCCTACGCGATGCGAATGGGAAAACTCTACCGAGGCCATGGAACTCTCGAAACCTGAAGGCGTTCTACCAGTAGATAAGTTTTATTTTAGTTAATGTTTGTTCATTACTGTTTTTGTACAAAACCAGTGGGTACCTTTTTCCTGTCCCTGCCAGACAGGTTTTTTAACGGCCCACGCCCTCATTATCGTTAATAAAGGGACTTTTAGATTTCCTGGCAAAGAAAAAATTTCATTATATTCGGCAAAGCGCAGAAAATCTCACCAGGCATCGCTCGACCTCGACATAGATCGACTACGGTCGATCGGTCGCCAAGACAAGATCCTTGGGACCATCTCTAGGCCTCGACATAGGTCGGCTACGGTCGATCGGTCGCCAAGACAAGATCCTTGGGACCATCGCTCGGCCTCGACATAGATCGGCTACGGTCGATCGGTCGCCAAGACAAGATCATTGGGACCATCGCTCGGCCTCGACATAGATCGACTACGGTCGATCGGTCGCCAAGACAAGATCCTTGGGACCATCGCTCGGCCTCGACATAGATCGACTACGGTCGATCGGTCGCGAACAAGATCGCTGGGACCATCGCTCGGCCTCGACATAGATCGACTACGGTCGATCGGTCGCCAAACAAGATCCTGGGACCATCGCCGGCCGACGACACGAGATCGACTACGGTCGATCGGTCGCCAAGACAAGATCCTTGGGACCATCGCTCGGCCTCGACACAGATCAACTACGGTCGATCGGTCGCCAAGACAAGATCCTTGGGACCATCGCTCGGCCTCGACACAGATCGACTACGGTCGATCGGTCGCCAAGACAAGATCCTTGGGACCGTCGCTCGGCCTCGACTATAAGTCGACCTTGATGCCGGCGGGCCATGAGCAACTTCATCAAATCCCACTACACATCGAAAACAAAGAACATAAACACGGAAAATGACTTCAAAAAAATGGAGGACAAAAAATAAAGATTTAATTCCTTTGAATTCGCCTTGTCCACAAGTCCGACCAGGTGAGCCCTAAAATTCAGCAGAAGGAGAAGCTTCGAAAGTCGGCGGATGCACAGAGGAAGCCTCAGAAGCAGGCGGAGCAGGGTCTAAGGGGGCAATCGGAGGAATACCCTCATGAGGAAGCTCTTCCCCTTCAGAGCTAAGATCCAACTCCTCGTCCAGAACAACGGTCCGCTCCCCCGCGGCCCTCTCCTTGATTCCCTCCAACGAAAGGCCGAGAGCAGGAAGCAGCGGCTCGGCATAATCTTCAAATGAAGGCCGCTCCGACCCCTCGGGGAAGTGAATCTCATGGCACCTTTTCAAGACGTCGCAGGCGAGCTCTAGGCATTTCGCGTTCAGATTTCTTCTCTTCCACCATTTGATCACCTCGATTCTTTTCCTCTTAACGGAGCATCGTAACTTCCTCAACACATCCTCGGTCCTGCGCCTGTCCTCCACCGCTGCATGACAGTCTTAGAGGAACTTTTCTTTAAGCTTCCTCTTCGACTCTATTTTCTTCTCCAAGACCTCACACACCTTGACCAGCGCGCCCTTCGCTGCTATCGCCCTGATCTTCTCCTCCTCCCCCGTAGCAAGTTGAGCCTCCAAAGCACTCATTGCTTCCTCCCGAGATCCCTTCTCCTCCTCCAAGGAAGAGTTCTGAGCCCGTAAGAGGTCTCTCTCCTCCTTCACCCCCGAAAACTCGTCCTTCAAAGCCTTCACCTGGTCGTGAAGGTCCTGGACTTCCCGGTCTAGAGCCTCCAGACGCTGCACCACCCCGAAGGTCATCACTGCACTCCGTATACTGCTGCGAATGAGCTGAGACCCCAACTCCAGATTACTCTTCCTGTCCATGGTCCGCTCATCCACAGGAGGAACAATCCTTTCGACAATATGACGGGACACTTCGAGGTCCCCGATCGAGGCAGTATTGGCCAGCTTGATTGCGGACTCCCACTGCCCGACATTAGTCGCTCGCCCCTTCCCCTTGCCTTTCTTCTCCTTCTCCTTTGCGCCCTGACTTGGCGAGCCGGACCACAGATCACCAAGCTTCCTCAATCTCTTCCTCTTAAGAGGAGACTCTATTTCCTCCTCCTCCTCCTCAACCAAGACCGCTCGGCCCGCGCTAGCTGGCACGATCGACAAGGACGCCGCCGCAGTAGGAAGATCTTCTGCAAGCGGAGGGACCGGCGACACTGTAGAATGGCGGAGCTCCACCAGCGGAGCGGAGCCTTCACCAGTCTCCACCTCTTTCCTCTTCTTCTTCCCTGCGGCCTGCTCTTTGGATTTTGGGGGAACGGCGAGCCTGGCGAAATCTTCTATCCTCACCATGGCTGCACAGCAACAAAATAAGTCAGAAAAAGAAACCAACAATAAAAAATGCAGTAAGTAATTTGACCACGAGGGCTCAACCAGACGGGACGGTTTCCTCTCCTAGCCTGCTAATTTGTGGTGGGGGGTCGATAAGAAAAGAATTAGCCGAGACCCCCCCGGAATAAGCCCGTATTAGCCCAGCAAAATCGTATCGGCCGAGCTCCTTTATGCGGCCGATTACCCTCCACTCCTCCCTACTGAGAGACACGCTCGATGTGTCATTCCACTGCTCGGCTAAGGGATACCTCCACGGCCGAGACTCGCAGGGAGGTCCAGGGGCTTTCACGAAGAAGTACTTCGTTCATGCGAAACTTTCGAGGTCGTTCCTTGAGCGATACTTAGCATCTCTGTACTGTAGGAAGGGGATCCCGGCACCAGAGCTCGGACTCTGGCTCAACCTCAAGAAGTGACGCAAAATGCCAACAGAGGGCGAATGGCCGAATTGATGGCACAACAATGCCAGACCGTTAATAAACCTCCAGCTATTCGGAAGAATCTGGCTCGGCATCAGCTGATAGGCCGCGCACACCTCATCGATGATCGGAGCGTAGGGAAGCCTCATACCACCAACCGAGAAAAAACTTTCCAAAACGACAAAATATCCAATAAAGTTGCTGCGGATTTGCTCGTTCCCCAGGGCCAGCTGGGGTCCCCAAGACAAGGGGATGCTATACCTAAGCATTGACCGATTCAACTCCCCCATGGTCATCGTTGATTCATTTTTCGGCGACGCCTCCACAACCAACCGATCCTTCCTTTCTCTCATAGATATCTCTTCAACACCTTCTACCATGCTTCTAGAACTGGCCGTCGACATGCTTACCAGGAACAGAACTTTTGAAAAGAAAAACTTTAGAGGAGGAAACGGAGAAAAGGGGTGTACCTATTTAGTGAATGGAGAAGGGGAAATTGAAAGACGGCTGAAAAAAATTTCCGGGAACTGAGAGTAAGAAAGAGCAAATGAAAGCAAAGCGGAAGCAAGAACGAAACAAGCGTGAAGAAAACCAAACAGTTTGTCGATCCTGAACATTTATAAGGAAATGTTCAAATTGCGATCCAGTCAAAACGCGACGCGTGGAGAAAATTCGAGCTATGCTTGGACACGCGGCATAATCCGAGCCAGGGGGAATTAGGGTTGTTCAAAATCGGGAGTGGCGCGACAGTTGAAAAGATGTACGGGACAGCTTCACGACGGTTACGAGGACGATACGTTTCAGATTCTGAAAAGTTGTCAGAGGGCACGCGCCGTCAAACAATAAATGCTTCAAGTACTTTCACGCGCTCGCCAATGATGACCACCCGACCTGCTTTAGCGCGAGCTATCATGCAAAAAGTACCAATGCCAATCAGTTGGGGCACTTAGTCGACCGATCCCAATACGAGCAGTCACCCACAACCAGTCGACATCCGATCGATAAGGCCTACCCGAGCTGTCCCATGATCGAGCTACAATGCCAATATCCGACCAATCGACCACCTCACGAGCTGTCTTGCGGACGACCTATAAGATAGAAGACGAGCAACAAAGTCCTAACATACTCCTTCGACCCTTCTCTTCGCTCAGACTCGAGGAGTAGGGGGCTTATGGTCGGGTAGGTCGTGCTGGGCCCGTACCCAGTCATAACGACCCGTGGGCCGATCGGTCCGTTCTACAATTATCAGTCCTGTACCTATGCCAAGCCCAGATCCAATCCACGATCTCCTTGGCCCATCCGCATGTAAGAGTCTCCCATGCACACGTAAAGACCTAAACCTAGCTATTGCTTCATATATAAGGTATAATTATGCCATAACGAAGGTACGCATGATCATAACCCTAGTTTTCTCTGCTTACGGCGATCCCACCTTCAACAAAAGACTGACTTGAGCGTCGGAGGGGCTTATCGGGAAACAACCCCCGACGTGCCTTCTTTGTTTTGCAGGAATCTCACGTCGAAACTCTCACGTGAAGCAACCGACTCATGGATCCAAACAGCAACGTACAGTTCTGCCAAGATCTAGCAGAACCACATATAAAGCCACAATGGATTACATCTTCCTTGAGGTGTTTAGGATAGCAATTGATAGGAAAGTGACCAATGCTGATGTTGAATATAATGAATAGAAGTTTAACATGGGCAATGCTTCAGTCATTGTGAAATTTTAATGTCATATATTAAGGAGGGGATTAGCTTTAGTGACAAAAGCTAAAGGGCCAAAGGTGGTCCAGTGATCATGTCAAAAGAAAGTGGTTATACCATTATTAACTAAATGTTTGCATGAATTGTTGATGATGCAACTATACCTTAACAAAGAATTCAAGGTTGATAAAGAATTGATAGGTATCTTATCACTATATGAACATTGGCCCTTCATTTCTAAAAAAAAATATTTTTGAAAAAAACACTAGCCCTTTATATAGTAAGTGTGTATCCATTTCACCTATAAGGAATGTTCATCTGTTAGTAACATCTAAAGACTTTTTATAAGGAAAACTAAGTTAAACATTTTGATTAAAAAAAATCCCTAGTCCACCCTTTTCCTTGTCATGCAAAAATCATACCATTTGACTTTGTAACCAATTTATTTAGCACTAAAGTAAGGATAAGAAAGTTGGCACGATATGTGTTAGACCTTATATGACCAAGTTAGCATGAAGGATGAAATTTTTTAATCAACTACTACCAATAAAGGAGATAATAACCATGATCACACTCAATCTGACAATAATGCTCCATATGCACATGGTATGTTGATGTTGGGGTTCTATTGGAGGCATTTATCAACTTATTAGATAACTCGACAAACTAGCACCGAAGGAAGGAGGCAGAGAAACATAGCCTACAACAAAGCCACAATTACCACCACAATCACTGTCATTCTAGATGAGGGGTATAACACTAAAGGATCTTCATTCAGACTAGCCGATGATAGACCAGCTAGATGTGGAAGATATAAGCAAGTTGTGATCCATAGTATCACGGATAGGATCATGGATAGGAGAACTTATCATATCCATAGCGAGCCACCTGGTAGTTGACTTCCAGCCCCCCACCATTCGACACTCCTCCATGTAGCCAAGATCATCATTCGGGGATCATATCTTCATTGGATCAGCTAGGGTCACCAAAAGAAGGAGATGTTTAATTTGTATAGTATTTCTTTTTCTATAGTAATTAGGTATATTTTTCTTTTTTTCTTTAAGTACTTTGCCATCTCTAACATTTTAATTAATGACGTTCTTATTTCTTATTTTAATTGTGTTATTTTATTTCTTTTGTTTATTATTATCTCTTTTTTTTCTTGTGTTTAACAATTATGTAGTATACATTGGATGGATCCAACATCATAAAATTGCTATATTTAGAAAAATACCACAACACTTTTCCCTTGTCATATATATTGTGTATAATGGGGACAATGTACAACTTTAAGTATGGGAAGGGTTTCAATAAATCTTAATTCTTTAAGCTTATTATAATCTTGATTATTAAAATTTATTAACTAATATCTTGAATTGGTTGAAGTCATCCACGAATACTATATTTTATTATTGAATATTGACTTGAATTGGTAGGAAAAGGATGAGAGTTAGCATAAAATTGCTTGTGTAAGTCATATTTTAATAATCATTGAAATATTCAAGTTGAATAATATGACATATTATTTACATACATAATACCTTTCTTTTTGTGAGCTTTGAACCTAAGATCAACAATTACAAAATTTTAATATCTTATTATTCTTTAATGTGTGCTATCATGTATAATAGAATAATTATAGAACTTGCTTTTATTATACATATTGAGACCATATTTATTAACTTAGGAGCATTGAATGAAGAAGGCACTTAGGTTCAACAACTTGTTTAAAACTATTTATTTGAAAATTACCACAGCCTTAAATTATCCTTTAGGAATAACTAAGTTGAGCCTTATCCTTTTTCAATGATTAAACCCCATATTAACTTTTATCTTATTTTTCTTTGAAGACCTTTTTTATTTTTTTGAACTCTGAAGGTTATTTACATTATTTACTTATTTGACACTTGAAATTCTTGAAAGGTCCATTATTTCTTTAATTATGGTATTGAATGCTCAAATTATTATGTTTAAAAACATAAAAAGAAAAAGGAAAGAAAAGAAGAAGAAGAAAAGAATAAGTATATAGTACTATTAGTTTTGCAATCAAAGGACATAAGTGTATTACTAATAAGTTTCATGTAATGTTCTTTTTAGTAATTTTCCTTCAAATCAACCTTTTTATTATCCCAATCACACCTTACCTAAGCCCTTTTACAACCTTATAAGACCTTTGATTTAAGCTTCTAGTTTATAAATAAGTGATGGAGATATGATAATATTGCAAGTTTATGGTAAGAGTTCTACTATGCATTGATTGAGAGTTTGATGCTTTTCACCCTAAACATTTAAACGTATTGATTTAAATCCTAGTCACGGTGTAAAGGTTTATGTTTTTGATTTCAATGTGATTATTGAGGTGATTATTATTAATATTGAATTTTGAAGTTAATTTTAGGATAATTTGATTCTAATTGTACGTTAATTTGATTCAATAGGATACGATGATTTAGAGTATGAATGGACATATTGAGATTGATGATGGATTGAGGTTGTAAGATTTATAATTTCGATTATGGCTTGCTTGAGGATAAGCAAGAGCTTAAGTGTGGATATATTTGACAGATGCATATTTGACTATGGTTTTACACCCATGTTTGATGTATTTTGCTTGATATTTTATATTTTTATAGTATATTTGGTACTTAATTTGCTCTAAGTGTGTTTATAGGATATAATTGCCTTCACAGACTTAAAGGAGAAGAATTCGGATGAAAAAATGACATAAAATAAAAAATCAAAGCATAAAAGTGATGCATGGTCATGCAACAGGCTGTGCACTTCTCTCTAACCATACAGATTCATAATTTTTGAGCATTTTGACTATACATGGTCTGACGAAAAAAATGTTAGAATTTAATATAAAAGAAAAATAAGGATAACAAACTTTAAGAGGTGATTCAAGATGTGGAGATCATTTGCAAGGAGTGATTTTGATCTAGAAAAGTGGAAAACACAAAAAGTTTATCAAAAGTTCCATTAGAATATAAGATCAAACCTCTACCTTGCAAGAATATTCGATAGAAGACAATCAGGGATATTTAGAATTATGAACCCATTGTTGTCAATCCTTTTTCTTTTAGTTTATGTTTTATTTTGTGTTTGATTATGAGTAACTAAACATCTCGTCAATATTTAGGTTAGATGAACCATATTTTAACATTGTAACATGATTTGATTCTTTTATTAATAAAATTGGTTGATTGATTTATTGTGATCCAATTACATGTTTTATTTATTTGGCCTAAATTCATATATACAGATTGAGAAATCTTGTTTATGAATAGATCTATCATAATTAGAAGAAGTTGATTGCACCATAAAGATAAGATGACATAAATCTTTTGGATTAGGGTCAAACCTAAAAGAGGTATTCACAATTCAGGAAAGCAATCCTATAAACTTTAACTTGAGTAATTTGGTTGAAAACCTTAGGATTAGTTGTTAATAGACTCAAAGTCAACTATTTGCAAACCATAGGAGTCTCTATGATCTAATAAATAAAAAAACAATGGTAAAATAAAAGATCAAATTGTTAAGGGTTTAAGGGGATTTGAAACCTAGGTACTAATTTCCTAATATCGATAACTTACTAAGTGGTTCCTTTAATTCTCTGATTTAATCTTTTTTTGTTAATCTTATTTGTTTAAGTTTATTTTCTTTCAATTAAAAATATCAATCAATTCATATACTAGAGAATAGAATAATGGTCACTACTAGTAATCACTATCCTTGTGGGATCGATTTGTATTTGTTAGTACTAGCGATAGCTATGTCATGCACTTGTAGTAATTTATAATTGACAAACTAAAAAATATTCAATTAGAGTGGAATGAGCCAGAGGTGGGAAAAGTTTAAAAAATGAATAGGACATGTTAAAAGCTGATGGATAAAAGTATTGATTGATAGGTAAAGATAGTCAAAGAAGAAAAGAGCAGGTCTAGAAACAATGAAGAAAGCAAGTAGAAGGAGGTCAGAAAGATCCTTTAGACGAAAATGGAAGTAAGAAGAAGATTGAAGAGTAATAATTAGGAAAAAGATAACAAAGAGGGAGGTAGGGGGAAACATGACTAATAAAGCAACTACTTTTTTCAAAATCAGGAATCTCCACTAGAGTCACTTATAGTTTAGCAGATTCACCAGTAGATTCTCTAGCAGATTCAACTCAAATTGATGCAGCTCAAGAAGATTCAACTCAATCATATTCCTTAGATATGTTATTAGACATAAGATCATGATCTTTTAATAAATTGAGATTTAAGTCTTGTCTAAGTAGCGAATAGTATTTCTAAATGTTAATGTATGCATTCTCTCTATGACTTTTGCCAGTGATGTTTAAAATGCTTTCTATTTTTACAAATATAATCAAATGAGGCAATCAATTAAGCTTAGATTGTCTATGCCTATGTCCAAGCTTCACTGATAGACTTTCTTTATATTTTTACTTTATTTTTTTTAGTTCTTGAATTATGTCATTATACTACACTAACTACACTTCTATAATTCTATAAGAAAGTTAGTAGGAATAGTTATATTCTAACTAGTTTCCATCCCCATCATTGTGTATGTAACCATTGATTATTTTATGATTAAAAATTAAGCATTCTCAAACAATTCTCTCAATAAATTGGCTTACGTAGACTTTAGCTTTACTAATTGCTAGCATCTTTTGTTTTCCTTAATTAATAACTGAAAATTAGATTATTATGAGGGAATTGTTTCCTAATTTGTTAAAAATATTCGTAATTTATATGTATTTAATTAACTTTTATTTCATGAAAATTGTAATCCATCAAGAATATCTATTAGTGCAATCTTTATTCAAGATAAACATAAGCTAATTAATTTCTAAAACTAGGTAATAAATTTTAAACAAAATTCCAAAAAGAAATTTCACAGGAAACTTTAATGTTAATTAAATATAGGCTATTAAATAGTTAAATAGTGTATCCTTTAATCCTAATTAATGACGTGATCCAATTGATCTATCACAAACAACTTCTTAAGGGTTTTAGAAAGAATTTACAAATACCTAGTACAGAGGTGAATCTGATTTTGTTGGTAATGATGTTGATGTTGGCATATGAATTAATGTTTAGTTTTATATGGTATTAGGAGGTTAAACTTTTTTTAATGCCTAATATATTGAAAGGAAAAGATCAAATGAATGCCACAATCCATCGTCTAGAAATATTCAAGAATTTTCTTACAGAGATAATCATAAGGCATAAATATCCAATTTCAATTTAAGTTCATATAAATTTTAGAATTTTTATTACATAAGTAGAATTTTAATATATCTACTCAATATAATATTGGGAAGGACATATTGAACATTAAAGGTGTTGTCAAAGTTCAACATTATGATGCATGTAAAGTTCAACATTAAAGATGTTGTCAATTAATGGTAAGTGACTCACAATCAAATCATATATATGGGCATATGAAAATCAAAAGAAGTTTTATATTTCCATAACATCATATTACATTGGAAACAGTCACACTTTATGTATTCACATCTTAAGGTAAATATTATTCTTTAATTTTTATAATTGATCTTTGATTTTATTTCTAAATGGTAGGTTCATTTATGTCATAACACCTCATACCAACAAAAGAATTATGAGTGAATTGTTATATTATTTTATGTAATGGAACATCGACACAAAGTTATCAATAATAACTTTAGATAATTATAGCATGAACAATGTTATAGTTGACAAAGTTAATAGTGAGTTATAGGTTAGGAGCTTATTGATGTATAGGAGGCTATTTCATATGCATTGTTGTATATGTATAATAAATATAATTATGAAGGATGTGTTGGAAATTATAAAAGAAGGAATAAAAGCAATATAAGATAAAGTAGTGTATAAGATTGCAACAACTAAATGGTTTGAAAAGTTTGAAGAAAATACAAGATAAATATGCATTCCTTACAATTGTCCAATAAGGTGAAATTTAACATTCAATTTTCTTAATACAATTAAGTATATTGATATACCTATTAGGTTAAGACAATAAGATTCTTAATATACTTATTTGGCAACAGATGAGCAACGAGAGTTAAGAAAACAAATTTGTGAAAACTTTAAGGAGTTTAATACTTCACTAAATTGTTTTCTTACATAAAATATCCAACTTCTTTCATTTTTTTTTGATAATATGTGTCAAATGAAGTTAACATTATCAAAGTGGTCATTTCTTCTAATTATGTGAATCAATGGTAAAATGATGAGAAAATTGAAAATTATTGAATGGTAACATTATTCCAATTATTGTTGTTTTAGATCCAAGATATAAGCTTGTTGTAATTGAATATTATTGTTGTAGTTATATGGTGATCGACATGTAACATATACTAATATCATTAGACAGTTATGGTATGGTTTGTTCATTGATTATCAATTCAAGAATAATTATACTAGTTTATTACTAGCTTTAGCTTCTTTTGGTGTATCCTCATCAAGCAACAAAGTTATTAGCTTTGTTTTTAAAAGGAATTTATAAAGGGAAATAGGGATATGACTTCTTATAGTAGAATAAAGTTGGGCAATTAATTGGAAGTTGATATTTGCACTACAACTAGTTAGTATTTGGATATATAATTTGGTGAAAGTTAAGGGGAGCTTAATATCTATTATGCAAAATTGTATGAGATTTGCTGGTTATCCCATCATCTATAATTAAGTCTTAATGTATGTTAAAAGTTAGTCATGTACTAGAAATATTCAAGGTAAACTTTATAATTATTGGTATGCCAATTTTTATAATTTAAATAACTATCCATATTTTGATCTTAAATTTTCCTTTTAATAATTTGAAAGTTAAAAGTTAGTCATGTACTAGAAATATTCAAGGTAAACTTTGTAATTATTGGTATGCCAATTTTTAATAATTTAAATAATTATCCATCTTTAGATATTAAATTTTCCTTTTATAATTTGAAAGTTATAATGAATGTGAATATAAGGAAGGTCATCCATCAATATGGAAAATTATAAAGAAATGTTTAATAACAAAGGTTTATTTATTTATTAATAATCATGTACTTATTTAATTAATTTTTATATATAGTTATATAAGATTTAGATAATGATTTATTTTTGGAAAATGAATGAAATTGTGTTAGCATTAACAAAAGCTAGATCAACATTACAATGAGTTACAATGTCTACATTCACCATAATTGAAATTACAAGATTGATCCCAAAGTTTGATATATACCAATATAACATCCACATATTCTTTATTTTAAGAGTGGGTGAATTTCTCATATTGTTTGCTATAAGTTCTACTCATATCCAATTGATGATTTTCTTTGCTAGCTGGTATTTTTCTTTTTCAGTTCCCATATTGGTGGTTGTGAATGCTATTTTGACTAACAAACCATTTTGTTTTCCTTACTTGGTGAGTTTAGTGATTATGCTCAAGGTCTCATTCCATTCAAAATTGTAGTTAGCTATAGGTAGTAAGTGTAAGATTGTGATTCATGTTGCTTTAAAGTACATGCATATGAAGTATAAATGGTTCCTATCCTCCTCAACTTCTTTATAAAGGAAACAAGTAGGATAATATGCTCCAAACTATTTGTTGTTGATTTTGAGTTTATTCTTAATCACTAAGTAAGTGATCAGTAAAGCTTTTGGATATAAAGATTATTTCCAAATAATTGTATGCTAAAGGACTTATTTTGTATTGGTTGTGAATAGCTTATGGTAAGATTTATTTGTGAATTTCCCTTTCGGATTAGGAGACCATCTAATACAATCTTCTCTATGTTCCTCAAATATTTAAGGTAGGTGATTAATAAGTAGAGAATCCTCAAAATAATTTAAATAATGTTGTTTTAAATATAAGAGAAATGTAGATAATGATGTTTGATGCAGAATAGTGAGTAATTGTAAGTAGTGTATACATTTCAATACAATATGTAAGTTTATGTAAATTTTGTCAAAGTTAAGAATTAGGCAAAGTATTATTTAGAAAGGCTAACTTTATTTGTTGATTTTTTATAGACTATAGATTAAGCTTCACAATAAGAGTTTATTTACATTAAAGGAATTGATCAATATATTGTATTGCTTTTTTAAGTTTGTTGTTAAATAAATTTGTGATGCTGAATGTTTTGTTTCTTCATATTCCAACCTAACATTATTTCTACACCATTCATTACTAATCTTTTAAAAATCCAACCATTTTTGTTTTATTTACAAATTAGTTATCTCCCACCTAACTACCCAACTTCTTATAATAAGACATCTTGTTTGTAATTGTAGAACTACAACTTGCTATAGTATTCATCGCTTTCTTTTAAGGAGTTAATACTAAAGATGATTTTTGTTTCAAATTTTATTTATATGGAAAGTTGGATTTTTATGATGACTTTTAAAAACAATGAGTGATCATACTACTTTCATTTTAAAAGTTGTGTAAATTCCATCTTCTTTTGTTATGGAATATGCTTGAAGGCCCATATTCGTTTTCATGGTATTTTGAACATACAATTCTTTTCCACCCTTGCAAAAGTATAATGTCTTTACTTATAAGGTTCCCTACAAAATTTTAGTGATGCTATTAGGCTAGATTGTGAAATAAAATGAGCAAAGCTTTGGCTATTCATAATTCCAAAAACCTTCATTCCTAATCCTTTTTTTCTTTGCTAAAATGTCTTTTTAGAAATGATGCTTAAGTTGGCATATCATCAATGTGTTATTACCAATCTAAAAACTTAGTAACAAAAAGTAAAATAGATTTCCGTAGGTTAAAAGTCCACATTAATACCTTTGGCTATCAATTAGAGTATGATTGCATATTTACATGTAGTTGGTATTTAAGAGTATTCTTTATGTTTGGATCAATAGATGACAATACATATGTTTATTCATTTAGGATATTATTATTACTAAATCTAATTACTTATATGATACTAGTATGAGTTCTTTATGCATGAAATAGTAGATGAATTGATTATTAGTGTCTATAACTAATAAACCACATGATATTCACTATGATTTATTATGAATTAAATTTTTGTGAGTTTGTTATTAAAAGAAGATGATGCTTCTTATTGATTTTCTCTCTAATATATTATATTAATAGTAGTATGGTATTTATCTAAAAGAAGTGTCAACTAATATACTATTTTCAATCTTAAAAATAATTTGGGCTTTAGGTTTTTCAAGCTCCTTTGGTCTAAAAAAATATTACCGATCTTAGGATAAATGATCTATTAGCAACCACTTGGCCAAATTTTTGGTGGCCTTTATAGACATCAATACCATTATAGACTTGATTATATTTGCACCAATAAATGTTATGTTATGTGAGGGTGTTTTAGTCTATAATAGCCAATATGGATATAAAGGCTACAAAATGATGGCTCCCTATTTTTTTCTTGTTATAATGATTGTTCAATTCTTATATATCCCTTTCATTTAATGCAAGTCAAAATAATTAAACATGTTTTAACTTTAAATCAAAACGTAAGATTTGAAATATTACAAAAGCTTCAAATAAGTTCTCCCATCTTCTAAATAATATCAAAATTTCCTTTTAAAAAATATTATTGGATTTTAGTTAGTCCAACAACAAAACATTAATTCATAACGATGAGGAGAATGGAATTGGTTTTTTTAATTATTGTAACCATATAGACTTAGTAGGCCAAGATTTTTTACATTCATAGGTATTATAAGTAAAACTAATTAAACAAAAATCAAAATTTAGTAAAATAGAATTAATCATTAAAAATTAATTCCACCTCTCTTTTCCTTTGCTTTTCTCATTTTACTCATTTTCTTTAACTTCTAACTGATATTAATTTTAGCCTAAAAATTAGTTTACTCTCTTTTGTTTCTTTCTCTTTAAAATTTAATTCCCATTGTTTAAAACCTAATATAAATTATTCTCGCTAATGGTGACAACAACATTTAGGTGTTCAAGTAACAATTATAAGACCATTAAATAATTCCAATGAGGTCTAAGAGCTTAAATTTATGGACTTATAAGAATTCTAGAAGACAAGGAAAAACTTGAATTCAAATTTTAGAGAGAGAAAATTTTTGCCATCTCTTTAGTGTCCTATTCTACTTTCTCTCTCAATTCAAGCTAGTTTGTACTAATTTTTTTTTTTTTCTGTTTTGGTAACCCTCCCTCTTTCCTCTTTTCCTGTCTATCTTATTTTAACTAATAGTTTACCATTAAAGGTAAAGTGTCATTAAGGAAGGACACCCTCTAAACCCTTCTACCTTGGAAACCTCCTCCACTCCTCCTTCCTCCTCTCTTGTCCTCTAGCCATCATCCAACTACTACTGCTAACCCTCCAAGTGAATCTTTTGTTATGAAAACTTCATGGAACAAAGTGGTGGGTGATCCAAAATCCTTTAAAAAGCTTAAATACATTCCCCTAGATGATGTCAGTGCTCCTACAACTCCTCCTTTATAGGTCCAACAATAGGGTTCTCTAAAGTGGAATGTTTTTTTAGTGGGATGTTTACTTAATAAGATACTTGGTTTTTTTAAATGGCGAGTCAATAGGAAAACAATAATTGCAAAAAACTAGGACCTAATAATGCCTTAGTTAGTGAGGATGTCAGGACATGCATTTAAAGTAATGGACCTTAGTTTTTGGTAGATCAAAAGGCGTATCCGTCTTTCTAAATACAAAGGAGTTGGGTATTACACTAAACACAATCAGTTTGATAACTATCCCTCTATGTGTCCATATCCATTTAGTACCCATAAAGTAATTGTCCTTTTAAGGATCCCTTTTTCTCTAGATAAGAACATTATGAATGTAAGGAGAATTGATTTCACTCGTATATGCATTAAAGTTAAGTTGGGGTGAACACTCCCTAATTCCTTAACAGTGATGAAATATAATGACAAAGTGAAGTTAGTTAAGGAGTTAATTAAGCTATCTTATCCTTGGAAATATGGAGAAATAAAACCAAGAAATTCTAAGTCAAGATACCAACTCTACCATAAATAAGGTCATTCATCCTCTGGTCCTAAGAATAGATAATATAGAGCTTAAGATATTTGCAAGCTCTAGCTAGGATTCTAAAGTTCTCTCTAAGGAGATGACCAATTAAAAGTAAGGATCCTAAAACTCCTTCAACTCTCTCTAAAGGAAAGAACCTGAAAGAAACTTTAAAATATTTAGGAAGAAGACTAGGAGTAATGTTGGACCCCGTTTTCGGAGCCCAACATCGGTCATGAGAGCGTGGTGCATGATGCGTGAGGTGGAACATAAAAATGAAAGAAAGGAAGAAATTCCCTCGGAAGCGCAAGGGACATCGCCGCGGCGAGCAGACTGCCTCGTCGTGGGGTTCGCATGCCTTCGGCCCACCATGAATAAAACCTGAAACTTTCTCTCATTTTATTAAAACAACCCATCCCAAAACTTAACAACATACACTCAAGCCCCTACTAAAAGATTCAATGCGAAAGATAGATATCATATCTCATTAATATCCAAAAGATGAGTTTTACAAAGCTTTAATAGCATTTCAAACCAAATTACAACTTTTGAGTTCAAGAGCCAAAAATACAAAATACCCTTGAACCAATGATACTTGAAATGTAATTAAAGCCTTGACTTCCAAAAGTACAACTAGAAAATACTTAAACATAATAAATCGGAGTGATGCCATAACCCTTAATTTACTCAGTCTCTTGCTCGTCACCTGAATGGGGAGGGTAAAGGGGGTGAGCTATAAAGCTCGTGGGAACACATTTATAATATAGCAATAAGCAAAACTATTTAAAGGATAACTCATTGTCGTGGTACACTTTGAAATCATATTAATTGAGCATGTGAAAATTATCATCTCAAAATGCTTGATTATAATCAATTCATGAGTAGAATTCAAAACATGAATGCATGAACATGATAACAATTCATAAACACATAAGAATAGCATAATGGTTTGGGTTAGTCCGGGTTCATGACGCACTACACATTCCCATCGAAATGGTTATGTGTAGACGTAGTTTCTTGAGGGAGTCCTTGTGGGGAGCTCCATGCCACTAGCGAGCAAGCGGGCGAAGCCTTTTCATGAGTCAACGTGCACGTGACGGTTCTTGGGACTACCACAAACCCACATAACATGCATGATTCAAAGTCTTGTAAACTTGATTGCCAAACTGGCACTAGCTTGTAAACTAGCTTTTCATACATTTTGGAAAACATGATTTCATGTGCATGTATTCTTTAAAAGAGAAAACCCTTTTTGAAACCTTTTCCTTAATCATGAATGAAAATCATATAGCAACCATATAATCAATTCACAATAGCACATAAGGCAACATTGATGATGCAATTAAAAGCATTAAATCTTTCTTGATTTGAACAAAACAATGAGCGACTTATTTACTCTATTATAAACATGAACCCACCTTGAAATCCTTATTTATACTTGCTTAGGAATGCCTTTCCTCTTGATCCTCTTTCTCCTCTTGCCTCACTTGATTTCCTTAATCAATAACCAAAATCCCATTCAATTTGGTGTAGAGATCGGAAAGTCAAACTTTAACGATTCGAACTATAACCAAAGCTGAAACAAAAATTCTATACTTATCTACCATCCAAAATTTGACATTCTTAGAGACTGATTCAGAACTTCATTTCTTCACAAAACTTGTATATCTATGTCTTTAGTTTACAAAAAATCAAAAATCACCTCATTTGGATATCTACAGCAAAAGATATTCCCAAAATACCAAAAATCACCTATGCTGGAAAACTGGGGCTCGTCGCGACGAAGGCTACGTTCGCCGCGGCGAAAGGCCCGTGTGCGCCGCGGCGTGCACGCATGCGTGCGCCGTGGCTTACACCCCTCCTTTCGCACGCCGTGATGAAGGCTTGCTGCTCGCCGCGACGTGCACAAATTCGTACGTCGCGACGTGCATACCTTCCTCGCACGTCGTGGCGTGCTCATGAGCACGTCACGACGTGCGGGTCTGGAGAATGTCTCCGAACCCAATTTTTCTAGCATTTTCCCACTTCAATCCTCCCCTTAAGCACATGCAACACATCTAAACCTTGATTCAAGTCTTATACTTCATTTCTAACTCATTTAAACCTTAAAACCATCACAAAATTAACAACCCAAGGAAATCTAACCATTTTTCCGAAAACCCCAAAACCATCGGTTCTAGCTCATGCAACTCTAATCTAGGGTTTAATCCATCTCAAACAAGAATAAAAGAGCTTGAACTTACCAGAGATTGCTTCAATCCTTTCGAAATCCTCTAGAATAGCAAAACCCTATTTCTCTTCTTCTTCCTCAAGCCACCAACGACACTCTCCTCTCCTTTTCTCGCTTTCCTTCTTTCTTTCTTTCTAATTTTTAACACTTAAGTCTTAATGGATGTGCAAGGACCATATTGCCCCTCCATGTAAAGCTTTAGCCTCCCAAACTTAAGTAACCTTCCAATAATGCCCTAAATTTTTTTACTCTTTCTTTACTACTTATTCCATACTAATCTCAAATTAATCTTAATTTTCCACTATCACTTCCAATAAAACCAAACTATGCAATAAATCATACAATCAACATAATTCATACCTAATAACATCAATAAAAGAAAAATTTGGGGCCCAACAAGTAAAGAGTAGCTAATTTAATTTACCTTTAGTGTAGGTTTTCCATGATAGCAAGAGTGGTAATAGCGAACTTGTCTACAAACATAAGGGAAAGATGGTTACTAGTTTGAATCTTCCTAATTCCAGCTTGTAACTAGAAAGCATAGATTTTCCAAATTTTTTGTAACTATAATTCCTTTGTTCCTTGAAAGGTTGAACATTCACCTTTATTAATGAATTACTTTGAATTTTCCAAAAAAGGGAAATGAAATTGAAGAACTTGTAAATTCTTTAGCTATCTCTATGGTAGTTACTTTACAGCTCCTGGAGGCAAAGAAAAATACTCCTAATGATGTCTTACAATATCTTTAGGATGATTTTCCCCCTCTTATGACTAGTAGATTGGAAATTGGTTTTAATACTAGAAACTTTAGAACGAAGAGGGGTAATAATATCACTTATTAATAGAGGTTTTGATATGGAACATTAAGGGATCAAACTACTCAACTAAATAGATGGACCTTAAGGATCTTTTAGGACTTAAGAAGTCATATTTTATTGGTCTCATGGATACAAAAATAAAGAATACTCCTATAGAAATGGGATTTGGTTCCTGCATAAAGATTGGATTACTTTAAGTAATCATTCTTACCACCCTAGTGGTAGATTTATTGTAGCTTTTAATCCCTCAATCTTGCAATTGGTTAACTGAAGTACCTTGGATCAATTTTTACATTGTGAACTTCTGTAGAGGCAATTAAATTCTCCCATCTTCATTATAGTAATGTGTGTCACTGAGTAGGAATTTCAAAGATTCCCTCTATAAAAGGATTTAAGGAGAATTGGAGTTGGAATTACTACCCCCTGGATGTTAGTAGGAGACTTTAACTGTAACCTATCTACCTTTGAATCCTTATATAGCCAGTTTATGCTTAATTTAGACATTATGAACTATCTAATTATATGTAGCTCTTGGACTTACTGATATCAGATATACTTGAGCTGTGTATACCTAGAGCAACAAATAAAGCATGAGCATACTTTTTTTTAATAGAAAATTAGATAGATGTATGCTTATTTGGACACATTTTAACACATTTTAGTCCTAATTTGGTCTCTAACCACTCATGAATTGAATATGAGATTACAAAAGATATTGTAAATAAAAGAGTACCTTTTAGATTTTTAATTATCTATTAACCTACCCTCAACTCAAAGAATTAATCACAGAAGCAACATAATTAGAATTCTTAAGGACATAATCTTATACATGTGTCCTAAGAATGAAATCCATTAATGTAGGATGCAAATTCCCACCAAAATTTTTTTAGGCCACTTTATTTAGGAAAGTAAGGATGCTTTTGATTAGATTAATATAGTACAAGAAGCCCTTAACCTACAACATGATAATCCCAATGTTAAAGCTTATGAAATAGAAGCTTTAAAGAGATATCACTCAACTATAGAAATCTACAACTCCCAAATGAGAAAAAAAGTTATGTAATTATATGGCTTCAAGAGGGAGAAATTAACTCCAAAGTCTTTCATGACCTTATCAAATGAAGAAGGAATAAAGGAAAGATTACATCTTTGATGGATTATAATGGTAATACTGTGTTCGGTAAGAATAACCTAAAGGAGCTTACTTATTATATTTCAAATAAAATTTGGGTAGCTCTTATTGCTCTAAGGAACCAATAAGTTATATGATTCACTCTGGAATCTACTTAGTCAATAACATATCCTTATACTTGTAACACCCCTTATACAGAACCTACAACCATCCACATTTATGACAACCAAATTTTTGTACGTACATTCATCGTATACATTTCAATTCATTTATAAAGATTGTCATCACGCATTTGTCTTTTCAATGTTTTACATTTACATATTATAAAATTTCATATGACTTAACATTATCATTTAAGAGTAGTATTACATCTTTACATTTATATGATAATTCGAAAGAAATATTACAAACTTCTTAATTATATATACAATCATCTTTAACCAAAAAGATACATTTACTTCTATTGGTTAGCCTTAGTCCCTACATGTTGGGATCCGAGACCCAACTGCTTAAACTTAACACTATCACTCTTGCTCTGATACCATAACTGTTGGGACCCGATCCGGAAACCGGATCCAAACCGAAAATGAAACGGAAAATGAAAACGGAACGAACAGCAAAATCAAAAGAAAGGAACATAAGGCGGAAGCAAAATCATAAGCGAAAGCGAAGAATGGTATTTACAACACGAAAGCAAATCCACTCTTAAAGTGAAAGAATCGAAAGCAAATCAAAACGAAACAAACATCGGATCAAATCGAATTGAGACCAATTTATGATATCCGTGAACAAATATTTTAGGAAAAGCATCGCGTTGAAAACCTTAAGACATCTATTCTAAACCAATCAAATCCGGTATAACTTTTTTTCTTTCTTTTCCATTTTACTCAATCTTATACAAAGCCATACCCCTTTCCAATCTGGAATTCATCAATTCTATAATCTCAATCAAAACTCAAATCCAACAACACAATTTATACACAAGACCATTCATATTCATCTCATCTCAATTCAGTATGCAAATCCACATTCCATATCCATACACAATTTCATAATCCATACACATCATAAATTAATTACTTACAAAACCTTAATGGCATTCCAAGCCATAATACAACATCAATATCCAAAATCAGAATATGCACACATACAAACAAAAACCTTCAATTTTCTTTACTCAATTTTTCCCTTGGATCAACTCAAAACTCCCTTTAAATCTCCCAAAAATCGAAAACCCTATGCTTTCTCTCTCTTTTCTCCATCACCGAAGCTTCTCTCATTCTCCTCTTTTTCTCTTCTTTCTTTTCTTCTCTTGTTTTTTTTCTGTCTAAGTGTCGTGCATTCTCTCCTTATAAAGGACCACAATCTTGCCATGTCATTAAATGACTTAAAGTTGACCAAAATGTCCTTACTTATAAGCCTAAAACCTTAACCCTTTAAGTAAACTTCCAAAATTGCCCCTTCCTTTTTGCCTTAAAAACTTTAGAGAAATGTCCCTCTATGTCTTACGAATCCATCGCTTCAAGAATCAGATCGTTCGGAGCTCTATAGTTCAAGATATCTCCAAAATACTGAAGTCTGTTCTTCAGACCCGAGGCTGAACACTACACCTAATTCCGATCCAAAATTGAAAGTCTTAGAGGCTAAATTGTTAATCGGCTTCTTCAAAACATTTGTATCCCCATGTCTCTAGTTTAATTGGAAAAAAGAATCAACTCAATCGGAGCTCTATAGCTAGAGATATCTACAAAATACTAAAGTCTATTCAGACCATTACAAAACTGAAACTGAACACTACACCTAATTCCGATCCGAAATTGAAAGTCTTAAAGGCTAAATTGTCTATTGACTTCTTCAGAACATTTGTATAGCTATGTCTCTAGTTTAATTAGAAAAAATAATCAACTCAATCGGAGCTCTATAACTCGAGATATATACAAAATACTGAAGTCTGTTCAGACCATTACAAGACTGAGACTGAACACTACACTTAACTCCGATCCGAAATTGAAAGTCTTAGAGGCTAAATTGTTGATCGGCTATTTAATAACATTTGTAGCCCCATGATCTAGTTTAATTTGGAACAAGAATCCTATATATTGGAGCTCTATAGCTCAAAATATCTCCAAAATACCAAAGTCTGTTAGGCCATTACAAAATCGAGACTGAACACTACACTTAACTTCGATCAGGAAATTGAAAGTCTTAGAGGCTACATTGTCAATCGGCTCCTTCATAACATTTGTATCCCCATCTCTCTAGTTTAACTTGAAAAAAGAATCAGATCGATCAGAGCTCTACCGATTGAGATATCTTCAAAATACTGAATCCTGTTCAAACTTTTATAACCGATTAAATCACTTTGATCTAATCAACCTTTTTCAATTTAATGTTAAAACCGATCAATCTAATATGGAAAGATAGAAAAATGTCTTAGAAATCCAATGCTTCAAAAATTGGGTCGATCAGAGGTCGGATGAAGAAGTTATGGCCAAAAGAGTGAAGGGAGGTCGGTCGGTTGAAAATTTACCCCGCGGGTCGATCGACCAGGGCGTGGGCGCCTCGCTAGCCCGATCAGGCGCGCGGTCGATCGCTCATGTGATCCGACCTCCTAAATTCCGACCTTCATATCTTTTGACTCCGAACTCCAAATTTTACATCCTTGGTACCGTTGGAAAGATAAAAGAAAGATCTATAATTTTCAAGAAGGACTCAAAAGCAAGCTCGGTTCTTAAAGGGGTCAAAAATGCACTCAAAGATAACCGATCGATAATATCCTCAAAACTTTAAACAACACCTCAACTTGTAGACATTATAACTTTTGACCCAAAACTCCAAATTTGACAAACTTGGTGTCTACGGAAAGGTAAAAGAACCCTCTACAACTTTATGAAGGCCTAGATCAGATTGACCTAAATGGATCAAAAACTCCACACAAAGTGACTGGTCGATCAGCTTCATACTAAACAGTATCAGAACTTCCAAAAATCATAACTTTCTACTCCCTTGTCCAATATTTTCGTTCTTTATATAAATGAAAAGATAAAACAAGCTCTACAATGTTCATGAAGAACTCAAAAGTAACTTCAACCTCTAGCTAAGTCAATTTTTCAATCAAAGTTTCTGCCCTGTTAGCAATCACCTAAGCAATGTCCAAACTTCAAATTATCATAACTTCTTGCCCCGATATCGAAAAATTGCATACTTTACGGCGTTAGAAAGCTAAAAACATGAGCTACAAGTTCATTAAGAACCTATGAACAAATTCTACATCAATGAGGGTCAAAATCCAAATTGAAGCTACTGCCCGGAAATTTCCATACCAACAACGTTCAAACTTCACAATCTCACATCTTTCAACCTCCACATGCAAAAATTGCATATTATACATCACTTTAAAGCTATTCTAATTCTCTATAACTTTTATGTAAACCATTTACTCCAATTCAAACCACATCAGTATGACGATCGGCCTCAAAGCACAATACACACAAATCTATACTTCATAGTATCTTTCCAAAACAACGCCAAATACACTTAACTTCGAAATCTCATAACTTTTGATTCTGATATCGAAAACTGTCAAACTTTATGGCTACAGAAAGCTCTCAACATAATCTACAAATTTTATGAAGATCATTTCCTCAAAATTTGCTTAAATCAAAAAGTCAACTCTCTACTCCAAAAAGTCAAGCTTTCTAATTTCTTCAAAATTTGACACTTTCATTTTCTATTTCTTGATTTCAACTTCCATTTCAATCATCTCATCCACTTAAACTTTCATAACCAAAACTAATCTTCAAAGTCATCAAAATCAATAAATTCTTTTTCTCATCAATTTCCTCAAGGTGTGAAAACTTCTATAACACAATTCATATCCGAAAACACTCATTGAATTCATTTTAATATTTCAAATTTTTACCAAAAGTTCGGGGTCCAACACTACAGATAATCCCTATGTCTCACTTTTATTACTTAGATCTACACAAATTGACACATATGCTAAGCTTAAAAGCATAGTGGAGAAACACTTAGTTTGGATGATGATAATTTTAGGTTGTGTGATGTTATAATAGCCATTTTAGTATTTTTTTAGTTGTTAATTAATTTATTCAGCATGCTTAGGTTTAGAATTATGTTAGTTGGTTAGATATTTACATTTTGAGTGTTATGTGGGTTAGAACATGCTATTAAGCTTTTTTTTATTTTTTTTATTTTTGAGGTGTCTTGATGTGTTTGTTAGTATTTGAGATCATATATCAAAGAATGGAGAAGATTTGGATGAAGCCCGACAGAGCACCCAGGGCTATAATCGTGACAGAGATCCTTTTACCAAGCAACAGTTGTGGCCTGGGGGCCACGATCCTGGCTTACACATGGACATATGTTGGGCCCCAAATTTTTTTTAATTATTAATTATTTATTTATTGATTTAATTATTATTTGTTTACTTTAATTATATTTTTTTCATTTATTTATTTTGCTCTAATTGTTTAATTATATATATATATATATATTTGTTGAGTTTTGCAATTAGTAGGTAGGATTGGAAATTAGAAGTTGGGAATTAAAATGAAGGATTAGAATTGTGTTGGAGGAATGGGCTTTAGGAATAAATGGAATAAAAAGAAGGAGGATTAGAAATAAGTGGATTTTTGTGTAGTGGGCTTGTGAGTAGGAGAGCCCAAAGTGGCAAGTGAGCTTTAAGAGAAGTATCAAAACTATGTAATTTTGAAGAGGGCTTTAAAGATGAGAATAAATGAATTAAGTAGTTAAGGAGAGGAAGCAAAGTTGTCGTAAACCAAAGGAAAGAAAAGAGAAGCAAAAACGTAAGTTAAGGAAGGAGAGAGTTTTCGGCCAAGAGGAAAAGGGAGAGCCGTAGGAAGCTTGAAGGGAGGAAGAAAGAAGAAGAAAAAGAAGAGAAACTACTTGTTGGAGGTAAGTTCTATCCTTGCTTATGTTAGATTCAAGTATGGGATATAATGGAAGTTAGGGTTTGTGTAGAGATTGAAGAAAGATAGAAGAGAAGGGTAAGATCTATAGATTTTTGGGGACTTCTAAGCTAAGGTTTTGGTTATTCTAGCATAGATGGCTTATGGGTAGGTTAGGTTAAAGTTTATTTTACCTTTGCTTGATTTTATGAATGCTATGCCTTTCTTTTAGAATGTATTTATTGAATGGAGTATGGTTTGATTGAAGGAAATCAAGAAAACCCCACTCAAGACAAGGAGGAAGGGCAATCTTGAATTCGGATTCCGACATTAGGTGGGTAACATTTTTATAGTTGTTGTGTGATGGGCAAATGCCTTATGTGTGTAATCCTTGTTAAATTTCATACATGTTGAGTTGTGTATGTACTTGAAAGTGTGTGATGAAATGGATATATTTCCTTTGATATGAATGAAAAGTATGAGATTGTGATGATTTGACAAAAATGAAAGAAGCATATAAATGCCATTTGTGCATTTGAATATTGAGCATAAATTGATTGTGATTGGGCAAGAGAGAACCTGTATTGTTAGTCTCGTGCACGATGACCCAAAGCCTTCTCCTGGCTGCCCGCTTGAGGCCACGAGATCCTGAGAAGTCAGACTCGTCTTGTTTACGATAAACTTCAGTTTATCCGTCTTGTTTATGGAACTCTCGAGCCAATTGTGTGCATTTCATCATTTTTGAGTATATGATGCATATTATGTGTTTTAATTGATAAAAGATCTCATGTTATGCTTTATGTGATGAGTTCAGTTAATTATGACTTATGTGATAAAGTTGGGTATTTATGCATATTATGTTAATTGCAAATGTTATGGATTCTTGATTATGTGTTGTATGGCTCATTACTCGATGGCTATGAGGGTGTTAGCCACTGAGCCGTGTTTTGCTCACCCCATTCTCCCTCCTCAGGTGCAAATTCAAGTTGATCGCTGAACCTTGCAAGGCATCGGGCATAACTCCAAGAATTCTAGACACTTTATATTAAGTTAGTGACTAGCATTTTGGAATAGCTTTATAAGCATATCAAGCATTGAGCATCTCATATTTTGTATTTTGTAGTTGATTCTTGATGAATATGCCGATATGTAATTAAAGCTATTATTGAACTCTTGAATGATTGATAAAGAGATTGAGAGCTCCAGTACCCTCTTTTTCATGTGAATTTGTTGATTTGTGATCTGTGCTTGACCTTGATAAGGGTATATGTATGAGTCTTTTGATCATTGAGTTGCTGCTGGGTTTTTGCTTTGGGAGAGCTCGCTGGGAATTTGTAAAGGTTTATGAGCTATTTAGTTCTGCAAAATCTGGGCTGAAGTGTTTATGTGGTCAAATTTGGACTTATTGTGCATTCAGCCAAATTCTGGGTTATAGGTTGAATAGGATCATTTAGACTCCTTGAGGGTGTTCGGTAAGCTGTAGAGCTTTCCATGATGTAGTATGAGCTATTTTAGAGTGTGTTATTTGGTAGCTAAGAGTTGTTAGAATTAAGTGCAGGTGCTGTCTAAATGGCAGATTTTAGCAGAGAGCTTTGAGTCCACTTTTGACCCTTATAGAGTTGGAAATTGAATTGGTGATCTTCATGGAAGTTGTAGAGCGTTCTTTTACCTTTCCATAGACACCAAGTTTGCTAAATTCGGAGTCCTGGGTCAAAATTTATGGTATTTGCAAGTTAGGGTACTGTTTATGAGGAGCTAGTCGATCGATCTTGGAGTTAACTTTTGATTTCTTTAAAAGCCGAGCTTGCTCTTAGGTCCTTCTTGAAAATGGTAGAGCTGTCTCTTAGCTTTCCAACGAATCAAACCTTATCTGATTTGGAGCTCGGAGTCAAAAGTTATGAGGGTTTGAAGCTTGTTAGGAAGGATCGCTGGGTAGGTCGCTCGGCGAGCGCCCAAGGCGCTCGGCATGTGAGCTCCCAGGCGCTCTGACCGCTCGCCCTTGGGCGAGCCGAGGCGTTTGGGGTCGATTCTTGGCCGACCGACCCCTCTTCCTTCTTTTGGCCATAACTTTTTGTACAGACCTCCGATCAACTTCATTTTCGAAGCGATAGATTCCTAATAAAATTTTATATCTTTTTATACCTGATTTGTCAGTATTGCTTTTAAATTATAAAAAGTGGATTGAAACAAAGTGTGATGGTCGGTCGATAAAGTCTGAATATATTTCAATGATTTTGAAATATCTTGAGCTATAGAGCTCTGATCGGGTCGATTCTTGTTTTAAATTAAACTAGAGATGTAAATCTACAAGTTTTATGAAGTAACCGATCAGCAAACTAACCTCTAAGACTTTCAAACTCTGGCATGAAGTTGGTAGAGCGTCAGTTTTGATTGTTTTTTTCAGATAGTATTTTAAGCATAACTTTTTCATTTTTAATCCAAATTGAGCGTTTTCAGTGGCGTTAGAATCGTTAGAATATGAGGATAAATGTCCTTAAGAAGCCGATCCATTTTTCCTTTTACGAGTTACCCAAATTGGGGTCAGTATCTTGTCGGTTTTGGGTCTTCTATGCTTGTGTGTTTCCGAATGTTGGGCCTCAGAGACGGGGTCCAACAATATACATGAACCAACCTCTCGAAATTAATTTTTTGCAAGTTATTTTAAACTTTTGGGCCTAAGAAAAACCTAGTTTTTGCCTTAATTAGAAAAAGACTACATAAGCTAAAAGAAATGACCTAGAAAGAGAGCCTCCATTTATCACTTTGGGAAAGAAAATAAGGAAGAGAGAAGAAGGAGAGAAGGGAAGAGGAGCATCTGCAGTTGCTATCCAACTACTCGAACCTAGCCATTTCAAGTTCTTTTCTACTTTCTCTTGCTTATTTACTTCATCTTGATTTATGACTTGGGTTTGAGAATGTTGAACATGTTGTAAATGATGCTCTAATTTCATTTTGGGATTGAATCTTGAATCATTTTGTGACTTATTTGCCTTTGATGTTAATGAAATTATTTAGGTATTGTGATATTTATGTTTACCTATACATCGACAATAAATCAAGAGAGTAAGTCAGTAGTAATTTGATTAGGTTGGGTAATGAGAGTTAACAACGTAATAAGTCACGCAATTATCAAATCGATAATCATATGAAGGGAGATCTCATGTGAGGACCCAATTGTCTATTAGATTACTTAAGAACTAATTAGAATGTGGGTTGTTTTTGTTAATCGAGATATTGCAACATCAAAATTTAGGAATCAATTATTGATTATTAATTAAGGTTAATTGAATAGATCTTGAAAGAGAGTAATCAACCCTTCGAAATTTTAGGATCAGTATCAATTACATCAAAAGTGATTAAGGTAGCAAAATGACTAGATAAATCCCATCTTCTCATAATTCATTGATCTTGTCTTGCGGTGATATCTCAATTATTATATGGATGTGCTCCATTTTGATTTACTTGTGTTAATTTCAAAATTTTATTTTGCCTTACTTAATTTTTTAATTTTAATGCTATCTTTATTTTCATTTAAATCATGTTCTTACAACCTTATACAAAGTTAGGATTTAATTAGTTCACTAATTCCTTGTGATATCGACACCTTAACTGCTACACTTACAGCTTATGTTGTTGACACCTGAAATTTTTCTTATTATTTTTATTGAATTAGGCATGAATTAAATAAAATTTGAGGTCTTAATAAATTAATTTTTGGAGTTAGTAATTATGTAAATTTTAGTAGGATTTTATTATATAGGTTGGTTGAATTAAATTAGTAATATTGTATTGTATGAAGGGCATTTTTGGTAGTTTACTAAAGGATAAAGAGCCATAAGGCATGAAGAAAGGGCAAAACGGAAATTTTAGACTCATTAAGGGTATAAGTGGAATAAAAAATGTTTGTCTAGCAATTGAAGAAGAGAAGAACGTGAGTGAGAGAGGAGAAGAGAGAAAATACGAAGAGAAGAGCAGAAAGGAGAGAAAAGAAGAGAAAACAAGCTAGGGTTCATCTTTTCTAAGCTTTCTAGAAAGATTTTGAGGTTGTTCAAGAAGAGAAAAAGAAAAAGAAAGAGAAGAGCTTTCTTTAGAGCTATAAAGCTCATCATTTGGTAAAGATTCAAAGTAAGGTCTTACTTAATCTTTTGGATTTTTGAAAAGGTTTTTGTTCTTGAAGCTTGGGAAATGCTTGAGTTTAAGTATTCTAGAATCAATTTTAGTGAATATGCTTTATGGGTCTCCAATTTGTAACCCTATTGAATGGGAAATTTTGCCATTGATGAAGGAAATAAAAAAAGGTAAAAGGAGCAAGATGAGAGACATCATTGAGCAAGTATTAAGCAAGGAAATTCAAGGTCGATTACAAGTTTATAATTAAGTAATGAGCCATGGCTATGTTTTCAAAAGCAAGAGAATTAAATGATTTCAATTGTTTTTATAAATGTTGCATGATTGCTATTTGAATGATTTGAGAAATCTTTATATGCTTGGTATATGAATTTTGTTGATGAATTGCGAAATGAAGATGGAAATGCATTAAAACATTTTATGGTATGCCTTGAAAAATATCATGGCATTTTGTATAAACAGAAAGAAGAAAAAGCATAAAAGTATGAATATATGATGAAATGATTTGAGCATGAATATGTGCTTTTGTTTGGGTAAGAGTGGAACCATTGCGTTCTTCACGTGCATGTTGACAAGAGCCTTCTCCCGGCTACCCGCTTGTGTCATATGAGCTCCAAAAAATGGACTCATTTCGCTCATGGTGTAAACTTCAGTTTCTCCATTTCGTTCCATAGAATTCTCAAGCCATTTGTTTGTACATTGCATCTTTGAATTGTCAAGAATGGTGCATAATTGGGTGTTATGCTTTGATGGTTAAATGTATATGCTATGTTTATGTGATGATGTTTTAATTATGAGTTTTGTGCTAGAATTGTGAATTTGGTTGAGAATTTGAGAACTATGCGTTTCATGAATTCAATATGAATTTTCTACGACAAATGAACATTTCAATGATTTTGCTTATTCTCTGTTATAAACTTGTTACCCACAAGCTTTTAAGCTCACCCCCACTGTCCTTCACATATTCACGTGATGAGCAAGAGATCGAGTGAAAAAAAGTCAAGGCATCGCTTCAATTAGGCATATTTTTGTATTTTAAGCTAGACTTTGTAAACATGAGGCTTTAGTCGCATTTCAAGTATTATTTGTTCAAGTACCCTTTTTATTTTGAGCTTTTGTGAAATGTTGTATTGTGGCTAGGAAATCCCATTGAAGCTTTGTAAAATGCTTATCTTTTGATGATATTGAAATATGATTGCGTTTTTGGCTCATGACTCTTAAAGTTTGTACATCACATTTTCAAGCTTTCATAGGATTAAGAATTTGTATTATGACTTCAGGGAAAAAACTACATTGATCCAGGTTGAACTAGACAAAGATGTCTTCTTGGAATAGTAGATTATCTACATAGCTTTCCAATGATATAAAGTATGAAATTTTTGGATATCAGAGTTGGGAGATATGTTCATTATAAGTTAGTAATGTTCCATAGGATGTATATGGGATAACTATAGTAAATAATGACAATTAGTTGTATGTGATGAATTAATTGAGTTGAGATTTAAGAGTCTAATGAAACAAAGTTGGTAGTTGAATTGTTACGAAGTGATACTGCACTATAAGAGTTGAAATTGGGAAGATTATGAGTGAACGTGATATTAGAATGGACGTAGGAACCATTGGAGATGCTTTTGAGGGAGTTTTGTCTCACCCATTTCCATTAGACAGACTTTAGGTCTGTTAAACAGACCTTTTTGGTTCTGAAAATGTCCCCAGCTCAGTTTATGTCTATGAAACGGACATTTGGTCTATTAAACAGACCTTCATGGGGCTAGAAAACACTCCAAATCCCGTGTATGTCTGTCACTATACACTTTCTGAAATTCATGATTTCGACCCTTTAGATAGAAAAATCTCTCTTCAGAGTCTTCATGAAAGTTGTATATCTCAAAATCCTCTTTGAAACTGTCCTAGAATAATCTTATCCAACATCCCAAAATAGGTACAATATGATTGAGGACATAATCATGTTTGATTCTTTTGGTCATAACTTCATCATCCAACCTCCAAACGAAGTGACTCTTAAACCAATAGATTCCTAACACATTTTTCTATCTCTCCATAAAAATTAGTAACCTTTGGTGCTGATTTGAAAAGGATTTATGAAAAAAAAGGTGTGGGGATTGATTGGAGGAGCATGACTTGGTTATGAACATAATTTGGCTTTTTAATCATATCTTGATCTATATTGATCAAATAGGAAACTTTTGGGATGTTATAAGAATGAAGATGAACTGGTGTTAGCTAAGGAGATTCCATGGAAATAACCCTACAGGATAATACACTCATGTCTTTTGATATTCCGGATAGCTGGGCTTTGGAAATGGGGTCCAACATGTTTGATATCAGAGTAAGAGTTGGACTCCGAAAATGGGGTCCTACACATGCACTTATGGAACATTGGGGATTTTATAAAATTAAAACTTGCTCAACAATTTTTTGGCACCATTTTCAGGGAATTATTTTAGGGCATTTTGAATTCCTTTTTTAAGGAATTATTACCTTTCTTATGATTATGGTATCCAATCACAAGGTAACAATGAAGAATCCAAAAAGTTAAATGCCAAGAGAAGATAGAAAGAATGATGATGTAGGAAATATATTATAGGGAGCAAAGGACTCTTGCAAACTTCAATGGGGCACAATTTGGTTAGGGAAGTAATCATCTTTAATAGAACAATTACAATCTGTTCTTTTGGTCTAATAATGCAAGAACTCAAATGGGAATTCAAGGCCTAGCAAGATTTCAACAAGATAAGTCCAGTTCATGGGATTCTAGATTAGACAAGATCAAGAACAAACTCATGAATATGCAAGTGGCCCAGAAGAGACCAGAAGGGAAGTTTAAACAAGTAACAGAAGACTATGCCTCTTCTATTCACATCCTAGAAGTTCAAATGAGCTAGCTTTATAGGGAATTTTGAAAGAGAAGTATGGAAATTTTTTTGAGCAATATAGAAATAAATCCAAGAGAGCAATGTAAGGCTATCACACTTAGGCATGGGAAAGAGCTAGAAGAATCAGTGGAAAGACAAGCTAAGACCTATTTTGTAGAATATCAAGAGAAGAAGAAAAAGGATGAAGACAAGAGTGAGGATCGTCCATACATTCCTCCTCCACCTTACCCACCAAAAACACCATTCCCACAAAGACTTCAGAAGAATGAATTAGATCTACCATTTGCAAAGTTCGTGGAAAAACTAAAAAATGGAAATTTTACTTGTCTTTTGTGGAAGCGTTGAAATGCGCCCCAAGTAAGCAAATTTCCTTAAAGAAATATTACCTTCTAAGCGGACTTGGGATGATATTCAAATGGTAGCCATGATGAAAACCTCCATATGACCTCACATTTAATAGATTTAAGGAGTTCCATAGTATCTGGTGTAGTTGGTAATTTAAAGATTTCAAAATTTATATGCGACTTAGGTATAAGTATAAATCTTATGCCTTTGTCAATTTTTAGGAAACTGAGGCTAAGAGATGTGAAGCCAACATCTATGCATATTCAGTTGGCAAATAAGTTGATAAAGAGGATCAAAACTGTGTGTTAATTCTTGGTATGTCATTTTTAACCATAAAAAAAGCTTTAGTAGATGTCGATGAAAACAACCTCATCCTTTGGATTGGACATGAATAAGTGAAATTTAGCATGAATAAGGTATTAAAGAATCCAAAGGAGGGTAGCTCATTCATGAGAATTGATGAAGTCAAATCTTCAAATGAGTGAAAGGAAGAAGAATAAAAGACAACAAAGATTGAGTTTGAAGTATACAAGGAAGTCTCTATTCCAGAAGTTAAAGAAGAAGAAAACGAAAAATAGAGGATACAAGACATAGAGGTTGAAGAAGATATGAAAGTCTCTATTCATGAAATGAAGAAAGAAGAGGAGACAGGGGTGACTGAGGAAGAATAAAAACAACTCACCCTCTTACAGGACAAATTGTTGGATTTCATACAAGATTCAAAAAGTTTTGTTATTCCCTATTTTATTGACAATTTGTTAGTGAAAAGGACATTATTGAATTTAATTGGTTTTCTTAATTTTATCAATATTTTCTTTTAAATTATCTTCCAATGTGTAGCTTATTTACAAGTTAGAAAGCTAAAATTAGGTGACAAAGGTGGAGGCAAGCCACTCATAATTGATCTCGGCTTAGTTTTGAAGGATGCAAGGTGAAGCTAATGACTATAACTTAGCACATTTGATAGTTAAATTGAAATTGTTATGTAGTTATATATTTTTTAAATTATAAAAATAAGTTTTTTAATGATGTGGAATGGTTTGGATTACTAACTCTCTTATTCCTTTAAAAGCAATTTTAAGATAGGGCAACAATTTTGGGCGTCAAGTGCAGTTGGTTTTAGACTCCAATGCCATCACTAACTTAGTTTTCATGACGGGTCTTTATGCTCTAACCCTTATCTTTTCATTTCTATCTTTTTTTTTATTATGTTTTTGCATTATTTTATTTTGATTCCCACCTTGCATATTTTTTGTCTTTCTCATATTGAGGACAATGTGTTATCCAAGTGTGGGGAGGGTTATGTTATATGCATTATATGTTTTATTTTGAATGTGAATTTTGCATAATATATGTTAGTTTTGTTTAGGTTTGTATGATGTGACTCGTGTAAATGTGACAATGGCTAGGTCTTACGAAATCTATTTAGCTTTGAATATAGTCTTTTAGGTTACTAATTTATTAGCTTGTAAGCTTTGATTAAATATACATGTTAATTAGGATATAATGTCAGTCAGTTCACCCTAGGAATTTGACATATTCATTTATAATTTTAGGTCAATCGAATAAGTAGCATTGTTAGTATCTTTTCATAAGAATGATTAGTTAAAGATATAAGGCAGGCAAGAAAAAAAAATAAAGAGAGTGTGTTTTTTATTAATAAATAACTATTTTGGTGGCCCTTTTTGAAACAAATCGGGTTATGAATAGAGCTAGTAGCCAGTTAAGAATGTGATCTAGTTAAGTAATCGGGAGACATTTTGTTGGACCCCGTTTCCGGAATCCAACCTCGAACCAAAACCATAACACTTACTAACCTGCTTTGATACCGCAAAATGCTGGGCCCCGATTTCGGAACCTATCCTTGGTACAAAAGTATCATCATACTGAAGCGTGGTTCGCTGAAATCTTTTCTTGCTCTGCTACCAAACACGATGAGCCCCGAACTTGGAGTTCGACCATTGAACCAAAACATTGGCGTATATATATATACATATGCATAACCAAAACTCACAATCCAAAAATCATATCATAATCATAGCTCTCTCGAGTAAACTGAATTCTTACTCAATCCGGTCCGTACACACAATTGCAAACTCCCTATGTTATCAGCCATACATAATTCATTTACATCAAAGAATAGAATTTACAAATCTTATGGCATACCAAGCCACAATACAAATTCCGAATATACAAACTATACCGATTCCAAAATTTCCAATACTCATTTAACTTAGGATAATACAATAAGCACACATATAAATCGAAACCTTCACTTCCCTTCACCCGATCTTCTTCTCATTACTGTGGATGGGAATGAAAGGGGGTGAGCTTATAGCTCGGGGTAACAGGTTTATAACGAAGAACAAGCAAAACCGTTGAAAAAGTTCATTTGTTATACAAAAATCATAATCAGTTCATAAAACGCTTTGCTCCCAAATTCTCAGTCAAATCCGAAATTCTGAGTTCAAACCCATAGTTGAAAAGTGTTATTGCATAGTGAAAAATGGTATCACATCAACACAACATATTCATTCAATCATCAATATAAAATGCTCAATTTATGCACATACTTGACAATTCATAGATGCAATGCACAAACAAATGGCTCGAGAGTTCCGTAAACGATCCGGATAAACCGAAGTTAAATCCGTAAACAAAACGAGTCCGATTTCTCAAGGATCTCGTGGCCTCAAGCGGGCAGCCGGGAGAAGGCTATATGTCGACGTGCACGTGACTCCATCCGTAACCCTCTTACCCAAACAAAGCACATAATCCATTCGTTTCATGCTCAAAGCATGTTATCATAGCTTTCATACTTTTCATGCTCTATTCTTTCTTTTCCGAATATACAAAATGCCATGAAGTTTTCCAAGGCATGACATAAAATATTCAATGCATTTTCATTTATATTTTGAAATTCATCAGAAAAGTACATAGGCTGAAACATGTAGAAATTTTACAAATCATTCAATAGAAACAAAACGATATTTTTGAAGTAATTGAAATCATTCTTGATTTGGGAGAAAACTTTAGTGGCTCATTACTAAATCATAAACATGAAACCCACCTGGAATCCTTGCTCGAATACATGCTTAAAAGATACCTCTCATCTTGATCCTCTTGCCTTCCTTGATTTCCTTAATCAAATGCAAAATTCCTATTCAAATAGGAATACAAATTAGGAACCAAAAAAAAAAACACACATTCACTAAGATAAATTCTAACTAAACCCAAACTCTGCCAAAATCTAAACATTCGGGTCACTTTTTCCATAAAAGTCCTCATTGTCTTACATTTCTATTGACTCCAAAAGCATTCAATTTGGTTCAAAACCCCGAAAGTTATACCCCAAACAAAACAAGAATCTATACCCAACTTCTGACCAAACTTTAAGATTCTTATAATCTGACTTTCAATTTCAGTGCTTTATAAAACTTGTAGAACTTTGACTCTATTTTCCAACGAATCAAAAATCACCTCATTTGGATATCTACACCAAAAGATATACCCAAAAATGCCAAAAATTTAACTTTCGGAAAATAGGGGGCTTGCCGCGGCGTGCACCAAAGCGTGTGTCGCGGGCGTGCGAACTCTCAAGCGCCATGACGCAGCATCACTGTCTTGCATGCGCATCGCATCATACGTGCACGCCGCGACGTGCACGTGATGCACGCGGCGTGCCATCTTTCTCTGCACGCCGTGGCGTGCTCTTGCACACGTCGCGACGTGCGGGTCGGAGCTGCGACTCTGAAACCCCTTTTTCTTGCATTTTCTGACTTCAATCTTTACCCAAACTCAAATGCAACACAACCAAACTATAGATAAAGTCTCAAACTACATTTCTCACCCATTATCAACTTAAAATCAAGCACAAAACCAGTAACCCAACGAAATCTAACCCTCTTTCCTTTCAAACCCTAAAACCGTCGATTCTCACATATTCAAGCCATCTTAGGTTTAATCCAACTAGAACAAGCTTAAACAAAACGAGACTTACTCAGAAATAGCTTTAAACTGTTGAAAAACTGCAACGATCGAAATCTCTCTTCTCTTCCCTTCTTCTCCACCGACGGCGCACTCCTCTCTTCTTTTCTTCTTCTTTTTCCTTTCTTTCTTCTATTCTTCTTCTTTCTTTCTTTTTAATCCTACTTCATTGTCAAATGTCCATTTTGCCCCTTTCACTTAAGCCTTAAGCCTTAACATCTTAGGTGTCATACCCAAAATGCCCTTATACATTCTTACCATTTTTAAAACAACCAAACCATAAAATAAATTCTACCACCATTTACATAGCAAGTAGGTCCAAAATTTTATCCATCAAACCTCATAATTCAGTTAAATCATGCTTAATTCAATACGAAAAATTCAGGGGCCAACAACTCTCCCCCTCTTAAAAAGAATTTCGTCCTCGAAATTCATATCGATCGAATGTATGCAGTCTGTTCTGCAATTCCTGCTTAACGTCGTCACTCGAATACTTTCTTTCAATTGACTGCGATCAATAGATTCGCTTGGTCTTTCAATCCCTTATTTGGCCATTCACTTTCTTAACTAGTTCCTCATCATTCTTCAGAGTACTTACAATTTTCTCACTTTATGTGTCTATAAAACCAATACCATATCATTTCAGTATTTCCTTACCATACTCACGCAAATCACATTTAGAATCCAAGACTTCTTCTATTAGCAGCACGAACTCAAAATTCCATGTCCTTGGCACGGATCCGCCTAATTCATCCATTCTTCTGGAATCACTTAACATCACCCGTCCATAACATCTCCAATTCTAGCCTTCAATGATCAGTGGGCCTTACTCATCATAATACAAAAGCAATGGCTCTTTTATCATCAAACTCCTCATACGAAGTTCTATCTGAACGTCAAATTCATATTCCCATAAACTCCACACTATAGACTTCATACATATCTCTGACAGTTAAGACCGTCGACAATTAAATTCTCCGTCACTTGACATATTTCTTCTAGGATGTATAGCTTAATTCGCCACTTGTACTTTTCTGACAGTCTCTTTGCTCAATCATCTTTACCGGTACGTATACTTTTTATCTCAATCACCAGTATCATTTTTCCTACTTGAGCTCAAAATTCACATTCATTTTCGCTTTCTTGGAAGGGTTCACAATTTCTAAATCCTCAATTTGAGCTTTGTTCACGCGAAACCGATCTTCCACTTCAGTGACTAAGGGTACTTCATTTTGCCCGAATTCAACTCCGTTCAACACTCTTTATCGCACTAGATCTGATAACCTCTAAAATTGAATTCATACTGTACTGCTATTGAATTCTCTATTCAACGCGTCTGATTACAACACTAGCTTTACCATTGTTGAATACTCATTTGTACAACATAAACTTCCTGAAACTCTGTCCATTGTCTCCATCTCGCATTCAACTCAATACGTACCTTAATTGCATGATCTGTATATCTTACACACAGTCAAAATATTTCTATACATATAATGTCTCCAACTTTTCGGCAATCACTGCAGCTGCAAATCATGCGAACTTAATATACAAATTCGTAATTTATTCCTAACGTACCCCAATCCAATTCATATACAATCACAATTCATAAACCATAATCATACGCAAATTTATAACTTAATTCCTTAATCAATACATATCTATAACAAAACTTATATGCCTTTTTGCCAAAGAATCTCACACATGACTTATACAAAATCTTATCATTACTCTCTTTTACTAACTGACTTTTACCACACAAATCCATAGACTATCATACAACATCACGGCTGTATTTCAAAACCCAAAACCTGCAAATAACTTTAAATACTTCTGTACGCCAGCTCAAACAAATCACAAAAATTCCTCGGACCTCCCACCCGAAAATCCACACTCAAACCTAATCACATTATCCAAATCCAATTCGCAGTTATTTTACTTCGTGGATCTTATCCTGATCTCTCATGCAACACCGTTGCATACTACTGAATTCCCAATTCCAAATGATATATTTAATATCCTCAAAATTTTCCTTACCTTCGTCTCTCATATAATTTACTCATTTTCCTCAAGTAGTCAAACTATTTTTCCCCACTCTTCGAATACACTTAACATATCATCAAACCTCGCTTGGATCACTTTACTCTTCATTCCTATAGCATTGCCAGGGAATTTGCTAACTTGACCAAACATCGTCAAAACTCCATATGTCCACCATTGGTTCTAGTCATTCCTCAATTAACTGATGCCTCAATGAGGAAATCTTACCTCCAATTCCTAATTGTCTTACCTTTCTCGACTGATTTTCTCCACTCTTTAGATTTCCTCATAATTTGCATTAACGTATTCTAATGTCTGCTTTCCTCCACACACTTTAGTTTATTTGAAGTCTTAGCTTCCTGCGCTTGTCACACTTTCATCAGATAAACTTGCAGTTCCCAAACATACATATCCAAAACATAACGTGAACCGATACTCCTCCTATGTGCAACTACTACCTCCTCAACTTTAGGAATCCACTCACATAGTTGGATCCTTGACATCAAACAAAAATACATACAGTCTCAGTAGTATCTTCTACCTTCTTTACTTGAATCTCCATTAGGGATAGGACTCCAATACTCGCTTTCGAATCATTACATACTCCTTTTTTGGTCCGCTCTTTCTTTGATCCTTCATATAAACTATCTGATCTGCTGAATCTAACTTAATGAAGTTCTTCTGCAAAAGAGATACCATTCATACAAATCTTTATCACTCACGTGCTATCATCATCACATCATCAGTTACCTTTAAGTCCTTGAGAAGACCATTTTCTCTCATCTTCACAAGATGATAATGTTCAAGTCACTCAAAACTCAAGGAGTAACAAACATACTTGCTATCGCATATGCTTGGCTGGGCATCATCAAAGTCATGCCATTCTGTCCACAGATTTACTCCTTAAAATCACCAATTGGTATCTTACATAAGTGATACCTTGATCGCCATTGATCTTGACAACAGTTCGCCCTTATCGAACAGACTAACACAAATTTTATGCTAGCTTTTCCAGAAGTCACTGTTTCTCACGCTATATCATTTCATCATGGGTCCATTACCATATTGATTGCGTAGGGCTCACTTCCTTGCCTTACAGAAGCTTCATCATTTTCTGGGGCTACTGATTCATCAGTATCTCCTCTCTTATCGGAGAGTCGGGGGCAACTGATCTTTTTAGAACTCCTTGTGTCCTTTTACGAGGTGAAGTCCCCATACTATATATCATTTCATTCGTCTCATACAAGGTCACAACTTCCTCACTTCTATCTCATTTTCCATTCAGTCCTTATTTCATCTTCCACATGTATATTCTCAATCAATTTCAAAATTATCGATGCATAATCACAATGACATTTTGACCTCAAATCCACTAAGTTATTCTTACTGCGGATCATCACTTTTGTCATATAATCGAACAACCACTTCGGTTCCAATTTCCTCATCGTAAGATCTCTACTTGTACACTCTACTCTCATCATGTATACAAACAATCCATGGTAATACATTTGTATCTATATCACTTTCGAATAGTACAATATTGTCGTCGTGTTCAATCCTCCAATATAATTGCCTTGAGTCATTTTCTGTTTCGCTTACCTATACTCTATTTCTCCTTTCTCATTATCCATAACTTTCCTTTTTCTCAGATCGTGACAGATGGACCAATCATCATTTCAAATTCAACCTATCGATCTTCCATACATATATTTTGTATTCGTTATCTCATCCTTCAAACTTTACTTTATCACAATTCATCACGATATTCACAACTCAATTTCCTGAACACATCACTAAAATCAATCAAAATTCTTATCAATCTAAGTCAAACAATCACCGTGGCTCCTTAAATTCTAACACCTCAAACTTCTAACAGTCACTTATGCGTGTAACCCATACACATGCGCCCATGCTAGATCATAATGCTGGGCTCTGATACCACAAATGTTGGACCCCATTTCCGGAATCCAACCTCGAACCAAAACCATAACACTTACTAACCTGCTTTGATACCGCAAAATGCTGGGCCCCGATTCCGGAACCTATCCTCGGTATAAAAGTATCATCATACTGAAGCGTGGTTCGCTGAAATCTTTTCTTGCTCTGCTACCAAACACGATGAGCCCCAAACTTGGAGTTCGACCATTGAACCAAAACATTGGCGTATATATATATACATATGCATAACCAAAACTCACAATCCAAAAATCATATCATAATCATAGCTCTCTCGAGTAAACTGAATTCTTACTCAATCCAGTCCGTACACACAATTGCAAACTCCCTATGTTATCAGCCATACATAATTCATTTACATCAAAGAATAGAATTTACAAATCTTATGGCATACCAAGCCACAATACAAATTCCAAATATACAAACTATACCGATTCCAAAATTTCCAATACTCATTTAACTTAGGATAATACAATAAGCACACATATAAATCGAAACCTTCACTTCCCTTCACCCGATCTTCTTCTCATTACCTGTGGATGGGAATGAAGGGGGGGTGAGCTTATAGCTCATGGGTAACAGGTTTATAACGAAGAACAAGCAAAACTGTTGAAAAAGTTCATTTGTTATACAAAAATCATAATCAGTTCATAAAACGCTTTGCTCCCAAATTCTCACAAACCAAATTTCGAGTTCAAACCCATAGTTGAAAAGTGTTATTGCATAGTGAAAAATGGTATCACATCAACACAACATATTCATTCAGTCATCAATATAAAATGCTCAATTTATGCACATACTTGACAATTCATAGATGCAATGCACAAACAAATGGCTCGAGAGTTCCGTAAACGATCCGGATAAACCGAAGTTAAATCCGTAAACAAAACGAGTCCGATTTCTCAAGGATCTCGTGGCCTCAAGCGGGCAACCGGGAGAAGGCTATATGTCGACGTGCACGTGACTCCATCCATAACTGTCTTACCCAAACAAAGCACATAATCCATTTGTTTCATGCCAAAGCATGTTATCACAGCTTTCATACTTTTCATGCTCTATTCTTTCTTTTCCGAATATACAAAATGCCATGAAGTTTTCCAAGGCATGACATAAAATATTCAATGCATTTTCATTTCTATTTTGAAATTCATCAGAAAAGTTCATAGGCTGAAACATGTAGAAATTTTACAAATCATTCAATAGAAACAAAACGATATTTATGAAGTAATTGAAATCATTCTTGATTTGGGAGAAAACTTTAGTGGCTCATTACTAAATCATAAACATGAAACCCACCTGGAATCCTTGCTCGAATACATGCTTAAAAGATACCTCTCATCTTGATCCTCTTGCCTTCCTTGATATACCCAAAAATACTAAAAATTTCACTTTTGGAAAACAGGGGCTCATGGCTTGCACTAAAGCGTGCGTCATGACGTCATGACTCTCCAGACGCCGCGACGCACACTTGTCTAGCCATGGCGTGCCATCTTTCTCCATGCGCCATGGCGTGTTTTCTACATGTCATGACGTGCGGTCGGAGCTGCCACTCCGAAACCCCTTTTTCCTGCATTTTCCGACTTCAATCTTTACCCAAACTCAAATGCAACACAACCAAACTATAGATCAAGTCTCAAACTACATTTCTCACCCATTATCAACTTAAAATCAAGCACAAAACCAGTAACCCAACGAAATCTAACCCTCTTTCCTTTCAAACCCTAAAACCGTCGATTCTCACATATTCAAGTCATCTTAGGTTTAATCCAACTAGAACAAGCTTAAACAAAACGAGACTTACCCGGAAATAGCTTTAAACTGTCAGAAAACTGCAACGATCGAAATCTCTCTTCTCTTCCCTTCTTCTCCACCGACGGCGCACTCCTCTCTTCTTTTCTTCTTCTTTTTCCTTTCTTTCTTCTATTCTTCTTCTTTCTTTCTTTTTAATCCTACTTCATTGTCAAATGTCCATTTTGCCCCTTTCACTTAAGCCTTAAGCCTTAACATCTTAGGTGTCATACCCAAAATGCCCTTATACATTCTTACCATTTTTAAAACAACCAAACCATAAAATAAATTCTACCACCATTTACATAGCAAGTAGGTCCAAAATTTTATCCATCAAACCTCATAATTCAGTTAAATCATGCTTAATTCAATACGAAAAATTCAGGGGCCAACACATTTGTTGTGTCTAATTTCTGTTGGATTTTGCTTGCATTCATACCCTGGTTTTGGTTAGTTTTTAATACAAATTTGTGATGAATTGAGTGAGAATGGTGGGAATATTGCATGAATGTTAATTGGATTGCATTATGAAGGTTGCATGGAAATGAGAGGAATTTTGCATGAAAATTGCATGTCACACCCTTGGTCACACTTGTGACCACATAAGTTACGAGTATGTAACCATGGGTCACATCTGTGACCATGGCTGCATGGAGGAGAGATGTGACCATCTCATGCACTCCCGTGACCCATTTTTCTTTAATTTATCAACTTGTTACTTGTCATGCGTAGGAGGGATAGATAAAAAACCCAGACCTAAGATAGATAACAAATAAAAAGAGTAAGAGAGGTCGCGGCATAGAGAAATTCCATTCTTCTTTCCATTCACTCTTCATTCTCTACATATAGAAACATTTATAGATAGAGAGGAGACAGAAAGAAAGAAGGGAAGAGGAGAAGAGAACAGAGGGAGTCGGTAAAGAAGAAAGAAACAAGGTAGAGAGCTTGAAGCAGAAACAAACCTTTGACCATCTGGTGAGAACAAGCTGAAGCAGAAGTTAAGAAGCGTGAGAGAGGCGGGAAACCACCGTACCTCACTCACCCTATCTATATTTATCATTTTTCATATTATTTCATGTTGTTTATTAGACTTGTTACTTTTATAGTTTAGCCGACTATTATTTGTTTTCTTTTCATAGTTAATATGGTTATTTACTTGGTTTGGTGCTCGAATACTTTTCTTAGACTGAGAAGATGGGATCTAAGTATTTGAGAATGATGAACCATATTTGTGTTATGATGGGCTAGATCTTTTTATTGAGAATTAATATACCTATTTTAATCAACTATGCATGAATGAGTTACGATTTTATTTTCTTATTAATTGTTGTGGTTTCTAAGTTGAATGGATGTAGTGGCATGACTAAACCTTGCATTATTTTAGTATTAAACAAAGGATCGGGAGATGAAGTTTAATACGAAATGAGAAATTATGGACGTTTAGGTTAAGAACTAGAAATATATTAACTTAAGTGTAATTAGTAGTTAGCTTTCCATAATTAATTCGGATAATAATAACTTGTTGAATACAAAAGTTAGATTAGTTTATTATTCGAGTTGATTTAGAACCCTACTATTAATTTTAATAAGACAACTATCCAATCATTTCCCTTAATCATACATAGGAGATTAAATTAGTGAAATTAATTCTCAAAAGTTTTTCGTTTTGATTAATCTATTCGTCTTCACTTCCAATTGAATCATTATACTTTTCAGTTTAATTTTGTCAATTTTTTTAAAGCCTTAACTCAATGAATCGAGATAGAGTGTTAAGGATTGCATTTGATTTCATTTTTATTTAAGGTTAATTTAAATGAACCAATTTCACCTACATAGGAGACGACCTTGGGTAATCACTATAACTACCTCATATACTTGTGAGTAGGATAGCCTATATTATTTTTAGAACTTAATTTGGGACAACAACTTTTTTAGTGTTGGTACTAGGGAGGGTGTTTAGCATTTATACTTAAATTAATTTTGATTCTTTTGTCTGTTCATGAATACATTTTTGTCCTGTTATTTCATTAAGTTGTTTTAGTAAATTTCTTATTAATTCACTATTGTTTTTATTTGGTTTATGCAAGGAAGGAGATCTCAGGAAGGCAAACTTGCTCCCTTTATTGACAACGTACATTAGATATTAGGACTTCCATGGAACTTTAAAGACAATCTTAAGGGACCTAAACTAGAAGATCAAGAGATAGGTGAAAGGCAACCAATAATGAAGGAGCATATTAGACCAGTAATTAGTGCTCCCACTTCATGCATCTTTTTGAAAGATGTAACCAAAAACTATAAGTTAAAAAGTATCCACTATAACATGTTGTCATCTTTCTACTGGGTTCCCAACGAAGACTTTTTAAACTTCATTTGAGAATTCTATACTACTCTCTAGATGTTCCCATTATATGGTCTAAATGAGGATCAACTCAGGATGAGGTGTTTCCTATATATATTGAAGGATCGGAACAAGGCATGGTTGATGACCCTTCCATCCGATTCATTGACTATAGGGAGGAAGTGTATAATAAATTCATAGGAAAGTTCTATTCCTATCAGAAAACTTCTACATTGCAAATGAAGATAGCTACCTTCACTCAGATGGAGGGAGAGCCATTCCATGAGGTATAGGAATACTTCAAACTTCTACTAATACAGTGTCCACACCATCATTTCCCATTTCGTATGCAGAACCAATTCTTTTATGATGGATTGACACAACAATGTCAGTACACGATGGACAATGTAGTAAAAGGAGTTGTCTAAAGAAACATGTGAGATCTTCGAAATATTGGGGGCCAATTCTCAATAAAAGAGTATGAGAGGGAGAAGAATTGGAGTTTATGAAGTGAACTCAAATCAAGAAATGACTATGCAATTGGCAGAGCTCACAAAGCATGTGAAAATGCTAACCATCAGACAATCCCAAGATGCTCCGAATCATGAGGTATGTGGTGTATATGGAAATTTTGATCATGGAGCTAATGTTTGTTCGTATTCTTTTCAATCTTTTATAGGTGAGGAAGAACAAGCAAATTCACTTAATGTTTTTTAATCGAGGGTATGGAATGATCTATATTCAAACATCTATAACCTTGGCTGGAGAAACCACCCCAATTTCTCTTGGATGTCTAATAATCCACTAGTGTAGCCCCAAAAACCATATCAGAATTTTCAAAGGTAGAATCAGTTCCAAGGGCAATCTTCAAATCAGAACATACAAGAAAGCCTTTTTTGTAGGGAAGCCTCAATGCGTTCATTCAAACGACCGCTCAAAATTAAGAGATGAATAACAAGAGTTTTGATTCATTGGAAGCTTTTGTAAAGAGGGCTAAGACTCAAGTGGGGAACTCACTACTCAAATGTATGGCAATCAAAAAGGAAAGTTGCCTAGTAAACCTAAACAAGCCAAGGTTGTTACGATTCTAAGAAGGGGTAAGGTGATTGATAATCATGTTGAGATTCCTTCCAACACGTTTAATTTATGTAATTAAGAAAAGGAGAACCTCATCAAAGGAAAAGATAGGCAAAATGAGGAAAGCAATGGGAATGACTCTTTAAGTCATGTTCAAGGAGGTCAAAAAATCTAGCATGCAACCAAGGGTGATGAAGGACTAAGATTGTATAGGATGACTAAACCTTATAGACCATTAGTTTCATATCTAAACCACCTTAAGGACTTAAAACAAGATAAGCAATTTTCTGTTCTCTACAACATGCTTTCTAAATTTAATATTAATCTGCCATTCTTAGATATGATCAGGAACATTCCAGCTTATGTGAAGTTCTATAACATAATATACCCATAGCGCATATGCTTGTTCATATCCACGAATAGTCGAGAATATACTCTATAGAAATGGTACGTTAGAATAATCACTTTAACATAGTCTAAGGCATCAATATAACTTAAACATTCCAAACACATATTTCCTTCATAATCATAATAGGTCATATATGCCATTAACATTCCAAATTCAAGTAGATCATCTATAAAAAATTTGAACTCAATCTTAGTAAATCACATAGTATAAAAATTACACACCGGAGACAATGTGTGTCATAACATGGAATGCTAATACAAAACAAATCTATATAGACTTTACAGGTATCAACTAACCAAACCTTTGAGCCATTCTTATCCCCGAAATAATCGTACTATAATTCTATTAGATCGCTTTAGAAACTAGATCTCCCTTGAACCAGAAAATCAATATTGTAACTTTGATGAGTTTGTGAATACAATGAGTGAACCATCATTGATGTGCTCACTCAAGTCAGAACATAAAGACAAGTATATAACTTAATTCAACAAGTATAACACACTATCCAACATTTCAAATGCATATGTGACTCCATTCTTATTTTGTTTTGTTTTGATCGAGTGCCTATCAACCCAATTTACAATACTATATCTATTGTAGATATCGGGCTCATTTTATTTACTATTCCATATCCATTGTGGATATTGGGCTTATTATTATCTAAGCTTGTGGCTCTTTGTGCACAATCTTAAGCTTAAAGCTCTTTTTCACACATTGGCTACTCCGATCATAACTCCTTTGTCTAATTATGCATTTCAATGTAATGAGATGCATTAATTCACATATCATTCTTTCAATACTTTTCATTCAATGTGCTCATGTCATATATCAAATTATTTGGATCTAAGTCTAGCATTCATCATTCAATTGTTCATACATTCCACATTACACATACAAATCAATAGAAGCATATATAATTGAGTTTACACATCAAGGTTAACTAACAGTATGCTCCAAAATAGCTATTTCCTTGATAATCTAGCAATGTCTAGATATTGGCGATCAACTTGTGCGTTTGTAGTCAAACAATACACATATAGTTCATAATCACTAATTTCTTCAATCATATGAATATACAATCATTCACATGTATACATGTCATGTTCAATGCATGCTCAATTAACCTTTCTGGGTATGTATTCTTAATAAGAAATCTTGACCATTCAATTATTATAGCTTATATATTACCACTTTGCATTCAGGTTTATACCTTGAGTAAGTTTGATCACTCTAAATTCATCAAATTTTTCTAGCAATATACATTCACACAATTTCCCAATTCTCATTAACTTTTACCTAATACACCTTACTCATTTCCCTTAGATCATACTTCCATTCATAAGAACACCATTATTCCTTCAATAACTCAAAATTTCCAGATTTAAATACATTGATATCAAAACAATCCATTCATTAAGTAATGACATCAATTAACAACCTAAACTTATCAAACCCTTATCCAATTAATTAAGAAACAATCTAGGTTCATTTCAAATTTGAATCAAGTCCAGTTATACCAATGTAGAGGGACTTATTTTCATTTGGTTCAACAAATTCACAAAACAGAAATTATCATTTCAAAGCTTTGGCCATGATTATAGGGGACCATCCCATAATCGTGGGATGAGTGCCCCGATGTGCACTATCTAATTTCCCTCAATTCTCCATGAATTTCAGCTACTTAGGATCATCATTAACACTACAAATTTTCTAAAATTTAAACTCCCAAAAGCTACTTCAATTCATGTTAATACAACTTCCATCTTGGTTACATTAAAGCTCTCTAAATTCTATTCATTTATGTCACTAACAATCATTCTTACACATACACTAACATCCCCATTTTTTCCATATTCAAAAGGAAACTCTTTCATATCAAATTGAAAATACCTTCATAATAGTCCATTAATTATACCTCAATTATACTTGAATTTTAACTCAATTCCTCATCAATTTCATCTCAATTTCCAGCTCAAAATCATTTATTTAACAGCTTATAAACTATTGTTTTCCATACATGCTAAATAGAACAGAAACTACTATTCATGCATCATTTTCCTGCAGTCATTTAACATTAATATTACAATCAATCCATCCCCAATTCAATCATCATTTAGTTCTATTAACATATTTCACAGAGATTAGTCCTTCACTTACTTGATCAGCTCAATTGCCTCCTCAATTATCAAGATAACATAGCCTTCCATGCATGCAAGCACAATTCTAAGAACAAGGTGGATGTAGAATGGTATTTTAACAACAAGAAGAAATTAGCAGAATATAGCTTTCTTGATGCATAATTTTGTAAAGATTTTGAATGGTGATGAATAAAATTGAAGAAAAAAATTTAAAAACTATAAGGATGTGTGCGTTTTTCGGTGGTGAGAGGGGAAGAGAAGAAAGAAGGTTACAGAAACAATTTTTGTATTAGCTTAATTCATTAGGTGCTAGGTGTCCCTATTTTATAATGACATTTGTCACATATGCATGCAATCCACTTATCCTCTATATAAGCTGCCAAATGTTATCAATATCTTGGGCCATTTATCACCCAATTCTCTAAACCATTTGTCATTAAATTCTACTACTGTGTGTCACTTATTTTATAGGCCTAGTCATCTTAAATTTTCATGTGTCAAATTGTCTTACCACTTGATTTTTTCCTAGAATAAATGTACATATTAATTAATCAATTTTCCAATAGTAACAATTAGCTCCAAATTACAAATTATAATCCATCAAACCAAGATTCAAGACATAAGAAATACACAATCAAATCATTATCATTTTAAACCTTTCATACCTTGGAACATGTCAATTGAGTGTATATGCTATCTTTGAAATGTTTTCTAAATCAACATTCATGTGTGTATATGCTCATGTTATGCATATGAATGAAATGCATCTCATAAATTGTAAAATATATGACTCAAAAGTCTAACATTCTAACCCTCAGTAAGTTTTGGAAATCGGCTATTACAAGTTCTTCAAGGAAGCACCAAAAATGGAAGTTTGCACTACATGAGATAGTGATAGTTTCTGAAGTAACAAGTGTGGTCCTTCAACAATAGTTACCTCCCAAATTGAAAGATCCAGGGAGTTTCATTATGAAGTTATCGATGGGTAATGGTGAGAAAGTTAAGGGTATGTTTGACCTAGGAGCAAGTACAAATCTAATGCCTCATTCTATTTATATGAAATTAGATATAGGATAATTAAGACCTACCAATATGTGCTTGGAATTAGTTAATAGAAAGAAATAATGGAAGATATGTTAGTGAAGGTTGGAGGATTGATTGTACCCGTAGACTTTATGGTTTTATACATGGGGGAAATAAAGGAGCAAGAAAATGAGCAAACCATACTCCTTGGGAGACCTTTTATGGTCACCACCAACACTTTGATTGATGTGAAGAATGGGAAATTGACCATGATTGTTTTAGGAGAAGTAGTAGTATTTTTTATCTTTAATGTTAAACCTATCCCTACTACTGTTGTTTATGAGGAGTGTTCTCTTGTTGATCAGATTAATGCTGCAGATTTTATTTTGCCTTGTAGGAAGAAAAAAAAAGGATTTAAACTTGGTTGAAGAGTTTGATGAGTGTTGCCAATTGCTAGATAGTGTTACGGGAGGAGAGTTTGGCAAATTCTTAGAGATAGCCTCCAATGAAGAGAATAATGCAACTCCATCAAAAGTATAGATGAAAGAGTTACCTGAAAATTTAAAGTATGTGTTTTTATGTGAAGGGGAAAGATATCCGGCTATTCTTACATCTACTTTGGATGTTGATTAAGAAGAAAGAACTTTGAGTGAGATGAAAAGATTTTAAAAGGCCATAGGATGGAGTTTGAGTGACATTAAGGGAATTCGTCCCTCCATGTGCATGCATAGGATTATCCTAGACGAGGGGGCTAAACTAGTAAGAGACACCCAAAGAGGACTCAATCCTAATATATGGGAGGTAGTTAAGAAGGAAGTTTTGAAATTGCTTTATGAGGGAGTGATTTATCCAATTGTGAATAGTGAGTGGGCGAGCCTAATGCATATGGTTCTAAAACATTCGGCATTACTATCATTCGAAAAGATAAGAATGAGTGAGTACCTACTAGGATCACCACTGGATGGAGAGTGTGTATTGATTATAGGAAACTAAATGCGAAAACCATAAAGGATCATTTTCCTCTCCCTTTTATTGATCAAATGTTGGATAAACTTTATAGACATGAGTTTTATTGTTTTCTTTATGGTCTTTCAATTTATTGCCAGATATCGATTGCTTCTGAGGACTAATAAAGATAACATTCACTTGTTTATTTAGGACATTCACTTTCAGTAGGATGCCATTCAGGCTGTGTAATGTGCCTACAACATTTCAAAGGTGTTTGTTTTCAATTTTCTCAACCATGATCGAGGTATTTATCGATGAAACAAGGAACAATCCTAGGTCATGTTGCATAAAAAAGGGGAATCGAGATTGATAAGGCTAAAATTGAAGTTATAGAAAAGCTTCTACCACCCTCTTCTGTTAAGGTTATTGGAAGTTTTTTAGGACATGCTGGATTTTATAGGAGGTTTATCAAATATTTTTCTAAGATAAGTCGTCCTTTGTGCCAACTGTTAGCAAAGATGCCCATTTTGATTTTAATGAGGAATGCCTAAATGCCTTTAATGTTTTTAAAGAAAAATTTATCTTTGCATTGATTATTGTAGTTCCTGATTGGTCTGTACTATTTAAAATTATATGTGATGCTTTTGATTTTGTTGCAGAGCTGTTTTGGGCCAAAATTTTGAGAAATCTTTACATGTGATTTATTAAGAAACCTTAACTTTGAGTGATGCATAACTGAATTACACAACCACTGAGAAAGAATTGTTGGTTGTGATTTTTGCATTGGAAAAATTTAGACCTTATTTTTAGGGTCAAATATCATAATCCATTTTGATCATGCAACTCTTAGATATCTTTTGACCAAAACACATGCATAACTATGGTTAATTAGATGGATTTTGTTGTTACAAGAGTTTGATGTGGAAATAAAAGATAAAAGAGGAAATGATAATGTTGTTGTGGATCATTTGTCTAGAATAACTCCTAACTTGGAAACTTTTGAATAATAAAAGAATTATGCAATTGTTGTGAACTTTCGTGATTAGTAATTATTTCTTGTGAGTAAAGTTCCTTGGTATGCTGACTATGTGAATTATCTTGTATGTGGCATTTTGAGACCTAACATGACTTCTCAAGAAAGGAAACGATTCCTTCAGTTAAGCATGCACTACGTTTAGGATGATCCATACCTCTACCGAATTTGCAAAGATGAAATCATTCGGAGGTGCATTCCAGAGGACAACTTAGTAAGTGTCTTGACCATTTTTCATGAACTCCACTGTGGAGGTCATTTTGGAGGGAGGAAAACTACTTCTAAAATTCTTCAAAGCAGTTTGTATTGGCCTATCTTTTTTAAGGATGCTCATTTCCTTTGATTGAAACATGATAAATGCTAATGAACCAGAAATATAAGTAAAAGAAATGAAATGCCCCTAACTAACCAATTGACTATTGAATTATTCAATGATTGGGGCATTGATTTTATAGGTGCATTTCCTAAATCTTGTGTATTTGAATATATACTTATTTTTGTTTATTACTTGTCTAAATGGCTAGAAGCAATACCCACCTAAACTAATGATGCTAATGTTGTTATTAAATTTATGAAGGAAGATATTTTTAGCAGGTTTGGGATTCTGCATGCAATCATAAGCAATGGAGGAAGTCATTTCTGCAATAAGCTTTTTGAGAAGATCGTGAATAAATATAACATAACTCACAAGGTTACCATCCACAAACTTCTAGACAAGTGGAAATAAGTTACAAACAGATTAAGGGGATTTTGGAGAAGACTATGCAACCATCATGGAAGGATTGGTCAACAACATTAAATGATGCACTATAGGCATATTGCATGGCTTACAAAACCATCTTCGGAATGAGCCCTTATCGACTTGTTTTTAGGAAGGCCTACCATTTATTGGTCGAGGTTGAGCATAAGGCACTATGGGCAATCAAGATGATGAACCTAAATCTGGATGTTAGAGGATGGGAATGTTTGCTTCAAATTTTGAAATTGGATGAACTCTAGAGTGAGGCTTATGAGAATTCTAAAATTTACAAGGAAAGAACTAAAGGCCTTCATGATAAGGGACCTGTAGGCAAGTTCCTCATACCAAGCATGAAAGTTATGTTATATAATTCTCGGTGGAGTTTGTTTCTAGGAAAGTTAAAATTAAGGTGGAATAGGCCATTTGAAGTAATCAAGGTCTTTCTATATGGAGCCGTGCAATTGGAGAACCCTCAAACAAAAGAAACCTTTAAGGTTGGCCATTAGGTGAAACCATATTTGCAAGGAGCAACTAGAAAGAAAATTGTAGAATCCATCAATTTAAGCAATCCACTTCAAGAATGACTATTTGGGTCATCCAATTACAAGATATTAAAGCAGCACTTAATGGGAGACAACCCATATAATTGCATGATTTTGATGTTTTATTTATTTATAGTTAATTTTCTTTATTTAAAAAAAACGAGTCACACCTGCGATCGCTAGTCACAGGTATGTGGTGTGACTAGGAATATCGATGTCTTGATCTCATCGGGACATATCCCGATCTCGTTGAGATCTATTTGGCTCTATTGCTCTCCATATAATAGATCTCTATCCAAAACCATTTTACAGATCCTCCGAGTCACTCTTATATGCGTGACCCATTAGGTTCTCGACAATGTTGGCCACTTGGATTAACACTTAATCCAAGCAATTCATGAGCGGAGTCTAGCAATACGTCATGATCCCCAATTAACAGTAAAGTAAGTGGTTTGATGAGAGAGGCTTCTTTAAAAGGTGATGCATTTATTGTCTTTAAATGATAAAAGAGAAAAACAAAAAGCAAGTAAGATGATGATAATCATGAAAATGGTTAAGTAAGCAATCTTTATGATTCTTATATTATTCTCCTCATCTTTCTCATCTTCTTCCTCTTCATTCTCTTTCATAGTTTTGCTCTCCATAGAAAAAAGAAGAGAGCTAGCACTCTTGTCTTTTTTCTAGCCATTTTCGGATCAAAAAGTTTGATTCGATTAGTTTCTCTGATCTCTGCGTGGATACCACTGGAGATGGTCTATTTTGGTAGTTGTGGTTTGCAATAACCTAACAAGTAGAAGATCGAAGAATGAAGAAGACTACAAACAAGGTACATAGTTCTTATATAAATGATTGAATTTTGTAAATGCCATGAATTCCTGTGTGTGTGTGTGTGTGTATGTTATAAATATGTATGTGAAATGGAAATTTTTAGCTAGGTTTAATGGTATTTCCTTGTATAGGCACATGATATTGGACTTCGAGAAAGTCCCATAATAATTTTTTTGTTTTCTACATTGCGCGTATATAATGCATGCATCGGGATTTTCCTATAGTGGTGTTGGACCCCGAACAGATTTGTGTGGGCATGCCATTGAACAATTTGTGAGGAAATTTTTGGGATGTTATGAGATTGAAGATGAACCGATGATGGTCAGGGTTTAAGACATCCGAAGTTAGGCTCCGCAAGTGCGGTCCAACAGATGTGATATCAGAGCAAGCTCAAGTTTCATGATTTTGTAACAGTTAGGCTCCAGAAGCAAGCGGCCAACAAGTGGTATCAGAGCCATTTGTGCCCTGTATAAAGGAGAAACCATAATATGTGTGATGTTACTGATTGGTTATGATAGTTGTGCATTTTGATTGTGTTGAATTCGAAATCAGTATATAGATATTGATTTTGAAATATTCTTGCCTAGATTTGCTCATGAGATGTTGTTAAATGTGGTTGTGGAAGGAAAAAATTTATCAATGTGATTTGATATGTTTTGCTAATTAATTCCCTACTGTTCTAGTTGCTGTGTTTATGCACATTAAATGAACGAGCATGCTTGCAAATTCAAGAATAAATTCTAGAAATTTTTTTGGGATTTTATTTTACCACCATCTTTCTAAGATGTTTATAAATGTCTATGAAGATGGAAAAATGTTTTTTAGGTGATTTAATATTTATTTGATAATTTCTTGTGTGTTGTTGGGAATGTCTGTGTTGAGGAACACAAATTTTGGATTGGCTTGGTTACTAAGGTTGGTTAAGTTTTTCTCGAAAATAAATTTTGAAAAAAATCATGGAATATTTTGGGAACATGTTATATTCTCTTTAATTTTCCCATCATTTATTGAAATTTTTTCATTGATTTTTTTCAAGCAAAATACATAGTTGAACATTTTTAAGAAAATTGTTGGACCTGTTTTGTTTGAAGTGGTGATTCTGTGTTTTTGACTTTCAATGCATCGGATCATTTTTATGTGATTAGAAATATGTTACTTTGATGTTGTATGCTTGCTAAACTGATTTTCTTGAAATTGGGTTTCCAAACAATTTTCAGATGTCAAATATGCCATATTAGCATCTTGTTGGTATATTCAGTTGTCTTGATTGTTTTGGCTATCACAAGCTATATGACAAGTGCCGAAGTAGTCTTGATGAAGTGGAGACTACCTAGACATACTTAGGGTGATAGTTTGATTGTTTTCAAATTATTTGGAAATCTAAGAGATTAATATTGTATTAATCTATTTCGAGTATTTCATGTCTAGTATGACTAGATATGGCAAGCATGATACAATTAAAGTGTTTAATTGGTACATCAGAGTAAAGGGTATTATACTTGGTATATTGATATTTTTAATTGAAATTGAAAACATACGGATTGAGAAATTAGTCAATGCCAACATTAGAAAAAATTCAGTTCAAGAGTTGAATCGAACGTCAAATCTTTAGATGCATCACATGTCACAACCTATGGAAGAAAACCTTATGAGATGGTTGCATTAAAGAATGCATGCTAGGGTTGGTTAGGTGGGATGATGGATGGTTATGGATGTAGATTCAATGTGATTGATGAAACTTCTTAAATCATTTCATATAGTCACAACCCTAATTTTAAAAAAAATTTGGTTCTCCCCACATTAATGGAAGGCATTAGTTTTCATATTTTATGTAAGGGATTTCATACTCTAGTCTCATCTAAGTCATAGGATTATAGTCATTGATCTCATCTAAGTCGTGGAATTATAGTCATTAATATAGGGAGAACCAAAATTCTTTTAGAGTTAGGGTTGTTGGGTAAACTCAAGCCCGTTCTATACAGATATGTTCAAACCATGGAAATTAGATTTTCATATTAATGGTTCATTTTCACTAGAAGCATTGATTTGTTGAGTAAACTCAAAGTCAATGTAGACAGAGGCACAATTGGGTAGCATCCATTAGATGTACGTACATCAAAAGTTGATAACCCAATGTGTGTGTATAAATCACGATTTGATAGCACTATATGATAGTTGCATTTATGATATAATTGATATGACCGATACCTACCGATTGACCTAAGGTGGCTTGTTTGGTAAACCCAAGGTCGTTCTTAGTAATATCGAATATCAACCCACTAGGACACTTTTTTATAATTTTTATTGGATTCGTAGTGAGGGCTATGGATTCTTTGAAACTAGTGGGAGTTATATGCATGTCATGCAAGTCCTTATGATCATGCATGTATTGATATTCTAACATTCTTTCTCTCTTCACATTTAGGTTGATTGAAGATGTCTTCTAGTGTGAATTTGCTCTTACTTATAGATTCTGATAAATTGACTGGACACAATTTTCTTAATTAGCTGAGAAATCTAAGAATTGCTCTCATATATAAAGAGCAAGGCTATGTACTAGATGTTCCACTTCTTGACCCCCTACTGTTGATGCTTCTGATGAGGATCATAGAGCATATCATAAACATCTTAAAGATAGCGACTTCGCTACCTGCATTATGCTAGCCTCTATGTCACAAGAGCTATAAAAGCAACATAAGTCTTAATGGATGCTAATACCATAGTGTTTCATCTTAGAGAGCTTTTTGATGAGTAAGCTGGGTCTGAAAGGTTCGAGACCTTAAGGTTGCTCTTCATGACTAAGATGACTCTGGGGATATCTGCAGTGCAATATGCACTAAAGATAAATGGTTATATTAGGAGGTTGGCCACCTTGGGTTTTGTTATAGACTATGAATTAAATGTTGAATTAATTTTGGTTGGATTATCTGATAGTTATTCATAGTTTGTGTTGACCTATCAGCTGAACTAAATCTCAACGATAATCCCTGAGTTGATCAATCTACTCAAGACAATAGAGCAAGTAATCAAGAAGGATAATAAGCTAGTGGTAGTGGTGGACTCTTCTTCTTCTAGTACAAGAAAAAAGAATCTAAAGAAGAAAAGGTCTGAGAAACCAAAAGGAAGTGCGGCTAAAAAGAAACTTAAAGAAACTGCACTGAAAGGAACTTGCTTCCATTATGGCAAGACTAGCCACTAGAAGCAAAACTATAAAGTCTATCTGGATTCCTTGAAGAAGAAGTAGGCATTAGATGCCTCGGCTCCTTCAGGTATGTTTATCATTGAGGTTAATATTGTTTCTGATCATAACATATGAGTATTAGATACTGATTGTGGCTCACACATATGTAATGACATGCAGGGCCTCAAGGACAATAGACAACTCATGAAGGGAGAACTAGACCTACGTGTGGGCAATGGGGCGAGCATTAGTCATAGGAACTTATTTTTTTCACTCCTTAGTGGGCTTGTAATAAAACTAGATGATACTCTCTATTCCTGAGAGTTATGGATTTCTCATGATTAAATAAAATGAAGTATTGCTCATTGAAGATAATGAGCCTACTGCCTATAAAGAGACTCTGAAAAGTTCAGAGTCTAAGAAATGGCTTAGCGCTATGAAAGTAGAAATGGATTCCATGTATGAAGAGTCTGAGAAATGGCTTAGCGCTATGAAAGTAGAAATGGATTCCATATATGAAAACCAAGTATGAACTTTGGTTGACACACTCGAAGGAATAAAACCCATAGGGTGTAAATGGGTTTTCAAAAAGAAAACCGACATGGATGGTAATGTGATTACCTATAAAGCAAGGCTTGTGGTCAAAGGTTTCCATCAAAGATAAGGAATTGACTACGACGAGACCTTTAGCCCAATAGTAATGTTTAAATCTATTAGGACACTCCTAGCTATTGTCGCTCATTATGATTATGAGATATGGCAAATGGATGTGAAGATAGCTTTCCTAAATGGAAATGTAACCGAGGATGTGTATATGACACAACCAGAGTGTTGGGACCGATTTCCGGAACCCAACCCTTGAATACCATAATACTGACCCTAGATCCTTGTAATCTCTTTAACCAACATCGAGTTTGTAATACCCGGTATCTAGTTTACCCGGTACACCAAAATAAATCGGTATGTTAGACTGTTGTCCTTAAAAATCACAGAACAATGAATAATAATTTTTAGTGGTGAGAATTGCACCCATTAACAAGTACAAAGATTTATCAGATAAATGAATGGGTCATGCCGAATTTTTAGTAAAATATGGAAAAGTTAGGCTTACTACGGGCTTTGGGGGCTTTAAGCCTATCCATTCCCTAGTGCCAACACGGTCCAAAAAGGCGGGTCGTGTCAGAGTTCTTGCTCTGATACCGCTCATGTTGGACTCCGCTTGTTTCCGGAATCCAACTTTTGCGAAATCATGAAACTTGAGCTTTCTCTAATACCACAACTGTTGGATCTCACTTGCAGAGCCCAACTTCGGATGTCTTAAACCTTGATCATCATTGGTTCATCTTCATTCTCATAAAATCCCAATGATTTTCCTCACAATTTGTTCAATGGCGTGCCCACACAAATCAGTCACCATGCTTGAACTCAAATTTTTCCTGCTTGTGAGCAGAATTTGGAAAATTTCAAACTAGAATTTCAATTTGGCTTCTTCAAAGAAATCATAGCTCTAAGCCTCTATTTTGTTTTGAAGCAAGAATCACCTCAATCGGAGCTCTATAGCTCAAGATATGCTTAAAATTCCAAAGTGTGTTTATACCTTAATCATGCTCTTTAAACTAACCCCTCACTTTCTTACAATCAAACTTTTCATCTAAAAAAAAAAGCTACCAAATTTCATGTAGAGATAAATACATGTCTTAGGAATTCATTGCTTTAAGAATCACTTCATTCAGAGGTTGGATGAGGGAGTTATAACCGAAAGAATTTAATATGTTCATAACCTCAATCATGCAGTAACATGTCTTGGCGCGATTGTCATAACTTTCACCAAAATGTCGTATTAGTTTCATTCTTGGACCATTAGATACGAGACTTCGAGATCTAAAACTTTCCTGAAGACCACAAAATGAGATTCGGCCTCTAGAAGGTCCAAAATTCACAATCTTTCCCGTGCATGTCCGTTAAACGGAAATGCATGTCCGTTTAACGGACATAGATCGGCCAAACTGCACCATTTCACCCGAGAAGGTCTATTAAACGAACATTCATGTCCGTTTAATAGACATTCATGTCCGTTAAACAAACATGGGGCTTCCCAAAATCCCTCCAAACCTTCTCTAATGCTTCCTACATCAATCTAACATCATAAACACTTAAAATCTTACAAAACTCACTTATTCCAATGCCAAAACACTTCATAACAACTCAACAACATATTTATCTCATCAAGCTCTCAATTCTTAATTCATTTGATTCATCAAAACCACAATTCTCATCAATAACCATAGTTGTCATACATACAAAATTCTAAGTAGCATCCCAACTTGTAACAATCATATCTCTTCATTCCGATGTCCAAAACTTTCAAGCTTTATAGCGTCAGAAAGATAAGAAGATCATCTACAACTTCAAAGAAGACCATTCTTACTAATTCTGTCTAGATTTTTCCAAAAATTTCCTTGAATCCTGAAAACAAATCTTATCCATATGAAAAACTTGAACTCTGTCCCAATTTAACTTCCTTAGCTAATACACCATCATTCTTATCCATTCAAATACTAATCCTCCTTTTCCATAACATTTCAATTATAAGTAATGGCAACTCATATTCAAAGTCCATCAATTCAGTTGGATTACTTCTTTAAGTGTACTTAATTTCAACTACCAATAGAAGTTCATCAAATCATCACTTCACTTTATTCAAAACATCTCATGATTATCATCATAACACTCCTATCTTTCTTGTCCGTATTGCCTCACTTCTATATATATATATATATCAATTCATATGTAAAGTTCATGAACTCACATGGATCGCTTCTTCAAATGTACTTAATTCCAATTTAACCTCATCCTTAATTAATCCATATTTCAACTCCACCTTGATCCATACCCAATTTCGCATTCAACAGTGACAATTATCCATACACAATTTCACATTTCATTATCATCATACACAATTCCATAATTCATGTCCATACGCAATTCCATATTTCATTAACATCATATATAAGAGTTTACAAGCTCCAATGGCATTTCCAAGCCATGTTACAATATTTCACAAATCACAAATTACATCATTCAATTGCTCAAAATGCAATTACAACTTTGTATTTACATAATCTAACTTCAAATACACAACAAAACATGTCAATTCGGATTTATGCCTCTTTCGCTCTGTTTCTTGCTCAACACCTGAATTGGAGAAAAAGAGTGTGAGTGATCTTTAAAAGTCCGTGGGTAACATGCTTATAACAAATAACAAGAAAAAAATTGTTCAAAAAGTCCAAAATGCTTATTGAATCATAAATCTTGCTTTTCTCAAAACTCTTGTCAAGAAATCAAAATTGCAACAACACAACTCATGCATTTTTTTTCCAACTTGTTCATAAATCATTAATGCATCAAAACTTGTCACAATTCATAAACACATAAACACATAATAATGGTTTAGGTAAGTCCATAAACATGACAAACTACACAATTCTATATAATGACCTTGAGTAGTTGTAAACTTGAGGGAGTCCTTGAAGGAGCTCCGTTCCACTAGCGAGCAGGCGGGATAAGCCTATTCTTGGTTCAACATGCACGTGACGGTTCTTGGATGGACTACCAAAACGCACACAACATGTATTTCAAAACTTGTTGCCCAAAATGACACTTTTTGAAAAACTTGATTTTTCTTGACATTTTGCCATAATGGCATATTTCAAAAACACATTTATTCATGATCATGCAATATCTCACATTTCATCAACCAAATTCACATAACAATTTTACAAATCGGTCACAAGCAATAATGCAACAAAATGAAGCAATTTGAAATCATTTATCTTCTCTGGCTTTAAAATGAAACATTTATGGCTCGTTAATTCTATTATAAACACAATACCCACCTTAAATCCTTGCTTATAAACTTGTTCAACATGCTTCCCCTCTTGCTCCTCTTGAATCCTCTCTTAATCTCCTTTAACAATAACCACAAAATCCCCAAATCAAAAGACATCCAAATTGATCAACCCCAAAGAAACATATCATGAAATTAATCTTAAAATTCTTAAACCCATACCATTCTTAAGCTATCTAAACCATAACCCTTTCAAAAACTCAACAAATCAAAAACACTCTTACCTTGTTCCTTCACCAAATGAGGAGTTGCTTGTCTCTAATGGAATCCCTCATCTTCTTCCATCTTTTCCATCATGAATAACCATCAAAATCCCTCTTGAAATCCATGAAAAAGCAAGCCCTAGCTCTCTCTTTCTTCTTCTTACTTTTCTTCTCCACCGAGCTCTCCCTCTCTTCTCTCTTTTCTTTCATTTTTCTCCCCAATTTCGTGCACCTCTCACCCTTATATACAAACCCTCATGTCTTGTTTACCATAATGCCATTAATAAATGGAAAATGACCCATTTACCCTTACATAATAGCCTTGTAACTTACATGCTTAAGTGTTCTTTCAATTTTGCCCCTCATGCAAACTTACCATGTAGCACCCCACTCCCGCGAGACCCGAACCCGACATCGACGGTGATATCCGAGCCCGTGACCCGCGATGGTGGTATGCTAGAGCAGTCAAAACAATTCAAATACTTAGTATGACATTTTTATTTTTCAAAACAATCGAGTGCGCGTATATCAGTAAACAATTTGGGCCCACAATAATACGAAAACAATTCGATCAAAACACTATTTTAATAATCAATTTACAATACAACAGTAATCAATTGGGGCCTTTCAATACAGTACAAATCTTACGGAATGACAAATTTATATAAAAATCGAAATGACTCAAATGCAGACATGAAACTGAGCCGACCCCTTTACTCTAACTCTCTTGCAGTAATCAGACTCCCGTTTGTCAAACGGGGTACTCGCCAATTCCTAAAAAATAATTGCAATGTTGGATGAGTTTGCGAACTCAATGAGAAACCATTATCAATGGTTCACTCAATTCATGCATATTCAGAAAATATCACATGCATTCAATTTAACCAATATAAGGCATTTCACCTTTTAACACAATTCACGTTGAACAGATACATTTTTATGATGCACATGTGACACTTTCCATTTTCCATTTTCAATTACAAATTACCAATCCTTCGGACACCCTTGGTCCGAACCCAATTCAATCAAACATATAATCCTCCATCTTCCACATGGCATAGGCACATAATTAAACACACAAATATTGAGGAACTGTTGGCCCCGAATTTTTCGTATTGAATTAAGCATGATTATAATTCAATTTAACTGAATTATGAGATTTAATGGATAAAGTTTTGGATCTATTTGTTATGTAAATGTTGGTCAAATTTCTGTTTTTATGGCTTGGTTGTGTGAAAAGTGGTAAAATGTGTGAGGGCATTTTTGTCATGGCACTTAAGGATAGAAGGCTTAAGGCTTAAATGAAAGGGGCAAAATTGACATTTCACTTTTATTGAGAATAGAAATTAGAAGAAGAGGAAAGAAGGAAAAGAAGAGGGATATAGAAGAAGAGAAGAAAGGAGTATCGTGAAAGAGGGAGAAGAGAAGAAAAAAAAAGGGATTTTCGATCTTTGCGGAGACTCAAGTAAAGTAGGTAGAAGATACTACTGAGAATGTATGTATTTTTTGATTTGATGTAAAGGATCCAACTAGGTGAGTGGATTCCTAAAGTTGAGGAGGAGGAGCATAGCGGTTCACGTTATGTTCTGGGTAAATATGTTTGGAAAATGCAAGTTTATCCGATGAAGGTGTGACAAGCACAGGAAGCTAAGATTGCAAATAAACTAAAGTGTCTGGAGGAACGAATATAAATGAGCAGACATTAAAATACGTCAATGTGAAATATGAGGAAATCTAAAGAATGGAGAAAATCAGTCAAGAAAGGGAAGACAATTGGGAATTGGAAAATAACAAGCGATAAGATTTCCTCATTGAGGAATCAATTAATTGGGGAATTACTAGGACCAGTTGTGGACATATGGAGTTCCTGGACAATACTATAGAATGAAGAGTAAAGTGATCCAAGCGAAGTTTGATGATATGTTAAGTGTATTCGAAGAGTGGGGAAAAATAGTTTGACTACTTGAGGAAAATGAGTAAATTATATGAGAGACGAAGGTAAGTAAAATTTTGAGGATATTAAATATATCATTTGGAATTGGGAATTCGGTAGTATGCAATGGTGTTGCATGAGAGAGCAGGACAAGATCCACGAAGTAAAATAAATGTGTCGGGCGGGAGGTCCGAGGAATTTTGTGATTTGTTTAAGCTGGTGTAGAGAAGTATTTAAAGTTAATTGCAGGTTTTGGGTTTTAAAACACAACCGTGATGCTGTCAGATTTTTATATGGTAGTCTATGGATTTGTGTGGTAAATGTCAGTTGGTAAAAGAGAGGAATGATAGGATTTTGCATAAGTCATGTGTGAGATTCTTTGCCAAAAAGGCAGATAAGTTTTGTTATAGATATGTATTGATGTAGGGAATTAAGTTATAAATTTGCGTATGATTGTATATGCATTTGATTGGGGTACGTTCGGATTGAATTGGGAATTTGTATATTAAGTTCGCATGATTTGCAACTGCAGTCATTGCCGAAAAGTTGGAGACATTATATGTACATAAATATTTGGACTGTGTGTAAGATATACAGATCATGCAATTAAGGTACGTATTGTTAGCCCCAATTTTTTTTTTAAAATTAAGCATGATTAGATTAATTGAGTAAGTTATGTTAGCATTAATTGAGTTGACATTAATTAGTATGTGATAGCATTAAAGAGTTAGGTGGTGAGTTAATGAGATTAAATGTGTTAGTTGGGCCTTAATGAGGTAGGAAAGGAAAAGAGAATAAGATGGGCTTAAAAGATAAATGGGTTTGAGTAGTTTAAAGAGAATATAAGAAGGAAGGAAGAAGATGTGAGTTGGGCTTTAGGCCTATAGGCTTAAGTAAGTTAGTAAGTAGTATAAAAGAGAAGGAATTAAGTGGGTTAGTAGAAGAAGAGAGGAAGTCACGAAAATTAGAGGGAGAGAGGGAGAATTCGTGGAAGGAGAAGGGAGAAGAAGAAAAAGGAAGAGCTTGGCTAGTCTTGAGTTTCCAAGAGATTAAGTGAGTGTTCAAGAAAGTTCAAGAAGGAAAAGTATAGAGGAAGAGCTAAGCTACACCTTGAACCAAGAAACTCTTTGGTTGAGTCAAGAACCAAGGTAAGTCATGATTTCAAGTGTTAGCTTTTAGTTAGGTTATGGTGTAGAAAGCTTAGAAATGAAGTGGGTTTAGTGATTTTCAAGTTAATTTCATGTAAGAGGTTATGTAGATTTTCAAGTGAAGTTATGTTGAAATGTGTTTTTGTTTCTCTTGAAGTAGAGCAAGAGAGAGGAGAAGAGCGAGGAGAAGAGCACTCCTAAGCAAGGATTAAGCAAGATATAAGGTGGGTTTCATTTTTATCTTTATGTTAGTAAGTTTTAAACACTATCTCTACTAATGAAATTAATGTTTTCCAACTACCTTGGGATGAGCATTGATTGAGCATTGATTGTGAATAAATTGATTTATGATTGCCATTATGTGAAAGTTTGAACAGTATATAACATTGCTTGATATTGCTTGACAAGTTCATGAATTGAATGAACATGAATATTAGTGAAATCATGAAATGTGAGTTAAGCATGAAATACATTTTTCAAAAATCAGCTATTTGGATGCATGAAAAATCCATTTTCAGAAATCAGCCAGTGAACAAGAAAAGTCCAGATTTTGATGCATGAATTCATGTTATGTGGGTAATTAAGTCCACCCAGCAAAGTCACGTGTACGTTGACCAGTATAGGCTTCGCCCGCCTGCCCGATTATGGCAAGGATGTTCCTTTTTGGACTCCTCAGCATACGACTACACTTGTGTAGTTCGTCAGTTATTGTGGACTTATCTTACCGAACCATTAGCTATGTGTTTATGTGTTAACATGTATTTGCAAGAATGATAGATGCATGAATCATGAAAGTTATGCTTTTAGCTTGATGGATTTATGAAATGCAAAGTTGTATGATTGTTTGATGAGAGATTTGCTAGCAATATGGATAATGAAATAAATTCAGCTTATTTGCATAAATATAAACATGTTACCCACGAGCGTAAGCTCACCCCCTCCAACTCCATCCCATCTCCAGGTGAGGAGCACGAGATCGACCATCGAGCTTAAAGGCATTGCTCCAGAAATGGATAATTTTTGTATTTCAAGTTAATTTTTGTAAATCAATGCTTTAGATGCATTTTGGGCAAATGATGCTTTTGCAAGTTTGTATTTTGGATTCGAGGTAGTGGCTTAAAATGCCCTCTAAAGCCTTGTAATAACTCATATTTTCATATGAATGCAAGAATGTTCAGTTCTAATGTATTTTGTATAATTCATGCATGTTTTAAACCAATGGCATCATTGTATGGTTTGAATTTGACAAGAAAGGGGGAAATGTAATTGTGTTATAGTTTGGATATGATTAGAATGCTAGGAGTGTGTTATTGCTATTGAAGTTGATCTTTTGGGATATTTGGATGGGTGTGTGTTGTGAGAGATTGAAGATAGAGGTTTGATGCAGGTACTTGAGTTGGATTAAATTGAATTGAAGTTTGGATAGTGAACTTTTAAAGGAGGTGTTGTCAAATTTTTGGCAAAATTTGACAAACCTTTGTTGGTGATTTAGACTCTCTTAGAGTTTGAATTGAATTGAGAGATCTTCTTGAAGATTGTCTCTTAAGATTAGACCTTTCAAATGGTGTATAATTTGCCTCATTTGGAGTTAGGTGTAAAACTTATGGGGTAAAACCTATATCGCCATCGCTCATGTAGTCTTTCCACTGTTTCATTGGTCATTGTCAGAGCAGTGCATTCGAATGAGTTTTTACCTCGATAAATGATGGAGTTAACTTTTACATCCTTCATGAGATTTGTAGTTCATCTTGTTATATTTCCATGGGGGTATAGTATGTACATATTGGAGCCAGGAATAAGAAGTTATGAGTTTTGAAAGGTGATAGTTACAAGTGATTTTGAAGTTGGGTTGAAGATGTGGAGTTTTGGAAAACTCGATGTCCGTTAAACGGACATGAATGTCTGTTAAACGGATAGCCTCAAGTACAAAAACACTCTTTTGCCTGCCCATGTCCGTTAAACGGACTTGCATGTCCGTTTAACGGACAATTTCGAAGCATTTGGGACACTTCCACCCGAACGTGTCCGTTAAACGGACATGTGTGTCCGTTTAACGGACATCTACGGTAAAATGGTGATTTTTGACTTATTTAGATGCCGAATCTCATTTTGTAGTCTTCATGAGAGTTGTAGATATAGATGTATTATTTCTAATGGTCCAAGAACGAACTTAATCCGACATTTTATAAAAATTTATGGCAATCGCGCCAAGACAGTTTCAATTCAATTTGGGTGTGAACTTAGTCCACCCTTTGGGCATAATTCCCTCATCCGACCTTCAATTGAGGTGAGACTTGAACCAATAGATTCCTAAGACATATACCTTCCACTCCATAAAGTTTGGTATCATTTGGAGTTGAAATAAGGAAGTTTACATTAAATTAAGTGAGGGGTCGGTTAAGAGAGCATGTTTCAGGTATGAACTCTTTTAGGTTTTTGGAGTGTATCTTGAGTTATATAACTCCGATTAAGGTGATTCTTGCCTCTATACGAACGTGAGGCTTTAAGCTATAATTGATATGAACAAGTCAATATGTGATTTTGATGTTTAGGTAGTGTGCGCTCATCATTTTCATGGAATAATAGCATATAGCACTGTAATGTAATAAGCGCAAGGTTTCAGGAATACGAAAGTTGGGCTCTGGGAACGGGGTCCGACATTTGTGGTATCATAGCAGCCCTAGGTTTATGATTTCCTAGGAACCGTAGTGGGTAGCCTCAAGGGTAGAGTCAGCATGCATCATGTTACATGAACCCTATGCATTGTTTTAAATACGATATGCATTATTGGTTTGAATTGTTTTACATGATTTGAACTGCTTTCACAAAGCATGAGCTAAAGATTTGAAATGGTTTTCATTTAAAGGAGTAATATGCCGCCTCGAAGAAGAACTTGAGGAGCTCAATCTCGATCAGGCTCTCAGCGGGGAAGTACGGATGAATCCTATATTCCCCAGGATGCAGGGACCATCCCTGTTTCAGATTCAGAGGCACCAAGTGTGCAGCATGAAGTGCCTCTCCAGCCCCCTCCTATGCCTCAAGTAAATCCAGTAGATCCCCAGTTCTTTCAGGCCTTCGCCCAGGCTTTCACTTATGCCATGGGCCAAGGAATGCACGCTTAGATGCCAACTTTAGCAGATCGGAGCGGGCAGTATGACAAGCTCCGGAAGTATGGGGCTGTCGATTTCAGCGGGACTACTAATCCTGAGGAAGTGAAGCATGGTCGAAGCGGACCGAGAGGGTCCTGAATCAGATGAAGTGCTCAGATGAGGAGAGGTTAGAATATGCAGCTAGTTTATTGCAGGGGGATGCGCTGCACTGGTGGGAGTCAGTGCCCCGCAGTCAGGGAGTACCTCCAGTGCTGACATGGAGGGAGTTTCTGGAAGTATTATGGAAGAAGTACTTCTCGAGGGTTTACGTCCAAGAGAAGGCCAGGGAGTTTTTGAGCCTCACGCAGAGGGAGCTGAGCGTGAGTGAGTATGAGCTGAAGTTCACTCAGTTGTCACAGTATGCAGCAAACATTATGGCGACTGAAGAGGATAAGTGCCGCAAGTTTGAGAGTGGATTGCACTTAGGGATCAGGGAGAAGGTGCTGATCCATAATTTCCATGACTACCAAGCCAGCTGGTAGATGCCGCTCTCAGTGCAGTAAAAGTTGGAGAACATCAAGTCGAGGTAAGCGAAAGAGGAAGACCAGGAGCGCCTTCCAGAAGGGAGTGAGTGCTCCAAGACCTGAAAGGAGCACCGGACTTTTCATTCTCGTGGTGGTATAAGCGTGAGTGGTCCCGCCAAGAGCCAGCAATATCAAGGCGTTTCGAAAGGTGTCTCTAGTGTGGGAGGCCCAGGAAGACATGGAAAGGCAAGTACACAAACCCTCAGTGTGGTCAATGGGAAGTTTCATCCGGGGAAGTGTCTCAGGGGGTTTGGTGGTTGTTTCTAATGTGGAGAGAAGGGGCACATGATGAGAGATTGTCCTCAGAGGTCAAGGCAAGAGGGCTCTCAATTTCAAGTCTAGAGGCGCATTTAAAACAGCAGAACCGACCGATTCATGAAGTAGGCGCTTCAGAGTCGCGAGGAAGGCAAATCCTGCAGGGAGGCCAAGGGCACAGGGTCAGGCACCAGCTAGAGTATTTGCTATGACTAGGGAAGAAGCCGCAGCTGCTCCCGGAGTTGTGACTGGTATGACTCAATTATTTAATTCAGCAGTTTATGTTCTAATTGATACTGGCTCTACACATTCATTTGTGTCCTCAAGTCTGAATATGCATGCTGTGAATCCTGAGATTATGGATAATTTTTTGGTTGTTAGTACTCCTTTAGGGAGTAAGGTGGTAATCGGTTTAGTCTACAAGAATCATGAGCTCGATCGATGGTGCTAGATTGGTAGTAGACTTGCTACCTCTAGACCTAAAGGGACTAGATGTCATACTAGGTATGGATGCCATGGAAAAGTACCAGGCAAAGTTAGATTGTAGCCGTAAGGAAGTGGAGTTTGACCTGGGAAATGGAGAGAAAGTGGTCTTCAAGGGGGACATGAAGATGCCAGCACCGAGGATCATTTCAGCTTTGCTAGCTGACAGGATGATGGGCCAGGGAGGTGAGGCCTTTTTGGCACATGTGGTGGATCCAAAGGTGAAAGTAGGAAGGTTGGAGGATTACCCTATAGTGAGGGAGTTCCCAGAAGTATTTCCAGAAGAGTTACCGGGTTTGCCGCCGGTGAGGGAAATTGAGTTTGCAATTGACTTGATTCCCGAAATCGCAGCCATTTCAATACCACCATACCGGATGGCTCCAGCTGAGTTGAGAGAGCTTAAGGAGTAATTGCAGGAATTATTAGAAAAGCAGTTTATCAGGCCAAGTTCATCACCTTAGGGAGCGCCAGTTCTATTTGTTAAGAAGAAGGATGGAACATGGAGGATGTGTATTGATTACAGGAAACTCAACAAGGTGACGATTAAGAACAAGTATCCTCTGCCCAGGATAGATGATATGTTTGATCAGCTGCAGGGAGCAAGGGTCTTTTCGAAGATAGATCTCAGGTCAGGTTATCATTGATGTTAGCAAGACGACTTTCAGGACCCGTTACGGACACTATGAGTTCAGGGTCATGCCATTCGGACTGACCAATGCTCCAGATGCATTCATGGACCTTATAAACAGGGTTTTTCAGGAGTTTTTAGATCAGTTTATCATAGTATTTATCGATGACATTCTGGTCTATTCCAAGGATGAAGGGGAACATGCAGAGCATCTCAGAATAGTGTTGCAAAGATTAAGGGAAAGAGAGCTATATGCCAAATTCAGCAAGTGTGAATTTTTGCTGCATGAAGTGGTTTTCCTTGGACATGTGATTTCCAGCAGAGGGATCCATGTTGATCCGAGAAAAGTAGAAGTAGTGGTGAATTGGAAAGAGCCTAAGACAGTAAAAGAGGTACGAAATTTTCTAGGCCTGGCAAGTTATTACAGGAGGTTTGTGGAGGGATTCTCCATGATAGCTGCGCCGATAACTAAATTGTTGAGGAAGAATCAGCAGTTTATCTAGAGCGAAGAATGTCAGAAGAGTTTTGAGGAACTCAAGCATAGATTAACGAAGCGCCCAATCCTAATCACTTGAATGGAGATCGGGGGTATCTGATTATACAATGATGCTTCGAGAAAAGGCTTAGGTTGTGTGTTAATGCAGAACGACAGAGTGATAGCCTATGCTTCACGGCAGTTGAAGCCATATGAGTTGAATTATCCTACTCATGATTTAGAGCTAGCAGCAGTAATTTTCGCCCTAAAAATTTGGAGATTTTATTTGTATGGGGTGCGACTAGGATCTTCACGATCACAAGAGTCTTAAGTATTTACCGAGCCGAAAGAGCTAAATTTGAGGCGAGAGAAGGTGGATTGAGTTACCTAAGGACTATGATCGATGATTGAGTACCATCCGTGCAAGGCAAATGTAGTAGCGGATGCATTGAGTAGGAAGTCATCCATAGCTCATGTCCAGCGGCTTTACTTGCCTTTGTTGGAACAGATGGCTGCTTAAGATAAGCTTGAAGCGTGATAAGTCGAATGCATTCTTGCTCAATTCAAAGGTGAGGCCGATACTTAGAGAGAAAGTCAAGGAGTTGCGGAGCAGGATGCGAATTGAGTAAGCTTCAGAGGAAATCCAGAATGGCAAGCGATCTGAAGTGGTAGTGAGAGATGACGGACTTATGGTAGTCGAAGCGCATTGGTATTCAATGTTAAGGAAGTCAAGGATGAGATCTTGGATGAGGCACATAACGCTTTATTCCATGCACCTGTAGCACCAAGATGTACTGAGGATTTGAAGGAGCATTTCGGTGGAAAGGCATGAAGAGGGATGTAGCGAGTATGTGAGCGGATGTCTAGTGTGTCGCTAAGTCAAGGTGAACACCGTGCACCTTCGTATGTTAAGGCCATTGTCCATTCCTGAATGCAAGTGGCAAAGGATCACTATGGATTTTCCATGGGTTTACCTGAACTAGTAGGAAGCATGATGCCATATGGGTTATTGTAGATCGGTTAACCAAGTCAGCCCATTTTATGGCAATTAAGCAGACAGATTCGTTGCAAGTGTTAGCAAGGAAATACATTGATGAGGTAGTGAGGTTGCATGGGTTCCAGATTCCATAGTATCCGGCGAGGATCCTCGATTTACGCCGAGATTCAGGAGTAGTTCGCAGAAGCTCTAGGGACTAAGTTGAGTTTCAAAGACAAGATTTCATCCTCAGACGGATGGTCAGTCTGAGAGGACTATTCAGACCCTATAGGGAATGCTCAGAGCGTATGTCATGGACTTCAAAGGAGCATGGGATGAACATTTTTTGTTGGTCGAATTTGCCTATAATAATTCGTACCATTCGAGCATTCAGATGGCTCCTTATGAAGCGCTGTATGGCAGGAAATGCAGGTCTCCAATATGTTGGGATGAAGAAGGTGAAAGAAAACTGGTAGGACCAGAATTGGTTCAGATGACAATGGATAAGGTTAGTTTGATCAAGTAGCGGCTTAAGGCAGCTCAGGATAGAATGAAGAGTTATGCAGATGCTCATAGAAAGGAGATGGAGTATGCAATAGGTGACAAAGTATTCCTGAAGACGTCTCCATGGAAGGGAGTCATGAGGTTTGGCAAGAAAGGCAAGTTAAGTCCTCGGTATGTGGGTCCGTATAAGATTCTAGAGAGGATCGGGCCGTTAGCTTACAGGTTGACATTGCCTCCAGAGTTGTCTCAGATCCATGATGTTTTCCATGTTTCCATGTTGAGAAGGTATGATCGATCCTTCTCACATTATTCGACTCCTGAGGTTCAAATTGAGTGATGATCGAGCTATGAGGAGATGCCAGTGACAATTCTGGATAGCAAGGAGAAAGTTCTCAGGAACAAGACAATTCAGCTAGTTAAAGTCTTTTGGAGGAATCATGCAGTTGAGGAGGCGACGTGGGAACCTTTGGATGCAATGAAGGAGAAGTATCCACACCTCTTCAATGAATCAGGTAAGAATTTCGAGGACGAAATTTCTTAAGGGGGGGAGAAATGTTAGCCCCAATTTTTTTTAAAATTAAGCATGATTAGATTAATTGAGTAAGTTATGTTAGCATTAATTGAGTTGACATTAATTAGTATGTGATAGCATTAAAGAGTTAGGTGGTGAGTTAATGAGATTCAATGTGTTAGTTGGGCCCTTAATGAGGTAGGAAAGGAAAAGAGAATAAGATGGGCTTAAAAGATAAATGGGTTTGAGTAGTTTAAAGAGAATATAAGAAGGAAGGAAGAAGAAGTGAGTTGGACTTTAGGCCTATAGGCTTAAGTAAGTTAGTAAGTAGTATAAAAGAGAAGGAATTAAGTGGGTTAGTAGAAGAAGAGAGGAAGTCACGAAAATTAGAGGGAGAGAGGGAGAATTCGTGGAAGGAGAAGGGAGAAGAAGAAAAAGGAAGAGCTTGGCTAGGTCTTGAGTTTCCAAGAGATTAAGTGAGTGTTTGAAGAAAGTTCAAGAAGGAAAAGTATAGAGGAAGAGCTAAGCTACACCTTGAACTAAGAAACTCTTTGGTTGAGTCAAGAACCAAGGTAAGTCATGATTTCAAGTGTTAGCTTTTAGTTAGGTTATGGTGTAGAAAGCTTAGAAATGAAGTGGGTTTAGTGATTTTCAAGTTAATTTCATGTAAGAGGTTATGTAGATTTTCAAGTGAAGTTATGTTGAAATGGGTTTTTGTTTCTCTTGAAGTAGAGCAAGAGAGAGGAGAAGAGCACTCCTAAGTAAGGATTAAGCAAGATATAAGGTGGGTTTCATTTTTATCTTTATGTTAGTAAGTTTTAAACACTATCTCTACTAATGAAATTAATGTTTTCCAACTACCTTGGGATGAGCATTGATTGAGCTTTGATTGTGAATAAATTGATTTATGATTGCCATTATGTGAAAGTTTGAACAGTATATAACATTGCTTGATATTGCTTGACAAGTTCATGAATTGAATGAACATGAATATTAGTGAAATCATGAAATGTGAGTTAAGCATGAAATACATTTTTCAAAAATCAGCTATTTGGATGCATGAAAAATCCATTTTCAGAAATCAACCAGTGAACAAGAAAAGTCCAGATTTTGATGCATGAATTCATGTTATGTGGGTAATTAAGTCCACCCAGCAGAGTCACGTGCACGTTGACCAGTATAGGCTTTGCCCGCCTGCCCGATTGTGGCAAGGATGCTCCTTTTTGGACTCCTCAGCATACGACTACACTTGTGTAGTTCGCCGCTTATTAATGGACTTATCTTACCGAACCATTAGCTATGTGTTTATATGTTAACATGTATTTGCAAGAATGATAGATGCATGAATCATGAAAGTTATGCTTTTAGCTTGATGGATTTATGAAATGCAAAGTTGTATGATTGTTTGATGAGAGATTTGCTAGCAATATGGATAATGAAATAAATTCAGCTTATTTGCATAAATATAAACATGTTACCCACGAGCGTAAGCTCACGCCCTCCAACTCCGTCCCATCTCCAGGTGAGGAGCACGAGATCGACCATAGAGCTTAAAGGCATTGCTCCATAAATGGATAATTTTTGTATTTCAAGTTAATTTTTGTAAATCAATGCTTTAGATGCATTTTGGGCAAATGATGCTTTTGCAAGTTTGTATTTTGGATTCGAGGTAGTGGCTTAAAATGCCCTCTAAAGCCTTGTAATAACTCATATTTTCATATGAATGCAAGAATGTTCATTTCTAATGTATTTTGTACTATTCATGCATGTTTTAAACCAATGGCATCATTGTATGGTTTGAATTTGACAAGAAAGGGGGAAATGTAATTGTGTTATAGTTTGATATGATTAGAATGCTAGGAGTGTGTTGTTGCTATTGAAGTTGATCTTTGGGATATTTGGATGGGTGTGTGTTGTGAGAGATTGAAGATAGAGGTTTGATGCAGGTACTTGAGTTGGATTAAATTGAATTGAAGTTTGATAGTGAACTTTAAAGGAGGTGTGTCAAATTTTGGCAAAATTGGCAAACCTTTTTGGTGATTTAGACTCTCTTAGAGTTTGAATTGAATTGAGAGATCTTCTTGAAGATTGTCGCTAAGATTATACCTTTCAAATGGTGTATAATTTGACTCATTTGGAGTTAGGTGTAAAACTTATGGGGTAAAACCTATATCGCCATCGCTCATGTAGTCTTTCCACTTTGTTTCATTGGTCATTGTCGAGCAAAGGCATTCGAATGAGTTTTTACCTCGATAAATGATGGAGTTAACTTTTGCATCCTTCATGAGATTTGTAGTTCATCTTGTTATCTTTCCATGGGGGTATAGTATGTACATATTGGAGCCAGGAATAAGAAGTTATGAGTTTTGAAAGGTGATAGTTACAAGTGATTTTGAAGTTGGGTTGAAGATGTGGAGTTTTGGAAAACTCGATGTCCGTTAAACGGACATGAATGTCTGTTAAACGGATAGCCTCAGGTACAAAAACACTCTTTCGCCTGCCCATGTCCGTTAAACGGACTTGCATGTCCGTTTAACGGACAATTTCGAAGCATTTGGGACACTTCCACCCGAACGTGTCCGTTAAACGGACATGTGTGTCCGTTTAACGGACAGCCACGGGAAAATGGTGATTTTTGACTTATTTAGAGGCCGAATATAGTTTTGTGTTCTTCATGAGAGTTGTATATCTAGATGTATTCTTTCTAATGGTTCAATAACGAACTTAATCAGACATCGATATAAAAAGTTATGGCAATCGCGCCAAGACAGTTTCAATTCGATTTGGGTGTGAACATAGTCCACCCTTTTGGGCATAATTCCCTCATCAGACCTTCAATTGAGGTGAGACTTGAACCAATAGATTCCTAAGACATATACCTTCCACTCCATAAAGTTTGGTATCATTTGGAGTTGAAATAAGGAAGTTTACATTAAAGTAAGTGAGGGGTCGGTTAAGAGAGCATGTTTCAGGTATGAACTCTTTTAGGTTTTTGGAGTGTATCTTGAGTTATATAACTCCGATTAAGGTGATTCTTGCCTCTATACGAACGTGAGGCTTTAAGCTATAATTGATATGAACAAGTCAATATGTGATTTTGATGTTTAGGTAGTGTGCGCTCATCATTTTCATGGAACAACAGCATATAGCACTGTAATGTAATAAGTGCAAGGTTTCAGGAATACGAAAGTTGGGCTCTGGGAATGGGGTCCGACACGTATTGAGTTGAAGAAATTGAATGTGAGATGGAGACAATGGATAGAGTTACAGGAAGTTTATGTTATGCAAATGAGTATTCAAAAATGGTAAAGCTAGTGTTGTAATCAGACGCATTGAATAGAGACTTCAATGGCAGTGAAGTATGAATTCAGAGATAGAGGTTATCAGATCTAGTGCAATAAAGAGTGCTGAATGGAGTCGAATTCGGGCAAAATGAAGTGCCCTTAGTCACTGGAATGTAAGATCGGTTTCGCATGAATAAAGCTCAAAGTAAGGATTCAGAGATTGTGAACCCTTCCAAGAAAGCGAAAATGAATGTGCATTTTGAGCTCGAGTAGGAAAAAAAGTGATACTGGGTGGTTGAGATAAAAAGTATGCGTACCAGTAAAGATGATTGAGCAAAGAGACTGTCAGAAAAGGACAAGTGGTGATTTAAGCTATACGTCCTAGAAGAAATATGTCAAGTGACGGAGAGTTTCAATTGTCGACGGTCTTAACTGTCGAAGATATGGTTGAAGTCTATAGTGTGGAGTTCATGGGAATATGAGACCAATGTACGGTTCTATTTGACGTTAAGCATCACGATCGTTGCTATCGTGATTCGAATAGAATTCTATATGAGGAGTTTGATGATAAAAGAGTCATTGCTTTTGTATTATGATGAGTAAGGCCTACTGATCATTGAAGGCTAGAATTGGAGATGTTATGGACGGGTGATGTTAAGTGATTCAAGAAAAATGGATGAATTAGGCGGATCCGTGCCAAGAACATGGAATACAGTGGGATAGACATAAGAGGCAAATGTACTGATACTAAAGTGATGTGAATTGTCTAGTGAAAGATGATTTGTCTTTGAGGATATCACCTTAAAGGGTGTGTGCTTACATGAGGTACAAAGTGTGCTCAAGTTAAGTGTAGCACCCCCATACCATAGGATATGTATCGGGACGCCCGTAGGTCATTCCGACACATACCCTACGATAAGGGTGCGCTACGAATAACCACTAACACTCCACATGGCATCAAAATCATAAAGCATTTATATGAAATCCACTAATTTTTTAAACCATAAATTCTCATTTCATAACCTCAAAGTAGTAAATTTACACAACTGATGTGTTCTGTACAATACTCCAAAAGAAAATCAAACAAAAAGGCTAACTAGGTCATCCCTCAAAAAGTGCCAGCTGACCGACCTGTGTGCCATGACTTCTCTTGCCAACTCAATCTACGGCGGGAAAAGTCCTCTGGAGCTATAAGTCTACTCTCTCGGTCTGAAAAATAATTTGCAATTTTGGGTGAGTTTGCGAACTCGGTGAGAACCATCATCGATGGTTCACCCAATTCATGCATATACACATACATAACACAGCTACGCATAATTATCTCACCAAATCACATTTAGTAGTACCACATAATTTTCATACCAATCCAAAGAATCAATTCAAATGCATATGGAATGTGTATGAGACGCTTTTCTAATTTATTACGTTGTTGTGGATCGGCGCTGGCTGTCCCATTAAGGGCATTAAGCGATGAGCCATAGGCTCTGAATCACTATGGGCTCAAGGCCCAATCACGTTGAGCTTAAAGCTCTCGTTGGCCTGCTCGTCACAACCGCCAATTTATTGATCATGCAATTATGCATGAAGTGCATATGTCCAAATAAAACAACACCAACATCATATCAGATCCCAATTCAATATGTACACATAAATCTTGTACAGGTAATCACATATGACACTTCTATGTCAAATTTTCCAATCCATCGGACCTTCGGTCCGCAATCCGAACACAAACAAACACAATTTTCCCACCATTATTCTCCACAGGGTTCTAAGTGCGTAATTATAAAACTTACTAACCGAGGAACCATCTAGGTTACTCACCTAATAACTTCGAGCTAATGCGGAAGTCTCTCGAACGTCCGTGGGATGACGTTCTAATCGAGCCTCTATAACATTTAAAATAAGTAAACATTACCAATCTGAATAGTTAAAAATATTAAACAATGCACATGGAATAAGTAAAAGCGTGTATAATGCATGTTCATGGCATTCCGGCCCTAATCCAAAATTTTCCCATAAAAAATCCGTCTAAAATTAGAAACCTATTAGGCGCCGACGGTGCAATTCGGACCTCTATAGGTCCCCGATTAAACAAAACAAAGGATTAAAGACTCCGTTGCAGGGGCCACGTCAATTTCCCATCCAAAATTCCCAATTTCTCACAAAATGAAATTAAATATTCTACCGAATCCGATGCCTCAAGAATCAGGTCAATCGGATGTCGGACGGAAAAGAAATTGACAAAATGAAATCCCAAATTACCAATTAAATAATAATCATAATAATAAAATAAAATAAAATAAAAAAAAAAAACCGTTCAGCCTCATTGGGCGACGTCTCGCCAATGAGGCTGACTAACTAACTGCTGCGTCAGCTAGGGCGACAGCATCGCCTAGCGACGCTGACCTTATACCCGCATCACTAGGGCGACGCGTCGCCCTAGTGACCGGCCTTACCCTCTCTCTTCTTTTTTTTTTCCTATTTCCCATCCGAATTTCCAACAACAATAATTCTTAGTACACAAATCAGAAAAATACAAACCATAGCTTGTTGGAAAGATAATGAAAAGCTCTACCATTCTCATGAAGACCATAAAAATCAATTTCACCCTTAAAGGTGTCAAAATCCTTCAAAGCTACTGCCACTCAAATCCCATTAAAATAGAACAGACATTTCAAATTCCTTAACTCTCGATTCTTCAGCCAAAAATTACCACATAAATATGCTCAATAAGTTCACAATGTCATCTACAACTTTAATGAACAACCCAAAATCAAATTCCATTGCTAAACAAGTCAATTAATTCACTCAATGTTGCTGTCCCTAAAATCATTCAATTTGAGCGAAAACTTATAACAAGCATAACTCCTCATACACAAGTCAGAAAAATCTGAACTTTATACCCCTGAAAAGATAAATCCTCAAACTTCAATGTTCATGAAGAACTCAATTTCCAATTTAATTTCTAACCACAAAATCATAACTCCCAACTCTGACCTCTAAAAATTATATTCCATATCTCATTTTCAAGATAATGTCTTCCTATACAACTTTGCAGAAGATCACTCACACTAATTCAGTCCACAAAAATTGCTAAAATTGCTCCCAAGCAGAAAGCTCACAAAATCAACACTTTGACTAGGTTTCTCCAAAAAGCATAAAACCAAGCAATAGTAATCAGTTCATATCTCCCAATATACAACTCGAAAATTAGCAAGATCAGTGGCAATGGAAAGCTAACTCAATATTCCTCAACTTTCATAAAGACACTTTTTCCTAGTTCCATACCAATTAATTTAGAAAAATCAACAAAACACATTACTCATACTTGCGGTTACTGTTCACAGGGCAATAAAACAGTAACTTTCCATGCAAATTTTAAGCCCTTCTAGCATTACAATTTAACAACACCTATTTCATACTAAATTGAAGCCAACATCCCAAAGTTTAATTGGGAACAAACTTCACCTCATTTGCACACCGACACAATAAGTTATGATCAAAACATTCCAACTGGTCAAACACCAATTTTCCAGATTTCAACATTACCCTAACTCCTATCACTTCTAATATCAATAATACATCCCTAAGCATCCAATTATACATCTAATTCAACCACAAATTCATCACAACATATACTTACACGATTATACAAAAGTTGGCAGCACTAACACAAATTATCTTCCTAAGTTTTCCATTCATCTAACCTTACAAACTCAATCCAAACCAACCCAAAATCAAGGAAAACTATAGTCTTTCATTCATCCATAACCAAGTATACATTTAAACCCATTCAAACCTTCTACTATGATGATCAAGTAAATGTATAAAGGATCTCCATGCATGCTTCTAACTACCAAAAGCATAAAAACAAACATCAATACTCACCTTAAACAAGTTCAAGCTATCAATTCTCCAAGTTCACACACACTCTCAACCTTTCCCAAAACCTATGGCTATCACAACAACCATGCATATCATCATCTTCTCAAGGATTTAGCTAGCCTTACATGAGAAGGAAGAGGGAGCAAGCCAAAAGAACAAGAAACTATCTTGTGTGAAGAAGCCACCAACGAAGGAAGAGGAAAAGCACACCAGGAAGGAGAAAAGCAATGTTTGGATGAGTAATAAGCTTCCAAATGAGTCATATATTTTAAAAGAACAAGGAGGAAGTCATAGGTGATGATAAAAAGTCGATGGTGTTGCATAGGATAGGACAAAATCTAGAAGCCACTTGGCTTTTAATAAATGGAAAAGACAAAAATGAATTAAACCCAATTAATTAAGCACTAATCCCACTTAAGCTCTAAACATGGCACTAACATAATTCCCACAATTATTTATTCACTAATCTCATGCCATTAGGCAATCCTTTTCAGACAAAATGCTCACTCACCGATCGGTTGGAATTTTCCGGTCCAGGCAAGAACCCTGAAAAATTCCAGAAAAATTCTCATAAATTCCTAAAAATATAAAACAATTTATGGAGCACTCCAAATAATTTTTCAAATACAACTTTCATATAAATTTCACAAAAGATCCCAATTCGACACTTATGCCTGAAATGTCATGAATGCATGTATACCATGTGCATGTGCAAAATAATCATCGATTATAGAGGCTATATGATGTATGTTCATGCCGAGTTATAATCCAATACTCCTAACCCTTCCTAATTTACTAAAATACATTTCCATCGGTGATGGGATGTTACAATTCTCCCTCTAAAAAAATTTAGTCCTCGAAATTCTTACAGATTGATCGAAAAGATGAGGATCTTGTCTCCTCATATGCTCCTCGGTCTCGGTAGCCTCCTCGATCAGTGGTTCCTCAGGAGAACTTTCACCAAAGTGGAATACTCTTATTCCTCAACTGCTTTCACCTGTGTCCCGACAATCAGACGGCCTCTACATAACTCAAATTACTCGATACCTCAATCTCTGAGCGGTATCACATGTGCCGGATCGGCCCGATATCTACGGAGCATACTCACATGGAAGACGTCATGCAACCGAGACATCTCACTCGGTAAAGCTAGCTCAGAGGCCAAAGGTCCTATCCTCTCGGTGATCTCATATGGACCAATGTACCTAGGGCTTAACTTACCCTTTTCCCAAATCTCAAGACAACACGCCAAGGTGACACCGTAGAACACTCTATCGCCTACATTGTACTCAATGTCCCTCTATCTTGATCCACATACTCTTTCCGCTCTATCCCGAGCCAGCTTTGTTGGTGATCGATTGATCAACCAAATGACCGTGGATCTGTTGGAGCTAGTAGAGAGTCCTCGGTGCCTCGATCCGAGGTACCTCCTAGAGTCCCCGTGAGGCGGGAGAGGAGATCGATTTCTTTGCGTGGCGAGAAACATGAACTTCTATGGCGATCATGCACTCCCGAGGCCGAGGATGGTTGGAGAGGACCGAGAGAGTCCTTGATCGGATGGATTGCGAACTCGATGAGAGGTTCGATTCGCATATCTCTTCCGCAGGCCCCGCTTATACATAGTGGAAGGCTGCTCCGGCGGTACCACGGACCTTGCTTCATCGATGGGCAGATTTTCCGAGGGCTTTAGAGACAATTATATGCCCAAGGTGTATCTAGAAATGAAGATCAGGGGAGTTTTGAGTGAGGCAGGTAGGATGACAAAGATGGCCAGCACGAGGTTAGGTTTAATGAGTTGATGGGATATCTTGCTCTTGTGGTTTCTCTTGAGGCGGATAGGTGCCGGAGGTTTGAGATGGGGCTGAATTTGGAGATCCGGGCGGATTGGCCCGATCGATATGGGCTCCTTTATAGAGTTGAGGCTGCTTCTTTGTGAGAGTGGAAGCGATTGTGAGGCGAGACAGAAGAGATGGGTCAAGGTCTAGAGGAAAGAGTTAGTGTGATCGAGGCGACTGGTAAGAGTTTTAGCAGCGCTTGAGCAGGCCTTCAGATCTTCAGAGGATCGAGACGATCGGGTTTTGGACAAAGAGGAGATTTGTCTTGTTGGCGGCAGCGATGGCGATGGCGATGGCGAGAGTTTTGGGCAGATTCCCCGATTCTGTGAGCTAGTGAGAAGAGGCACTTTGAGAGTGTTGGCGATTGACCGAGCTTACCTTAAATGCGGCTCCATGGATCATCGATTCAGGATTGCCGGTACATTGGGAGCTCGATCTGGTAGTGGCCGAGCTAGGAAGTAGTACTCTGATCTGTTGAGTAGAGTGGGTGGATCGAGGCGTGGATCGATCTGAGGGGCGAGGTAGAGGCCGAGGTAGAAGTGAGGATCCTTTAGGCGGGCCGAGGTGAGGCGATCGACCACGGTCCCGAGCCGTAGTATATGCCATGACGAGGCGAGGCCCAGATTCCCCGATGTAGTATGGTTTGGTATGCTCCTTATTTCGATTTTGAGGCGTTTGCATTCTTTGGATCTGGATCCACACATTCTTTATTGCACCTCATATGGCATGTAGATTGCATGGGGATCTGGGAGATGTTCTTGTATGGGCTAGAGGTGAGTACACCGTTAGGTACTACTCTTGCATTGGGAGAGGTGCGAGGGATGCTTGATCGAGATTGATCAAGCGGTGTTGAGGCGACCTTATAGTGTTGCCTCTGAGAGAGATCGATGTGATTACGGGATGGATGGTGGCGGCCCATAGGGCTATTATGGATTGCTATACCAAGGAGGTTGTTTTAGAGTCTCTGGTCGACTGGGCGGTGTTTAGTGGAGTTAGTCGAGCGATACCAGCTCGGATGATCTCTTTCCTTAGTGCCACGAGATTGATGGGGAGGTGTGAAGCATATCTGGCTCATGGGTTGACACGAGTTGGCGAGAGGCTTGGGGATATTCCGTGGTTAGGGAATTTCGGATGTGTTTCTGATGAGTTCTGGGTTTGCCACGGATCGGAGGCGAGTTCACTATTGACCTCGTTCAGTCTTGCTCTATATCTATACCTCCATATAGGATGGCACTGTGGGCCCGAGGGAGCTTAAAACTCGATTCAGGAGTTGTTGGAGAAAGGCTTTGCTCGGACCTAGTGTTTCACCATGGGAGCTCCAGCTTTGTTTGTGAAGAAAAGGATGGGACTTTGAGGTCGTGCATCGATTACAAGCAGTTGAATCGGGTGGCGGTGAAGAATAAGTATCCTTGCCTAGGATCGATGACTTATTTGATCGATTCGAGGAGCTGGTGTTCACTAAGTTGGATCTCGAGGTCGGTACTATCGATTGAAGATTGCAGGTCGATGTGCCTAAGAGTGCCTTGAGGGCGAGTGCGGGTATTTTGAGTTTTAGTGATGCCGTTTGGGTTGACTAATGCCCCAAAGACCTTCGTGGCGTTGATGAATAAGGTATTTCAGCCCTACTGGATCGATTTGTTATTGTGTTTATTGATGACATTTTAGTGTATTCGAGGAGCAGAGCAGGAGCATAGTGAGCATTTGAGGATTGTGTTACTGACCACCAGGAGAGATAGTTGTATGCCAAATTGAAGAAATGTGAATTTTGGCTGGATCGAGTGATATTTTTGGGCCATATAGTGGAGAGGGTATTGGTGGATCCGAGTAAGGTGGAGCGCTTTGAAGTGGGAAGCTCCTAGGAATGTTTGAGATTGGAGTTTCCTCGGATTGGCGGTTATTACGGAGGTTTGTCGAGGGTTTTCATTGATCTCACCCCTCGACAAAACTTCGAGGAAGAATGTGCCATTCGGATGGGTGAGGAGTGTCGAGAAGAGCTTTGAGGAGTGAAACATCGGTTGACTCTTGCGGTGTTGACTATTCCATCTGGGATTGGAGGATTTGAGGTATCTGATGATGCATCGCATCGAGGATTGGGGTGTGTTACGATGCGGCCGGTAGAGTCATTGCCTATGCCTCGAGGGCAGTTGAGGTCTCACGAGGTAAATTATCCTGTTCATGATTTGGAGTTAGGCTGCGATAGTGTTTTCTTTGAAGATTTGGAGGCATTACATATGGTGAGACTTTCGGATCTTCACCGACCATAAGAGTTTGAAATATTCTTGAGCGAGAGAGAGTTGAATTTGAGGCAGGAGATGGCTTGAGTTGTTGAAGGACTATGGTGTACTATCGAGTATCACCACAGGAAAGCTAATGTGGTGGCGGATGCTCGAGTAGGAAGTCACATACTAGTCTGACTGATTAAGGCAATGAGGTTGCCTAATTTGATTCGAGTTGAGGGCTTTGAATGTTGAGATGACTCTGGAGCGGGATGGAGTCTTATTGGCTACTTTGACATTGAGACCGATGCTCTTGGGCGGGATCGGGAGAGTTCGGAAAAAGGATCTGTTATGGTGAGGCCCGATTGAGAAGGTAAAAGGCGATTCGAGTTCGAGTTTGATGTGAGAGATGAGACTTTGTGGTTGAGACGGAGGCTTTGTGTGCACGATGTGGATGACTTGAGGAGAGATATTGGAGGAGGCTCATATGGCCACATATGCTATGCATCTGGTACTACCAAGATGTATAACACTCTTAAGCAACATTTCGGGTGGCTGGCATGAAAAAGCAAGTAGCGGAGTTTGTATCTAGATGTTTGGCGTGCCCGATGGGTTAAAATTGAGCACCGAGCTCGATGGGGAAGCTTCATTCGTTGCCCATTCGGAGTGGAAATGGGAGCAATTACCATGGATTTCATTATGGGTTTGCCTAGGGCCGAGGCGACATGATGCTATCTGGTTCATAGTGGATCGATTATTCGTCGGCCCATTTCTTGCCGATGAGGAGAACAATACCATGGATCAGTTGGCCCGAAGTATGTGGCGGAGATAGTGAGGCTGCATGGGTTCCCGATGTCGATAGTGTCTGACGGATCCCAGATTTACTTGAGGTTACGCGAGTTTGCGATGCTGCTATGGGTACTAAATTTGAACTTGATTACAACGTTTCATCCTCGAACAGATGGGCGAGTGAGAGGGCGATTAAGGCTGTTGAGGATATGCTTGGGCTTGTGTGTTGGAGTTCGAGGAGCGTGGGATCGATGTTTAGCTCGATTGAGTTTGCATACAACAATCATTATCATAGTAGCATCGGGATGGCACCATATGAGGCCTTGTATGGGCGATCGTGTAGATCGCCTTTGTATTGGGATGAAGAGGTGTGAGGATGATTGAGGTCTGAGTGATTCAGACACTTGTAGATAAGGTGGCCGATTGAGTCGCATCAAAGCGGCTCGGGATGAGATGAAGAGCTATGTGGATCGGCATAGGAGGGACATTGAGTACAATGTAGGCGATAGAGTGTTCTTCTGGTGTCACCTTGGCGTGGTGTCTTGAGATTTGGGAAAAAGGGTAAGTTAAGCCCTAGGTACATTGGTCCATATGAGATCACCGAGAGGATGGGACCTTTGGCCTCTGAGCTAGCTTTTACCGAGTGAGATGTCTCGGTTGCATGGCGTCTTTCATGTGAGTATGCTCCGTGAGATATCGGTCGGATCCGACACATGTGATACTGGCTCGGGAGATTGAGGTATCGAGTAATTTGAGTTATGTAGAGGCCGTCTGATTGCCGGGACACGGTGAAACAGTTGAGGAATAAGAGTATTCCACTGGTGAAAGTTCTCTGGAGGAACCACTCAACTGAGGAGGCTACCTGGGAGACCGAGGAGCATATGAGGAGACAGTATCCTCATCTTTTCGATCAACCAGGTAAGAATTTCGAGGACAAAATTTTTTTTTAGGAGGGGAGAATTGTAACATCCCATCACCGATGGGAAAGGTATTTTAGTAAATTGGGAAGGGTTAGGAGTATTGGATTATAATTCGGCATGAACATACATCATATAGCCTCTATAACTGATGATTATTTTGCACATGCACATGGTATACATGCATTCATGACATTTCAGGCATAAGTGTCGAATTGGGATCTTTTGTGAAATTTATATGAAAGTTGTATTTGAAAAATTATTTGGAGTGCGCCATAAATTGTTTTATATTTTTAGGGATTTATGAGAATTTTTCTGGAATTTTTCGGGGTTCTTGCATGGACCGGAAAATTCCAACTGACTATTGAGTGAGCCTTTTTGTACTGAAAAGGATTGCCTAATGGCATGAGATTAGTGAATAAATAATTGTGGGAATTATGTTAGTGCCATGTTTAGAGCTTAAGTGGGATTAGTGCTTAATTAATTGGGTTTAATTCATTTTTGTCTTTTCCATTCATTAAAAGCCAAGTGGCTTCTAGATTTTGTCCTATCCTATGCAACACCATCGACTTTTTATCATCACCTATGACTTCCTCCTTGTTCTTTTAAAATATATGACTCATTTGGAAGCTTATTACTCATCCGAAACATTGCTTTTCTCCTTCCTTGGTGTGCTTTTCCTCTTCCTTCGTTGGTGGCTTCTTCACACAAGATAGTTTCTTGTTCTTTTGGCTTGCTCCCTCTTCCTTCTCATGTAAGGCTAGCTAAATCCTTGAGAAGATGATGATATGCATGGTTGTTGTGATAGCCATAGGTTTTGGGAAAGGTTGAGAGGTGTGTGTGAACTTGGAGAATTGATAGCTTGAACTTGTTTAAGGTGAGTATTGATGTTTGTTTTTATGCTTTTGGTAGTTAGAAGCATGCATGGAGATCCTTTATACATTTACTTGATCATCATAGTAGAAGGTTTGAATGGGTTTAAATGTATACTTGGTTATGGATGAATGAAAGACTATAGTTTTCCTTGATTTTGGGTTGGTTTGGATTGAGTTTGTAAGGTTAGATGAATGGAAAACTTAGGAAGATAATTTGTGTTAGTGCTGCCAACTTTTGTATAATCGTGTAAGTATATGTTGTTATGAATTTGTGGTTGAATTAGAGGTATAATTGGATGCTTAGGGATGTATTATTGATATTAGAAGTGATAGGAGTTAGGGTAATGTTGAAATCTGGAAAATTGGTGTTTGACCAGTTGGAATGTTTTGATCATAACTTATTGTGTAGGTGTGCAAATGAGGTGAAGTTTGTGCCCAATTAAACTTTGCGATGTTGGCTTCAATTTAGTATGAAATAGGTGTTGTTAAATTGTAATGCTAGAAGGGCGAAAATTTGCATGGAAAGTTACTGTTTTATTGCCTGTAAACAGTAACCGCAAGTATGAGTAATGTGTTTTGTTGATTTTTCTAAATTAATTGGTATGGAACTAGGAAAAAGTGTCTTTATGAAAGTTGAGGAATATTGAGTTAGCTTTCCATTGCCACTGATCTTGCTAATTTTCGAGTTGTATATTGGGAGATATGAACTGATTACTATTGCTTGGTTTTATGCTTTTTGGAGAAACCTAGTCAAAGTGTTGATTTTGTGAGCTTTCTGCTTGGGAGCAATTTTAGCAATTTTTGTGGACTGAATTGGTGTGAGTGATCTTCTGCAAAGTTGTAGAGGAAGACATTATCTTGAAAATGACATATGGCATATAATTTTTAGAGGTCAGAGTTGGGAGTTATGATTTTGCAAAAACTGATCCTGCATTAGGTTAGGAATTGCTGATCATGGAAGTAACTTACATGACAGTTTTGAAATGGTTAGAAATTAAATTGGAAATTGAGTTCTTCATGAACATTTAAGTTTGAGGATTTATCTTTTCAGGGGTATAAAGTTCAGATTTTTCTGACTTGTGTACAGGGAGTTATGCTTGTTATAAGTTTACTGCTCAAATTGAATGATTTTAGGGACAGCAACATTGAGTGAATTAATTGACTTGTTTAGCAATGGAATTTGATTTTGGGTTGTTCATGAAAGTTGTATATGACATTGTGAACTTATTGAGCATATTTATGTGGTAATTTTTGGCTGAAGAATCAGAGAGTTAAGGAATTTGAAATGTACTGTTCTGTTTTAATGGGATTTGAGTAGGCAGTAGCTTTGAAGGGATTTTTGATACCCTTAAGGGTGAAATTGATTTTTATGGTCTTCATGAGAATGGTAGAGCTTTTCATTATCTTTCCAACAAGCTATGGTTTGTATTTTTCTGATTTGTGTACTAAATTATTGTTGTTGGAAATTCGGATGGGAAATAGGAAAAAAAAGAAGAGAGAGGTAGGCCGGTCACTAGAAATGACAGCGTCGCCTAATGATCTTGAGGTATAAGGCCAGCGTCGCTAGAGGCGACAGCGTCGCCCTATGACGCAGCCAGTTTAGTCAGCCCGCTGGTGCGAGGCGTCGCCCAGCGAGGCTGAGCAGTTTTTTTTTTTTTGTTTTATTTTATTTTATTATTATGATTATTATTTAATTGGTAATTTGGGATTTCATTTTGTCAATTTCTTTTCCGTCCGACATCCGATTGACCTGATTCTTGAGGCATCGGATTAAGTAGAATATTAATTTCATTTTGTGAGAAATTGGGAATTTTTGGACGGAAATTGGCGTGGCCGAATGGAGCCTTTAATCCTTTATTTTGTTAATTGGGGACCTATAGAGGTCCAATTGCGCCGTCGGCGCCAATAGGTTTCTAATTTTTAGGCGGATTTTTTATGGGAAAATTTTGGATTAGGGCGGGAATGCCATGAACATGCATTATACACGTTTACTTATTCCATGTGCATTGTTTAATATTTTAACTATTGATTGGTAATGTTTACTTATTTTAAATGTTATAGAGGCTCGGTTGGAGCGTCATCCCACAGACGTTGCGAGACTTCCGACATTAGCTTCGGAAGTTATTAGGTGAGTAACCTAGATGGTTCCTCGGTTAGTAAGTGTTTATAATTACGCTTAGAACCACATGGAGAATAATGGTGGGAAAATTGTGTTTGTTTGTGCTGGATTGTGGACGAAGGTCCGATGGATTGGAAAATTTGACATAGAAGTGTCATATGTGATTACTGTACAAGATTTATGTGTACATATTGAATTGGGATCGATATGATGTTGGTGTTGTTTTATTTGGACATATGCACTTCATGCATAATTGCGTGATCGATAATTGGCGATTGTGACGGGCGATAGCGAGAGCTTTAAGCTCAACGTGATTGGGCCTTGAGCCCATAGTGATTCGAGCCTATGGCTCACCGTTTATCGCCCTTAATGGGGCAGTTTCAGCGCTCAATCACAACAACGTAATAAATTGGAAAAGCGTCTCATACACATTCCATATGCATTTGAATTGATTCTTTGGATTGGTATGAAAATTATGTGGTACTACTAAATGTGATTTGGTGAGATAATTGTGCGTAGTGTGTTATGTATGTGTATATGCATGAATTGGGTGAACCATCGATGATGGTTCCTCCGAGTTCATAAACTCACCCAAAATTGCAAATTATTTTTCGGGGCCGAGAGTAGACTTATAGCTCGGAGGACTTTTCTGCCGTGTAGATTGAGTTGGCAAGAGAAGTCATGGCACATGTGTCGGTCGGTGGCACTTTTGAGGTATCTTGAAGTTGACCTAGTACCCATGTGATCGCAAACTCTGCGGAACCTCGAAGTAAATCTGGGATCCTGTCGGACCTTATCGACCTTTGGGACCCCATGCGGTCTCACTATCTCATACATACTTACGGGCCAAGCCATCCATGGTATTGTTCTCCTTCTTGGCAAGAAATGGGCGATTTAGTCAATCGATCCACTATGACCCAGATAGCATCATCTTTGCCTCGGCGTCTAAGCAAACCCATAATGAAATCCATGGTAATTGTTCCCATTTCCACTCCGAATGGGCAACGAATGAAACTTCTCATGGAGCACGGTGCTCGGCCTTAACTTTCTTGTACGTCAAACATCTAGATACAAACTCCGCTACTTGCTTTTTCATGCGGAGCCACGAAATGTTGCTTAAGAGTGTTATACATCTTGGTAGTACCGGGATGCATAGCGTATGTGGCCATATGAGCCTCCTCGAATATCTCTCTCTCAAGTCATCCACATCGGGCACACAAAGCCTCTGTCTCAACCACAAAGTCTCATCTCTCACATCAAACTCGAACTCGAATCGACTTTTACCTTCTCAATCAATCTCACCATAACAGGATCCTTTTCACGAACTCTCTGATCATCCCAAAGAGCATCGGTCTCGGTGTCAAAGTAGCGATAAGACTCCATCCCGCCCTCGAGTCATCTGAACATTCAAAGCCCTCAATCGAATCAAATTAGGCAACCTCATTGCCCGAATAAAATTTCAGACTAGTATGTGACTTCCTACTCGAGCATCTTCCACCACATTAGCTTTCCCGGGTGATACTCGATAAATGCGGTCATAGTCCTTCAACAACTCAAGCCATCTCCTCTGTCTCAAATTCAACTCTCTCTGGCTCAGTAAATATTTCAAACTCTTATGGTCAGTGAAGATCTGGAAAGTCTCACCATACAGGTAATGCCTCCAAATCTTCAAAGAAAACACTACTGCAGCTAACTCCAAATCATGAACAGGATAGTTTACCTCGTGAGACCTCAGCTGTCTCGAGGCATAGGCAATGACTCTACCGTCTTTGCATCGAACACACCCCGATCCACGATGCGATGCATCATTTGTATACCTCAAATCCTCCAATCCTAGATGGAATAGTCAACACCGGTGCGATGAGTCAACCGATGTTTCACTCCTCAAAGCTCTTACGACACTCCTCGGTCCATCCGAATGGCACATTCTTCCTCGGAAGTTTTGTCGGAGAAATAAGATCAATGAAAACCCTCGACAAACCTCCGTAATAACCGCCAATCCGAGAAACTCGAATCTCTGAAACATTCCTAGGAGCTTCCCACTTCAAAGACCGCCTCCACCTTACTCGGATCCACCAATACCCTCTCCGATCACTATATGGCCCAAAATATCACTGATCCACCAAAATTCACATTCTTGAATTTGGCATACAAGCTATCTCTCCTCATGGTGCGTAACACAATCCTCAAATGCTCACTATGCTCACATCATTCCTCGAATACACTAAAATGTCATCAATAAACACAATAACAAATCGATCCGGTAGGGCTGAAATACCTTATTCATCGAGGCCATGAAAGGCTGCCGGGGCATTAGTCGACCCAAACGGCATCACTAAAAACTCAAAATGCCGTACACGCTCTCAAGGCACTCTTAGGCACATCGGCCTCTGCAATCTTCAATCGATAGTACCACGACCTCGGATCCAACTTAGTGAACACCGAGCTCCTGCAATCGATCAAATAAGTCATCGATCCTAGGCGGTGGATACTTATTCTTCATTGTCACCCGATTCAACCACATAATCGATGCACGACCTCAAAGTCCCATCCTTTTTCTTCACAAACAAAGCTGGAGCTCCCCATGGTGAAACACTAGGTGCGATAAAGCCCTTCTCCAACAACTCCCTGGCCGAGGCCTTAGCTCCCTCGGTTCCACAAAGCCATCCTATATGGAGGTATAGATATAGGAGCGATGCACAGAGCGAGGTCAATAGTGAACTCGTCTCCGATCCGTGAGAAACCCAGTAACTCATCGAAACACATCCGAAATTCCCTAACCACGGAATATCCGAAGCCTCTGCTCAACTCTGGTGTCAACCACATGAGCAGATATGCTTCACGACCTCCTGCATCAATCTCGAGGCCTTGGAAAGAGATCATCCGGCTGGTCTTGCTGACTAACTCCACTAAACTCTTTGCTCAGGTGACCAGAGACTCTAAAACAACCTCCTTGGTATAGCAGTCCATAATAGCCCTATGGGCCGTCAGCCAGTCCATCCCCAGAATCACATCGATCTCTCTCAGAGGCAACACTATAAGGTCTGCCCTCAACACTGCTTGATCAATCTGGATCAAGCATCCCTGAACCTCTCCCAATGCAGTAGTAGTACCTAACGGTGTACTCACCTCTAGCCCATACAGTAACATCTCCCGATCCCCATGCAATCTACATGCCATATGAGGTGCAATAAAAGAATGTGTGGATCCAGGATCCAGCAATGCAAACGCCTCAAAATCAGAAATAAGGAGCATACCAGCTACTACATCAGGGGAATCTGGGCCTCACCTTCGTCATGGCATATACTCGGCACGAGGCGTGGTCGTCGCCCGACCCTCAATCCGCCCAAAGGATCCCTCAGCTCTACCTCGGCCTCTACCTCGGCCCCTCTGTACTGATCCACGCCCGGATCCACCCACTCTACTCTGCTGTACTGTAGTACTACTCCCGGCTCGGCCACTACCAGCAGACTGAGCTCCCAATGTAGCTGGGCAATCCCGAATCTGATGATCCATGGAGCCGCATTTAAGGCAAGCTCCAGTCAATCGCCAACACTCTCCAAAGTGCCTCTTCTCACAGTGCTCACAGAATGGGGAATCTGCCCAAAACCTCTGCCACTGCCACTGCCGGTCGGTCAAATCTCCTCTCATCGAAAACCCAACTATGCTGGATCCTCACGAAGATCTGAAGGCCACTTTCTGGCGCTGCTAAAACTCTTACCAGGCCTTACTCGATCGTCACTAACTCTCTTTCCTCTAGACCCTTGACCCATCTCTTTGTCTACGCCTCACAATCACTCCACTCTCAAAGAAGACTCTCGACTCTATAAAGGAGCCCATATCGGATCGGGCCAATCACGCACGGATCTCAAATTCAGCCCCATCTCAAACCTCGGCACCTATCGCCTCGGTAGAAACCACAATGGCAGATATCCCATCAACTCATTAAACCTAACCTCGTGCTAAACTCTTCATCATCCTACCTGTCTCGACTCAAAAACTCCTGCATCTTCGTTTCTAGATACACCTTGGGCATATAATTGTCTCTAAAGCCCTCGGAAAATCGCCCATGACGATGGCAAGGTGCAGGTGGTGCTTGCCGGAGCAGGTCTTCCACCATGTATAAGCGGGGCCTGCGGAAGAGATCTTGCGTGTCGAACCTCTCATCGAGTTCGCAATCCATCGATCGAGGACTCTCTCGGTCCTCTCCAACCATCCCTCGGCCTCGGTGAGTGCATCTTCGCCATAGAAGTCTCATGTTTCGCCACGCAACAAATCGTATCTCCTCTCCCGTCTCACGGGGACTCTAGGAGGTACCTTAGATCGAGGCAGGGACTCTCTACTAGCTCCAACAGATCCACAGTCACCGGTTGATCAATCGATCACCAAATACGGATGACCTAAAACAAAACAAGAACTCTGATCAGTTTCTGCATTTCTCACAATAATTCAAGCCTTCTGCATTTCTCACAATAATTCAAGCCTAATTATGTACTAGTCCCAACAGATGCCAAACCATGCTCTGATACCACCTAATGTAGCACCCCCATACCATAGGATATGTATCGGGACGCCCGTAGGTCATTCAGACACATACCTACGATAAGGTCTTCTGAATAACCACTAACACTCCACATGGCATCAAAATCATAAAGCATTTATATGAAATCCACTAATTTTTTAAACCATAAATTCTCATTTCATAAGCAGTAAATTTACACAACTGATGTGTTCTGTACAATACTCCAAAAGAAAATCAAACAAAAAGGCTAACTAGGTCATCCCTCAAAAAGTGCCAGCTGACCGACCTGTGTGCCATGACTTCTCTTGCCAACTCAATCTACACGGCAGGAAAAGTCCCTCTGGAGCTATAAGTCTACTCTCTCGGTCCTGAAAAATAATTTGCAATTTTGGGTGAGTTTGCGAACTCAGTGAGGAACCATCATCGATGGTTCACCCAATTCATGCATATACACATACATAACCACAGCTACGCACAATTATCTCACCAAATCACATTTAGTAGTACCACATAATTTTCATACCAATCGAAGAATCAATTGAATGCATATGGAATGTGTATGAGGCGCTTTTCCAATTTATTACGTTGTTGTGGTGGCGCTGGCTTGTCCCATTAAAGGCGCATTAAGCGGTGAGCCATAGGCTCACGAATCACTATGGGCTCAAGGCCCGATCACGTTGAGCTTAAAGCTCTGTTGGTCGCTCTGGTCACAACCGCCATTCTTGATCATGCAATTATGCATGAAGTGCATATGTCGAAATAAAACAACACCAACATCATATCAGATCCCAATTCAATATGTACACATAAATCTTGTACGGTAATCACATATGACACTTCTATGTCAAATTTTCCAATCCATCGGACCTTCGGTCCATGATCCGAACACAAACAAACACAATTTTCCCACCATTATTCTCCACGGGGTTCTAAGTGCGAAATTATAAACACTTACTAACCGAGGAACCATCTAGGTTACTCACCTAATAACTTCGAGCTAATGCGGGAAGTCTACGCAACGTCCAGGTGGGATGACGTTCCAAGCGAGCCTCTATAACATTTAAAATAAGTAAACATTACCAACTGAATAGTTAAAATATTAAACAATGCACATGGAATAAGTAAAAGCGTGTATAATGCATGTTCATGGCATTCCGGCCCTAATCCAAAATTTTCCCATAAAAAATCCGTCTAAAATTAGAAACCTATTGGCGGCGGCGGTGCATAATTCGGACCTCTATAGGTCCCCGATTAAACAAAAAAGTGATTAAAGGCTCAGATTACAGGGGCCACGTCAATTCCGTCCAAAATTCCCAATTTCTCACAAAATGAAATTAAATATTCTACGAATCCGATGCCTCAAGAATCAGGTCAATCGGATGTCGGACGGAAAAAGAAATTGACAAAATGAAATCCCAAATTACCAATTAAATAATAATCATAATAATAAAATAAAATAAAAACAAAAAAAAAAAAACCGTTCAGCCTCATTGGCGACGTCTACCCAGCGGGCTGACTAAACTGGTCAATCAAGCTAGAGGCGACGCGTAAGCCTAGCGACGCTGACCTTATACCCGCATCACTAGGCGACGCGTCATACTAGTGACCGGGCCTTACCCTCTCTCTTCTCTTTTTTTTTTCCTATTTCCCATCCGAATTTTCAACAACAATAATTCTTTGTACACAAATCAGAAAAATACAAACCATAGCTTGTTGGAAAGATAATGAAAAGCTCTACCATTCTCATGAAGACCATAAAAATCAATTTCACCCTTAAGGGTGTCAAAAATCCCTTCAAAGCTACTGCCTACTCAAATCCCATTAAAACAGAACAGTACATTTCAAATTCCTTAACTCTCTGATTCTTCAGCCAAAAATTACCACATAAATATGCTCAATAAGTTCACAATGTCATCTACAACTTTCATGAACAACCCAAAATCAAATTCCATTGCTAAACAAGTCAATTAATTCACTCAATGTTGCTGTCCCTAAAATCATTCAATTTGAGCAGTAAACTTATAACAAGCATAACTCCCTGTACACAAGTCAGAAAAATCTGAACTTTATACCCCTGAAAAGATAAATCCTCAAACTTCAATGTTCATGAAGAACTCAATTTCCAATTTAATTTCTAACCATTTCAAAACTGTCATGCAAGTTACTGCCATGATCAGCAATTCCTAACCTAATGCAGGATCAGTTTTTGCAAAATCATAACTCCCAACTCTGACCTCTAAAAATTATATGCCATATCTCATTTTCAAGATAATGTCTTCCTCTAAAACTTTGCAGAAGATAACTCACACCAATTCAGTCCACAAAAATTTCTAAAATTGCTCCCAAGCAGAAAGCTCACAAAATCAACACTTTGACTAGGTTTCTCCAAAAAGCATAAAACCAAGCAATAGTAATCAGTTCATATCTCCCAATATAAAACTCTAAAATTAGCAAGATCAGTGGAAATGGAAAGCTAACTCAATATGCCTCAACTTTCATAAAGACACTTTTTCCTAGTTCCATACCAATTAATTTAGAAAAATCAACAAAACACATTACTCATACTTGCGGTTACTGTTCATAGGCAATAAAACAGTAACTTTCCATGCAAATTTTCGCCCTTCTAGCATTACAATTTAACAACACCTATTTCATACTAAATTGAAGCCAACATCCCAAAGTTTAATTGGGCACAAACTTCACCTCATTTGCACACCTACACAATAAGTTATGATCAAAACATTCCAACTGGTCAAACACCAATTTTCCAGATTTCAACATTACCCTAACTCCTATCACTTCTAATATCAATAATACATCCCTAAGCATCCAATTATACCTCTAATTCAACCACAAATTCATCACAACATATACTTACACGATTATACAAAAGTTGGCAGCACTAACACAAATTATCTTCCTAAGTTTTCCATTCATCTAACCTTACAAACTCAATCCAAACCAACCCAAAATCAAGGAAAACTATAGTCTTTCATTCATCCATAACCAAGTATACATTTAAACCCATTCAAACCTTCTACTATGATGATCAAGTAAATGTATAAAGGATCTCCATGCATGCTTCTAACTACCAAAAGCATAAAAACAAACATCAATACTCACCTTAAACAAGTTCAAGCTATCAATTCTCCAGTTCACACACACCTCTCAACCTTTCCCAAAACCTATGGCTATCACAACAACCATGCATATCATCATCTTCTCAAGGATTTAGCTAGCCTTACATGAGAAGGAAGAGGGAGCAAGCCAAAAGAACAAGAAACTATCTTGTGTGAAGAAGCCACCAACGAAGGAAGAGGAAAAGCACACCAAGGAAGGAGAAAAGCAATGTTTCGGATGAGTAATAAGCTTCCAAATGAGTCATATATTTTAAAAGAACAAGGAGGAAGTCATAGGTGATGATAAAAAGTCGATGGTGTTGCATAGGATAGGACAAAATCTAGAAGCCACTTGGCTTTTAATGAATGGAAAAGACAAAAATGAATTAAACCCAATTAATTAAGCACTAATCCCACTTAAGCTCTAAACATGGCACTAACATAATTCCCACAATTATTTATTCACTAATCTCATGCCATTAGGCAATCCTTTTCAGTACAAAAAGGCTCACTCAGCCAGTCAGTTGGAATTTTCCGGTCCAGGCAAGAACCCCGAAAAATTCCAGAAAAATTCTCATAAATCCCTAAAAATATAAAACAATTTATGGCGCACTCCAAATAATTTTTCAAATACAACTTTCATATAAATTTCACAAAAGATCCCAATTCGACACTTATGCCGGAAATGTCATGAATGCATGTATACCATGTGCATGTGCAAAATAATCATCAGTTATAGAGGCTATATGATGTATGTTCATGCCGAGTTATAATCCAATACTCCTAACCCTTCCCAATTTACTAAAATACCTTTCCCATCGGTGATGGGATGTTACATTAAGACAAAGAATTGACTAAGCTCGCGATGAAAGGGGGTAGTTAGTGTTACTGCAAAAGCTGTTTTGGATTCTAAATGTGATGTACGTGAGTATGTTAAGGAAATACTGATATGATTATGATATGATTTTATCAGCGTTTTTGGTTCAATGGTCGAACTCCGAGTTCGGGGCTCATCGTGTTTGGTAGCAGAGCAAGAAAAGATTTCAGCGAACCACGCTTCAGTATGATGGTATTTTTTTACCGATGATAGGTTCCGGAATCGGGGCCCAGCAATTGCGGTATCAAAATAGGTTAGTAAGTGTTATGGTTTTGGTTTGAGTTAGATTCCGGAAACGGGGTCCAACATTTTGATATGGTATTGGTTTTATCGACACAGGAAGTGGGAAAACTGTGAGTAGTCAAAAAAAAGAAGATGAGGAACTAGTTAAGAAAGTGAATGGCCAAATAAGGGATTGAAAGACCAAGCGAGTCTGTTGATCGCAGTCAATTGAAAGAAAGTATTCGAGTAACGACGTTAAACGGGCATGGCGGGAACATCCTGCATTCCTTATCGGTCAGAGAATTTCGAGGACGAAATTCCTTTTAAGAGGGAGAGAATTGTTGGCCCCGAATTTTTCGTATTGAATTAAGCATGATTATAATTCAATTTAACTGAATTATGAGATTTAATGGATAAAGTTTTGGATCTATTTGTTATGTAAATGTTGGTCGAATTTATGTTTTATGGCTTGGTTGTGTGAAAAGTGGTAAAATGTGTGAGGGCATTTTTGTCATGGCACTTAAGGATAGAAGGCTTAAGGCTTAAATGAATGGGGCAAAATTGACATTTCACTTTTATTGAGAATAGAAATTAGAAGAAGAGGAAAGAAGGAAAAGAAGAGGAATATAGAAGAAGAGAAGAAAGGAGTATCGTGAAAGAGGGAGAAGAGAAGAAAAAAAAAGGAATTTTCGATCTTTGCGATTTTTGACAAGGTCGAGACATTTTCGGGTAAGTTTTGCTTGTTTTAATCTTGTTTCGGTTGGATTAAACCTAAAGGTAGGTGGAATGTATGAGAATCGGTGGTTTAGGGTTTTAAGGGAAAAATGGAGAGATTTCTTTGGGTTGATGATTTTGTGCTTGTTTTTGGTTGTAAATGGGTTAGAAATGTATTCTAAGTCTTGAATCAAGGTTTAGGTGTGTTATAATTGCGTTTGGGGAAGGATTGAAGTGAGAAAAGCTAAAAAATTTGGGGTTCGGGGTCGGTTCCCCGATCCGCACGTCGCGACGTGCTCTTGAGCACGCCACGGTGTGCGAGGAGATGGTACGTCGCGTGCATCCAGGGTGCACGCCGCGGCGTGCAAGAGATTATGCGCACGCCGCGACGCACATGAAGATGCACGCCGCGGGGAACGTCCATGCGTGCGTGCCGCAACGCACGCGGATCGTTCGTCGCGGCGAAGGGTCGTTCGCCGCGGCGAGCGTGGCCCTCGTCGCGGTGAACCCCCTGTTTCCAGCAGCGATAAATTTTGTTATTTTGGTTATATCTTGGGCTGTAGATGTCCAAATGAAGTGATTTTTGACTCGTTGTAAAATAGAGACAAAGTTCTACAAGTTTTATGAAGCAATGAAATTGAAATTCAGACTATAAGAATCTTAAAGTTTGGTCAGAAGTTAGGTATAGATTCTTGTTTCAGCATAAGGATAGTCTCAACTTGTTTGGGGTATAACTTTTGGGTTTTTAAACCAAATTGAATGCTTTTGGAGTCAATAGAAATGTAAGACAATGAGGACTTTTATGGATAGAATGACCCGAATGTTTGGACTTTGGCAGAATTTGGGTTTGTTTAGAATTTATCTTAGTAAATGTGTGATTTTTGGGTCCCTAATTTGTATTCCTATTTGAATAGGAATTTTGCATTTGATTAAGGGAATCAAGGAAGGCAAGAGGATCAAGATGAGAGGTATCTTTGAAACATGTATTCGAGCAAGGATTTCAGGTGGGTTTCATGTTTATAATTTAGTAATAAGCCACTAAAGTTTTCTCCCAAATCAATAATGATTTCAATTACTTCATAAATATCGTTTTGTTTCTATTGAATGGTTTGTAAACTTTCTACATTTTCAACATATGAACTTTTCTGATGAATTTCAAAATAAAGATGAAAATGCATTGAACATTTTATGTCATGCCTTGGAAAAATTCATGGCATTTTGTATATTCAGAAAAGAAAGAATAGAGCATGAAAAGTACGAAAGCTTCGATAAAATGCTTTAAGCATGAAACGAATGGTTATGTGCTTTGTTTGGATGAGAGAGTAACGGATGGAGTCACGTGCACGTCGACGTATAGGCTTCTCTCGGCTGCCCGCTTGAGGCCACGAGATCCTTGAAAAATTGGACTCGTTTTGTTTATGGTATAAATTACGGTTTATCCAGATCGTTTTACGGTACTCTCGAGCCATTTGTTTGTGCATTGCATCTATGAATTGTCAAGTATGTGCATTGACCATTTTATATTGATGATTGAATGAATATGTTGTGTTGATGTGAAAACATTTTCCACTATAAAATTACACTTTTCAACTACGAGTTTGAACTCAGAATTTCGGATTTGACTGGAAATTTGGGAGCAAAGCATTTTATGGACTTATTATGATTTTTGTACAGCAAATGAACTTTTTCAACGGTTTTGCTTTTTCTTTGTTATAAACCTGTTACCCACGAGCTATAAGCTCACCCCCCTTCATTCCCATCCACAGGTGATGAGAAGAAGATCGGGTGAAGGGAAGTGAAGGTTTCGATTTATATGTGTGCTTATTATATTATCCTAAGTTAAATTGGTATTGGAAATTTTGGAATCGGTATAGTTTGTATATTCGGGAATTGTAGTGTGGCTTGGTATGCCATGAGACTTGTAAATTCTATTCTTTGATGTAAATGAATTATGTATGGCTGATAACCAGGGGAAGTACGCAATTGTGTGTATACGGACCGGATTGAGTGAGAATTTAGTTTACTTGAGGGAGCTATGATTATGATATGATTTTATCAACGTTTTTGGTTAAATGGTCGAACTCCGAGTTCGGGGCTCATCGTGTTTGGTAGTAGAGTAAGAAAAGATTTCAGCGAACCACGCTTCAGTATGATGGTATTTTTGTACCGAGGATAGGTTTCGGAATCGGGGCCCAGCAATTGCGGTATCAAAATAGGTTAGTAAGTGTTATGGTTTTGGTTTGAGTTGGATTCCAGAAATGGGGTCCAACAGGAACCAACTAGGTTACTCACCTAAAATTCCGAGCTACCTGCCTGGAAGTCTCAGCAATGTCCGTGGAATCGTCGTTTCAACGGTACCTCTAAAACAGTCAAACAATTTCCAATTACTAAAATACACAATCAAAAATAATTTAATGATGCTCATGTCTTAATTAAAAAGATGTACTATTCCTATTCATGATTTTCCCGGAACCATTTCCCATTTTCTATTTTATTTTACTTAGTATCTAACTTTCACTCAATTGATCAATATCGACTCATTTCGATTCAATAACATATTACAGAACTTCCAATTTCAATTCTAATTTCCAGTCCATTTATCAAATCACTTTCGCTATGGTAGTACCTCAAAGTCAACATCACTATTTTCTAGATCGAATTCATTCTTTTATGCTCAGTTTCTAAAGTTCCCCGTAGCATTGACTTTATTTTCAAAGTCTCACATTATACTCCAATTTTCAATAACAATCCTGAGGTACAATACAATCACCTTCTTACTTTCTTTCACTAATTGAGATCTCAAAAACTTGAATTCAAACTCTCTTTCTTTTTCTCAATTATAGACCTCTTTCTCTAGGTCACAACGAATCAGACATCACCTCAATTGGAGGTTTACACCATTAGTTATGCCCCAAAAACCAAATTGAATCATTTCAGAAATTTTCCCTTCGCCGCGACTTCAAACCGCTCGCCGCGGCGAACATTTCTTTTCTTGGGGAAATCTATTTCTCTTTTCAATTTCATTTCTATTCCAATTTGTCTCCAAATTTCAATGGCTCGACATATAAATTTCTAATATCATATTTCTAAATTTTCATAGCTGTTGGACAATTATTTCGGTACTATAAAGTCAATCAGTCCGTCACTCGGAAAAATTTCGGTCCGGATATTTTCTCCCGAATTTTCCCGAAAATTTTCGAAGAGTCGCTATCAATTGGCAATCACTCAAATACTGTTCCAACTCAATAATTAAACTCAATTATTCCTCAATTCTCATTAAATCATACTCAAATCTAATCATCTCATAGTTTCACACTTCATATCATATTCACATATTCACAATCAAAAGCCGGGAAAAGTCATGAATGCATGTACCTATATGTGCATGGGCAAAAAACACATGGCCTCCAAAATTAGAGGTCAACAGGATGCTCATTCAATATTATGCGGTAATATTCTATCCTGCCTCAACTTACCAATATGACCTTCCCATCGGTGACGGGATGTTACAATTCTCCCCTCCTAATAAAAATTTCGTCCTCGAAATTTCATATACGATTGATCCGAGAAACAGGGGAATTGTTTCGATCACTATATACTGTGTCCCACCTATTTCACTACATGACCAATTCTTGTTAAATATACTAAATCAATATAATCGATCACTCTTTTTCCTTTCTCAATCTTTACACTATCATAACTGATTCCTCATGATTACTCGCAATTTTTTTCACTTTCGGTACCAATAATACATATACCAGATTATAATAATATTTCCTAATCCTGTCCATATAACACTTAACAAATCCGAATCATCTTTTTGATTTTAAACTGTCTTATCCATCTATTAACACCACAATTACATAGAGGTCATTTAATCACGAATTTAGTTTCCCCATTTACCTTTATCTCCATCTATTCATTTTGGTCGAGGCGATACATCACGAAGCATTTCATTTGTTACTTATCAGATTACCTCCACTTTAGTATTAAAACACTAATCTCATAAGATTCTAATAACCTCGATAATAATCAATTCGACTCATTGTCATTACTTGGATTTCTTAATCCCTAGTACAGATTCATTTCACTTATCAACATTGTACACTATTCAAATGGTGTCACCAATAAAACAATTAATATAACCACAATCAATCTGAACTATGCATTAATCTCATGTCCCTATGAACTCCAAAAGTATCAGTTTTACATTTGTCTCCAACAGTCAAGGCTGTTGGTTATTCACACATATAATCATTCAATTTTTTCCTCTAAACCATAGGGCCCTTATCGCTCCTCGCTAATTTTCTAACAATTTCTTTAGTGGTATCACCCATATCTCTTGATTCAATCCTAAATATCATTCACTCAAAAATTGGATTCATTCACAATTCCTTTATAAGGTTCGCAAATTCTGAATCCTCAATTCGGGTTTTACTCACCCTTTCTATACACACCAGTTTTTGAGATTCCAAAAACGAATAATACTTTCTTTTTTGCCCCTTTGCTAGCTCGACAGATAACACTCAGTAATACACTAGGTTTAATAGCCTTATCGCTCAATTAATGATCTTCTGCCATTGAATTTTCTATTCAATCCAGTCAATTGCATCACTAGCTTAATTGTGAAATATTCAATCGTAAAAATCCTTTTCAAATCTTTCAAATTCCCGAAATATCTCGTGATCGTTATCGATTTAGATATTCATAGACATATCCATAAATGTTTTTGTACAAATGAAATCTCCAAACTTTCAAGAAATATTCCGTACAACAATTTCATCATATTGCATCTTAACTTTTACTGGGACATTTCTGTACATATATTGCAAAATCTCCACATACAAGCGATACTATCAATACTCAAATTGCAATTTTCTCCAAATGATTCCTTTTTACACTCATCAATCGTATGATTCACACGTTTTCCTCAAACAAATTTTGATCTTTAACAATTTCTGGACGTATCCAGTATACAGCTAATTTAAATAACTCCATATCCTATATACATTCACTTATAACCTTGCATTTTATCGTTACCTCTATCATCATTAAGTCTCCCAATATGCCATGTCCAAATACTAATTCATTCATAATTTATTTGATCAACTAAGATTACCTTTTTGAAGCTTTCATGATATGAAAGATTTCCCTATCCATGCAAAATATTCTTCTCCACTATTCACATACTATAAATACATCATTAATGGTCATAGTCACTATCCAATTTAAACATAATCGAAACATTTCACTCTTCAACAATATAACACTACCGGGGCATTGATATCTTTGACAATTTCAACCCAAAATTCCCTATACCCATAATTGATTTTCATAACTCTTAAAATATCTAAATTCCCCAATGAAGGAAAATTCTCTTATGACTTTCTCAGTTTCATAATAATGTATTCTGAGACATGTTCCTTTATACTAGTTTCTCCACAATTTTCAATTCATTTTGAAATCTTTACTCTCTGGGTTGAAAAACACATTCATCATATCACTTAGTATCTCTCGAACGTTTTTGACACACACAATTTCGCGAACCAATATTCTCCTCAAAATCACGATTAATGTCTCTTTAATGATCAATAGCCCTATTACAAAATCGGATTCCTTGCACTTAACATAGGGCATATCTTCTCAGTAACAGATTTTATTTCTTATCCTTGAGTCTCAGCTAAGATTATGACTCCCAAGTTAACCTGTAATTCATTTCAGATTTACCTCTATATTGTCCTTCCATTAATCACTTGTAAATCGAATCATCTGATCATCGTACCTAATTCAAGTAAATTCTTCTTTGAAAGAAGATTTCTTACTATTTTCATCGATACCATTTATGAAATTTCTGCTCATCAACTATAGTCATTATTTCTTGTCAATCATTTCCAATACCATAGGAAATCAATTCTAGCTATACTCAATATCCCATGTAGATCAATCTATGCCATAATCCACATACCAAGAACATCCTTTTAATACTATTCATTACGGTACATACCATTGAAAATCATTACGTCAATATACCAATTTGTCACTTGCGCTAAGGATACTTTGTTTTCATTCAATTTTTGACAACACTTTCCCTTTTTGCAGTCATTCCCAATCGTGAGGATCCTAAACACTCTCCATTCATTCCCAATTGATCACTATAATCACTTTCGCTTCTTATTCTAACTCATATTGAACTTTAAACGATAGGGACTATGACTAACAATTAGCCACGAACTCACAAATTTCTTCGCATATCATCTCTACACATATGAGACAATTGTGTTAGGGATCTAGAAGGGGGGTTGAATAGATCTTTAAGCTTTTTCAATATTTTCTACAATAAAATCATAAGTTAATTCACACAAAAATAATTTAAACAAATTTAAATGAAAAGAGTAGGGAAGAAGATCAAACACAGTTTTTATAGAGGTTCGGTGCTAAGACCTACGTCCTCTACCTAAGCTCCCACATAGGATTTTGCAAACCACTTTATTGCACACTTTGTAGTTCAGTGTGAACTCTTACAATACCGCTTGATTTCTGGCTCAAGCTACCTTTACACTTGATTTGTCTTCCGGCAAATCCTACCAATACCATTTGATTTCCGGCTCAAGCTACCTTTACAAATGATTTATCTTCCGGCACAAATCCTACCAATACCACTTGATTTCCGGCTCAAGCTACCTCACACGTGACCTTTCACTAGTCACTCAAATTGTAAGAGAAATATGATAAAGATTGAAGAATAAAGCTCAATACAATGATGTAACAAAATAAGACCAACAATGAGCAATTTGGAGCAATAGAAGAGTGTTTAGGCTTGTAGAACTTCTGTGTTCTCTTCTTCCATCATCCTCTATTTATACTTGAAGAAATATAGCTGTTGGAGCTCATTCTAGCCGTTGCTTGATTAATATTACCGTTCCTTGATAATCTCCCTTCCATTTGTGGCTAATTGGACCGTTGGAATTAATGTGTTGTACCCATAAGTCGACTTGTCGAGTTGTATAAGTCGACTTGTCGAGTTGTATAAGTCGACTTATGACCATAAGTCGACTTGTCGAGTTGTATAAGTCGACTTGTGACAACATTTTACGTAAACTTGCATCTCCGCTCTTCTATAAGTCGACTTGTGATGTGTAAGTCGACTTGTGGTCCACGATAAGTCGACTTGTATGATGTTAGTCGACTTGTGTTGACATATCTTCATATATTAGTCGATATATGATGTTATAGTCGACTTATGTAAGCTTCAACGGTAATATCCACTCAAATCTTCTATAATATTCATTATTTAAGCCTCTTTCACTTATAGGAAACTTCCATCTTGATTCTTCAATGATTTATCACTTGTCCATCTTGATTTGCACAATAATAATCCCAAAATACCTGAAACAATTTCTTAACTAATTCTATACATTTTATTATTATCAAAACATAAGTGGGATTTAATTTGTCAACCACCATTGGTCCAACAATCTCCCCCTTTTTGATAATGACAAAACACTTAGAAATTGTTTAAGAAATGAAAACAAAGAAACATTGATCAAGGTTTTTATACCTTGTCATTTTGGTTAGAAGTCTCCCCCTCAATCATATAAATCATTGAATTTAATAACCTTGTAAGATCAAATTCATCAAGGACAATTTAATAAACATACTCCCCCTTAATCAAGTAACTAAAGAATATCCAATTTCCCATTTTTCTCCCCCTTTTTGTCATAATCAAAACAACTAATACAAACCAACAATAGATGAAATATCGCAATCACATTAAATAGAGAAGCAAGTCATCAAACACAAATAGTCTCAAGTAATAAACAAATACAAATAATATGAAATGTTAGTCTTGGCTAGATACAAAAACCATTATGGTGGAGAAACATCATCAAGAATAAATCTCAAAAGTAGAAGAGAATATGTTTTCGGAGATTTTAGGAAAAAGAGAATTTTTTGAAGAAGACCCAGATAACTTATATTATTTGGCGGTTCATAAGCAAACACAAAGAAAATGCAGAGTCATAACATAACAATCCAACAATTAATACAAATATCAGAAAGTCATAAGAAGCACCACACACTTGAAATAGCATAAGAATCCGTGTAGACATAAGTCGACTTGTTTACCTCCATAAGTCGACTTATCGACCTTCATAAGTCGACTTGTCGATCTTTATAAGTCGACTTATCCTGAAATTTCTTCATTCCCAAAGGCTGTGTATATCATAGGTTGACTTATTCCTACATAAGTCGACTTGTCACCAATTAGTCGACTTAGACACCCATTAGTCGACTTTGTTGTTGTCTCCACTTATATGCCTTGAACTTCCACTATCAATGTGTCATGTACTTGGTGGATTTTCATTCCTTGCTTGTACCTACAACTGAAACATCTTTTCTTTTTATTGGTACCCAAGCCATCTTGGGTCCATTTTGGTTAGTCATATAAACCACATTAGAAGGTGTTGTACCTTTTATCACCCAGATTTTCTTAACCTTAACACATCTCCTAATACTTTTACATGCAATTTCTATATGACCATCTTTCAAGCATCTAGCACATTGAGCAACTTTTCCATCCTTGGTAAATTTGGAAATTAAAGAACAATCTCTATTATAAGGATCATATCCCAAACCATGTTTAGAAATAGAATATCTTTGTAAAGACAACATCTCTTCAAAATTTGCATTTCCACCAGCAAATTTTCCAACCACATAAGAAAACTCCTTTCTAAGTCTACCAAGTTCATTAGTAAGATTTTCTTTTTCAGCAAGGCATGCATAATGATCTTCCTTAGTGCATTCCAAATCATCAATAGTTTCATGCAAGACACTATTTTCAGCAATTAGTTCTCTTATTTTCTTTCTCAATTTTTTATTGATCTCAATAACTTCTTCAAAATCAATTTGTAAAGCATTAAAAGAATCTATAAGATCTTGATCAATGAAAGTTACCTCATCTTCATCATCACTTGTTGAGAAGCTATCTGCCATAAGAGCAAGGTTGTTTTCATCATTGCTTTGATATGCTTCCTCATCATCACTCCACGTGGCTACAAGGCTAGCTTTCTTTTTCCCTTTGTCATACTTGTCATTTTTCTGAAGATTTGAACTCTTCTTTTCTTCATAGCCTTTAGACCTTCTTTCTACAGTATACTTCTTCTTTTCTCCATTTCTTCCGCCACTTAATTCTTTTCTCCTATTTTTGAGCAGTCCTTTGAACTTTCTCAAATTTATGGCGTACATTGATATTTCTTCATCTTCTTCTTCTTCATCTATTTCTTTGTCACTTTCATTAAGAGAAGAAACATTAGCTTTTAAAGCAATTGAATTTTGTGACTTACCTCTTCCTCCTCTTGATTTGAGAATGATCTCATAGTTGATGAGAGATCCCACCAAGGCGTTGAATTCCAAGTGATTGAGATCCTTAGACTCCATGATCGCGGTGACTTGAGAGTCCCATTCTTTCGGTAGTGAGCGAAGAATCTTTTTCACCTTCTCGCTATCCGTCATATGCTTTCCAAGTTTTCCTAATTCATTTATGATTTCTGCAAAACGATCAAGCATAATGGAAATAGACTCACCTTCCTTCATAACAAACATTTCATAATCATGGAGAAGCATGTTGATCTTTGTCTCCTGGACTTGGTTGGTTCCTTCATGGGTGATGCGAAGCCTTTCCCACATTTCTTTAGCGCTGGTACAAGAATTAACTCGGTTTCTCTCCTCAACTGTGAGAGCACAATAGATTAGCTTCATCGCTTTCGCGTTGATGTAGGCTTGCCTCCAGTCATTGTCGTCATATTCCATCTCTGTCTTTAACTCACCATTTTCTTTCAACGGTGGTTATGGACCGAAGATAATGATCTTCCAATATTCTACTCCCTCGCTTATAATGTGATACTTCATAGGATTTTTCCAAGAAGAATAATTAGTACCATTAAATAAAGGAGGGCGATAACTTGTGTTACCTTCTTCCGCTAGTTTGTTGTGTGACATCCCTGGATACTTCTGCTCTGATACCAATTGTTAGCGATCTAGAAGGGGGGTTGAATAGATCTTTAAGCTTTTTCAATATTTTCTACAATAAAATCAGAAGTTAATTCACACAAAATAATTTAAACAAATTTAAATGAAAAGAGTAGGAAGAAGATCAAACACGCTTTTATAGAGGTTCGGTCTAAGACCTCGTCCTCTACCTAAGCTCCCACATAGGATTTTGCAAACCACTTTATTGCACACTTTGTAGTTCAGTGTGAACTCTTACAATACCGCTTGATTTCTGGCTCAAGCTACCTTTACACTTGATTTGTCTTCCGGCACAAATCCTACCAATATTACTTGATTTCCGGCTCAAGCTACCTTTACAAATGATTTGTCTTCCGACAAAAATCCTACCAATACCACTTGATTTCCGGCTCAAGCTACCTCACACGTGACCTTTCACTAGTCACTCAAATTGTAAGAGAAATATGATAAAGATTGAAGAATAAAGCTCAATACAATGATGTAACAAAATAAGACCAACAATGAGCAATTTGGAGCAATAGAAGAGTGTTTAGGCTTGTAGAATTTCTGTGTTCTCTTCTTCCATCATCCTCTATTTATACTTGAAGAAATATAGCTGTTGGAGCTCATTCTAGTCGTTGCTTGATTAATATTACCGTTCCTTGATAATCTCCCTTCCATTTGTAGCTAAGTGGACCGTTGGAATTAATGTGCTGTACCCATAAGTCGACTTGTCGAGTTGTATAAGTCGACTTGTCGAGTTGTATAAGTCGACTTGTGACAACATTTTACGTAAACTTGCATCTCCGCTCTTCTATAAGTCGACTTGTGATGTGTAAGTCGACTTGTGGTCCACGATAAGTCGACTTGTATGCTGTTAGTCGACTTGTGTTGACATATCTTCATATATTAGTCGAAATATGATGTTCTAGTCGACTTATGTAAGCTTTAACGGTAATATCCACTCAAATCTTCTATAATCTTCATTATTTAAGCCTCTTTCACTTATAGGAAACTTCCATCTTGATTCTTCAATGATTTATCACTTGTCCATCTTGATTTGCACAATAATAATCCCAAAATACCTGAAACATTTTCTTAACCAATTCTATACATTTTATTATTATCAAAACATAAGTGGGATTTAATTTGTCAACCACCATTGGTCCAACAAATTGAGCTTAATATTTTTACTTGCCATGGGGCTCCCATAATCAAGTGTGTATTTACTCAGGCAAATCAACTAAACCTTGGCAACTCTTTCATCTGTCATTATCAGTGTCTTACATTTCAATCCTTTCATTACTACATCATACCCACGTATTTTCACACTCCAATCAGTATTATAGATATACAATCATTCTTGATCTATTTGACTTAAGGTTGTAAATCATTATCCATAACTCTTGTCACCGAAATCAAACCCAATTGTCTAGATCATAGAACATTTTAATTTCATCCACTTTATACACTTGAAATCTTACAATTTTCTAACACATCTCGATTTTCCTCTATCAATCCACAATTCTATATTTTTATCTGTTCCACATTTAAGGATATACCACACTATAACTCCGATATTGCGTTTCACAATATATCCACCAATACCAATACACTAAATTTTCATTTGTCTAATCGAATCATACACTTCTCCTTATTCCACAATATTCACAACTTCCTCTTATCACATTCTAACCTATTCTCATTTCCTCACTATTTCTAACCGCTTAAACGACTGATACATGCCTATGCATGTGACTCATATGCTAAACTGGGGACCAGTTATCACTGTCTGCCGTGACATGACTTAAATGCATGTACTTGACACATTTTTCTCAGAATGCTCATGTAAGATTGTACTTCTGGGCTCTGATACCACAAATGTAACACCCCACTCCCGCGAGACCCAAACCCGACATCGACGGTGATATCCGAGCCCGTGACCCGCGAGGGTGGTATGCTAGAGCAGTCAAAACAATTCAAATACTTAGTATGACATTTTTATTTTTCAAAACAATCGAGTGCGCGCATATCAGTAAACAATTTGGGCCCACAATAATACGAAAACAATTCGATCAAAACACTATTTTAATAATCAATTTACAATACAACAGTAATCAATTGGGGCCTTTCAATACAGTACAAATCTTGCGAAATGACAAATTTACATAAAAATCGGAATGACTCAAACTCTCTTGCAATAATCAGACTCCCGTTTGTCAAACGGGGTACTCGCCAATTCTTGAAAAATAATTACAATGTTGGATGAGTTTGCAAACTCAATGAGAAACCATCATCGACGGTTCACTCAATTCATGCATATTCAGAAAATATCACATGCATTCAATTTAACCAATATAAGGCATTTCACCTTTTAACACAATTCACATTGAACAGATACATTTTTATGATGCACATGTGACACTTTCCATTTTCATTTCGTTGTTGTGACCGTGCGCCTGAAACTGTCCCAGTGACGGGCATATTGCGTTGAGCCTTAGGCTCTGATAAACGTTGGGCGTGATATGCCCTGATACATTGAGCCAGTGGCTCTGTAAACATTGGACCAGAGGTCCTATGCGTTGAGCTTAAAGCTCTCATATACGTTGGACCTGAGGTCCTGTTGCGTTGAGCTTAAAGCTCTGAGGCATTGCTCCGGTCACAACTGCCTTTATCTGATCATACTTTTATGCATGAGATGCACATGCTCCAATTGCCTATTACACATTCCAAATGTACATTTAATTTCACATATATGACACTTCAATTACAAATTACCAATCCTTCGGACACCCTTGGTCCGAACCTAATTCAATCAAACATATAATCCTCCATCTTCCACATGGCATAGGCACATAATTAAACACACAAATATTGAGGAACCAACTAGGTTACTCACCTGAACTTCCGAGCTACCTGCCTGGAAGTCTCAGCAATGTCCGTGGAATAGTCGTTCCAACGGTACCTCTAAAACAGTCAAACAATTTCTAATTACTAAAATGCACAATCAGAAATAATTTAATGATGCACATGTCTTAATTAAAAAGATGTACTATGCCTATTCATGATTTTCCCGGAACCATTTCCCATTTTCTATTTTCTTTTACTTAGTATCTAACTTTCACTCAATTGATCAATATCGGCTCATTTCGATTCAATAACATATTACAGAACTTCCAATTTCAATTCTAATTTCCAGTCCATTTATCAAATCATTTTCGCTATGGTAGTACCTCAAAATCAACATCACTATTTTCTAGATCAAATTCATTCTTTTATGCTCAGTTTCTAAAGTTCCCCATAGCATTGACTTTATTTTCAAAGTCTCACATTATACTCCAATTTTCAATAACAATCCTGAGGTACAATACAATCACCTTCTTACTTTCTTTCACTAATTGAGATCTCAAAAACCTGAATTCAAACTCTCTTTCTTTTGGAGTTCTACACCATTAGTTATGCCCCAAAAACTAAATTGAATCATTTCAGAAATTTTCCCTTCGCTGCGACTTCAAACCGCTCGCCGCGGCATCTGAAAGCGCTCGCCGCGACGTGTGATGTCGCTCGCCGTGGCGAACGTTTCTTTTCTTGGGGCTCGCCTCTATGTAATAAAGAAGAACTCGCCGCGGCGCCTAGAACTCGAGCTCGCTGCGACGTCAAGAGGAGCTCGTCACGGCGTCCAACGCTTTTGAGCTCGCCGCGACGTCCTCCCTCCTGCTCGCCGTGACGAATTATACGTTAATTCGCCGCGGCGAGGCTTTTCGCACTCCGCGACGTGCGAGTCGCAGCTCGTCTTCTCCGACGAGTTTTCTCCCATTTTCTCTCTCTAAAACCATTCCTAACTTAACTCAAACACTCTAATCTTTAACAATTAACCTCATGAATGCATTAAACACAATAATAAACAGCATATAACCAATTACTTACCAACTCAAGCTCAGAATCTCAATCTTCGGATTTCCTCCAATTCCTTTCCCTTCTCTCAACACCAACGGTGAACCCCCCCCCCCCCTAAACTCATCAAATCTTCTTCTTCTCTCAAGGGTTTACATCGATCTTTAACCATAAGGAAAGAACAAACACAAATCTCCAAGGAAGAATCGAAACTCACCAAAAAGAAGAAATGATTGTGCCCTAGGAGGAGAGGATTTCATTTCTTCCTTTTCCAATTCTAAAACATTTTAAAGGTTAATTCCTTAAGTCTCTTATCCCTTTTTCCTCATAATACTTGTAAATCTGTTTCTCTTTTCAATTTCATTTCTATTCCAATTCGTCTCCAAATTTCAATGGCTCGACATATAAATTTCTAATATCATATTTCTAAATTTCCATAGCCGTTGGATAATTATTTCGGTACTATACAGTCAATCAGTCCGTCACTCAAAAAAATTCCGGTCCGGACATTTTCTCTCGAATTTTCTCGAAAATTTTCGAAGAGTCGCTATCAATTGGCAATCACTCAAATACTGTTCCAACTCAATAATTAAACTCAATTATTCCTCAATTCTCATTAAATCATACTCAAATCTAATCATCTCATAGTTTCACACTTCATATCATATTCACATATTCACAATCAAAAGCTGGGAAAAGTCATGAATGCATGTACCTATATGTGCATGGGCAAAAGATGCATGGCCTCCAAAATTAGAGGTCAACAGGATGCTAAGTCAATATTATGCGGTAATATTCTATCCCGCCTCAACTTACCAATATGACCTTCCCATCGGTGACGGGATGTTACATACCACCTTAATTCAATTTAATCCATGCCATATGATCTTACTCAAATTAATTAACTGCCATTAACATGCTAATTAATTCCACCAAATACTCTATTAAGACCTCAAAATTTATTTAAATCCTTACCTAACTCTTTCCAAAAATCAAGGCATTTTCTAATTCTGAAATTGAAGGAATTTGATAAAACTTCCTTCTACACAAATGTTCCTCATTGTCTCAATTTCATAATGACACCAAAATCATTTAATTTGGTGCACTACTCCAAAAATTATACTCCAAACATTTCGGACTATTTTTATGCTAAAATAGTTTCCAGAGATTTATTTCCATCTTAAAATTGGTATTCTTAAAGACTAAATTGAAACTCGAATCCTTCAGAACATTTGTAGCCCTATTTTTTTAGTTTAATCCAAATTAAGAATCACCTCATTTGGATGACTAGATCAAAAGTTATGGCTAAAACATCGAAGGATACTCAATGAACATATATATTTTTCAACTTTTAACTTCCAACATATCACATATAACCCATCTCGTATCTAAACCATCTTTTCTATTCCTTTTAAATTTCAAGGATTCTCCTTTGCTTTACACGTAACTAATTGCCAATAATTTCTCATTTAATAGTCCTAGCTTACAGAAAGGTTCAGGGTCCAACACAGAGGGTCGTCTCCTATGATGACAAAAAGGTATGTAAGCTTCAAAAATCCATCTATGGATTGAAACAAGCATTTAGGAGTTGGAATATCCGCTTTGATGAGATAATCAAAGAGCTTGGTCTCTTACAAAATTCGGATGAACCCTGTGTGTATAAGAAAGTTCGGGGAAGTACAATCGTATTCCTTGTGCTATAGGTAGATGACATATTATTACTGAGAAATGAGGTCTCTATGTTACAATATGTGAAGATTCGGTTGTCTAAACAATTTGCCATGAAAGATCTCGGTGAAGCAACTTATATCCCTATAGAGATAGATCGAAAAGATTGCTTGGTCTTTCATAATCAACGTACATAGACAAGATGCTAAAGAGGTTTAGCATAGAGTAGTCCAAGAGAGAGTATCTTCCTATGACTCATAGGATAACACTCTCAAAATCTATGTGTCCTAAGACACAAGATGAGAGGACGCACATGAATATGATCCCATATGCATCTGCAGCAGGATCTATCATATATGCTATGCTATGTACGAGACTCGTTGTATCATATGCTCTAAGTGTTATGAGTAGATATTAATCAGATCCTAGTGAGGGTCATTGGGTAGCTATCAAGAACATCCTTAAGTACTTGTGAAGGACTAAGGATGTTTTCTTGATATATGTGGATGGAAATCTAAAAGTGAGCGAGCATACAGATGTCAGTTTTCAATCTGATAAGAATGATTCTAAATCCCAATCAGGTTATATATTCACTCTAAATGGCAGGGCGGTCAGTTGGAAGAGTTTCAAACAAGTGAAGACTATTGATTTAACAATCGAGGAAGAGTGCATTGTGACTTCAGACGCAGCAACGGAAGCAATTTTGATCAAGAAGTTTATTACTAAACTTGTGTGGTTTTTAGCAGTGATGGGCCCATATAGTTGTATTGTGACAATAATGGGGCTATTGCGCAGGCAAATCTCATAAATGATCTAAGTACATACTTCGCAGATAACATTTGATCAGGGAGATCATTGGTCGAGGTGATGTACAGATAGAGAGAAATCCCACTGAGCAAAATATCACTGATTCGTTGAAATAATAGCTTTGATTCTCACGCACTCGCCTATGGTATTAGATACCAAGGCGATTAGCTTTAGGTCAAGCGGGAGATTTGTTAGAGTAGTGCCCTAAAAGTAATCGCCTTTAGTGCATTTTATACAAAGTTGTGTACAAACTTTTTTTAATAATAAAGGAAGGCATATTTCATTAATTGGGTGTTCATTATTTGTGAATTGATATTGATCTATAAGCAAATTAATGAAGTCCATAATATATGAAATAGTATGAAGGAAATCATGACGTGATCATACTGTTGAGATTCCTATCAAGTGCAATTATGTTAGTATCTAAATTATCCCTAGTCATAGGATTAATGAGACTGAACATTGTTAATTTGGATATACTAACACATGTCAAACTCCTTGATTTGATCAAGCGGAATCTGTAAACATGAGATGTTTAGAGTTGAGATGTGGATGCTTATTAGATATAGTAAGTACATTGGATGACTACCATGAGATCATCACATGGATGTCCTATTCTAATGTCAGTAATAATCTCATCATATGGTGCAAGTATCCTTAGACTTGAGATACTCAAGGATATCTTGGATACTAATATGTTCTTTGACTTCATTCCTTGTTGCCTTGCAGAGGTCGCTCATAGGGTGGTGATTAGGTACAGCTTGAGGTATTCAAAGGTAAATGAGCAGCCAATAAAGGATTCACCACTTTTGGGATAGCGAAAGATGATACCTATGGTTACTTGGAAATCTTTGGTCGAAGTACATATGTCATGAAGATTGTCTTCATTGACATATAGAGTAATGAGTCCCATGACGAGAACTGATATCACTTGGACTAGATTTGACATATTTAGTCTAGTGAAAGTTGATATTTTGCCCATACTCATAACTAAGTGGGGTATAACATGGTGAAAGGACAAATTGCATAGCAATTGTCTATGGGAGGGTTCATGAGATAGTTCATGACGAGCATGGGTTCGTTTGTCAAACCACTTACTTTCTGGTCAATTGAGGGTTATGATGTGTTACTTGATTTCACTCATGACTTGCTTAGATTAAGTGTTAATCTAAGTGGCTAACATAACTAGGAACCTAATGGGTCACACGTATAAAAGTGACTCGAAGGATTTGTAAAATAGTTTTGGATAGAGATCCATTATATGGAGAGTAGTAGAACCAAATGCATCCCGATAAGATCGCGACATCGATATTGTTGAAATAGGTTTCTGTTGTTTTTCCCACACGCGGGACCCTATAGGAATGCTAATATGACTAGACCACCTCAGCATTTATATATATATATATATTTATAAGATATGTGGAACATGGAAGATGAGAGATGCTTCTTTAAAAGATGATGCATTTATTGTCTTTAAATGATAAGAGACAAAAAAAACAAGATGATGATAATCGTCAAAATGGTTGAGTAAGCAATCTTCACGATTCTCACATTATTCTCCTTATCTTTCTCATCTTCTTCCTCTTCATTCTCTTTCACGGTTTTGCTCTCCATTGAACAAAGAAGAGAGCTAGCACTCTTGTCTTTGTTCTAGCCATTTTCGGATCAAAAAGTTTGATTCGGTAGTTTCTCCGATCTCTGTGTGGATACCATTGGAGACGGTCTGTTTTGGTCGTTATGATTTGTGACAACCCAATGAGTAGAAGATTGAAGAACGAAAAAGACTACACACAAGGTACATGGTTATTATATGAATGACTGATTTGTGTCAGCTATGAATTCCTATATATATAAATATATATATGTTATGAATACGTATGTGGAATGAGAATTTTCAGCTAGGTTTAATGGTATTTTCTTATATAGGTGCATAGATCCTGGACTTCGGGAAAGTCCCAGAACCAAATTTGTTTGTTTTCTACATCACGTTTATATGATGCATGCATTGGGATTTTTCTACAATAGCTAGATGTGACAATCAGTTAATGTGTAAATTGTTAAGAATGGAGATAGCTAGTTGAACTCTACCTCTGTATGACAAGAATTTGTTGCTCTAATTAGAGATTCTTCTGTTCACTTTATCTAAAAGAAACATGCATTCACCTTCTTTTATTTTTTTAGTAGAAATTGGAACTCCCAAGTATGTAAGAGGCAATTGATGAATTGTGAGTCCAATATTTTCTATCACTCTCCTTGAATCTTCACTACTTTGTCTAACTTGATAAGTAGCACTCTTGCTTACGTTGAATATGAGACTTGATAGTTCTTGAAACTTATGTAATGTTATTGAGAGTGTTCTAATAAATGGAGGCTCATTGGCACAAAGCATAAGTAGATCATCTATAAAAGAATCTAATGGTGTAAATAAAGGAATGCAATGGTATCATGCCATGAGTGGAGTTAGCCGAGTAGTAAAATTGACCAATTCAAGAAATAAAAATGGATTTAAACTAAGTTTGCTAAGAGTTGTATCGTGTGGTGATGTTGGTTTATTTGTAATAAATATTGTGTCGAAACCTGTTATACAGATTTTCAATCTAATGAATTATTTATATTAAAAAAAAGTGACATTTTTTTTATTTATATCTCAAATAAAAATAATACAAACTCACTAACTTAATATCATGTCTTGTTCTAGAGAGTTTGGTCAATGTAACGCTTAGTTTAATTAACCAATGTCCTTCTTAGAAAATATTTTATTTCACGAATATTTTTTAAGTCAAGAAACTAGCATAATTTTAAATTTATCAATGCATTAAATTGATAAAGATTGAAACATACTAGAAAAGTTCCTAATTTGAATGATATATTAAAAGGGTTATTTAATCCTTAACCAAGATGTTCTTTTTGAAATTGGAAACCTTATTAATCATCCCATAAATATGAATGATCTTACAACTTTGAATTCTTAAACGTATTGTGAAAGGCATAGAAAGGGTTACAAGAAAGTTTACATCGCTTTTATATTACTTTTGCACTTTGGCTCATCCTTCGTCTTTTTCTTTTTATTTTGCTTTGTAATTATTGTTCACTTGATCAGTTTTTATTCGCATCTGTGCGTTCGGTCCTTGATGCATCATTGGTTCCATTATCATCTTTAGATAAATTTTCCTTTATTTGTACTTTTTAATATTGTTTGATCGTTTGATAATTGAAATATTTTTAAAATCATTTTAACGTTCTTTTAAAGAAATTAATTAGTCTTTTTATTTCAACTTTCAAAAAAATTATCAAATTTAGAATAAATGATATTAATAAATTTTACTATTATCAAAATCATATGTCTGAACTTAATTTATGATAAATTTATAATAAAAGAATTAAAAAGGGTAAATGTGATATTAAGCAGTCTCTCAATAAAATTTTAAACTTATTTTTTATTCAAAAGTAAAAATCGCTCGTGTAACATATTTTATTGAACAAGAATGCAAAATATAAATATTTATTTATTTATATAATTAAATGATATTAACATGTATTTATCTACATGTAGAATATCTCATAGAGACGCCTTAAGGGGCTTTTAAATTATTGTTGGCAATTTAACCCAAAGCCTATTTGAGTTCAACTGGGCTGGATTCAAAGACTAATTATTTTAATTAATAAAATAGCATCAATTTATCATTATTAGCTAAACTATTTTTAAAAGCTTTCGGCCAGATGTCATCCCTAGTATTTACTAGGAAAAGAGCTAATTAATTATAAGAGTAACCGAGGCAACTGTTTTGAAAAGAATCAAAATTTAATAAAATTATTTGATTTAAAGCTTACAAACGGAGTTATTACATGAAGTTTCAAACTCATATGATAAATTAATAAATTGTTAAAATTGGATATGATATTTTCTTAAGTAACATATTTTTTTAATTTAAAAGTTTTGAGATAAAGTAATCAAATTGTAATTAATATAATAAACAATTAGATCTACGGATTCACAGTCAAGCAATTAGAATGGTAAAATACAATGTTCATTACTTAAATGTATATTTGTAGACTTATAAATTCAATCTTTTAACCAATTAGAATTCCAATTTATAACATTCTAGTAATGCGATTGGAAATTCCAATTTATAAGTAATCCAATCTTTTTTTTTAACATTCTAGTAATGCGACTGGCGGAGTGGTGTCGAGAATTCAAAGTTGCCGGTGCGTTTTTCTCACTAATTTCTGAAAGCTTAGGCTGAAAATGGCTAGGAAAAACAAAGAACGAAGCAGAACCGGACGACGACTGACTCCAAACCTCTCCCTATTATTGTTATGTTTGTAAATGCACCTTTCGCTTCCTATTTGGAAAATCGAACTCCCTAGGCCAAAGGCCCAATTTCTATTTCGAGGGATAGATTAGATTTTAAGTTGCAAGTTAAGGATTGGGATTGATTTCCAGGGAAGTAAAAGAGACCATGAGGAGGCGACCGTTGGACTTTCGGAGGCCGGTGCGGAGGAGGTGGCCTAATTTGGTGTGGTGGACATTTTGTGGAATAGTAGTGTTGCTGTTCATAGTCATGTTTAGCAAAGAGAACCAAATTGAATCCAGGCCTTCCTTCCCAAAGGTAAAGATCTGAAGTCGTTTGGCTTTTCTTTTCCTTTTTCTTGGGTTTAGCAAGGAATTTTATGCGGTGGGAAAGTTTGAGGAGCTTTGAGTTCTGGGATTTCTGTGGTTTAGCATTCTGATAATAGCTTAGCTGGGTTTAATACTACTTCTATGGCTAATTGGTACGGCATCTTCACAATTCTTCGTTGATCTAATTGTTAACGCGATTGTCTTGGCTGATTGCAAGTTTACTGGATATCTTATTCTTTTGATCTGTAATTTTGTTATTTAAAAATGAGGTGTCACATATCGCTTAGTGTCTCTAACTTCATCATACAGGGACTGGTCCCTTCCCCTCCATTCAAATTTTTTTCTGAATTCTACGTTTGCAAATGGATGCATTTAGCTCAAGCTTTCTTGCCTAAGATATTGTGGCCGCTGCCAATCATAAGATCTACTTTGAGTTAGGAATTCACGATTCAGATAGCGAAGGTGCCCTGTTGTGTCTGCCCACATCTTCAATTTGAGGCGGTGCATGTTTCTCCCCCCGGATTACTTTTAAGGTTTGACAGTTCTATATACAGAGACACTAAAAATGGAAATTCAATTTAAGTAAATCACACATTTTTATGGCATTATAGATTTGATACTGGCATTACTTGGTGCATAATTCGTACTAGTTCTATAATTATAAAGAAGAGAAATGAAAGTGAGTAGACTACTATCTGGTTCTGATAGTACAAAGCCAATTTCTGCATCTGTCAACTACAAAGGTACTTTAATCTGTGGTCTGAAGTTTTACTGGCTTGAAGGTTACCAATTATAACACCAATTACAGTTTGGACCAGTTTGTTTTCTCTTTTTTCTCATCCTTCAAAGCTTAGCAAGATGGCTGGGTCCAACAAACAAAGCTCTAACTGGTTCATTCGGAAAAAGTTAAACAGAGCAATGGTGAATGTGGACTGGTTAACTACCTTTTCAAACAGTTCAGCCAACTTCTTAGACCCAGGGATTTCTGATCATACCCCTATCAAGGTGCATAATTTGTTTAAAATGATTAGAATCTATCACCCTTTTAGATTCAACAATTTTCTGGTTAATGTGGAGGGTTCTCAAGAAGCAATTACTAAGCGTTTGGAGCATGAGATCTATGGTATTAAGTAGTTTATTTGTTTACAAAAGCTCAAGGCTATTAAACAGGAATTGAAGTTGTTAAATTTAAGGAGAGGTCATAATTCCCCAAAAGAGATTAAGGAAGCAAGAAGCAAGCTATCAATAATCCAAAAATCCTTGGCAACTAGCCCACCTGATTGCAATCTAGCTGTAGCCGAACGGGAAGCTTTTAAGTCCTACTTGCAAATGGTGGCTAATCAATATTCTTTATTGAAGCAAAGGGTCAGAATTAATTGGATTAAGGATGGGGATAGATGTACTAAATTTTTCTTCAACTCATTGACAGCTAGGAGAAATGTCAACATAATAACTTCGATAAAATCCGAAGCTGGGAAAACTTTATTTGGATAGGTTAAAATTGCTAAGGAAGCTAGGATTTATTACAAAATCTATTAGGCACAGAAGGTTGTTCTGTTAGTAATGGAGTGAATCTTAGGCAATATGTTACAGCCAAGATTCCTGAACAGGAAACCTCTTTGCTAATTAGCCCTGTCACAGATAAGGAAATAGAGAAGGTGGTTTTTAACATGAATGGATCCAAGGCATCGGGTGCTAATGGATTGAATGGTTTTTTCTTTCAAAAAACTTGGGGAAACATTGGGAGTCTCGTAAAAGAAGCTGTGAAGGAGTTTTTCCAAAATGGAGTCTTGCTTAAGGAGATCAATAAGACCTCTCTATGTTTGATCCCTAAGAGCTCTAACCCGGTCACTTGGTATGATTTTAGACCTATATTATGCACTAATTTCCTCTATAAGTTCATCGCTAAGATATTGACAAATAGGCTAAGGATGTTCTTCACTTACTCATTAGTGAGAATCAAGGAGCTTTCATGACAAGTAGACATATTGGGGATAATATTCTTTTATTGTAGGAGCTTTTGAAAGGGTACACTCCAAATAGAAGCCCTTAAAACTGTACAATTAAAGTGGACTTACAAAAAGCTTTTGATAGTGTTAATTGGAGTTTCTTGCTACAGACTATGGAGGTTATGAATTTTCCCCATAAGTCTATCAAATGGATTCAAGAATGCATTACAGCTGCCTTATATGGAATACTAATTAATGGAAGCCCTGCAGAGACTTTTAAAGGCAAAAAAAGTCTTAGGTAAGGGGACCCTCTTTTCCCTTATCTATTCCTAATTTGCATGGAGGTCCTTACCCTTATGCTAAAACACAACACTTCATCTGACTCCAACTTTGGATACCATTTTAAATGTAAGAAGCTTTCCGTAACTAGCTTATGTTTTGCAAATGATCTTATACTTTTATGTAAGGCAAATGCTTGTTCGATTTCTCTACTAATGATTACTCTCCATAGATTTAAGGAGTTGTCTGGATTGAGTATCAATTTTCACAAAAGCTACTTCTTACTTTCTAAAAGTGCTACTCACCTAACTCATTCCTTGTCACAAGCAACTGGTATGACAAAGCAAGATCTTCCTCTTCTATATTTGGGCAGTCCTATTTCTTCCAAGAGACTAAGATTTAGTGAATATCTTCCTTTAATGGAAAATTTTCATAAAAGATTAGGGTCTTGGACTAATAGAACTTTGTCCTATAGAGGTAAACTTTAGCTTTTGAAGTTGGTAATTATGTCTATGCAAGTTTACTGGTGCTCTTACATCTTCCTCTCTAAAGGGCTTGTTAAAATTGTAGAAAAACTAATGAAATAGTTTTTATAGGGTAAAGGAAAAGTTGAGAAAGGAATAGCTAAAGTGAATTGAAAGCATATTTGTCAATCGAAGGAGGCAGGTGGGTTAGGATTGGACTCAATCAACAAGAACAACCGATTTTTAATGACCAAGAGAATTTGGAGAATTTTAAGTGAAAAACATTCACTGTGGATCAAATGGATTACCATCTATACATTAAAGGGTGAGAACTTTTGGGCTCTAAGAATTAAAGACAGTTACTCTTTAGTTCTTCAAAGGAAATGTTCAGCAGCATGTTAAATGTAAAATTGGGGTAGGAGATATAATATCTCTCTAGTATGGTAACTGGATCAGTCAAGGGGCTTTAATTCATAATTAGTTGGTTAGATCATTGTTGGAAAGGTTCTCTAAGAAAGCTAAGCTTAATGAGATAATTAGAAATGATAGTTGGTTGCTTTCCTCAGAAGAACTAAGACTTTTGCCCATTCTCCAATACAAAAGTCTCGGGGAGAATGATATATAATTATGGGATGGAGTTCCTGTATCAAAAATCACTAATAGGCAAGCTAAAATGCTGATGGATGGGGCAGTAAAAAGAATAAGGTGGTGTTCCCTAACTTGGAGCAAGGCTCTCAAACCAAATGCCAACTTTCTCCTCTGGCTAGCTATGTTGAATAGGCTCAATACTATGGATAGACTAAAATTCCTGTCCTCTCCTAAGCAATATATTTTGTGCAATCTAGTGGAGGAGACTAGAGATCATCTGTTCTTTGAATGTGGTTTCGCTAAAGAAGTGTGGATTAGAATCTCTAGTAGTCTATGTGGCCTTGGAACTAGTCAATGCAGCCTCACAGATATCTTATTAGAGATATCCCAACTACATATCTCTAAATATGATAAGGAAATACTAATGGTCGCAGTTGCAATTTGTCTCCAGACTATTTGGAAAGCGAGAAACAATAGAAGGTTGAAAGGGAGCTCTAACAGCCTAATCTCTCTTACAGAACTCTCTATGGAAAATATTAGGGAACAACTGATTATAAATCATTTGCGACAGCATAGTAGGAGAGGGATGGCTCTCTTTTGGAGAATATAGTCCTCAGGGGGTTCCTCTAATTGGGTTTCAGTAAAGCTAATAGTACTTCCTAAGCATAGATGTTCCCTAAGCAACTAAAGCATTTCAAGCAATTCTCGAAATAATCAACTCAAGACAGAAGGGGAAAGAAGATTAGAAGGAATATGACTCACCTTTGAGAGCTCCTAGGATTATGTTAGGACTCTAGATTTATAATACTGGAGTTCCTCTATATTATAATTATGTATCCGTAAAATACCTATCACTACCGAATGGTAGCGCCTAACCAGAGCAGATGCTCCTCACTAACCAGAGCTGAATAAGCTCCTCAGAAGGTGATGAACCTTCTGCCACTATTTTCTCACAATTATTCCCCTCCCTTCTCTCTTCTTCTTGTCCCCCCTTTAGAGCCACCCTAGGTAACAGATTCTGTTACAACCTAATGATTGTTGTCAGTAACCACCCGAATATTCCTCTACCGATTATTCCTCTGCTCTTTGCTTATTCTTCCTATCATCTAATGATCCTAACATTGCCGCCTCCTTGAAGAGCAGCCTTGTCCTCAAGGCTGAAGTGAGGAACCCCAAGTGCGGCGGTCTTGATTCTGCTTCGGTGCGATGATTTCCCCATCCTCTGTCAGTGTTTCATTGTCATCCAAAATTAGGAGCCTTAGTTGTTTCTCGGCGCACTGGTGGAGAGGGTGGAATCTCTCTCCGCACCTGAAACAAAGACCCTTTGCCTTCCGATCCATGAGCTTGTGGTACGAGAGATGACGCAATCCCCTATTCTTCTCCGTCAATCCCCTCCTACCACCTTCTGATGGCCTGAGAGGTGTCGCCGTTGGTGGAAAGAGTGTTCTGGGTTGCACATGGAGGTCAGGTTGAGACCCCGCGAGTTCTCGGGTCCTTCCTGTCCCAACGTCGCCCATATACCCCCCGTAATCCGTCAGTGCAGGAGGCTCGGTTCCCTCTGGTCGGGTTGACCCATGAGTTCCACCTCATGTTCTCATCCACAGGTGGGTACCCAAGATCGTGTTCTAAACCCCGACACGTCTCCTTGTCCCAGCTCCTCTTCGACTGCCCTGGCTATCTTCATCATTTGATATCGGTTCAAAGGTCCGAATGTCCTCACTCTCCTCCGAATATCAGCCCTCAACCCACTCATAAAATACCCCATAAATTGCTCCTCCGGTAGTCGACCCACCTGCGATGAAATGAATTCAAAGGCTTCTATGTACTCCTCCACCGAATCTGTTTGTTGTAAATCCGAAAGCTCTTCAAATGGATTCTCGAACCTTCTACCGCCATACCTGTCGATTAGGGCTTGTTTCAGCTTCCTCCATGTGAGCTCCCCTTCCGTCTCTCGGAGGAGATTGAACCAGTGAATGGTCGATCCCTCCATGCTCAATAACGCCAGTTTGATCTTCACCTCCTCCGAAGTGCCATGAACCTCGAAATAGACTTCTTCCCTAGTAATCTACCCTACTGGATCTGATCCATCGAACATGGGCAAGTCCACCTTGCGGACCGACATCTGATATTCCTCCATAGTGTCCACCGAATGCTCCGGCCGAACATTCCGTTGAGTTCGTGGAGTATCTCTGTCTCCCGCTAGACTTGGCCTCCTCTCATGAGTCTCGCTACCTTGTCCCTCCTCGGGACGCTTACCCAGCAGTTTGTTCATCTCGACCAATAATGCCCGCTGCATCTCTCCCATGGCCGCTCGCATTGATGACTGCATCTCTTCTACCCCAGTTTCCAGACTGGCCATACGAGATTCCAAAGTTTCAACTCTATCGGCCATTTTAGGTGGCATCAAGGTATGTTACTCTGACTTCTCTATTCCTTCGAAAACAATGGATCTTCTCCCCCACTATTGGTATCCGGCAGGTCGGACCAATTGTTAGGACTCTAGATTTATAATACTGGAGTTCCTCTATATTATTATTATGTATCCGTAAAATACCTATCACTACCGAATGGTAGTGCCTAACCAGAGCAGATGCTCCTCACTAACCAGAGCTGAATAAGCTCCTCAGAAGGTGATGAACCTTCTGCCACTATTTTCTCACAATTATTCCCCTCCCTTCTCTCTTCTTCTTGTCCCCCCTTTATAGCCACCCTAGGTAACAGATTCTGTTACAACCTAATGATTGTTGTCAGTAACCACCCGAATATTCCTCTACCGATTATTCCTCTGCTCTCTGCTTATTCTTCCTATCATCTAATGATCCTAACAGATTACCTCTCCAAAACTACTTTACCAGATGGGTTAATAAAGGAAGGTCCTCGGTGGTACACTCCAGACTCCTGATATTCAAAATGAAGCCTATTACTCTTGAAGATTGAGGGAATAAACAAATAGAATCAAACCTCCTACTTGAGATGTAAATCCTTTCAAGCTAGAGACGGATCGGAGAGAAGCCGCATCCCCATCGTTGCATTGTAGTATCCGGAACTCCCCAACCTAGTTGAGTAATCGTTCGAAGAATCAAGAAAGGAGAGGAGTTTTACCCTAATTATGAATATGTTGTTGCTCAATATCCTCCCATTTTTTATTCCTACACTATCGTTTAATTTGAACATCGTCGTGTGATTTCACGGGGGAGAGTTTCCTCTCCTTAGCTGTATACTACACTTCTTCTTCTTAATGAATTTTTTCCAAGTTCTCAAAGAAAAGATGGCTGGTAGAATATTCATCATATACTAAATTATTGGGAAGATAATCTGCCCCTTTAATCTTGATTCAGTTTTCTAGCAGTATTGCTGGCATACAGTCTGTCATGTATTTTCAGATATGGGTTTAACTTCATATAGAAAGTCTGCAAAAATAGATGTGTTTCTTGTTTTCAGGAAATTTTTTAATCACTTTGTAATGATCTTTAAAATGACAATTTCATAGATGATTTATCATTCTGCTATAGTTTCTTCACAAAGTTAACTGAAAAATAAAATGAACCGTTAAAAAGATGAGTGACTTTGTTATAGTCCTTTTTCCTTTCTGTTCTTTACTAATGTATGTTAAACATGATGCTAAGTACCCTTTCCCATTGTTCCATCCTGCAATCTCCTTATATGCTGTGTAGTAGTGTTGATAGGTTACATGGTTGGGAAATTTTTATGAACATAAAATCCTTCTTTTAAATATTCCATGCATCTAATAGATATGTATTGTCTTTCATTTATCATCTAATGACTTGTATGCAATTCTCCCATTTGTCATATGGAAAATGACGCTCCAAGTATTATCAAATTTCGTAGTCATTCAAGTTTTCCCTGGGCAAAGTTTAATAATTTATTTCTATATTCCTTTTCAGAAATATTACAGTCGTGACAGAGTTATGGATGGATTAAACATCACTGAAGAAATGCTGAGCCCCAACTCTATAACCAGACAGCTTAGTGATCAAATTTCACTTGCTAAAGCTTTTGTGGTGATTGCAAAAGAAAGCAACAATCTCCAGTTTGCTTGGGAATTAAGTGCCCAAATACGAAATTCACAGTTATTACTTTCAAATACTGCCACAAGGAGAGCTCCTTTAACAACTACTGAGTTGGATTTAGCAATTCGTGAAATGGCAGTTTTGCTTTACCAAGCTCAGCAATACCATTATGATAGTGCAACTATGATCATGCGACTAAAAGCCAAAATCCAAGCTCTAGAAGAACAAATGAGTTCTATTAGTGAGAAAAGTTCTAAGTACGGACAAATTGCTGCTGAAGAAGTCCCGAAAGGTCTTTACTGCCTTGGTATTCGGCTGACTACATACTGGTTTGAAACTTCGAACATGCAAAGGAGAGTAAGTGAAAGATTGCAAATTCAGGAAAAACTTATAGATAACAGTCTTTACCACTTCTGTGTCTTCTCTGACAATATCCTTGCAACTTCAGTGGTGGTCAATTCAACAGCCATAAACTCCAGAAGTCCTGACATGGTGGTCTTTCATGTCATAACTGATGAAATAAACTATGCTGCAATGAAGGCTTGGTTTACTATGAACAGTTTTCGGGGTGTAATTGTTGAAGTTAAGAAGTTTGAACATTTTAAATGGCTGAATGCTTCTTATGTTCCTGTTCTAAAGCAGCTGCAAGACTCTGAAACAAAAAATTATTATTTCTCTGGCCATGGTGATGATGGCAACATGCCAATGAAGTTTCGCAACCCAAAATATCTGTCTATACTCAATCATCTTAGATTTTATATTCCTGAAGTTTTTCCTGCACTGAAGAAGGTGGTGTTTCTTGATGATGACGTAGTGGTCCAGAAGGATCTTTCGGTCCTCTTTTCAATTGATTTGAATGGCAACGTTAACGGAGCAGTTGAGACATGCATGGAGACTTTCCACAGATATCACAAGTACCTGAACTACTCCCACCCTCTTATAAGGGAACATTTTGATCCTGATGCATGTGGTTGGGCATTTGGGATGAATATATTTGACTTGGTCGAGTGGAGGAAAAGAAATGTAACCAACATCTACCACTACTGGCAGGAAAAGAATATCAACCGGACATTGTGGAAACTTGGTACTCTACCACCTGGACTTTTGACTTTCTATGGCTTGACAGAGCCATTAGATCCATCATGGCATGTTTTGGGATTGGGGTACACAAATGTTGATTCTCACATGATTGAGAAAGGTGCAGTGCTGCACTTCAATGGGAATGCAAAACCATGGTTGAAGATTGGAATGGAAAAGTACAAGCCTCTTTGGGAGAAGTATGTAGATTATTCTCATCCTTTGGTACAACAATGCAATTTTCACTAACTTCAGACATGAGGAGCTTCAAACTCTTGCTGGTGCGTAAGATATCCAGATTTTGTGGTCCAATACGCTGCATAAATTATGCTAGATTAAGCATCACTGATGGTATTAGAAGTCCCTGTTGTTGTATAAACTATTTGTCTCACATCAATATCAAATATTGTTTATTAGCTATATTTGATACAGACAGTGGTGTAAAAAGCATTTTTCCACCAAGGGAGTAAAGTTGCTTCCCCAATTTGGGGACCATGTTCTGTTCTTGATCCATTTTCCAGCTCATGAGAACCGCCTTGCCTTCTTGGCTTGTCTTCCCCCGAGTTCGGCGGTGGTCCCGTACAAATCTGCAAATTTGCGTGGACTTTCTGGTGTTTTATTTGTAGTTTCCATACCACATATAAATTGTGATTCTATTCTTCTTGCATTAGTATATTATCTTTGTCAACAGATATCATCCTTCGTTCCCATTTTCATCCTCAGTAAATTAGTAAATTATGTGGAAGGTTGACGGGAAGAAACAAGAAAATCTGTCCAGAACAGGTAAGCGTATCATTCAATAATTGTTTAGCCTAACAAGTCGATATTATATGATGTAACAAAGCCAATTATACAGTCTATTAATGGCCAAAGAGAACAGCGGTAAGCTTGGCGGATACCAACTGTAATATTGCACTTATGTTATGTTTTACCTCTTGTCGATTTGAAAAGCGAGCTGCTGTCTTCGTTTTCCAGTTGGAGACTGAAGGCTGACAATGAGCTAATACTCTTTGTTAGTGATCCATCTTTGGAACATGATGCGGGTAAATGAGCAATCAAAAACCGAAAGTTTGGTGAAGAAGTAGAAACCAGAACAATATTGGAGAAAATTATATGTTACTTATGAAGACGTGAACAATCACAGGAGAGATTTGTGGGATAAGATTTGTCTAATAGCTCCACTTGCTGTCATCAAATTAAATCCTATTAACAAAGTAACCAAAGAAATAGATAGTTTTCCCCAGCACATTACAACGAGCAACAATATGGATTCCAAGCGTAGGAGGAAAAGACGCTGCTGCATAGGTCCTTCCTTATTGGCTTATTTTGTCGTTCAACCAGGAGCTTACTAGCTCGAACTTTTAATTGCTTAGTTACTTGTTCTTTGTGGATAATAACCTGATTCTCTTTTTTACTTTCTAATCTTGTTATTTTTGGGAAATCTGCCAATTCATGGTGAAATAATTATAAATCTCTTTCGTTTGATTTTTCAAAAACTAAGATCACTGAAATTCTATAAAATGATTTAACATATAAATCATAATTTATACCTTATTTCGAAATTTAATCATTTTCTTGTAGTATCCTTCAAAACATTTTCAAAATTGGCTCGTCTCAACGAGTTGACACAACTCTACAACTATTACACAGAGAGTTAGGCAAGGAATGTTAGCTTTCTTAGGGCTATAGCCTATTTATAATAGTTTCGAACATTTCAATAATTTAACTGAAATTAAATTTTTATTTCAATTAAAATTTAATTGGATTTATAAACTATTTAAATATCAATTATACCCTAATAAGATCTAATATCTCATATCAATTCTTATTAATTAAATATCTTATATTTAATTATAAAGTTCCTTAAACTTTACAATTAACTCTAACTTGATTAAATATCTTTTCTCTTTAACTCGTTCTTTATGGTCTATTCATTAAGTTTTCAAATATGTTCGCAATGAATATAAAATATAACCATAAATCATATTTAGAATTGGATAAATTAAATTCCTTCAATTTATCTTTAATTCTCAAGTTAAACAATTCATATTCATATATCAAGATTGACATCTATCAACACATGATAACCACCTAAACATTTAGGAATTTCAAAGTGATTTTAACTAACTTTTCATACATGAATTTTTCATATAATTCATTCATTTTATCATATAATATTCGTTAGATATAAAGCATAATGTCTACTCTTTTAAGTCAAATCGTATTAGTTCTCTACCATTAGTAATTGATTCTATTAATGAAATTTGTAAACTATTTATAAAGTATCATTCCAACTTGGACAAGGATTTTTGAATCAATTATAATATAAAAAACAATAGAACATTCTCCTAGGTACTTAAATATAATAAATCCTCTATTGATTACTCAACTACCTCCATATAATTCATACTATATCCAATTACTAACGACTGATCTATCCTTGATTAGAACAGATCATAAGTAGTATCAAAAATATTACGATCGCCTATACAAGATAACTTTGAAAATCTCAAGTAAAAAGATCACTTATACACTTATCACGATGAGGATTTCTATAGACATATAAGTAATGTCCCAAATAAATTTATCATATGGGATCAATTTAGTGAACTTGTTATCTAATAAGCACCCATACGTTTGTTTAAATAGATTTATACTTTAGTCCATAAGATTAACATCCTTTATAAGGAAAAATATAACACGTGCTCGATAGGTTTAAATTATACTATGTTTTGATAGATGTTTAAGTGTGCTTTTAAGTATTTCTTAGATGATTAGCATGTATATAGGTTTATAATTATGTTATTATTAATGTTTGTTTATATTTTAAGTATTTGTGTGGTTTTAAGCATGATTTAGATCTTAATTTTATGTTTCAAGATGTGTGTGATGTGTATTTATGTAACATCCCATCACCGATGGGAGGGTTATTTTGGTAAATTGGGACGGGTTAGGATTTGGCATTGCATATTATTGATATGAGCATTTTTCTGGCCTCTAATTTTAGAGAAATAAGTCATTTTGCACATGCATTTATATGTACATGCATTCATGTCATTTTTCGGCATTTAATTGTGAATATGATATGATTGGTGAATTTTTGAGATAATTATGTTTGATTATGATTTATTGGGAATTATGGAATAATTGGATTTGAATAGTTGAATTAGAATGTCTTATGAGTGATTGTCAGTTGATAGCGACTCATATGAAATTTTTCTGAAAATTTGGGAGTAAATGTCCGGAACGAAATTTTTCGAGTGACAGACTGATTGATTAAATGATACTAAAATAAATATCCAATGGTAATGGAAAAAATAGATACTTGATGTTAGGAATAAAAATGATGAGCCATTGGAATTTAGAGACAGCTTAGACTGGAAATAATTTTGTATAGCAAAAGAGATTAGATCAACCCTTTAAAATGCCTTAAGTTTAAAATTCCCCTTTGAAGATTTTGCAAACCTCTTGGCTGAAAAATTAGACTTCCTACACTTAGGGCTTTTCTTCCTCTTCTTCCTTGTTGGTGATTTAGATCTCTCCACCTTCGAGATTCTTGCTTGCTCCTTCTTTGTGGTTGAAAAACCTCTAGAAACCTTGAGAGAATGAGGTGTTTCGAGAGGAGAAGAGCTTACCGTGGGTGTTAGAGAAAGAAAATAGGGTTGCGAAAGATTTGAAGATTTGAGGCTTGATTAGTAAGTGGTTGGCTTTAATGTTGGTTTATTGTTGTTGAGATGCATTTATTGTGTTAAATATGAAAGATTGGGTAGTTGAGAGTGAGTCATTACTAGTTTGAGAGAGTGAATCGGCGAAAAATCTAGTCGGAGAAGATGGAGGAGCCCGCACGTCGCGACGTTTGAGAGAGGCCTCGTCGCGATGAGTAAATAGGTACTCGCCGCGACGAGCGCGCTCGTCGCGACTAGCGGTTAAGTCCTCATGGCGACGAGCATGGCGAGACGTTGCGACGAGCGACCCCTTTGATGCCGCGGCGAGCTCTATTTTTCTGAAGTGAAGTATTTTAGTTTATGGGGCATAACTATTGGTGTAGACCTTCAATTGAGGTAATTCTTGATTCGTCATAAACTAGAGAGAGAGGTCTACAATAGAGGTAAAGAATGAAAGTTTGAATTTAAATTAGTAGGATCTCAATTATTGAAAGAAAGTCGAATATGGTTTCCTATTGCAACCTAAGGATAGTTTCATATTAATTGGAGTATAACTTGGGGTCTTCAATGGGTGAATTTGACCAAATGAATAGGTTTTCTTGGGATTAATCTAGGGTGCATGATATGGTGGATTGAACTGAATTTTAGAAATGTAATGAGTCATTATTGATCAATTGAGTGAAAAGTTAGATTTGGACTAAAGATAGCGAAATTAGGATATAGTGCTGGAAAGTCATGAACGTGCATCGTACATCTTTTAATAAAGACATGTGCATCATTGAATTTTTCTGATTATGCTTTTAGTAATGGGTAATTATTTAACTGTTATAGAGGCACCGTTGGATCGTCATTCTACAGATATTGCTGGGACTTCCAGGCAGTAACTCGGAAGTTACAGGTGAGTAACCTACTTGGTTCCTCAATTTTTTAATTGTTAAATGCTCTGTAAACTATCTGCGAATGTGAATTATATGATCATGTGAATGATTAGGATCGTTACGTTTACTTTTGGTAAATCAGATTTGACTGCTACGTGATTTTGAAGAATAGTGATAAATAGGTTTTAACGGCAATATGACTGTGAATTATTGGGCATTTTGCATTTCATACACAAATGCATAAACAGATAATGATAGTTGTGACCTGAGTCGCCATTGATACTGAAACAAGCCTTGAGCTTGAAGGGAGTTAGTGCATACCCAGAGGGCTCTCCTACTCCCTAGACGCGTCTACTGAACACTGTACACTGTTTAAGCACTCGGTCACAACACTATAATAAAATGGGAAAGAGTCACATATGCATTGCATACACATTGTGATGAATTGAATTCAGTGAATGGAAAATAGGCAAGAGTGCATGCTATAATTGTGATAACTGCTATAATTGTGATAACTGACTTGCGAAGTTTCTGAGTTCTGTGATTGTATGAGAAATTGTAAACTGCTATATGGTGTTCTAAATGTGTTATTGTGATATGCTGTACGCTATTTGCGTAATGCATGAATTGAGTGAACCATCGATGATGGTTTCTCATTGAGTTCGCAAACTAACCCAAAATTGCATCTATATTTTCAGGATCGATAGATTAGGCTCTTAGCTCCAGAGATAGACTTTTCCTGCGGTGTGAGCGTGTTGGCAAGAGAAGTTATGGCACACAGGTCGGTCAGCTGGGATTGTTGATTTTGGGGATGACCTAGTATAGACTTTTGTATCAGATTTCCTTTTTTGGGAGTAATGTATTTAGACGGTGGAAAACTGATAGACTCGTCTATATTTCTGTTTGATGATTTGAAATGAGAAAGTATCTTGGTTTTAAACTATAACAATTTTCATATTGTGGTTTGATGAATTCGATGCCATGTGAAGTATAGTAGTGATCATTCGTAATGCACCCTTATCGTCGAATATGCGTCGGAATGACTTACGGGCATCTCGGTGCGTACCCTACGGTAAGGGGGCGCTATAATTTAAGTGTATGAAAATAGGAAATTGAAGAAAAGAGAAGAATTGGAAGTATGGAAGGAGGTCACAATTGTGACAAAGAGCGCAGATAACAATTCCAATGAATTTCAGCATTTCAAACATGTGTGTCATTTTGTAATTTTAACGTTTTGAGATTATTTTTGGAACCAAATTAAGTGGGTAAACCCTAGAAAGAACCCTATAAGCCTCAAGAACTATTTAAAACATAAAACACTCAAAAAAGAGCGGTCATCATCTTACCAAATTGAGATTAATCCAAGGAAGATCAGGAGGAGCATCAGTTGTCCAGCATTTTCCTGATTTGCAAATTCAGCTCCAATTCAAGTTTTTTTCTTTCCTTTTGTTATTTTCATTAAAATTGATGTATGAACTGAATTTGAAGATGTTATACACGTTGATGATGTTCGAATTTTATATTAGGATTTGTTATTGACTTATTTTATGACTTGAACCCTTTTTATTTCAATGAAATGTTTTAGATGTTATGATATTTATGTTTTCTTATACTTCGACAATAAATCAAGAGAGTGGGTTGATAGTAATCTGATTAGGTTAGATAATGAGATAAGTCATGCAAATATCTAATTGATAATCATATAAAGAAAGATCTTGTATGAGAACTCGATTATCCGATAGATTGTTTAAGAACTAGTTGGAACATTAAGTTGTTTTTATTAATTGAGAGATTGCAAATCTGGAATTTTGATGTCAATTAAGGATTATTAATTGAGGTTAAATGATTAGGTCTTGAGAGAGAATAATCAACCCTTTAAAAATATAGGATCAACACTAAATTGAATCAAAAGTGGTCAAAGGAGCAAAATAATGATAGACCAAATCCTAGACTTTCATACTTGATCATTCTTGTTTAAGTGGCAGCTCGTTTTTTAGTGATTAAGTGCTCAATTTTGTTAGATTGCTTCAATTTATTTTTATTTATTTTCATTCAAATCACATTTTAAATCCTTAGACAAATTTAGGTTCATTTAGTTTTAGCTAAATCCTCGTGGGATCGATACCTCAATTACTACAAGTTTACAATTTGTATACTTATGGATATTGAAAGTTTTATATTAGGTAAAACTTGAATAAGTTTTTGGTGTCATTGTTGGGTAATTAGTGTTGGACCTCGATTCTAGAGCCCAGCATTTGAAAACATTTAATGTGAGCTCATTGCAAAATTTCTTAAACAATTAATGCATATGCGAAAAATCGATAATCAAATCGGCTCGATTTATTTTAAACAATTTCAGTCACAAAGATGCAATCATTATTGAACACATTAGAGTTTCAGTAATCACTTGGGCCCATTACAGAACACAATGCTTGTTTTCATAATATCTTTATATTTCAAAATCTACCCCTTTTGGCTTATTACAAAATACAAAATACAAAAGATACAATTGAATGTTTATGCTTAATATGATTCTAAATTACAAATTTTCCTGAACTAACTTCATTAAAAAAATCTTTAATTATCTTGGAGTTCCAATGCCTTATAAGGATCGCTAATCTTCTCTTTTTGCACTTTAGGAGGGAAGCGTGGGGTGAGCTATACAACTCAATGGCTAATATATTCATAGCCATTGGCAATTGACCAAAGTCAAGCATATATATATATATATATATATATATATATATATATATATATATATATATATATATATATATATATATATATATATATATATATATATATATATATATATATATATATATATATATATATATATATATATATAGCAACTCTAGCATTCATACTTTATTCAAGCAATTTAAACATTAATCAAATTTAGCTCAAATCACATAACCACTCATAACACATAATACTCAATATGCTTCATACTTGACAATTTAAAGATGCAATGCACAACAAACGACTCGAGGGTTCTATGAAATAGAATGAGGAAACTAAAGTTTACCCCATGAACAAAATGAGTCCATTTTTCAGAGCTCATATGCCACAAGCGGGCAGCCGGGAGAAGACTCTTGTCAACATACACGTGACAAACATAATGATTCCACTCTCGTCCAAACAGAAGCACATAATCATGCGCAGAATCATTTTACCAAAATGCTTTTATACTTTCAAACCATTTCTTTCATCTTTCATGTTCTTTCCTTTCTATATATACAAAATGCCATGACATATTTCAAGGCATAACATTGATCAAAATCACAATTTAATTATATCAAGATATCATGCTTCTTTCACGGTATAACATAATCAAAATCATCATGTATTTTCAACAAGCCAATTTCAAACAATTTAACACATATCCACACATAGGCAAGAATTTGCCCAATCACACAATAATTGTAAATACATTACCCACCTAATTGCTTGCAAAAATCTAAGTCAAGGTTCTCTTTCCCCTTGCTCTTGGGTAGTATTCTCTTGGTTCCCTAAAACAAACCAAGTTTCATTCAATAGGAATCCAATAGAAAATCCCACAATGAAAAATCACTAAAATTGATTCTAGAATGCTTAAACCCAAGCATTTTCTAAACTCCATGGACTAAAATCCTTCCAAAAATCCAAAAGATCCAAAATGGTCTTATCTTGATTCTTCATCAATTAAAGAGATCTTTAGCTCAAAGGGAAGCTCTTCTCTTCCTCTTCCTCTTCCTTTTTCCTTTCTTGAACAACTCCAAAATATCTTTTCAAGACTAAGAAAAGTTAAACTATAGCTTGTTTTATCTTCTTTCTCTCCTTCTCTTCGTATTTCTCTCTCTTCTTCATGACACTCTCTCTTTTTCTCTTCAATTTTGCTTCTTCTTTCTTCTTAAAATGCAATACAACACTCCTTCTTCCAATTATGCCCTTAATGATTGAGAAATGTCCCATTTGCCCTTCCATTTATGTCTTATGTCTTTTATACTTAAGTATCTTGCCAAAAGCACCATTGAATGTTCTAACATAACTCTTTCTTCTAGAAAAATATTCTCCCTTGTCTTAAGTTTCCAATGAAACCAAAATAAATCCATTTGGTTTAGAAATCTAAAAGTTAGGGCCTAAACATTTCAGACTGTTGTTAGACTGAAACAGTAAACTATACCCAACTTCCATCCAAAATTGAAAGTTTTAGACACTAAATTAGATTTCAATTTCTCCATATCATTTGTAGCTCCATGTCTTTAGTTCATCTTGAAATAAGAATAATCTTATTCGAAGCTATACTGATGAAGACATCATCAAAATACCAAAGTATGCTCAGTAAAACATCCCATTCATACTCTTCCAACTGATACCCTTACTATGATTCAATCCATCTTTTTTGAATTCCCACCAAATGCTATCAAATTCTATGGAGGGACAGAAAATTTGTTAAGAAACTATTGGTTAAAGAATCATCTCATTTGAAGGTCGGATAACAAAGTTATGCCCGAAAGAATCAAACAAAGTTTTGCCCTCAGTATATTGAACCTGTCTTGGGACAAATGACATAACTCTCTCTACAGATGTTCGATTAAGATCATCTTAGGACAGTTTCAAAGAGGACTTTGAGATCTAAAACTTTCATGAGACCTTAAGGTCAGATTTTATCATCTGAAGGGTCAAAATGGACTAGACGATAGGATCAGACAAAACCAAATGAAAAAGCAGACGAATGAGGAAAATTGCCATAATTTTTCCTACAAATATCGGATTCGTATGTTCTTTGGATGGTTCAACTTTAAGATCTACAACTTTCAAGAAGCCCTCTAAGACAGATTCTATCATATGAATGGTAAAAAATGGAGCAGACAATAGGTATAGACGAAACCAAATGAAAAAGCAAACGAATGGGAAAAAGGAGATGAATGGGAAAAATTGCCATAACTTTCCTTATAGATATAGGATTTGTGTGTTCTTTGAATGATTTGAAAGTGGACTTCAAGAACTTCAACTTTTAAGAGACCTCAAAGATTGATTCTATCATCTGGAGGGTCAAAATTGAAGCAGACAATAGGTATAGAGGAAACCAAATGAAAAAGCAGACGAATGGAAAAAAGCAGACGAATGGGAAAAATTGCCATACTTTCCCTAAAGATATCAGATTTGTGTGTTTTTTTGATGGTTCGAAAGAGGACTTCAAGATATACAACTTTTAAGAAGACTCAGAAAAATTCTATCATATGAAGGTTCAAAAATGGAGCAGATGATAGGTATAGACGAAACCAAATGAAAAAGCAGATAAATGGGAAAAATTGCCATAACTTTCCCTATAGATATCATATTTGTGTTTTATTTAGATATTTCAAAAGAGGACTTCAATATTTACAACTTTAATGAAGATCTCGAAGATAAATTATATCGTCTGAAGAAATGGACTAGACAATAGGTATAAACAAAACCAAATAAAAAAGTAGACGAATTGGAAAAAGCAGATGAATAGGGAAAATTGCTGTAATTTTCCTTAAAGATATCAGATTGATGGTTTCTTTGGATGGTTCAGAAGAGGACTTCAAGATCTACAATTTTTATGAAGACCTCAAAGATAGATTCTATTGTCTAAAGGGTAAAAAATAGAGCAGACTATAGGTACAGACGATAATGTACAGAAGGTCAAACATAGAACCAGAAAGTCAAATATAGACGATATGACGTCATCACAAACGATATGGCGTCATCATAGACAATACATTTTTATAGATGATATGATGTCATCATAGATGATACGACGTCATCACAGATGATATATTTTATACTCCTGAACACCTCCACTTAAAAGGATCATAACTTTTAACTACAATGTCTAAAATTCTCATGCTATATACCGTTGGAAAGATAAAGGAAAGAAATACGACTTTCTAGAAGACAACTTTATCTAAATCTATCCAAATTAATCCAGAATGTTCCCTGAAGTCAAAATACGAACTTTACATTCACCCACCAAGGTACTACACCCAATTCTCAACTTCATTACAAATTTTGAGATCCTTAAATATAGAATTTAAATTTGATATCTTCATAAAAAATGTAGACTTATGTTTCTAATTTAATCCAAATTAAGAATCATCTCATTTGGATAACTAGAGAAAAAGTTGTGGCTAAAAGACTGAAGCCTACTCCGTCAACATTTTCCAGATCAACCACTCATTTTGTTACAAAATCTTTCCTCAACACGACTCATACCAAGATCACCTTTTCTGTCTTTTACTCCTCATTCTCAACTTCATTTCAAATCAATATCATCCATAAAGAAACTATAATCCATGATTAATCATGAATACCAATAACAAAACATACAAATATGTACATATTCTTCATTAACTTACTACACAAATTCAACTTCATTTTTGCTTTCATTTTACTTCTAACTTTCACCTTAATTCTTCCCATTTCAAAATCTCTTCTCCACTAAATCACCAAAACAAAACATGAATTTATCCATATTTCTCATTCATTACTTTACTTTTGTCTATCATTTCTAATTCAAGAATTTTCATTCATTTGTTCTTTACTCATGACTAATCACTGAAATTTCTCATTTAATAGTTCTAGTCTTCTTGCCAAGCCATTTGTCACATAATGGATGATGCCAAATGTCAATGCATTAGCTATGCCAAATATCACTAATTCCTAGGCTTAGTTATTATAATTTCTATGTACCAACTTAACTTGTCACTTGATAATTTTCGTAGTCCAAATATACATTTAAATACCTCAATTCTCTAATGGTATCAATTAATTTCAATTTACTAACTATAGTCCACTTGATCAAAAATTCAAGTCATATGTCTTTCATATTCTAATCATAGCACAATTCTAACTCCTATCAAACATGCACTTTCATAAACATGTATTATTTCAACTAGGGTATATTTTAGGGCCTTACATATGTGGTCCAATGTCCATTCATATCAGAGGTGGTTTTATGTATTTCATAACCTTTACCGATGATTATTCACGATATACGTATGTGTATCTAATGAGATAAAAGTTTGAAGCATTTGAAATGTTCAAACAATTTAGACTTGAAGTAGAGAAACAATTCAATAAAAGTGTTAAGACACTTCGATCAGATCAAGTTGGTGAATACTTCAACGAGGAGTTTCCAACTTATCTTAGGGATAATTGGATTGTATCCTAATAGACTCCACCTAACACACCGCAACATAATGGTGTGGCTGAAAGGAGAAACCAAACCTTATTGGATATAGTAAGGTCAATGATGGGCTTAGTAGATCTATCAAAATCCTTTTAGGTTCATACGCTTGAGACTTATGTTTATGTGATAAATAGAGTCCTTTCAAAAGCAGTTGATGTTACTTCATATGAGATATGGACTTGCAAAAATCCCTATCTTTCTCATATGAAAGTTTGGGGTTGTTTGGCTTACGTGAAACGAATTCAATCAAACAAGCTTGAAGCAAAATCTGATAAATGTCTGTTTTTAGGATATCCTAAGGAAACAATTGGATATCACTTCTATAATGATTTAGAGCAAAAGGTGTTTGTCTCAAAACATGAGGTCTTTTTAAAGAAAGGTTTTCCTATAAGAGAAGACAGTGGGAGCAAACCTGAACTTGATGAAGTTTATGATGCTCAAACAAACGCAAATCAATTTCCTTAACCCAAGATTGTTGTTTATAGGGATGAGAAAATAGTTGAACCTTTTGACACACAAAATGTTCATAGGTTAAGTAGGATACGCAATGTTCCAGAGAGATATGGATTTATCATAAGTGAAAAAAATGACGTATTGCTCATAGAGGACGATGAGCCTACAACCTATGAAGAAGCTTTGAAGAGTTCAGAATATGAAAAATGGCTTCAAGTCATGAAGTCCGAAATGGATTCCATGTTTGAAAACAAAGGATGGACTTTGGTTAACCTACATGAAGGGCTAAAACCATATGGTGTAAGTAGATTTTCAAGAAGAAATCGACATGAATGGTAACATAATTACCTATAAAACGAGGCTAGTCACTAAAATTTATTGTCAAAGACAAGGAGTTAACTATGACGAGACATTTAGCCCCATAGCCATGCTTAAATCCATTATAATTCTCCTAGCCATTACTGCTCATTATGATCATGAGATATGGAAAATGGATATGAAGACGGCTTTCCTTAATGGAAACCTAGTTAAGGATATATATATGATACAACCTGAGGGATTCATATCCAAAGATGGAAAAAGTGTATGCAAGTTTCAGAAATTCATTTATGAATTGAAGCAAGCATCTAGGAGTTGAAACATCTAATTTGATGAGACAATTAAAGAGTTTGGTTTCTCAAAAAATCCTAATGAACCTTATTTGTATAATATGTTGGACCAATGGTGGCTGACAAATTAAATCCCTTTATGTTTTGATAATAATAAAATATCTAGAATTAGTTAAGAAATTATTTCAGGTATTATTCAATGAAAGAATTGTGCAAATCAAGATGAGCAAGTATTTAATCATTAAAGAATCAAGATAGGAGGTTTCTTATAAGGAAAATGGCATAAAACATGAGGATTATAAAAGATTTGGATGGATGTTACCGTTGAAGGCAACACAAGTCTGTTGGATCGGAAAAAGAAAACATGCTTAGTTTGGAGAAACGATAGATTTCAAAACTTTTTAAGAAATCATCTTGCAGCGGAAGCAATATATCCAAATCAACATGCTAATCCATACATGATATGGTATAAGGATAATAAAACCAAGAACAAGATAAAAGGAATTACCGACTCCTTCGCTACAGCTTTAAATCCTCGCTGCGCTATCCTCTCCTTCTTATATCCAAATCCTTTGCCTTTGAGTCTTTTCCTTTAGCAATCTATCTTCTTCCTTATAGTAGTATCCTCTACCAATTAGATTTACCACTTGTTCTTCAAGGACAACTAGGTTAACAAAATCCTTTGGTGGGAAAGGAGAAGAAAAAATTTGGAGGAGATTTTCTTAGAAGAAGAAGAACCAAAATTGAAACTCTTTCAATTCTTTCACTTAGAATTTCGGTTCTCTCTTGCATGAAAAGAGAGAATGTCTAAAAACATGCAAGAACCCTTTCTTACCTCTCAATTTTGAAATATGCATAAATGGAAAGAGTGAGAGGCATCCAATGCATCACTTACATTAATCACTCATCAAATAGCCAATAAATGAGACTTACTTCATTTATCTTTAAAATGGCTATTTGAAAAGACCATAACCTATAATTGAATACCCATTTCGGTTTTGGCAAGAAGAAAGAAGGAAGATGGTCCATCTAATGCACATCTTTCATCTTTAATCTAATGAATGCAAATAGGTTACATGCCAACATTAAAAGCCAACCATTAAACCATTTAATGGTAAGTTCATAACTCCATTTAATAATGATGAACCATAATAAAGACCATCTTTATTTAGTATTTTAATGTCAAATGTGTGGTTACACATCTAACCTAACACGATTTCAAAATTGCTTCTTCTCTATTTAAAAAAAAATTGTTTTAATATAATTAATCTAATCAATTACATTAAACCAAAACAAGCCCATTTCTAAATGAACATATGGGCTTCCAATTAACCATTAATTAGTATAAGCCCATCATTCAATTATGGACTTCTAAAGCCTCCAAACTACTTCTTACTTAGCTTGATAACCTTCCTTAAAGCCAAGTGGAGAATCTTATTGGACTTTGATAATTCAAGCTCCAATAAGCCCAGAAATAATTCAATCTCATTGGAATTAATTATAGCTTATTAACTAAATGTCATTCCACTAAAGACAATTAGTTGAACTCTTGAATTATTAAATATTATGAGAATATGTCCAATTGCAAACCCTATTTAGAACCTTATTATAGCCATCCGCACAACAAAGGGTAAAATTACCGTTTTGCCCTTATGTTGGTTTTTCTTCTAGATCTCTCATTTTACTTTATATGGTGATTAACACATAAGATCTCATCTTAGTGTTAAGACTTGATGGGTAGCTAGTCCATCAAACTATCGGCGCCAGCTTAATCACCAAATCTCCTTAAAACATCTGAAGAGATGATAACACTATAAACTCTTTATTTGAGTGAATGTTCTCGATACATGTTTCAATTAATAATTCCAACATGCGAACCTCGGATTAATACCTGTAAAAATCCATTCCGATCATATCAAGAATTATAATGAAACACATATGAGTTCACCACTCATCAAGATTGTGGTTCATAATAAGCGAATGCTTAAGTTGTATGTTTTAAGATTAAAGTAACGCCCACTTTATTCTTGAAAACATACTTGATTCCAATTCATTTAATAGTGCCATTATCGATAGTCTACTACTATCATGATATGAAACTCATCATTCCCTTTAAGTAAACTCCTTTACTTATATGGAGATAAATCGCAATACTACGCCTAAACCATAATCAAACGACCAACTTGATTATTCAACTGTGAATCAATTAATTGATTCTAATAATATACATGTTTCCCATACATCTCTATGTATATGTATATTACTTACAAATGAATCTTGGTACCTTATGACCAGATATATAATGCTCATACAGATAAAACCAAACTCTTTTGTTTTATTAATAATAAATATTTTCATTACAAAGCATGAATCAAGAAGATAAAGTTACATGTAAATACACTTGCTTTCCAGGGCACTATATTTACATAACTCCAACAAAGTCGACTTGCAAATCATAAGTCGACTTGTATATGAAGATATATCAACACAAGTCGACTTACATAACACAAGTCGACTTATCGAGGACGACAAGTCGACTTACATAGTACAAGTCGACTTATTGGAGAGCAGAGTTACAATTTTTACGTAAATGGTTGAAACAAGTCAACTTATTTATTCGACAAGTCGACTTATGGATGCACCAAATCAGCTCCAACGGTCCAATTAGCCAAAAATGGAATGGAGATTATCAAGGAATGGTAATATTAATCAAGCAACGGCTAGAATGAGCTCCAACAGTTATATTTCTTCAAGTATAAATAGAGGATGATGGAAGAAGAGTACACACAAGTTCTACAAGTCTAAATACTCTTCTATTGCTTCAAATTGCTCACTATTGTTCTTACTTTGCTACAAATTGTATTGAGCATTTGTTCTTCAATCTTTGTATTGTTTCTCTTACAATTTGAGTGACTAGTGAAAGGTCACGTGAGGTAGGATTTGTGCCGAAAGACAAATCATATGTGAGGTAACTTGAGCCGGAATTCAAGTGGCATTGTAAAAAAGTTCACACTCAGCTACAAAGTGTGTAATAAAGTGATTGAAAAAATCCTAAGTGAGAGCTTAGGTAGAGGACGTAGGTCTTAGCACCGAACCTCTATAAAAATAGTGTTTGATCTTCTTCCCTACTCTGTTTATTTAAATTTATTTAAATTGTTTGTGTGTGAATTAACTTCTGATTTTTTTGTAGAAAATTACAAAAAGATTAAGGATCTATTCAACCCCCCTTCTAGATCACTTACAATTGGTATCAGAGCCGAAGTATCTAGGGATGACACACAATAATCTAGCGGAAGAAGGTAACACAAACAACCGCCCTCCTTTATTTAATGGTACTAATTATTCTTCTTGGAAAAATCCTATGAAGTATCACATCATAAGCGAAGGAGTGGAATATTGGAAGATAATTATCTTCGGTTCACAACCACCATTAAAAGAAAATCGTGAGTTAAAAATGGAGCTGGAATACGACAACAATGACTGGAGACAAGCTTACATCAATGCGAAAGCAATGAAGCTAATTTACTGCGCTCTCACGGTTGAGGAAAGAAATCGAGTTAACTCGTGTACCAACGCCAAGGAAATGTGGGAGAGACTTCGTATCACCCATGAAGGAACCAACCAAGTCCGAGAGACAAAGATCAACATGCTGCTTCATGACTATGAAATGTTTGTCATGAAGGAAGGTGAGTCTATTTCCACTATGCTTGACCGTTTTGCAGAAATCATAAATGGATTAGGCAACCTTGGAAAGCATATGACGGACAGCGAGAAGGTAAAGAAAATTCTTCGCTCACTACCAAAGGAATGGGACTCACAAGTCACCGCAATTATGGAGTCCAAGGATCTCAATCATCTGGAATTCAACGCCTTGGTGGGATCACTTATCAACTATGAGATTATTCTCAAATCCAGAGGAGGTAGAGGTAAGCCACAAAAATATATTGCTTTAAAGGCTAATACTTCTTCTGTTGATGAAAGTGATGAAGAAATAGATGAAGAGGAGGAAGACGAAGAGATATCAATGTACGCTAGAAATTTGAGAAAATTCAAAAGACTTCTCAAAAATTGTAGGAAGGAATTAAATGGTGGAAGAAATGGAGAAAAGAAAAAATTTGCCATTGACAGAAAATCCAAGGGCTATGACGAAAAGAAAGGCAACGAAGAATGTTGGAGATGTGGAAAACGGGGACATCTCGCAAGAGAATGCAAAAGCTCATCCTCCACATCAAACTTCCAGAAAAATGACAAATACGACAAAGGAAAAAGGAAAACTAGCCTGGTGGTAACTTGGAGTGATAATGAGGAAGCCTACCAAAGCGATGATGAAAACAACTTGGCAATTATGTCAAAAATTTCATCAAGTGATGATGAAAATGAGGTAACTTTCAATGACCAAGATCTAAGAGATTTTTTGGATGCTTTACAAGCTGATTTTGAAGAAGCTATTGAGATTAACAAAAAATTAAGAAAGAAAATACGAGAATTGGTTGCTGAAAATAGTACCTTACATGAAACTATTGATGATTTAGATAGTCCAAAGGAAGATCATTCTGCATGCCTTATTGAAAAGGAAAAACCTGTTTGTGAGCTTGATAGACTTAGAAAAGAATTTTCGTATGTGGTTGGAAAATTTGTGAATGGAAACGAAAAGTTTGAAAAACTGTTATCGTTGCAAAGATATTCAATTTCTAAACATGGATTAGGATATGATCCTTTTGATAGAGATTGTTCGTTAATTTCCAAATTTACTAAGGATGGAAAAATCGCCCAATATGCTAGATGCTTGAAAGATGGTCACATAGAAATTGCTTGCAAGAGTACTAGAAGATGTGTTAAGGTTAAGAAATTTTGGGTAATTAAAGGCACAACACCACCTAATGTGGTTTATATGGTTAACCAAAATGGACCCAAAATGGCTTGGGTACCTATAAGAAGAAAGAACGTTGATATTGTAGGTATAAGCAAGGGATGAAAGGTCGTCAAGCACTTGGTACATCGACAGCGGATGTTCAAGACACATGAGTGGAGACAAGAACCTTTTTGCGGAAATCAAACCAAAGAATCAAGGTTATGTCACTTTCGGAGACAACAACAAAGGTAAGGTCATTGGAATTGGTAAAGTGGGTAAGGAACCTTTGCCAACCATTGACAATGTTTTGCTTGTTGATGGGTTGAAACATAATTTGTTAAGTATCTCTCAACTTTGTGATATGAATTTTAATGTAAGTTTTGAATTATCACATTGCATGGTTAAGAAGGATGGTCATGTAGCTTTCATTGGTTTAAGAAATGGAAATACATACATTGTTGATTTACATGATGATAGTTCGTTTAATGAAAAGTGTTTAGTGATATTAGAAGAAAATGCATTTTTATGGCATAGAAAATTAGGACATGCTCCTTTGCCTTTAATTTCTAAGCTTTCAAAAAATGACATTGTGAGAGGTTTGCCTAAAATAAAACTTGTTAAAGATCACTTGTGTGAATCGTGTTTAAAAGGCAAACATGTTAGAGAATCTTTCAAACCAAAGAAAGAAATTTGCACATCTAGAATTCTTGAACTTGTGCATATGGATTTGATTGGACCATCTAGACATGCTAGTCTTAGTGGAAAATTATATGTCCTTGTGTTTGTGGATGATTTTTCTAGATTTACTTGGGTGAGATTTCTTGCGAATAAAAGTGATGCCTTTAATGAATTTACCAAGTGGTGTAGATTGGTTCAAAATGAGAAAAATTTATCAATCGTTGCAATTAGAACCGATCATGGAGGTGAATTTGATTGTGAACCTTTCGAAAGTCTTTGTGACAAATACGGAATGGAGCACAATTTCTCAACACCAAGGACTCCGCAACAAAATGGTGTAGTAGAAAGGAAGAATCGCTCACTTGAAGAAATGAGCAGGACTATGTTAAATGAGTACAATCTTCCCAAATCATTTTGGGCGGAAGCAGTCAATACAGCGTGCTATGTCATCAATATGGTGCATTTACGAAGAGACAAAAATAAGACACCATACGAACTTTGGAAAGGTAAAAAGCCCAATATCTCTTATTTTCATCCTTTTGGTTGTAAGGTCTTTATTCATAATAATGGAAAGAACAATTTAGGAAAATTCGATTCAAAATCTGATGTTGGTGTGTTTATTGGATATTCTCAAACTAGTAAGGCTTTTAGAGTTTTTAATAATAGGACTAAATGTGTTGAAGAAAGTATTCATGTTAAATTTGATGATATGATTTCACCCCCGAGAAAGGTTTGTTTTGATGATGATGCAGGAAGTTCAGGTAATAAAATTGAAGAAATTGAGTCCAAGATTGAGGAATTGAAGTTAGATGAAGATAATCATATACCCAATATTAAATCGTGGGCAAAAGCAAAGAACCATCCTATGGAGCAAGTCATTGGTGATTTAAATGATGGTGTGAGAACCAGGAGAAATATCTATGAGAATATGAGCAATTCAGCCTTCATCTCATTAGTAGAACCCAAGAATATAGAAGAAGCTCTTAAAGATGAAAACTGGCTATTAACTATGCAGGAAGAGCTTAATCAATTCAAGCGGAATGATGTATGGGATTTGGTAGCTCCACCAAAGGACAAGACCATTATTGGAGTCAAGTGGGTAAATCGGATAAAATATGATGAAAATGGTGAGGCGATTAAAAATAAATCAAGGTTAGTGGCTCACGGATTCAATCAAGAAGAAGGCCTTGATTACAATGAGACATATGCTCCTGTGGCTCGGTTGGGGGCAATTAGACTATTATGTGCCTTTGCGTCTCATAAAAGGATCAAATTAAATCAAATGGACGTCAAAAGCGCATCTCCCTTACCCATACATTTTCGACCTCCATCTACTCAAAACCCCCTCATTTTATCTCCAAATCAACCCTCTTTTTCAAACCCCTCTTTCAAAACCCTAACCTGCGATTTTCCCCTTCTCTCTAAACTTCTATGGCTCCTAGAAAATCTTCTCAGAAAGGCAAAAAACCTGCTCATTCTCAAAGTCCCCACGTTCCTCATAGACCACGAGTTCGGGGATCTTCATCAAGGGGAGATGCTACGAGGGAGGATGACGGGATTGAACCGAGATTTGTTTCGAGGGATGCTCAAACATTGTATTATAAGCTACTTAAAGATGAAGTATTGATTCCCTCCATGAGATTTGATTGGATTGAGTTAGATAGTTGTGAGTTCTCATATGTGTTTACTGAAATTGCTAACCTTGGGCTAAGAGATTTTCTGGGTTTTCATACTGATATTTATGAAGATATAGTAAGGGAATTCTATGCGAATCTGGTTGTGATGGGCAGTAATGTTGAGGATGGAGTTACTCTGTCATCTAAAATTAACGGGAAAGCAATTTATCTTAGTGAATCAGATTTATATACCTTGTTTCATTTGCCTAGAGGAGGAGTCAGGCCTAGAGCTTCCCTTACTGATTTTGAGATTTTGAGAAATGCTGAGGGTGATACTGATGAGGAAGCTGAAGAGAATTTTGACTATACTGAGGAAAAAGGGGTTGATCTGTTGGTTCGGTTATGTTCCGATCATTCCCCTCCCTTTGAGGCTATGGATCTACCGTTAAATTATCGTTTATTACATTATGCGATTAACAGGGTTGTGTTCCCAAAGAAAGCTAGCAATAATCAGATCACTGCTTTAGATAAGGAGATTCTTTGGCACTTTGAGGAAGGAAGAAAAATAAACTATCCGAGCTTAGTTATCCAAATGATGAGGAAAAAGGCGACTCTATTACGAGGACAGCTGAAAGGGAAACCAGTCCGACATAAAGGAATGCCTTATGCTGCTTTGATTACCCATATCTCTCAGGTCAAAAGATGCAATCTGGATTCTTATGCAAGTTTTCTTTATCCTCAAAGTTGGAGATTCACTCCTTATAACTTGAGGAGCACGAAGTTGGTTAGGACAGTTGAAAAAGGCTGGGTCTATTCCTATCATGTTGAGAAGCTTGGGTTGACTTTAGTAGGTGAGCAGGTCCCTTCGAGGAAACGATCTAAGAGGACAACAGATCGTCCTAGTAGCTCACGGACAAGTAATGTGGGAAAAAGTGAAGTATCTCAAGCTGATATTCAGGAAATTCGAGATCAGTTGGATGAGATAAATGAGCGACATGATGATCAACAAGATATGCTTATAAGAATGGAAAGAAAAATTGAAGAGCAACGCAGCATGCTTACCCACTTAGAGAAGAACATCAAGAAGATTTTTGACAAGCTAGGATGTAGTCACGATGATTCTTCATCATGATGTGTATTGCATTGTGCCTTGACCAACATTTCCACTTCTGTTTTTGTTTTAAGTGTTTTGTTTTATGTGTTTGTGTTGGTTTTACATACTTTGTAATGACTATTGTTATTATTTGTGTTTGCTGCTATGTTTGGTTATAAACTTCATTAATCTTCATTTGAGTCTATTTTCACTATTGATTTTTGATTATGACAAAAAGGGGAAGTAAAATTGGAAATTGATATTTGATCTCTATTTTAATCCTTGGTTTATTAATTAAGGGGGAGACAAACTAACCATCAAGACAAGGGATTAAAATAGAGATCAAATTGATAATAATAAAATATCTAGAATTAGTTAAGAAATTATTTCAGGTATTATTCAATGAAAGAATTGTGCAAATCAAGATGAGCAAGTGTTTAATCATTGAAGAATCAAGATAGGAGGTTTCTTATAAGGAAAATGGCATAAAACATGAAGATTATAAAAGATTTGGATGGATGTTACCGTTGAAGGCAACACAAGTCGACTTGCAAATCATAAGTCGACTTATATATGAAGATATATCAACACAAGTCGACTTACATAACACAAGTCGACTTATCGAGGACGACAAGTCGACTTATATAGTACAAGTCGACTTATTGGAGAGCGGAGTTACAATTTTTACATAAATGGTTGAAACAAGTCGACTTATTCATTCGACAAGTCGACTTATGGATGCACCAAATCAGCTCCAACGGTCCAATTAGCCAAAAATGGAATGGAGATTATCAAGGAACGGTAATATTAATCAAGCAACGGCTAGAATGAGCTCCAACAGCTATATTTCTTCAAGTATAAATAGAGGATGATGGAAGAAGAGTACACACAAGTTCTACAAGTCTAAATACTTTTCTATTGCTTCAAATTGCTCACTATTGTTCTTACTTTGCTACAAATTGTATTGAGCATTTGTTCTTCAATCTTTGTATTGTTTCTCTTACAATTTGAGTGACTAGTGAAAGGTCACGTGAGGTAGGATTTGTGCCAGAAGACAAATCGTTTGTGAGGTAACTTGAGCCGGAATTCAAGTGGCGTTGTAAAAAAGTTCACACTCAACTACAAAGTGTGCAATAAAGTGATTGGCAAAATCCTAAGTGGGAGCTTAGGTAGAGGACGTAGGTCTTAGCACCGAACCTCTATAAAAACAGTGTTTGATCTTCTTCCCTACCCTGTTTATTTAAATTTATTTAAATTGTCTGTGTGTGAATTAACTTCTGATTTTGTTGTAGAAAATTACAAAAAGATTAAGGATCTATTCAACCCCCCCTTCTAGATCACTTACATAATAAGGTTAGTGGGAGTGCTATTATATCCCTTTTGTTATATGTAGATGACTTATTACTAATAGGAAATTATGTTCTAAGTTTGCAATCAGTCAAAATTTAGTTGTCCCAAAATTTTTCCAAGAAAGACCTTGAAGAAGCAACTTATATATTGAGAATAAAGATCTATAAAGATAGATCAAGGAAGTTGCGAGGTTTTTCACACTCTACATACATAGATAAAGTGCTAAAGAGGTTTAGCATGGAGCAGTCCAAGAGAGGGTTTCTTCTTATGACTCATACGATAAAACTCTCAAAATCTATGTTTCCCAAGATGCAAGACGAGAGGACTCGCATGAGTATGATCCCGTATGCTTAAGTAATAGGATCAATCATATATGCTATGCTATGTACAAGACCTGATATATCGTATGCTCTAAGTATTACGAGCAGACATCAATCGGATCCTGGCGAGTGTCACTTGGTGGCTGTCAAGAATATCCTAAAATATGGAGATGGTTATCTCATAGTGAGCAGACATACAGATGTAAGTTTTCAATCTGACTAGGATGACTCTGAATCTTAGTTAGGTTACGTTCTCACACTGAATGTTGGAGCTGTTAAGAAGTGCTCTAAAGGTAGTCACCTTTAGCACTTTTTGTACAAATCATTTTATAATTAATAAAGTCATTTTTCATTATTTTGATGTTCATACATTTAAGGATTTGATGTTGATCTTAAATTGATTTAATGAAGTCCTTAATACAAAACATAGCATGGAGGAAATCATGATGAGATCATGATAATAAGATTCCTATCATGTGTAATTATGTTAGTATCTAAACTTTCCCTAGTCATACGATTAATGAGATGGGATATCATTAATCTAGATAGACTAGAACATGTTATACTCCTTGATTGGATCAAGCAGTAGATCTCATAAGCTGTAGACATGAGTTATTTAGAGTTAACATATAGATGCTTACTAAGTATAGTAAGTACATTGGATTGAGCTATTATGAGACAATCATATGGATATTCTATTCCAGTGTCAATGATAGTCTCATCATAGCAATGGTGCAAGTATCCTTTAACTTTAGGTGCTCAAGGATATCTCGGATACTGATCCTATATTTTGGATCCAATCGTTGATGCCTTTCAGGGGTTACTCATGGGGTGGTGATTGGGTACAGCTTGAGGTATTTAGAGGTAATTGAGTAGCCAATAAAGAATTCACCACTTCTGATAGAAGGAGATGATACCCACGACCTCTTATCGGGGTCGTTACTCGTGAGTCTCTGACCATAGCTAATATGTGTTATGAAGAGAATCTTTAATGATACATAGATGATATCCTCAGAACAAGATATAATATCACTTGGACTAGATGTGACATAGCCAGTCAAGTGGGAGTTAACACTTTGACCATACTCTGAACCGAGTGGGGTATAGATGGTGTAAGGACAAATTGCATGGAAACATTGCGTATGGAAGGGTTTGTAGTTAAACCACTAACTTTCCAATCAATTGGGGGTCATAACGTGTTGCTAGATAACACTCTTGACTTACTTAAATTAAGTCTTAATTCAAGTGGCCGACATAACCGGGAACCTAATGGGTCACACACACAGGAGATCTGAAGGATGAATAAAATGGACTTGAATGGTGATTCAAGACATGAGAGAGTATTTCAGGATTGTGTCGCAACCTGATCGTGGTAGAAATCATTGCATGGAATGGATTCCAATTTGGCCATTAACTTCCCAAACTTTCATTAATGCATGTTATTTGTGGTCGTTAACTTATTAGAACTTCCATTAATGCATGTTATTCATGAAAATTAACTTCCAATAACTCTCAATTAGTGACGGGGTTATGGGAGGCCAAATGGTGTAGAAAATGGAGATGATTTTGGTGCATCTTATGTAAGACACAAGTGAAAGAAAGGTTTTTACTAACAAGACACACACTCTTTTTCTCTCTAACGCTCGTAAGAGTTCTTGTCTTTGCTAACACAAAGAAAGAATTGCAGCCATCTCCTAATGAGGTTTCATCCTTCTATCTTCATATTGACTTTCATTATGGACAGTCTACATTGATCATTGTGAAGATTAAAGAATAAAGGAGATCGTCGGAAATGTATGTAAACATTTTACATTTTATGTTTTTGTTTTATATATCTGTATGCATGAGTAGATCTAGTTTTTGAGGTTCTATTTTATTTTCTGGTGCATATATTTGATATATATTATATATGAGATAAATGACTGGAACCTTATAGTGGTATCAGAGCCATCTTGTGCCTTGTTCGATGTAGAATACATGACATGTGAAAACTATTTTCGTGGTTTTGACAGCTTAGGGTTCTGTAATGTTTTCTTAGAAATTAGTTATAGAAAAATGGTTTTCACAATTGTTTTCATAAATCTATTCATAAGATGTACTTGAATGATTCAGTGTGATTGCAAATAATTTTAATGTGATTAAAATATTTAATTTCGAATTTACAGGAACATGCATGAAATCTGTCTTTCTGCTGAGCATGTGATGTCTGTTGGCTAAACTGATGAGGTTACATATGATTTTCATGGATTTTATTCTGGAAAAATTATGTGAACATATTTGGGATGTTTTTATGTCTCTGTAACTTTTGTAGAATTATAAAAAATATTTTAATAATTTAATCAAACAATTTTTTAGATCTTGACAGTTTTCCAGAAATTGTAGGATCTGTTTTTTTTTTATGTTTTTGTATTTTTATATTTCGGTTCTAGAACCTTAAGAATATTTTTATGTGATAAAAATGTGTTAATTTGATGTTTGAACAATGTTATGAAAGCCGTACCGGGTTCGGTACCGGATTGAGCTCTGGAACGGAACTATACCGGTACCGGTTGGTACTGGATACCGTTTCGGAAAATTTTTTAAATTTATGAAATAGTCCCTAAAATTTTTAAGAATTGCAAAATAGTCCATATTTGTATATTATACAGTTGTACTGTATACTTTACTAGTTTACTATTTACATCAACCATGCTTTCAAAATCTTAATAATAAATAATAATGAAAATTAATATGAAATAAATTTTAAATATTTTACATATAACTAATAACCACAATTAATATAAATAAAACAATTATCATCATATAATTATAAAATTAAGAATAATACAAAGTGTTTAAAATATTACAATAATACAAAATATTTTTAAATTTATAAAATTGTCTCTGAATTTTTAAAAATTATAAAATAGTCCATTGTCATATTTTAAAGTTGTAGATTATTTAATTTAGTTTTTTGTTTATATCTTATTCAATTTAGTTTATATATATCTTTATTATATTTTAATTATTTCTATATATAATAATTATCTATATATAATATATATCTAGATATAATAATTATCTAAATATAATAATTAATTGTAAAATAATGAAAATAATTCAAAATTTTGAATTATTAATTATTTTCTATTTTATCAAAATTTTGAATTATTTTTTAGAATTGTTATTTTTCACATTCCATTTCATTTTACATTTAATTGGACATAATTACAATTTTATTTAATATATAAAATTAATTTAATAATTATTAATAAATATAATTAATTTTAAAATATATAAATTTTATTTAATAATTGAAAATATATAAAATAAATATTAGTTTATAAGTAATAATTTTAAAATTATTATTTATAAACTAATTTATTAGTATTTATTAATAAATATTATATAAAATGTTAAAATAAATTTAAATAAAATAATTTATTATTAATAAAATAAAAATAATTTATTGGTAATAAAAATAAAATAATTTATTTTAAAGTTTTATTTAATTTATAATTATTATTAGTAATACAATATTTATTATTATTTTAAAAACTTAAAAGGGGGGGGGGATGGGGTAAGAGGGAGGGGAGGGAGGGAAATTTTGAAAATTTTTAAAAATTTTACAAAAAAGTCCCCCAATTTTTAAAAATTTTTGATACCGGCCGGCATTTGACCGATATTTTGAATATTGGTAAGACAAATTAAATTGGCTCTTGATCGAAAATTTATCTCGATATTTTTATGCCTGCTTTGACTGCTTTTCAAATTAAGATTGAACGTTCGGCGGTTACTGCTTAGAACGAACGAAATTCAGAACATTGTGTTTTAAACATGCTTAAATGATTTTTCTCGAGACTTGATTTCCAGAAAAATTTTAGAAGTCATATTTGCCATTTTTGATATCTTATTGGTGTTTCGGTGATCAAAATAATTTTTGGGTGATTCCTAAATTATTTTGATCATCATGAAATGACATAGAGATGCTTGGAATGATGATTTGATGTTCTGTAATGATGATTTTTGGGTGATTCCATGTATGATAACTAAGTATGGACTTTGGTTGACCCACCCGAAGGGATAAAACCCATAGGGTGCAAATGGGTTTTCAAGAAGAAAACTAACATGAAGGGTAATTTAGTTACCCATAAAGCTAGGCTTGTAGCTAAAAATTATCGTCAAAGGCAAGGTGTTGGCTATAAAGAAACATTTAGCTCAGTAGCTATGCTTAAATCCATTAGGATACTCCTAGCTATTGCCGCTCATTATGATTATGAGATATAACAAATGGATGTGAAAACGACTTTCCTTAATGGAAATCTAATAAAGGATGTGTATATAACACAACCTGATGGTTTCATATCCATGAATGGAGAAAAGGTATGCAAACTTCAAAAATCCATTTATGAATTGAAGCAAGCATCCAAGAGTTGGAATATCTGATTTGATGAGAAAATCAAAGAGTTTGGTTTCTCGCAAAATCTGGATGAGCTGTGTGTGTATGAGAAGGTTGTTAGGAGTGCAATAATGTTCTTTGTATTATATGTAGATAACATATTGCTAATAGGAAATGATGTCTGCTTTGCAATCAGTCAAAACTTGCTTAGCTAAAAACTTCTCTATGAAAGATCTTGGAGAAGCAACTAATATTTTAGGCATAAGGATCTATAGAGATAGATCTAAGAGGTTGCTTGGTCTTTCTCAATCTACATACATAGACAAGATTCTAAAGAGGTTTTGCATGGAGCAGTCCAAGAGAGGTTATCTTCCTATGGTACATGGGATTACACTCTCTAATTCTATATTTCCAAAGACACAAAATGAAAGGACTCGCATAAGTTTGATTCTTATGCTTCAGCTATAGGATCAATCATATACGCTATGTTATGTTCTAGACCTAATGTATCGCATGCTCTAAGTGTTATAAGCAGATACCAATCGTACCCTAGTGAGGGTGGCTTTTAAGAATATCCTTAAGTACTTGAGAAGACCTAAGGATGTATTCTTGGTATATAGAGAAGGTGATCTTGTGGTAAGTGGGGGGAGAGGTAAGAGGGAGGGAAGGAGGAAAATTTTGAAAATTTTTAAAAATTTTACAAAAAAGTCCCCCAATTTTTTAAAATTCTCGATACCGGTCGATATTTGACCGGTATTTTGAATACTGGCCGGTACCGTCGAAATTGGCCGGTACCGACCGGAATTTATCTTCGATATTTTTATGCCCATTCCGGTACCATTTTCCAGTCAGTACGGAACGTTCCGGCCGGTACCTGCCGGAACGGAACGGAATTCAGAACATTGTGTTTTAAACATGCTTAAATGATTTTTCTCGAAACTTGATTTCCAGAAAAATTTTAGAAGTCATATTTGCCATTTTTTATATCTTATTGGTGTTTCGGTGATTAAAATAATTTTTGGGTGATTCGTAAATTATTTTGATCATCATGAAACGACATAGAGATGCTTGGAATGATGATTTGATGTTCTGTAATGATGATTTTTGGGTGATTCCATGTATGATAACTAAGTATGGACTTTGGTTGACCCACCCAAAGGGATAAAACCCATAGGGTGCAAATGGGTTTTCAAGAAGAAAACTAACATGAAGGGTAATTTAGTTACCCATAAAGCTAGGATTGTAGCTAAAAATTATCGTCAAAGGCAAGGTGTTGGCTATAAAAAAACATTTAGCCCAGTAGCTATGCTTAAATCTATTAGGATACTCCTAGCTATTGCCGCTCATTATGATTATAAGATATAACAAATGGATGTGAAAACGAATTTCCTTAATGGAAATCTAATAGAGGATGTGTATATAATACAACCTGATGGTTTCATATCCATGAATGGAGAAAAGGTATGCAAACTTCAAAAATCCATTTATGAATTGAAGCAAGCATCCAAGAGTTGGAATATCTGATTTGATGAGAAAATCAAAGAGTTTGGTTTCTCGCAAAATCTGGATGAGCTGTGTGTGTATGAGAAGGTTGGTAGGAGTGCAATAATGTTCTTTGTATTATATGTAGATAACATATTGCTAATAGGAAATGATGTCTGCTTTGCAATCAGTCAAAACTTGCTTAGCTAAAAACTTCTCTATGAAAGATCTTGGAGAAGCAACTAATATTTTAGGCATAAGGATCTATAGAGATAGATCTAAGAGGTTGCTTGGTCTTTCTCAATCTACATACATAGACAAGATTCTAAAGAGGTTTTGCATGGAGCAGTCCAAGAGAGGTTATCTTCCTATGGTACATGGGATTACACTCTCTAATTCTATATTTCCAAAGACACAAAATGAAAGGACTCGCATAAGTTTGATTCCTTATGCTTCAGCTATAGGATCAATCATATACGCTATGTTATGTTCTAGACCTAATGTATCGCATGCTCTAAGTGTTATAAGCAGATACCAATCGTACCCTAGTGAGGGTGGCTTTTAAGAATATCCTTAAATACTTGAGAAGAACTAAGGATGTATTCTTGGTATATAGAGAATGTGATCTTGTGGTAAGTGGGGTATACTGATGCCAGTTTCTAATCCGATAGGGATGACTCTAGATCCCGGACTAAATATGTATTCACACTAAATGGTGGTGTAGTCAGTTAGAAAAGTTTCAAACAAGAGACAACCGCAGATTTGATGATAGAGGCAGAGTACATTGCATCTTCAAAAGCGGCAAAAGAAGCGGTTTAGATCAACAAGTTCATCATGGAACATAGTACAGTTTTGAGCATCGCTAACCTAATGCAATTGTATTGTCATAACAATGGGGCTATAATGTAGGCGAAGGAACCAAGGTCTCATCAGAAGTTCGAACATGTACTCAGGCACTACCATTTGATTATAGAAATCATTGGTAGAAATGATGTCAAGATATGGAGGGTTCCTACCGATCATAAAATAGCTAATCCATTGACTAAACTTAGATTTCAAAAGAAAAAAGAGTTTTGTGTCACATGAACATGCTTATGGTATTAGATATCAAGGCGATTGGCTTTAATGCAAGTGGGACTTTGATAGAGAAGTGCTTTAAAGGCAGTCATCTTTAGCACTTATTGTACAAATCATTATATGATTAATAAAGACATTTTTCATTATTTTGATGTTGATCTTAAATTGATTTAATGAAGTTCTTGATACAAAACAAAGCATGGAGGAAATCATGATAAGATCATGATATTGAGATTTCTATCATATTTAATTATGTTAGTATCTAAACTTTTCCTAGTCATATGATTAATGAGATGGGATATCATTAATTCGGATAGACTAATACATGTTAAACTCCATGATTGGAATAAGCAATAGATCTCATAAGCTGTAGACATGAGCAGTTTAGAGTTAACATGTGGATGCTCACTAAGGGTAATAAGTACATTGGATTGAGCTACTATGAGACAATAATATGGGTATTATATTCCAATGTCAATAATAGTCTCATCATAGCAATGGTACAAGTATTTTTTGACTTGAGGTGCTCAAGGATATCTCAGATATTGATCCCGTGCTTTGACTCCATTCATCGGTGCCTTTTAGGGTTATTTATAGGGTGGTGATTGGGTTCAGCTTGAGGTATTCGGAGGTTATTTAGTAGCCAATAAAGGATTCACCACTCCTAATAGAAGGAGATGATACCTACGACCTCTTGTTGGGGTCATTACTCAGGAGTCTCTTACCAAAGCATATATGTGTCATAAAGAGATTCTTCAATATTACATAAAGTAATGAGATCCTCTGGATAAGATCTAATATCACTTAAACTAGATGTGATTTAGACAGTCTAGTGGGAGTTGACACTTTGATCATACTCTAAACCAAGTGGGGTATAGATGGTGAAAGGATGAATTGCATGGTAACATTACGTATGGAAGGGTTCGTAGTCAAACTACTAACTTTTCAGTTAATTGGGGGTCATAACGTGTTGCTAGATACCACTCTTAACTTACTTGAATTAAATGTTAATTCAAGTGGACAATAAAACCAGTAACCTAATGGGTCACACATATAGGAGATCCAAAGGATGAGTAAATTGGTCTTGCATTGTGATTCAAGATATGAGTGTTTCGGGATTGTATTGCGATGTGATCGTAATAGAAAGCGTTGCATGGAATGGATTAGAAACAAATGTTATTGGTTGCTAATTTAGCCATTAACTTCCCAAACTTCCATATAATGCATGTTATTCATGGTCATTAACTTCCCATAGCTTCCATTAATGTATGTTATTCGTGGTCATTAACTTCCCATAACTTCCATAAATGCATGTTATTCATGACCATTAACTTCTCATAACTCTCCATTAGTGATGTGGGTTATAGAAGGCCAAATGGTGCAGAAAGTAGAGATAATTTTCATGCATCTTGTATAAGATATAAGTGAAAGAAAGGTTCTTTCTAACACATACACTCTTTTTCTCCCTAACTCTCACAAAAGTTCTTGTCTTTGCTAGCACAAAGAAAGAATTCTAGCCATCACCTAATGAGGTTTCATCCTTCTATCATCATATGGACTTTCATTAGAGATGGTCTATGTTGATCATTCTAGTTTGCAACAACCCAACGCAGAGAAGATTAAAGAACGAAGGAGATCATCCGAAAGGTATGTAAACATCTTACATTTCATGTTTTTGTTTTCTATATCTATATGCATGAGTAGATCTAGTTTTTAAGGTTTCGTTTTATTTTCTACTGTCTATATTTGATATATATTATGTATGAGATGCATAACCAGAACCTTATAGGAGTAGCCAGTTGTAAGAGTTCTAAACAAGAGACGATTGCAAATTCAATGATCGAGTTAGAGCACATTGCAACTAAAGAAGCAGAAAAAGAAGCTGTTTAGATCAAGAAGTTCGTTATGGAACTTGGAATGGTTCCGAGCATTGTAGACTCGATACTGCTGTTCTATGATAACAATGGGGCTATTGCTCAGGCTAAAGAACCAAGGTCTCATCAGAAGTCCAAGCACGTACTCAGGAGATATCACCTAATTATGGAAATAATTGACAGAGGTGGTGTGAAGGTAAAGAGAGTGCCCACAGATCAGAACATCATTGATCCTTTAACAAAGCCATTTCCTCAAATGAAATTTAATTCTATTGTTCTCACTTATTGTATTAGGCATAAAGGCGATTGACTTTAGAGTAAGTGGGAGATTGTTAGATTAGTGCTCTAAAGATAATCACCTTTAACACTTTTGTACAAACATTATTTTGATTAATAACGAGAAAGGCAATTTTTCATTATTTTGATATTTGTTTATTTATAAATTGATGTTGATCTTAAAGTTCATGATACAAAACATAGCATGAAGGAAATCATCATGAGATCATGATAATGAGATCCGATCATGTACAATTATGTTAGTATCTAAATTATCCCTATTCATAAGATTAATAACACTCCTTCCAATTATGCCCTTAATGATTGAGAAATTTCCCATTTGCCCTTCCATTTATGTCTTATGTCTTTTATACTTAAGTATCTTTCCAAAAGCACTCTTGAATGTTCTGACATAACTCTTTATTTTAGAAAAGTGTTCTCCCTTGTCTTAAGTTTCCAATGACACCAAAATCAATCAATTTGGTTCAGAAATTTAAAAGTTTGGGCCCAAACATTTCAGACTGTTGTTAGACTGAAACAGTAAACTATACCCAACTTCCATCCAAAATTGAAAGTCTTAGAGACTGAATTAGATTTCAATTTTTTCATATCATTTGTAGCTCCATGTCTCTAGTTCATCTTGAAATAAGAATAATCTTATTCGGAGTTATACCGATGAAGACATCATCAAAATACCAAAGTATGCTCAATAAAACATCCCATTCATACTCTTCCAACTGATACCCTTACTTTGATTCAATCCATCTTTTTCAAATTCCCATCAAATGCTATCAAATTCTATGGAGGGATAGAAAATGTGTTAAGAAACTATTGGTTCAAGAATCATATCATTTGGAGATCGGATAACAAAGTTATGGTTGAAAGAATCAAACAAAGTTTTGCCCTCAGTATATGGAACCTGTCTCGGGACAAATGGTATAAGTCTCTCTACAGATGTTCGATTAGGATCATCTTAAGACAGTTTCAAAGAGGACTTTGAGATCTACAACTTTCAAGAAGACCTTGAGGTCAAATTTTTTCATCTGGAGGGTCAAAATGGATCAGATGATAGGATCAGACGAAACCAAATGAAAAAGAAAATGAATGGGAAAAAGTAGACGAATGAGAAAAATTGCCATAACTTTCCCTACAGATATCGGATTTGTGTGTTCTTTGGATGGTTAGACTTTAAGATGTACAACTTTCAAGAAGACCTCTAAGATAGATTCTATCATTTGAAGGGTAAAAAATGGAGTAGACGATAGGTATAGACGAAAACAAATGAAAAAGCAAACGAATGGGAAAAAGGAGATGAATAGGAAAAATTACCATAAATTTCCTGACAGATATCGGATTTGTGTGTTATTTGAATGGTTTGAAAGTGGACTTCAAGATCTACAAATCTTAATAAGACCTAAAACATAGATTCTATCATCTAGAGGGTCAAAAATGGAGCAGACGATAGGTATAGAAGAAACCAAATAAAAAAGCAAACGAATGGGAAAAAGCATATGAATGGGAAAAATTGCCATACTTTCCCTAAAGATGTCATATTTGTGTATTCTTTTGATGGTTCAAAAGAAAAATTCAGGATATACAACTTTCAATAAGACTCAAAGACAGATTTTATCATCTAAAGGGTCAAAATGGAGCAGATGATAGGTATAGACGAAACCAAATGAAAAGGCAGACGAATAGGAAAAAGCAGATGAATGGGAAAAATTGTCATAACTTTCCCTAAAAATATCAGATTTGTATTTTATTTAGATATTTCGAAAGAGTACTTCAATATTTACAACTTTTATGAAGATTTCAAAGACAGATTCTATCGTTTGAAGGGTAAAAAATGGACTAGACGATAGGTATAGACGAAACCAAATAAAAAAGCAGACGAATGAAAAAAAGCAAACAAATCGGGAAAATTGTTGTAACTTTCCCTAAAGTTATCAGATTGATGGTTTCTTTGGATGGTTCAAAAGAGGACTTCAAGATATAGAACTTTTATGAAGACCTCAAAGACAGATTCTATCGTTTAAAGGGTAAAAATTGGAGCAGACTATAGGTACATATGATAATGTACAAAAGGTCAATCATAGAAGAAGCAGAAAGTCAAACATAGACGATATGATGTCATCACAGACGATACATTTTACAGACGATATGATGTTGTCATAGATGATACATTTTTTTAGACAATATGATGTCATCATAGACAATACGACATCATCACAGATGATATATTTTATACTCTTGAATATCTCCACTTAAAAGGATCATAACTTTCAACTCCAATGTCCAAAATTCTCATGCTATATACCGTTGGAAAGATAAAAGAAAGACCTACAACTTTTTAAAAGACAACTTTATCTAAATCTATTCATATTAATCCAGAATGTTTCCTGAAGTCAGAATACGAACTTTACATTCACCCACCAATATACTGCACCCAGTTCTCAACTTCATGAAAAAGTTTGAGATCCTTAAAGATATAATTTAAATTTGATATCTTCATAAGAAATGTAACCATATGTTTATAATTTAATCCAAATTAGGAATTATCTCGTTTGGATAACTAGAGAAAAAGTTGTGGCTAAAAGACTGAAGCCTACTCTATGAACATTTTCCAGATGAACCACCTATTTTGTTTCACAATCTTTCCTCAACACAACGCATACCAAGATCACCTTTTCTACTTCATTTTCTCCCCATTCTCAACTTCATTTCAAATCAATATCATCCATAAAGAAACTATAATCCATGATTAATCATGAACACTAATAACAGAACATACAAATATGTACATATTCTTCATTAACTTACTACACAAATTCAACTTCATATTTGCTTTCATTTTACTTCTAACTTTCACCTTAATTCTTCCCATTTCAAATACTCTTATCCACTAAATCATCAAAGAAAAACATGAATTTATCCACATTTCTCATTCAATACTTTACTTTTGTCTATCATTTCTAATTCAAGAATTTTCATTCATTTGTTCTTTACTCATGACTAATCACCGAAATTTCTCATTTAATAGTTCTAGTCTTCTAATTTGAGTGAACGTTTCCTGATACATGTTTCAATTAATAATTCCAACATGTAGATACTAGATTAATATTCTGTAAAAATCCATTCTGATCATATAAAGAATTATAATGAAACACATATGAGTTCACCACTCATCATGATTGTGGTCTATAATAAGCAAATGTTAAAATGTATGTTTTAAGACTAAAGTAATGGCTTACTTTATTCTTGAAAATATACTTGGTTCTAGATTCATTTAATAGTGCCATTATCAATAGTTGACTACTATCATGATATGAAACTCATCATTCCCTTGAAGTAAGTTCCTTTACTTACATGAAGATAAATTGCAACACTACAGTCTAAACGATAATCAAGCGACCAACTTGATTATTCGGCTGTGAATCAATTAATTTATATTTTGCTATTATACATGTTTCCCATACATCTTAATGTATATGTATATTATTAACAAAAGAATCTTTGTTCCTTGTTATTAGTTATATTATGCTTATACAAATAAAACCAAACTCTTTTGTTTTATTAATAATAAATATTTTCATTACAAAACTATAACTGGAATAAGATTAAGTTACATGTAAATTCACTTGCTTTCCAGAGCACTATATTTACACAACTTTAACATGCTAGAACCCAAACAAGGAGAAGATTAAAGAAAGGAGGAGCATTATCAAAGGTACATATGCTAAAATTTCTTGTTCTTATAATATGTGTTTGCATGCATCTACGATTATGGAATTTGGGGAATGTCGTGGGGTTGAAATTTAGATTCACTTACGCTACCTTGTTGTGCATATGATGCATGAATCTATGGCTCCCTTACACAGCGGCGCCAAAAACTTGATTGAGTGGGCAAGTTTTGTGATTGCTTATCCCTCAAAATATTGTAAGTGCACTGGTCATAAGTGTGGTATATAAGATGTCAATCCCTCGAGTAGGTGATGAACTAATTGAATAATAAGTTGTCTAAGGCCTAAAGGATAACTAAAATGAAAAAGGGAAAATAAACAAAAAAGTAAAGAAATGAATATGGATTGATTGAAAATGAAATTGTAAAATTAACACAAATAAATCAAAATTGAGCACCAACAATGAACAATCAAAAATCACATAAAGAAGATTAGTCGATTGTGAGAGGGGGGATTTATCCTATCATCAAATACTAACATGATTACTTTTGAGTTAATATGATATTAGCCTTAGACTTTCAAAGGGTGGATTACTCTCTTTCAAATTATAATCATTAAATCATAAATCATAACCCCAAATTGAATTATGGAATTTGTAATCTCTCAATTAACAAAAAGCCCACACATCTAATTAGATCTTAAACACTCTAATAGACTATCAAATCCTCACACGAGATCGCTCTTCGTATAAATTACCGATGTTATTATTTGTGTGATCTATTAGATTGTTCAACTCTCGTTACCCAATCTGATTATTTTGCTATCGGTTCACTCTCTTGACTTGTTACCAAAGCATGTAAATACAATAAATAATCACAATACCCAATGTATTAACATCAAAAGAAATCACATTAACATTGACTCAAGAACAAATCCCTAAAGGAGTTTAAAACATTATCATCAAACCCAAATCCATATCATACATTCAAAAGAAAGAATAACAAAGATGAAATAAAAATGTCACTTGGAAGGGTCGGGATGAATCGAGAAGATAGGAGCAACAGCAACCCTTCTTCTTCCCTCTTCCTCTCTCCTCTTATTCTCCTTCCTTGGATCTTTCCCAATGTAGCAAATAGAGGCACACAAAAATTAAATTCTCTCCCTCTCTCTGTAGTCTTTTCTAATTAGGGTAAAAACTAGGTTTTACCCAGGCTCAAAAAGTTTGAAATATCCCTCGAAAAGTTAAGTTTAGAAGTTGACTTATGTCTGTTGTCACGTAGGCCACGCAGAAGTGTTTTTTTTCACGATTGTGGCCTAATAAATAGGCCTCTGTCACGATCGTGTCCCTGAGTCCTCTGCCAGGCTTCCTTCGAATCTCCCTTGTTCTTCGATATCTAATCTCAAACACTAACAAATACATCAATGCACTTCAAATACACAAAATTAAAGCTCCATAGCATGCTCTAACCCACATAACACTCAAAACATAAATATCTAACCAACTAACACAATTATAAACCTAAACATGCATGAATCAATGAATTAACAATTAAAGACATACTAAAATGCCTATCAAAACATTTTGCAACCCACAACTATTAGTATTACGATGTGCTACGTTAATTTTGGCACCGTTTCCAGGGAGTGTGGTGCTTCAGTTTTTGTTCTTGACTTTAATTCTTGTTTTGTACATATATGTTTATAATTAATTTCTTTTCAATTGTTTCTTAATCTTTTCATTTTTTTTGTTTAGTGTTTGTATTTTTTTTTTTTAAAATTTAGTTACATGGATGAAAGTAATTTTTTCTATAACTCATATTCTCAATCCTATAACCATGTTTGGAGTGATCATAAAAACTTTGGTTAGATGGGATAATCAATATAGTTACTTCATTGATAGTTGCAAGACACACAACAATTCCCGCATAGAGAAAAAGTTTCTTTTTGTAACTCAGGTACATTCCTGGAAGATTTAGTTAGATCTCTTGCTATTAATACTTTGTAATTTTAGCAGGAAACAAGATCTAGAATCTAGAACTTGATAAGGTAGATGGGTTAGATGATGGAAGCTGTCAACTGACTAGATTCACAATGCGAAGAAATGCAACCATGTCAACCTGAGAAGTACCCAAAGGACATTAGTTCAGGGACTTTATAGAGTGAAGAAGAGCTGGAGAATATTGAGAGACCTATTTAATGAATTGTTTGTGTCAAAGAAGTGGAGAAGCACCTTGAAGTAGAAAATGATACACCATTCAACTCAAAGGTGAGTACTGAGTCCATAATTATTTTTAACACTAAACCTTTAACTTTACATAGGAAATTGGAGAAATTAAACGAAGAAAAAAAAGGTGAAGAGACATTTGAGATCTTTCCAGAGTGCATGGACTTAGTAGATACTAAGAATTTGAAGATAGGAATATTGGAAAAGAAATATGTGCAATTTGACAGCACTATGGGGACATTTTATATGATTATTAAGAGCGTTTCAAAAGGTTGTGTGCTAGATGCCTGTTCCATCAAATTGGTGAGCAGCTCTTAATCTAATACTTCTATGAGGAGCTTCTGTCACAAGAAAGAAATATGATAGATGCAACAAGCGGAGGTGCACTAGTAGACAAGGCACCCATTGAAGTCAAAAATCTTATTTCCAATATGGTTACTAACTCTCAACAATTCAACCCAGACCATTGAAAGTCAATGAAGCTAGTATAGCCATATTGGAGCAACAGATAGCTAGGTTGACATCTTTTGTAAGAAAAATGGTTGCAAATGGTGCTCAACAAGTTAGGATATGCAAAATTTGCACAGTGGTAGGACATCCTACTAATATGTGTCCAACCTTACAAAAGAATTCCACGAAACAAGTGAATGCTTTTAGAAGTTTTTTGGGTCAACCACACCAGGAAGTATGATCGTAGCTACTCCTATGCATAGAATTCAAAATGGAAGAATCCTCCATTCAATAATTATCGACAACAAGGACAACAACAAGGCCCCTACTAATAACCATATCAAAGACAAGGCCAAACATCAAGCTCTGGACCTTCATTGGGAGAAATGATGAAAACATTTCAATAACAAATAAGAGTTAGAATTCAAAATTTGGAAAATCAATTGAGTCATATAGCCACTGTTGTGAGCTGATTGGAATATCAAAATTTAGGTAAAATTCCTTCTTAAATGATTATGAACCCAAAAGAGAATGCAAGTGCTATCATTGTGAGAAGTGGTAAAAAAAATAGAGGCGACATATAAGACTCTAATTATTAGCGATGGTGAAGAATCTGAAAGGGAATTTGAAGTGTTTCCAAGAGAAGCTAAAAAGGGAACTAAGGTAAATTCTCAATCTTTTGTGATTAAAAACTTTACTCATAGTTTGCACCCTTTTTCTAGCAGGTTTGTTAAATCGAAGAAAGAGGAGCAAGATGAGGAGATTTTGGAATTGTTTAAGAAGGTAGAAGTGAACATACCTTTAATTGATTCCATAAAACAAGTTCCACGATATGTCAAATTCCTCAAGGAACTATGTACATTAAAAAGGAAACTGAAAGGAGACAAGAAAGTGATTGTAGGGGAAAATGTATCTCCATTCATTCAAAGAAATCTTCCCCTTAAGTATAAGGATCTAGGTACATTTACAATTCCCTGCAAAATAGGTGATACTAGATTTGAAAAGGCAATGTTAGATCTAAGAGCTTCAATTAATTTCAAGCCATATTCCATTTACATTTCATTGAATTCAGGATCTTTGAAAGAAATGCTTGCTATAATTCAGTTGAGTAATACATTTAATGCTTATCCGAAAGGGGTTGTAAAGGATGTTTTAGTGTAGGTTAACAAATTGGTTTTCCTAACTAACTTTTATGTGTTAAACATGGAGGGAGAACCTTCTTCTAATTCTACACCAATCCTTCAAGGTCTACCATTTTTTAGTACATCAAAGACAAAGATTTACAAGGATGTAGGAACATTTACTATGGAGTTTGATGGTCAAATGGTTCGCTTTAATATTTTTGAAGTTATGAGGTACCCTGGTGATGTTCGTTCTGTTTTATCAATTGAAGTCATTGATCACTTATCTTAAGAAGTTTTTGATATGGAAGTTAAAGAACAGTTAGAAGTCATGCTTTGCATGAGTTCACAGGAAAACATTTTACAAAATTCTAACTTATTCATTACAAATGAAATGGAAAAAATTGTGCTAGCATTGCAATCACTACAAACGATGTCAAAAAGATACGTGTTTCCAAGTAGTGAATTGCCAATATCTCATACGAAATTTCTACCTTCGGTTGTGTAGGCAACTACAGTTAAACTGAAACAATTACCAAAGCACTTGAAATATATGTTTTTGGGAGAAGGGGAGACACTTCCCATAATCATCGGAAGGAACTTAACCAAGATTCAAGATGAAAAGCTCATTCGATTGCTTAAAGACCACATCACAACTATAAGGTGGACCATAACTGACATTAAGGGTATTATCCCTTCAACTTACATGCATCGAATTCTTTTAGAACAAGGATTCAAAAACATCATGAGAATCACAAAGAATATTGAATCCTCCGATGTTGGAAGTGGACAAAGATCTTAAAGTTGCTTGATGTTGGTATAATCTATCCAATTTCATATAGTAAATGGGTGAGTCTAGTATAAGTAGTACTAAAGAAGACTAGGATTATAGTAGTGAAAAATGATAACAATGAGTTTGTCCCAACAAGGATTCAAAATGGATGGCAAGTATGCATCAATTACATGAAGTTAAATGCTGCTACAAGCAAAGATCACTTTCCACTCTCATTCATTGACCAAATGGTTGAATGACTTGTAGGATGATCTCATTATTGTTTTCTTGATAGGTATTCAGGTTATAAACAAATCGTGATTGCTTCGAAGGATCAGTAGAAAGCAACCTTCATATACCTTTTTAGAACATTTTGCCTACAGAAGGATGTCATTTGGAATTTGCAATGCCCCATTCACCTTTCAAAGATGCATGGTAAGTATTTCTCCAAGTTTGTTGAACACATTATTGAAGTCTTTATGGATAATTTTACTGTCTATGGGAATTCATTTGATGCATATTTGAATAATCTGAATTATGTACTCAAAAGATGCATCGAAACTAATCTTGTTCTAAATTCTGAAAATTATCATTTTATGGTTGACCAAGGAATAGTTTTGGGACATGTAATCTCATCTAGAGGAATTGAAGTCGATAAAGTTAAGGTAGAAATTGTGTGAAACTTACCCTACCTTACAAATGTGCCAGAGGTTCATTCTTTTCTTTGAAATGCAAGTTTTTATCATAGGTTTATCAAAAACTTCAGTAAGATCTCAACAAACCTTTGTCAATTGTTGCAAAAGGTTTGTCCTTTGACTTTGATGAGGGATGCAAGGAAGCATTTAACAAGTTGAAATAACTTTTGACTTTGACACCAATCATTCAACTACCTAATTGGAGTTAACCATTTGAGACTATGTATGATGCGGGCAATTTTCTTGTGGGTGTCTTCCTTGATCAAAATGTGGTAAGATCACCCATGCCATTTACTATGCTTCCAGAACACTAAGTCCAGCAAAATGCAACTACTCCAACACAGAAAAGGAGCTTTTAGATATTGTGTTTGCTTTATATAAATTTAAACCTTACTTGCTTTGTTTTAAAGTGATTATATATTATGATCATACAACATTAAAGTATTTTTTATCAAAGAAGGAAGCAAATCCAACTCTTATCAGATGGATTCTCCTACTCCAAGAGTTCGATTTAGAGATCAAAGATAAGAAAGGTGTGGAGAATTCAGTTGCGAACCACTTGAGTCGAGTTGTGAAGGAAGAGGATCAATATCATTGCAAGAGTTGTTTTTGGATGTGTAACTACTAAATTTTCAAAATAAGGTGCCACGATATGCTAATATTGTGAACTATCTAGTGAACCATGAAATAATTAAAGGCTTGAGTAGAGCTAAATGATATAGAATAAAGAGGGATTCAAAATATTATATTTTGGATGATCCTCAACTGTGGAAGTGTTGTTTTAAACAAGTGATTAGGAGATGTGTTCCTAAACATAAATGTGAATTTATTCTAAAATTTGTCCATTCATATGCTTGTGGTGGTCATTTTGGGCAGAATAGAACTATTAGGAAAAAACTTCAATGTGGTTTTTATTGGCAAAATATATTTCGAGATCCGTATATGTTCTGTAAAGCATATGAACAATGCTAGAAACAAGGTAATGTATCTCATAGAGATTAAATGCCTTTATCTCCAATCCTTGTATGTGAAATTTTTAACATATGGGGCATCGATTTTATAAGACAATTTCCTTCCTCTTTTGGTTTTTCTTACATTTTTGTTGGTTGTGGATTATGTTTCTAAATGGGTGGAAGCACCTGACAATTCTAAAGTTGTTTTAAAATTTGTCAAGTCTAACATTTTTTTTTGGATTGGAACACTGGCATTAACTAGTGATAATGGTACTCATTTTTTCAATCGAGTAGTGCAAAATATTTTAAAGAAGTATTATGTCACTCATAAGGTGTCTATGGTTTACCATCCACAACTAGACGGGCAAGCAGAAGTGTCTAATAAAGAAATCAAGTTAATCCTTGAGAAGATGGTGAGCCTAACCATAAAGACTAGAGTCAATGACTTGATGATGCTCTTTGGGCATAAAGCACCGTATACAAGACATCGATTGGCATGTCTCCATACCAGCTAATTTACGAAAAGCAATGTCATCTTGCAATGGTGATTGAGCCCAAAGCGTTTCAGGAAATTAAGAAATGCAATATGGAGATGGACACTACAGGTGAACATAGAAAGTTACAAATACAAGAATTGGAAGAGCTTACGCTTGACTATTAGGAGAATGCAGAAATTTACAAGGAAAAGATGAAGTAATTTCATGAAAAGACAATTGTTAGGAAGTTTTTGTCGAACAAAAAGTTCTTCTCTACCATTTATGAATTAAGTTTTTCCTAGGTATATTATGTTCCCGTTGGATTGGACCTATTGTTGTTACCAATGTGTTTCTGCATGGTGTCGTTAAAATTGAAAGTTTACAGATGAACAAAAAATTCAAGATCAATGGTTATTGGTTGAAACTTTTTTATGAAGGATTCTAAGTGGAGAATGTGGAAGTGATAGGGTCAGAAAACCCTACTTATAAAGATTGAACAACATGGAGTCGAGACAACAACGATAAACAAAGGCGTTGCTTAGGAGACAACCTAAGGAAAATTGATTTTTGTTTATTTACATTATCACATTTACTGTTTTATTAAATGCTTTATTTCTTTCATTTGATGTTACATTGGGAACAATATAAGTTTTAAGTATGGAGGTGGGGATCTTAGTTTTCATACATGTTTTTGAGCTTAATTGTGGCTTATGTGACTTTTTAGGCATTTTCAAAATCGAACAAACAAACAGAAACTTTCTCTTTTCTATTGTTTTTAAGACTATATAGTTATAATTAGAGCATAAATTGACTAGAAAAATCCATGTCAACTTTACCATATACTTTTGCTCTTGTGATTGATCAATGTACATTATCTTTAGAAGAGTAGTGACTAGTTTAGACAAAAGTCAGCGAGATTTTGAGTCTTGTTAGACTAACACATTTATATCAGTCTCATTGTCTATTTGTGTATGTATGACCTTCATGATATGTACATCCTGACTTTGCCTTGACTTTCTATTTGAGACCACATTTTTACCATATGCATAGACATGAAAATCATTAGGCATTCTTTGTTTTTATAAGCTACATTAGCCAAATAGCCTATCTATTGATATAAGTTTTCCTTTATTAAGCCCCTTTGAGCTTTACTAACCTTTCTTTTTATGCTAACCACATTACTTGCTTTAAATTGAATCAAATGTCCAACCCAAGCCTCAAAGCTAGTGGAGCGTTTGTTAGTTGTTGATAATTGTGGATGTATAAAAATATAATTATGGGGGTGTGCATATTTGTGGGATAGTCATTATTATTGGGATACCACTTTATATTTTATCAATGAAATTCTCACTTCAAGGTATCTTCTTTCAATTTTTATTTAAAAAAAAGAAAGAAGAGAGAAAAACAAAGAAAAAATGTTTGAATAAAAGTATCAAGGAGAAAATACATTGTTTTGAAAAGATGTTCATTTATTTTCTCAAAGTTGTATTAAATGGGTGAATTGAGTATGTTGCATATGAGGTAGATGTTGTTTTGGTGGTTATGCTTCATGTGACTCATGGTGTGAGAGCTTGAATTTGAGTTGTGAAATATAATTTCTGCATTCATCATAACTTATGGTACCTAATTTTGAATTAAAGTTAGCATATGTGCTTGATGTTTCATTGAGTGTTAATTTTGCTTTACTAGCTTGATGGCTTTTATACTAAATTACCCAAATACATTTCACCTTACCTTTCCCATATTACAACCTTAGCAAAGTATTTTGATTAATGGTTATGCATGTAAATTTTGGTGGTGGAGAAATGAAATGATATACAAAGTTGTAGAATGTCTTGATCATGAATGGTATTTAATTGAATCCATGAATTTACCATATTTAAACAAATTTTGTCCAAGTCTACCTTAGATTGCTCAATTTCTAAAGATGATGAATATTAATTGATTATGAGTAGAAGCGTTGAAAGTTAAGTTTTTGCTATAGTTTTTAAAAGTTATTCTTCTTTGGGAAATATGGAAAATGAGTAAGTATTTTGATTTGTAACATTGGTTTTGACGATTTACCCGAGGATGGTCAAAAGTTAAATGTGGGGAAACTTGATATGTACTTAATTGTTGATACATTTAATCCTTAACACTTAGTGATTAATGCTTAAGACACTCACTTTAGTTCATATTTGATCTTAGGTATAATTTGGAAGCATAATAGCTAAAGTGAGTCGAAAGCATACTCGTTGAGTCATCTTTTTGAGATTCACACTTAATTGGCTTTATAGAGCAAGAAAGAGAAGGGTTAGAATGAAGAGGAAGCAAAAAAAGCACTAAAAGAAATGGAAAGATGCAATGTCATGGTTGTGGGAGGTGTCTCACGACCATGACACATGTTAGCCCGTAATTGCCATGTGTCCCTTTAGTAACCAAGTTTTTTACTATAAAAGCATTGCTTTGTGAAGGCAAAAGAAATTCTTAGAAACAGACACGATTTTCTTCGTTCTTTCTTTGATTTTTCACATCTCAAAGGCTATTCATTGATCTTTCTTGGAGATTGATGGAGAAGATGGAGGGCTAACCTTCTCACGTCGGTTCGGAGGTGAAGTCATCACCGAGAAACACATTTGAGCATATCATCATTATGTATCATTTTCTTTCCCTCGTTTCAGATTATTTATGTTATCTTGTGTTTATTGATTGGGGATTGTGTAAGAATGATCTTAATGCTCTATTATATTGTTTTTCATGAAAACCCATTGCTAAAACTTGAATACGATACGTAATAGTCATGTTTGAAGTCATATGTGCAACTAATGGTTTTATATCATTAGGGCTAGCGTAACCTAGTTTAAACAATCTGAACTTGTGTGATTATTACTTAGATTGGTCTGTTTTTCTCACTCATAAGGCAACTACTTGAATAAAATTATAGAGCTTATTCTAGGTTATTTGATAATTAGAGTTAATTAACAAGCTCTTCTTGATTAACTACGACCTAATGAAAAAAAGGGATTAACAAAGCTTGTTATTAGTTCACAATCAATAGTCTAAAGAGAGGTAGGAAGAGGATAATGCAATGACGTATGTGACATTGCGCATAGGCTAAGATTAAACCGAAGTACTGAATTTCAAACCATTAATCAATTTTATCGCTTCGCTACTGCTTAATTTAAGTTGCTTTTATACATTCAATTTTACATTGTTTTCCAATTTTAATTGAACCAAACCTCCCTGTTTTACTTATACATATAATTTAGGACAGTAATTGGATTTAATCTTTGTGGGATGACCTAGATTTGCCGCTACTATAGTTGTATGTTTAGTTATTTTGTGTAGTAATACGTTGCACTACCATATATTTGCTTTGGTCTTGATGCAAAAGCTTGTTTATTACTAACCAGACCAATCACACCTAAACACATAAAAAAGATGATGTATGAATTTAAGCTAGACACGGCACTTGGCCTAGATATCTTTAATGCTTGTTCTTTTAGAAAAACATGGGACATTATAAGAGGTTAGTAGTTGATTGTATTTTGGAATCCTTTAGTAACCAAATAATGTTCACGGAGTTAAATAAAGCTTACATATGTTTGATCCTTAAGAAAGATAACCCTTCTTTGCAATAAGATTTTTGACCCATCTTATATTGAAACTTGGTTTATAAGGTTATTGAAAAAATATTAGCTGATAAAATGAAAAGATTCCTCGCTCCTCTTATTAACTCATGCTAAGGAGCTTTTAGAGATGGTAGAAAAATGGGGGACAATCGATTACTAGCTTAGGAGTTGTTTAAAGATTACTCTACTATTCCTACTATGAGAAGCTGCTATATAAAGATTGATCTTTACAAAACTTTTAATTTATTGGAATGGTAAATCCTCCTAAATAGTCTCCAAGCTTTCATGTTCTAGACATTTTTAGTTCTTGGATCAAAGCCTGCATCACAACTACCTCCTCTAGTGATGATCAATTGAGAACCCACATAAATCTTAAAGGGAGATAGGGGAATCAAGAAAGAGATCTATTGTTGGATCCCGATTCTATTTTCAATTTTGTTTTCTTATTATTTGTTTAATGATTTATGTATGCTTGTTTAATTATTTTTTTATTATTATTTTAGAATTGGTCCCTAACTAGAGTTTGTTGGGGAAGAATTAGAAATATGGAATTGGAGTTAGAAAGAAGAGCTAGTTGAAGTTAGAATTGAACTAAGCTAGTTGGGTCATTAAAAGCCAACCAAGGGCATAGTTGGACAAGGGCTTTAAGTGAGGGGCATAATGGGCAAAGAAGAAGGAAAATAAATGACAAAAATTAGAGAAGAAGAGGAGCATTGTCGTGGAAGCCAAGCAAAAGAGGAGAAGAGAGAGAAAAGTGGGAGAAATAGAGAAGAAGAAGGAGATTTTGAAAATCCAAGAGGAAAGGTGGAAAAATCATGGAAAGGAGGAGAAAATCAAAGCTTCTAAGGTGAGTTATCCTATTTTCTTCTTGATTTGTTGAAGAAAGAGGGATTGTGTTGTGTTGGATGGAGAAACCTAGAGAGAGAGAGAGGGATTTTCGTGGATGAAGAAGAAGATGGAGAGACCTTTGTATTTCTTTGAGTTTCTAAGCTAGTGTTGTGATTTCTAACCTATAGGAGATATGGGTAGGTTGGATTTGTGTTTAATTAGGGTTATGATATTTTGGGGTTTTGTTGATTAAGGGAAAATTTGGGGATTTTCCCAATTGGATTGAAGTTATGAATTTAGTTTATGTATAGGCAATCAAGAGGCTATCCTAGAGCAAGAGAAAGGAGGCAATTGACTTTGGATTTTCAAGAGTAATTATGTGGGTAATTTATTTATGGTTATTGTGTAATGAGCAAATGCATTGTGTATGCTATATGTGCTAAACGAATTGTTTAAATTTCTATGATGTGGGTAAATTATTTATGGTTTTTGTGCAAAATGAGCAAATGCTTGTATATGCATTGTATATGACTTGTTTGCATATTTGTTATGTTGATATGATGTATATCATGATGATTAAACCATAGAAATGTGATTATGCCATGTTATGTATGAATGAATGCTTGACATTTGGATAAGAATGTATGCCATTGAATGAAATCATGACATTTTGTTATATGAACATTTGAATTGGATTATGTGCTTTGTTTGGGCTGAGAGAAACCGTTTTGAGTCATGTGCACATCGACATCAAAGCCTTATCCCGGCTGCCCGCTTGTGGCCCACGAGATCCGAGAATGGACTCGTTTCGATTCACGGCATAAACTTCGGTTTCGTTGTTTTGTTCACAGAAACCTCTAGCCATTGAAATGTGCATTGCATTTGATGTTCTAAGTTGCCTTGAAATGAATTACATTTAGTGTGTGAAGATGATTTGAAATTATGAGTTGACAATTGCTTTGTGAATGTTGGATTCTCATTGTTATATACTTATGCCTAAACCTGCTGGTATGTATATGTAATTGGTTGATTGTGTGGCTCAATGCCATTGACTATAAATATTTTAGCCACTGAGCTGTGAAGCTCAACCCATTTTTTCCCACTCCTCAGGTGCAGAATAAGAAGAATTAGCGATCCTTGTAAGACAATTGGACAACTTCGAGATAGATAGCCTTTGTACTAAGCTAGTTTGAATTCTTTGTATAGCTTAATAAGTATGTTGAACATGGAGCATTCATTTGTATTGTTCTCAATTTGTGATGTGTATTTTGATTTGTAAATAAAGTTTGTTCAATGATTTATTTTGCATAGAAATGAGAACAGGAAATCGAGGATTTCCTTTTGTATATGTATATGTCTTTTAAGGTTGGAATTTATGATAATGAAAATGGCTGGTGTGTATGCATATGATTCCTTGTTGAGATTGTGAATTGTTGTTCATTTTAGAATAGGATGTTAGCGATTGGAAAGGTTTCATGGGGTGAATTAATTGAGTTGGAATTAAGCACACTTAAAAAGGGAATCCTTTGAGTTGATGAACTTTGAATAGGAGTGCTATATATGTGTGAGATATTATGGAAAAGCAAGAGAGGAGCTTAGTGATTGATAAGATGTTATTGAATTTAAGAAATCATATGAATTGAAGGTTGTAGTTCATCTTTACAGCTTTCCAACGCTATAAAGTATGAAATTTTTCGGTATCGGTGTTGAGAGTTATGCTTATTACAAGTTAGGATGTCGTATAGGATTAAATTCCCGAACCATTTGAGTTTATGAAGTGATATCGGGCTCGAAAGAGTGGACTTTGGCAAGATTATGAGTATATGAGAAATTAGAATGGTTTTAGGACCTTTGGAGGGGTCGTGGGGTGGAAAATTGGAGATAAAAAAAAAGTTGCACGGTCTGCCCGTGTGAATTTCACACAGACTGTGTAAATCCAGGTGCAGGAAACAAGATTTTCCCGTAGGTTACACTGCCCGTGTGAATTTCACACAGACTGTGTAAAACCTGAACGCAGTGACTCCGATTCACACAGATCGTGTAAATTTCACATGGACTGTGTGATTTTGGGCACAGTACCCCCCATCCACCCGAAGGTTACACGGTCTGTGTGCCTGACCGTGTGATTTTCACACGGTCCATGCTTTTTCAGGAGATGAACATATCGGGTTCCTTTGGTCATAACTCCTTCGTCCGACCTTCAATTGAGGTGATTCTTGTGGTGTTTGATTCCTAAGACATGTATCTATCTCTATATAAAAATTTGTAGCCATTGGATTTAAATTCAGAATGTTTGATGGAAAGGAAGTGAAGGGTCGGATTGGAGAGCTTGATCGGGCTATGAATATACTTTGGATTTTTGAGCATATCTTGAGTTATAGAGCTCCGACTGAGGTGATTCTTAGTTCTTCATAAACTAGAGACCAAGAGCTAACATCTGGAAGAAGTCAATTGTGATTATTGTTGTGATTTCGTTGTGTGGGCTCGCCTTTGCGGCTTGAGATGTCATGTAAGTGAGGACTGTTCGAAGAGGGTTAAAGAGTTTTCATTGAAATAACCCTATAGGGTGATATGTGCACGTCTTATGTTATGATTTTTGGTGCGATCGTTGGGTTTCGAAAACGGGGCCCAACATCTATTGTCTCCCTACCTATTCATAACTACTATAGGAGTTCTCATTAGAATGACTCAAAAGCATATTTCCAATAATGGAATTTAGGTACCATTACAAATGTGAGGAACAAATTAAAATCTATTTGTTTTGTCTTATGCTAATGATCTCTTATTCTTTTGCGGAAAGAATCCCTAGTCCTTTAAATTTATAATTAACTCAATAAATATGTTTTCATCTATATCTGGATTAAGAATTAATATTGACAAAAGCAAGTTATTGATCTCAGTTGGTATAGTTGATGCTTACACACTTCAATAAATCTCTAGAGTGCATGTTCAAGAATTGCCTCTTACATATCTTGGTTTGCCAAATTTCCCTAAGAAACTAAAGGTTTCAGACTGCTTCAAGATCATTGAGATTGAAAAAAGGAACGTGGGAGCTTGGAAAAATATATTCTTTTTTCCCAATTAATAAAAAACATCATCTCAAACTTGCACACTCAATGGGGCTCTCATATGTGTTTTAGAAAAGATTGATCAAGGAGATGGAAAGGATCTTGAAAAGATTTCTCTAGTCTGGTGACATAAATAATGCCTTTGGGCCAAGCTAAGCTAGGTAAAAATCTATTCCCTCGAATAAGTAGGTTTGGGACTAGTTTCCTTAAAGAAAAAAAAAAACTAAATGCTCCTTGCCAAATGGATATGGGAAGCAACATAGGTAAGATGGGTCTATGGTCACTACTTGTCTAATAACAGTTTTTGGAAGCTCAAAAAGTGTAAAGATCACATTTATCCATTTATAGAAATGTTAAGACTGAAGGACATTATCTATCCATATGTCAGGATGCATATTGGAAATGGATGTGGAACATGGATATAGTATGATAATTGATGTATGATCAACCCTCTCCAGCAAAGACTATAGTTGAAATCTCTCATAAACAAGTTACCAAGAATGTAAAAGTGTTTGAGATCGTCTTGTATCATCATATTAAAACTTTTCCCAATAGAGGAATATCTCTTGTTACAACTTACCTAACTATTTACCCATTATGTAAAATTCTAACTATCTTGTATGGTAACTACATAAATTAGGGGGCTTTACCATTGCTTCATTAATCAGAGCTCACTTCCGTAACGAGTGTTAGACTTAACTTATCTGCCATAACCCTATGATACTTAAGGCCTCTGCTATTTTATGAAATTTATAATACTAGCCTATATTTGACCAGTATTTTAAATACTAATCGGTACCACATGAAATCTCCGATATCAACTAGTACTAATGAGCTAAGTTTCATACCATTTTTCAGCCAATACTGTACGAAACTCTTAACATTAGTTAAATCTCATTTCGTCCTTTACAAAGACTTAAGTGGGGAGAAATCTATTTTTTTTCTTTGCAAAAAAGTCCTTCTATTTTATGAAATTTACGGTTCCAACCTATATTTGGCTAGTATTTTAAATACTAATCAGTAGCACATGAAATCTTCGATATCGACTAGTACCAATGAACTAAGTTTCGTATCAATTTTCGACCAATACTATACGAAACTCTTAACATTGGTTAAATATCATTTTCAAAACAGTCCTTTGCAATGACTTAAGGGGGGAGGGGGCAGTTGCAAAAAAGTCCTTCAATTTTTTGAAATTTACAGTCACGGTCTATATTTGGTCAGTATTTTAAATACTGGCTGGTTCTACATGAAATTTCCGATACGAACTAGTACCAATGAGCTAAGTTTAGTATCGCTTTTTGGCCAATATGGTACGAAAATCTTAACATTGGTTAAACCACCAAGCAATTTGGTTAATTATGGCATTGTAGTTAGTACTCCCTCTGATTTATAATAAGTGTCGTTTTAGAAAAATACACGCTTATTAAAAAAGCTAATGAAATTATAGATATACCCTTATTAATACTCCCATAAAATTACCTCGTGACTCCGGTAATCAGCATCTTAAATGATTAATAAGAGAATAAAATAATTTATGCTTTTAGAGTTTCAAAATTTTAACTTTTAAAGTTCCAATTTATTTAAGCACTGCAACTCTTCATCTTCGTTTCTACAGTTTGTATGGGCGTCCCTCCTTTTTTTCTTCTTTTTTTCTACTTCATCAATCTGTGACAACTTCTGTATGTGAGAAAGAAAAAAAAAAGCTTCTTTCTCACCCATTTTTTATTCTTGCTTGTAGATTATGCTTGTAGATTATGTATAGAGCTTTTATATTTAAATAATAAATGAATGTTATTGAGAACTGAAAGGTTTTGAAGCAAATAAAAAAGAAACATGATGAAGTACATTGAAAAGGTAATTTGCAATAATTAGCATGTGAGAGAAATTGTATATTAAATTGCCTAAAAATTGTGATCTGTATAATTAAGATGAGAGATAAATGAAAGGTTAATTTTGGAAGAAAAATTATAAACATATATACAAAGTCAAGAATGACACTTATTTTGAATAATTAAAATATATCTAAAACGACACTTATTATAAATCGGAGGGAGTAATAAATTTAGAGTGAAATGACGACGTAATGGAATTTTTTTTCCCCCAACGAAATGCAATATTTTATTATTTTTAGCTTGAAGCCTGTGCTATGAATCCGTTCTGTTGAGTTATAGCAATTTGGTTTAAAGCAAATATGTAAAGACTAAATAAGCTTTTGAAGTTACAACGAAATCTGGTAAGTTGATCATCCGAAATCAATTCACTGGAAAATAGCGGTGGCAAAAGAATTAATACCCAACACACGAGCACACACAATCTCGCAATCAAATAACTGAAAAGAGCATTTCCAAGAAGTTAAATGGTCTCTTAGATTGTTACAGCAAGGGAGACTTATAAATGTCGTTTGTAACTGCTATATGAGGCATGAAGCTAGAACTACAGCAAGAGATACATGTTAATCAACTAGATTTGGGACTCGTCGTTCTTCCTCTTCAAATCCTTCTTCAGCATGTATCCCTGGCAAAAATTCTTTCTATCTCATACTTTTTCACTTCATCCGAGCTTTTTTTTTCAGGCATTGCTGATAGAGATCGTGTCTACCATTTTGTCATCAATGCCTGCTGAGAATTCCCTATCATGAGATATTTGAGATCTACTTATCTCATTGACGTTCTCATTATGTTTGTTGCTATCATCTTTAGCAAGTTTGTTTGTCGGGTCTTCCGAGCTCTCAAGGTGTTGAGGCTCCAATAGTTTGGAATTAACAGGCATCACTACCTCAGTTACTTGATCAGAATCTGATGCATGTTCTTTGTCTATGACTTCCTCTTGAGCACCATCAGGAAATTTTTTACTTCTCAAACTTTTAGGTTCATGATTTTCATAGATCTCCTCAGCCAACCACCCATTCCGAGCAAACATTCTCCATTTTTTCCCTTTCCGTCTGCTGCCAAAATCATGTTTGATTTTACCCTTGGAACCTGCTGCACTTGTAGAATCATCTACCGATTCCATCTTCAACCTGCCCTTGGAAATGAACTGATGGGTAGAAATCTCAATTCTCAGTTGTTCTTGTTGGTTAACGTTTTTGTCTCTATTCATTCTTTTTGAATCACTATTCTCCTCTCCTGTATTTGATGCATCTCCAGCTTTGTGCACAATTGTTGCATTTCCTAAATGGTTCTTCACTCCAACTTTGAGAGCACCCTTATCTTCGGTATGGATGCTTCCATTTTGGTCATTGTTACCAATAGTTTCCTCTTCATCAACATCTCCGCTTCTAGCTTCTTCACGGTCATATTTCCGTATATGCAGAGTTTGTTCTGTGGTCTCATTCCTGCTATCAAATATTCTTTCCTTACTCTCACTTTCCCTTCTAACTCCAGCAGTCTCACCATTTGCAAAGTTGGTGGCTATTATATCAATCTGACTACCTCTTGTTGAATTCAGGCCATTTTGAAGTTCTTGCGATTGACCATTCTCTTTTTTTGGAATGACCTCAACCTTGTCCATATATGCTGTGTTTCCATTGTCTGTTATGTTGATGGGTGGGGTTGATGGATCAAGGCGCCGCTTCAGCTCTTCAATTTCAGCTTCCTTTTGCTTCAATCTTTCTGTCATAACTATCGTTTCCTGAGCTTCTTTCTCCATATATCTGTTCGTCTCTCTTAGAAATTTGATCTCATTATACCTATCCAGTAGTGCAGACTCCATGATCTTCTGCTCATCCTTTAAGGAATCTATGGTGGACTGCATTTCCAAAATTCTCCTTTCAAGTTCCATCTTGTGTGTTCTGATTATGTATATCTTTGATTTCATCCCTTCAGTCTTCCCTCTCATTTCTGTGCTATGTTCTCTTTCCTTCTGTGCAACAAATGAAATTGATGATGTCATTGTTAATACCAACATATCTTATTGGCTTCAAGTTTTTGTGTTCAATTGAACTAGGGTGTGTGAACTGCACTTATATTAGTTAACTTACTGCAGCTGATGAGAATATTGTTCAAAGAAGAGTGAACTAGCAACTCTAGCTTAAAGGAAAGTCCGGATTTGTTTTGTTTGTACGTGTTTATGAAGATAACGATAACCTAAATAGGCAAAATTGATAAGAGACCCACCTTGTGTATACTTTGTCATCATTGTCGAAATTGATCGTGTAATATGAACTTGATCAAAATATAATACCTGGTACCTTAATTTTCCATGTTTTAATCTTGCAATGAAGTTTTGGTATAATCAAGTTTAGGGTTTATTGATAGACTAATTAGTGAAGAGGCATTTTATTGCGTAATTTTGGGTCTTAAATTTAAAGAGGACATAAAATATTTAAAATATCTCTCATTATATTATAAGCACTCTAAATGAAATATGGATCTTTTATTCAAAATAACCCATTCCTATGATCTAAATAGAATTTGGATCTTTTATTCAAAATAACTCTGTCCAACTCTGTGTTTTGGGCATTAGACGTGGTTGGACAATCTCTAAACTCATATCCAATACCCCAAAATGACACTTTGGACATTGAACATGGTTATACACTCTATAAACTCATTTTCAATTCCCAGGGTTATTTTGATCAGAGGATCCAAACTGCTCTAAGTGATCTAAATTTTTTTATTTTAGTTTATTTGAATGTTTGGAAGTTGCATCTTGTGATTGAAAAGTTATATTTAGGTTAAAGACATTTTAAATATTTCCTATCTCTTTAACTAAAAAGTAAAAACTCATTACAATTAAGATGGCTAATGGCTTTCTTTATTAATTAATTTACTTCTAAAACGATGTCGTTTTGGGCATTGAACATGGTTAGACACTCTATAAACTCATTTTCAAATCCCAGGGTTATTTTGATCAGAGGATCCAAACTGTTGTGAGTGATGTAAATTTTTTTATTTTGGTTTATTTGAATGTTTGGATGTTGCATCTTGTGATTGAAAAGTTATATTTAGGTTAAAGACATTTTAAATATTTCCTATCTCTTTAACTAAAAAGTAAAAACTCATTACAATTAAGATGGCTAATGGCTTTCTTTATTAATTAATTTACTTCTAAAAAACTATGAACTTAATTGTACCTAATGTATTTGTGATGTTCTTCCATATAAGATTTTCTTAGAGCCAAATTTTGTTGTTGGCTTTGACGAGAAAAATAAATGACTGTTTTCAATGAGAGGAAAGAAACAAAGGGAGGGCCCGTTTGGAACAACAGTTACGTTATCTAAGACAGACTGGTGCAAGATAATTATAAAGCGGAGGTAGTCTTAACGAGTCAAGATCTTCTGTCTAATATTATGGTGTCTTATTGTGTTTAATAAATCTCAATTATTTATTTATATAGGTCTTGTATAAATCTTGCGTAAATCTCGCAAAATAAATGGCTGAAATTTTATACAACAAAAAAAGACAAAGTAATATTGTATAGAAAATTTTGTTGCAGTCTTAATTCTCGATCCAATCCTAGATCAGTGCCAGCTGCTATTTAAACAAATCCAATTTGCGTGGCAGCGACACGCTCCCCAACCAGCTTTGCGTAAATACTATTATTTAACAACGAGTCAACAAATTTGCTTTCCTTGAAAAAATGAAAGATGCCAAAACATATAAAATGAAAATTTAAAGCTTAAGTGATAAGTATAATACTAAACTATGATCAGTAATTTGCTTTTAGGCAAGCTTCATTGTAGGCTCTGAATCAGGACTCGTACTTGCTGTAACGTCTCCAGGTGGTTCCCGAGAAAATATAAAATTTACATGCACTTCTTAATGGTTTATTGATTATCCCTGTAAGGAACTGTATGGGGGGACTTGGACCAACGTATCATTTTATTCCACATACCTAAAATCTTCATCTGTTTATAAATTGCGTGGAGTACATGCAATCTATAATCAAGTATCAATGTATATGGTTAATTTCTGTAATCAAATTTTGAGTTTGCGTGGAGGACAAACTCAAGGTTTAAACTTTATGGAAATTAAAACTTGAACCATATCTCACGCATATGTATATAGTTAATTTCTGTAACTTGTAATCCATTCATTCATTGCCTAGTTAGACCCTGAAATCAAATGCATGATGATTTGATGGAAAATTGCTGACTTAAGTAAAAGCTAACGAGAGGGAAAGACCTGTAAAAGGAGTTGAAGAGAGAAAAGTTGTTGATCCTTGTCTGTGATGAGAAGGTTGAAGATGCGCCTCTCTCTGAGCATCAGAATGAGCATACCACCAAGCAAAGCAGCCCCAAATGCTAAAACCAGCATTAATCCATATCCCTTGTTGCCTCCACCTCTGTTGCAATTCCCATTTCCATTTCCTTTGTTAATGTGAGAACCTGCCATTACCCAGAACTCCTAATCTCTCTCTCTCTCTCTCTCTCTCTCTCTCTCGTTCATCCAATCTAGCTACGTATAATGGAACACAAACACAAAAGAAAATAACGAGTCTTGTACTTTGTTTGTGTTGCGTGTCTTCTAAAAAGAGCCATGCATGCATCTATTCATATATAACTAGAACAATATATAACTAAAAAGAAAGCAGCATTTAGACTGTTTCGATGCCAGCGCTGATTTTCTGATTGTTTCCCGAGTTCCTGTGCTCTTAACCACTCTCTTTTTACTTTATTACCCTTCATCTTGTTTTCAATTGGGTAGGAGAATTAAGAAAGTCTTATCGTTTTTACTAAAACTATAAAAAGAAAAAGAAGAACAATGAAGGAAGGAAGGAAGGAAGGAAGGAAGTTCCCCAGAACTCGTCACTTGTTACTTGAAGGAAAAAAAAGAAACATTTTATTCTTCATATCCGCTCCTGTTTAATGCTATTTACAATCTAGAATTATTGTATGATATCGAGAGAGCAGGAGGGAGAACATTAAATTGCCTAAATCAAATACCAAATAAATGTATAGAAAATGAACAATGACCGACAATCTGTTGTAAAATTGGGTTGAGATCTTGTTCAATTACAAAACTTTTTCGTATTTGATTTCTCAAAAATCATGATCACTAAAATTCTTTGAAATGATTAATAAATAAATCATAGTAAAACATGAATCTTAATTCTTGTCTTATCCTGAAACTTGATCATGTTATTGTTGTATCCTTTGAATCATTTTTTAAATTGGTTCACCTTAGCTACACAAGTATGTAACCTCTAACGATATCTAAACAATAAGTTGGGAGAACTCTACAACTATTGCAGAGAAGTTTAAGCTAGGAGTGCTAGATTTATTAGAGCTTAAATCTATTTATAATAGGTTTTAAATATTTTAGAAATTTAATTGAAAATTAATTTTAATTTCAATTAAACTTTAAACAAAATTACAAATAATTTCAATTAAATATCAATTATGCCCAAATAAGATCTAATATCTCATATTGATTCTTATTTATTAAATATTTTATATTTAATTATAAAGTTTCTCAAACTTTATAATCAAGTATAATTTGATTAAAATATTTTCCTCTCTTTAATGCATTCTTTATGTGTGACCCATTAGGTTCCTAAATATATTGGCAATGGATACAAAATATAAACCTAAATCATATTTAAGATTAGATAAATTAAATTCTTTAATTTATCTTTAATTCTCTAATTAAACAATTTATATCATAAATCAAGATTGACTTCAAGTAACACATCATGACTATCCACATTTTAAGAATGTCAAAGTGGCTTTAACTATTTTTATAAATTTTCATATAATTCAATCATTTCGTCATATAATATTTCAATTAGACATAAAGTATGAAATTAATATCTACTCTATTTTGAGTCTATATTAGCTCTCTACCATTAACTATTGATTTAACTAATGACATTCATAAACTATTTACAAAACTTCCTTCTATCTTGGCCAAGGATTTCTCGAATCAATACTAATAAAGAACAATGAAATATTTTCCTAATTACATGCTAGTCTTTTATGCTCTATTAATGTCTAGTCTTAATATAGCAATGAATAGGAACAATTAAAGGATAATACATAAATGTAATATAATTTTATAATTATAATCTCATTATAATTTCATTTACAATATATAATTATCTCATAGACTTTATCATATACTTCTAATAAGATAAAGAAATTCTTTATATAATTGTCACTAAATTACAACCAATTGATTGGATATATGGCATAAACCAACAATCTCCTACTTTCAATAAGTTAATCGTTTAAGTATCTTGTCTCATATCCCTATATATCGATCATGCTATTGTTAGGATAATGGCTTAATGAGAGAATTTTATAAGATTATCTATAGTAAACGCTTGCTTAAATCTTACAACTTACATCTTCATTATTATCATAATTAAGAACACTTACCTAAATACATTCTTCGATCTTTGATGAAATCTTAGCTTCTTTTATATGCTCAATGATTCTAATATTTTATAGTACATTGCTGTCTTAAATAATGTAAGGAACTATATTAAGTTCATTAAAGAACTTATTAATCTAATTAATCATTTCCACTAAATGAAAAATATATTATAGTTAATTAACAACCATTACTACATTGGAACCTTTCCAATCTTAAATAATATTGTTCTATGTAAAATATAACTTAATCAAGATTTACTTTTAAAGTTAATATGCTTATAAACTTGAACTTAAATGTCAACTTATACATAGAATAATAGATATCTGTAATACTTCATAAATATCGATATCTCAAATGTTAAACATCTTTAATACATTATCTATGTACTTAGAATAGATGAACAATTTCCAATCTACCTCTATAGATCTAAATCCCATAATTAAGACCTTTTCAAATCCAATAAGAGTTGTTCTTGAACAATTATATTTTCAATAATTAAAAATTATAATTATTGTTCTCTATGAGCAATATGTGTGTTGGACCTTGTTTCTGGAATCCAACTATCTGGAGTCATCAAATGTGAGCGTATTATCCTGTACGTTTTTTTCTACTAAGTACTTTTCAAGTTCCATTCAAGCCTAAAATGTATTATAGAAAAGCATTGATAAGTCTACAATTATAATTGTACATATTTTGGCAGAATAGACATAACTTTTATTAGAGATGTCAGATTAAGGTCATTCTAGAACGGTTTCGAAGAGGATTTCTAGATCTATAACTTCTACGAAGACCTTGAAGATAAATTTTTCTTCTAAAAGGGTCAAAATCACAAATTAAAATCTCTCAGAAAAAAGTTTGTCGCGATCAACTTTTGGCTTCAACGTAGTGAATTTTAAAGGTAAAGAAAAAGATCACTCAAGAAAAGTTCGTCGTGGCAAACTTTTGTCTTCGCCGCAATGAAACTTGAAGGAATACCCTGCTGGAAAAGTTCATCACGGTGAACTTTGAAGATCAGACAGAAAACCTGTCAAGGATAGTGCTGTAGATTGCCAACTTCCATTATCATGTAACGACCATAACTCTCTCATTTGAAGTCCAAAAATTATAAACTATATAACGTTAGAAAGCTAAAATGATAAGTTACAACTTCTGTGAAGACAACTTTATTTAATTTTGCCTATATTTATACCATTTTCCCCCTGAAGTTAGAACACAAATTTTTACCCCTATGAAAACTTGAAATTTGCAATGTACAAACTTAAAAAGTCATAAGCAAAATGAAGTGTATCTCATTAACATCAAAAGATAAGAGTTTACAAAGCTTAATGAGCATTTCAAGCTACAATATAAAATTTGCTTCATAATCCAAAAATATAAAAGATACTTGAACAAAGAATACTTGAAATGTGACTAAAGCTTTGTGTTTACAAAATCTAGCTTAAATATAAAAGTATGCAAATTCGGAGTGATACCATGACTCTTGACTACTCGATCTCTTTCTCATCACCTAAATATGGGAAGGAGAATGGGGGTGAGCTTAAAAACTCGTAGGTAACAAGTTTATAATCGAAAAAAAACAAGACCATTGGAAATACTCAATGTCATACTCACTTTACATCAAAATCCATAAAACAAATAGTTCCCAAATTCTCACATTATCAAGCAATTCATAAGCAACATAAGTTATGCATTCATCAAACTTGTTAACACATTCTAAACACATAATCACATCAGAAATGGTTTGGGTAGGTCCATAAATAGAACGTACTAATACATTCTCACATAATAGTTTTGTGTAGTCGTAAACAGAACGTACTATCACAATCTCACATAATGATCTTGTGTAGTCGTAAACATGAGGAACCAAGAAGGAGATCTACACCACTAACAGGCAGGCGAGAGAAGCCTTTAATAAAGTCAAAGTGCACTTGACATAACAGAACAGACCACCACAAACCCATATAATCATGCATTTCACCACTTGTAAACTTGTTGCCTAAAATGACACATTTTCGAAACTTGATTTCATAAACACAATATCCTTGCAAAATCTATTTTCACATTCTTTCCATAAATAATCCACATAATTCATGTACCAAACATGTAGCAATTTCTCAATTATTCAAAGACGCAATAAATGCAGCATTTATAACACAATTGAAAATATTTAACTTTCTTGATTTGAAAAATATTTATGGCTCATAAATTTCCACCATAAACATGTAACACTTTCTTAAAGCATTTAAAGAGCAATAAATTCACATTTATAAAGTAGTTGAAAACATTTAATCCCATTTATTTGAAAGAAACATTTATGGCTTATTTACTCAATTATAAATATGAAACCCACCTTGAATTCTTTACTTAAAATTTTGTTCATAGATGCCTCTTCTCTTACTCCTCTTGCCTTTCTTGATTTCCTTTAACAATGACAAAAATCTCATTCAATAGGAATTCAAATTAGAAACTCAAAGAAAACGCATTCACTAAAATTGATCCTAGAATACTTAAACCATGTATTTCCTAAGCTTTATGAACCAAAACTCTTCCACAAATCTAAAGGATTAAAATTTAGCTTACCTTGAGTCTTCACCAAATAGAAAGATATTTGGCTCAAATGGAAGTTCTTCTCTTCCTCTTTCTTTTTCCTTTTTTAAACAACCTTAAAATCTCTCTTAAAAACTAAGAAAAGATGAAACCATACTCCTTCCTCGCTTCTTTCTTTCTTCTCCATGACGCATTCACTTCTTTCTCTCTTCACTCACGTTTTTCTTCCTCTCAAATGCAAGACAACATTTTCCTCTTCTTATTCTACCCTTAATGAGTGCTAAAAGTCCACTTTGCTCTTCCTTTCATGCTTTATGATTTTAATGCTTAAATGTTACGCCAAAATTGCCCTCATGTATTCTTACCACTTTTAGTACAACAATCCAATAAAATAAATCCTACTAAAATAGACATAATAATTAAATTCCAAAAATTAATCTATCAAAACCTTATAATTCATTTAAATCATGCTTAATTCAATAAAAAAATTTTGGAACCAACAATGTATCTACATACTGCCACTGAAGAGGACAACTATACTCCCATTTACCTTCTTGTAAATATGATAAATTTATAATTATCTCTAAAATAAACTCTTTGAATTTATCATTACAATCATCTCCAAAACAAACATTTAGAAAAATTCAATCAAAATTTTCTTGCCATTATCGAGACTTTAATATTAGGAAAACCTTCTTGCTTTTACTATAGTTATTATTTTATTTATTATATTGTATTTGTGAGTTATATGTTTAATTACCATTTGAACTTCTTTACTTATCTTGAGTTTGCGATTTATTGTAGGATTCATATTTATTCTAATAGCCACAATTTACAATAGAAGGATGAAGTAGACAATGATTTAATAGAAGTTAGGATATGTCTTCGCAATACGTAACATCACCAAATGGGAATGAGAGGTTTTCTCATATAGTTTCGGAGGCTTAACTGAAGTTTATGTCGTATTGTGACATTAGTGAGAGTATTTACTGCAATCATAAATGTTGAGCACCGATTATATATGGTAGTAGGATGTCAAAAAGGGCCCAGCTCGATTTTTACCCGGGTTGATTGGGTCACGGATAGGCCACGTGCAGCCCGTGGCCTAACCATTACTTCAAAAATAACATCATTTTTTATGTTTTTCTTTAAAAAGTTCTATGTGGCCCATCGGGCCATAGGCTGACCTCGTGAGCTAAGAACAGACCCGGCTTGGCCCAACCTCTGAGATCTGTATGTGGTAGCAATTGAGCATATACAACCAACCTTAAGATGCATTATATGGGAATAACTACAATTCAAAATAGAGCAACTCTTATATTTATGGATAGATATGCACCAACGAAATATTTACAACACCAAATACTTCCGGTTAACGAGCCAACTCTAAAAGATATGATAACCGATTTTATTTAAGAATCAATCATGAAACATAAAAAAAAAAACAAAGACTTGTATACAAAATTTGATGAATCAGATGGACTAGCTAGCAGAGATACTATTTGATGAACTACAAAGGAGTTTACCTAATCTTATCGGAACAGATTGTGAAGACTATAAAATGATAATCAACCTTATTAGTGAAAAAGAGCAAGAAAAAATAAGAAGAGAATATTTATGATAAATTAATAGAATTCTTTGTTGAAATGAAAGCTCAACAACGTAAATTTCTTTTCGTAATAAATGAAATTTTAATCATTCTTATTTGATTTATCATATTTATATATTATTATTATATAAAATATAAATAATTTACTACAAATTTATTTTATTAAAATTGATTAATAACTAATAATGGATTAATATATTTAAATTATAGTAAATCAAGTATTTCTTTAAATTTTTATTTAAAATCGTTGTGTTAATAAATAAGATGATTAATATCTTGTAATAATTTTTAATTATGTAATGATATTTATTATTGTTATTATATTTATTATCTCTATACTTTGCTAATTCTTAATTATTCTTCTCTAACGAAATTGTTCATAGTTCACACGAGTCTATGCAGTCTTGAATTCAGGTAAGGGTCAAGAGGTAAATACCCTTACCGGGGCCCATGATGAGAAGGACCCTTAATCTCATGGTAAAAACTTTTTTAAAAGATATAAATAAAAGAATATTAATCAGCCATAAAATTAAGCTCCAAAAGAATTACCCACAAGATAACAGCACAAACCTAATAATTGAGTAATATGCAAGCCCATTAATGATGCATTTATTATGTCCTTCCTTTCAGAGTTATTAACACATTCAGTACTGAAAAGGGATCCATTCTCATCCCTTTCTTATGGTGAAAGACTCATTCAATAACATATTGGTCAATCAAGTCGCAGTATATGCTAGCCCATTTCTTATCAACCGAATAGATTTTGTAAAGATGTCATGTTCTTAGAAGAAAATTAAATATTATGATCATTTAATATTTGGTTCAGTATGTACACTTATAAATTGAGTCATTTATGTTTCATATAAACATGTAAACTTAAGCATACTGCCGATTTATTAAAGCCTTTCTTTTATTTCGTTCAATTTATTAAGGTTTTTTTTTTATTTCACCCCGAACTTATAAAACGATAAGAACGGCCCTGATCATGTGTCTCCAGAAATTGCAACGTCGGCGTCAGGACATTTAATAAAACGTATGAAATTTTCACATCTTAAATAGCTAAGATTTTGGTGAAATGTAATAAAATTATCAACTTTTACCCTTTTAAATATTTAATAAGTTTCAAAGATTATAAGGAAACCTCGCTCTGCATTGCACGAGTTATTGATTGATACTTATCATCTGAAAGCCGTTGTCGTTTGATCAAATAGTTGGCGACAACATCCACGTGAGTAACCTGAGGTAACGGTCTATATTAAATATCTAATACAATAATTTGACGAGGGCAACAAACAATGATACCTCTGCTTGCGGAGTCCACGGAAGATCTCTCCGCATCATCGCTCAACCTGGAGGAGGCCCATTTCAAACAAGGCTAAAAGCACGGGCCAACCTCAGGCAAAGAGAACGCACGACATGATGGTTTTCTTCCACCCATGATGGGTCTAAAACATCCGCGTACAATAATAACTACTGATGGTAGTTATCTAAAGATTGTATTTAAAAGACAAAGCCAACAGTTTAGAGATATATAACTGACTTCGGGTATTTTGGTTTTGAGAGAAAAAAAAACGTTGGATTGGGCAATCTCGGTGTTCCTTAACCGGTGGAAACCTAAACAAGCATCAAGTATGTATGTTTGTTTTTCCATGCATATAATCGATCCTATAGTTTATGATATGTTCATAGATTTTCTTACATTGGTATCAAAGACAGGTTGGTTTTGCATGTCTTGTAATAGAGATTCTACTGTATACTGTGTTTGTTCTATCTGTGTAAATGCCATGCATAATTTTTTTCTCCCTTTGTTTTCACTCATATGGATGGTTAAAGTTGAAAGCACCAAATAAAATTAGTTTTCGATTGTGGGTTTCCGATTGGGTTGAAAGCAACATATATACATGAGTTTTAATCTTCTAGTATATCTACAAAGTTTTTTTTTTCTCTTCGGTGATTAATTAAAGATCAAATCTTGATGAGTTTGCGGTGTTTATGAAGTAAATGGGTATTTGTTGTGTTAGATTTGTGATTTTAATTGATGCATGCCTTGATTTCCGAATAGGTAATCGAAATCAAAGAAGGAAAAACAAAAGCATATGGAGGAAGAAAAAAACCAGAAGTGAAAACAGCGGGAGGAAGAAGATGAGCGTCAGGCGCGTGCCTGACGCTGGGACAGCCAACGTCGTCTGGCGTGTGTCGTGCACGCGTCAGACGCCCTCAGGGCCCACACGCTGCCTCCCCCCCTCCAGGCCTGATTTCGTTTTCTGGGCTGGGTTATTTTTCTTCTTATGGGCTATAAAAGATATTATGGACTTAATCAAACTTTATGGCCCAATTATAATAAGTTTTTGTTTTAATTCATAATTGAGTTATACATAATATAAAGTAAAGAATTAGAAATTAGTTTTCTAATTTACACTAACTAATTTAGTTAATTAAATTAGTTTCTAAAATATTATACCAAAGGAAATTGATTAGTTCAATTATAATTTTAAATTAGAAATAAGTTTCTAATTATTTAGACATTTTTTATAAATATATATATATATATATACTAATTTGTTTAGTTAAAATAACCTTAGAAATAAACTAATTTCGTTGGTTTATTTTCTAATTAACTCAATACTAATTTGTTTAGTGAAAATGAGATTACACGTAGGAATAAACTATTTTGTTGATTTATTTTCTAATTGGATAATTACTAATTTTGTTTCATCAAAATGAATTTTTTAAAATTTATTTATTTAGAAATAAGTTTCTAAGTAAACCAAGATAATTGATTAGTTCGATTATAAGGTAAATTAGAAATAAGTGTCTAATTACTTAAAGATTAAAAGTTTTTTTGACTCGTTCAATAAATTGTTGATAAACAATATAATACAAAATAATAAATTAAAATTATTTCACTATATGAGCATAAGTTCGCTAAGTGTTAGAAAAAAAAATTGTTATTTTTTTTGTATACTCTTCTGATTCCTGAAAATTTATTTTTCAGGATAATGCCTATTATTAAGCAAACACATAAGTTTATTCGATGTGAGGCACAGAAGAGACGGATTTGCAGCATGTATGTGAAGTTAGTCAACATGTGCTTAATGCCTGGACATGGTCTAACACAACATATTATTGCAGTCAATAACATGATGCAAGCATTATATTTTGGAGGTTGTGTAGCTTACACAGATGTTGAAGTAAAGTACATGACTTTGCTTGCGACATTGCCTCAACCTCAAGGCGAACTATTGCAAATGCTCTAGAATAATATGCCTGAGAAGACTTATAATTTGTTAGTGATGACATTTATGAAAATGATGCGTAGAAGAGAGTTAATTAGGACTTTATATCCTATAGGTCTTCCAATGGAAATAGTTAGATCTATTGTAAATCGAGCTTCGCAAAATGTTTCACACGAACTCGTGAACTCATTTCCACGTAGGGTTCGTTACCTATAGATTGTTTAGAGGTATACAATAGGTTGTTTGTTTTATAAGAACAAAGTTTTTAATATTTATGTAATATGTTTACATGAATTTTATATAAGAATTCGTCTAGAGTAAAGTAATTAGGATTCAATTGTTGTATGAATGATGATTGAACACATTTGTGGACTTTTGATTTCATAAGCAATTGTAATCGAATTATTTGCTCTATGAACGATTAATGTGACATTAATGTGTATATTTTTTTTTCTTATTATAGAAACTTAGTTTTTCGAAAATGGCTACTGCTTCGAAGAATATAGTTGCTGAACTCAATAGGGGTGAGAAACTCAATGGTGACAATTACGAAATTTGGAGTAAGAGCAAGAGGCTCTAGAACCATTAAACCTAACCATGAATGTTCCTGAGGAGGGCACTACAGCCTAACATAGATGAGACCGTGATGCGTATGACTTATGGAAAAAGAAAAACTCTTTAGCTCGCATCATGTTGCTGAGTAGCATGGATAATGATATCATGCGTGAGTTCCGTAAGTTCGAAATTGCAAAGGATATGTGGTCCGCATTGGCTGCTCGTTTTGGAGGTGCTTCAGTGACCAAAGTGAGGTCACTCACAATTAAGTTTGATACTTATAAGAAGCGCCCAGATGATACAATACAGAAGCATTTGAGAAAATTGTTTAACATGGTAAGTGAGTTACGTGATGTTGGTCATGAGCTGTCTGATGAGCAGCAGGTGCAAGCTGTGACCCGTTCACTGCCTCAGAGTTAGGAGCATATGAAGATGCACCTAACTCATAATGAAAACATCAAGACAATGGAAGATGCTACGAGGCATCTTATCTTGGAGGAAGAGCGTCTTAAAGCCTCAAAGATGTCTTCTGAGGCATATGCAGTTAGTTCTAGCTTACATGGAGCTATGAACAAGAAACGCAAGCATCATGGTGGATATAAGTGGAAAAGGAATAAGAAATTCAACCACTCCCCTCAGGAATCCAAGAAGAAAAATTGGAACCAACGTGAAAAGGGAAAGCGTCCCTTCAAGAAGAAGAACATGAAACATGTGAAATGTTATAATTGTGGTAATAAGGGCCACTTTGCTCGAGATTGTGCTGAGCCCAAGAAGGTATAACTTTACAGTACAAACATTTGTTATGTGAATGTTTCTTGTTATGTTTTTCTAACTGAATCACATCCTTTGTGGATTGCAGACTCAGGAGCAACCAACCATGTAGCGAAGGATTGTGATGCCTTCGTTGAGTTTTGTAAACTCCTACATGGTAGTCGATGACTTTATGTAGGTTACAATTCCAAAGTTGCTGTACAAGGAATTGGGACATGTAAATTGGACATGCGTGGAGGACGACCTCTCATCCTACATGAAGTATTATTTGCTCCACAGATTCGTAGGAATCTTTTATCTGTGTTAATGTTAGTTAAACTTGGTTTTAATGTAAATTTTCACAGTGGTGGAATGGATTTGTATCTTGGATCTATTAATTATGGTCATGGTTTTTTATTGGATGGTTTTATTGTGCTGGATGTGTTAAAGGAAAATAATAATATTAGTTATTCATTATTCACATCTAGTAATTCCAACAATGATGCAACTTTGTGGCACGCTAGACACGCTAGACTATGCCATATTGGTCAAAATCGAATAAATCGATTGGCAAAAGAAGGACTTTTAGGTAATCTAAGTCAAGTAGATTTACCTACATGTGAGCATTGTTTAGCTGGTAAAATGGCAAGAAAGTCATTTGGAAAGGGAACACGAGCTTTATATCCATTGCAATTAATTCATTCCGACATTTGTGATCCAATGAATGTAAGGGCTAGACGTGGGGCAATTTATTTCATCACGTTCATAGATGAGTATACTCGGTATGGTCATATCTATTTGATTTCTCATAAATTAGAAGCATTCGATTGTTTCATAAAATACTCGAACTTGGTTGAGAATCAATTAGATAAGAAAATAAAAGCATTACGAACTGATCGTGGATAAGAGTACTTGTCAGAAAAGTTCAAGGCTTTCTGTGATGAAAAAGGAATAGAAAGGCAATTAACAATTCCTAGAACCCCATAGCAAAATGGCTTCGCTAAAAGACGAAATAGGACGCTATTGGAAATGATTTAGGTCCATGATGGCCCAAGCAAATTTACCAATCACCTTTTGGGGTGATGTGTTGCTAACAGCCACTTATGTACTTAATCGTGTGCCCACGAAATCAGTTACTAACACACCATATGAGTTGTGGATTGGTAGGAGGCCTGATGTGTCAAGTCTCCGACCTTGGGGGTGTGTAGCCTATGTTCATGATCTCTCTCACAAACATGGAAAATTAGGCCCAAGAGGGAGAAAAAGTATTTTTATTAGATACTTAGAACACTCAAAAGGATACTTGTTCATAAGTGAACAAGGTAGTGGAGGTGTAACTGAATTTGAATCACGAGATGTAACATTCTTAGAGAATGATTTTCCCAAGCAAGGCAAAATAGGTAAAGACCTATTATTATATGAGTCGCTTGATCAGAATGATTATGCTATGCAGAATCAAGATGAGGAACTTCAACCAAGTGGGAGCAATTCCACAGAAAGGTTCTCTATGATAACTGATCCAAGTGGGAGCAATCAGATCAATCATGAATTTGTTCATGATGAACCTCGGTTAAGACAAAGTAATCGAGGGATAATTTCCTGACGTCGTTTTGAGATTGAAGGAGAAATTAATATGATTGTTCCGCAAGAGGAAGAAGAGCCAAGGAATATAAATGAGGCTCTTACTGGCCCTGCTAAAGAAGATTGGATGAAAGAAATGACAAAAAAATGTCTTCTTTAAGCTCAAATCAAGTATGAGACTTGGTTGACCTCCCCGAAGGACGTAAAGCAATTGGGAGCAAGTGGGTTCTCAAAATTAAGCGAAAAGCTGATGGCAATATCGAAAGATATAAGGCACGTCTTGTAGCAAAAGGATATACGCAACAGGAGGGAATTGATTATGAGGAAACTTTTTCACCTGTTGTGAAGTTTGCTTCAATCCGTCTTATTCTGGCTATAATAGCTAGTATGGATCTTGAATTACATCAAATGGATGTAAAAACTGCTTTTCTTAATGGAGAACTAGATGAAGAAATCTATATGGAACAACCTGAAGGTTTCATTAAGGCAGGTCATGAAAATAAAATATGTCGTTTATTAAAATCAATTTATGGCCTGAAGCAGTCTTCAAGACAATGGTATATTCGTTTTCATAACGTAATCATTTCGTATGATTTTCAAATGATCGATGAAGACCATTGTGTGTATGTTAAGAGATCCAAAGATAAATTTGCGATTTTATCTTTATATGTAGATGATATATTGATTGCTTGTAATGACTGTGTGTTTCTTACGGAAATCAAAGAATAGCTATCATCTAAATTTGAAATGAAAGACATGGGTGAAGCGACATACATTCTTGGAGTCAAGATTTCAAGAGATCGTTCAAAGAAATTGTTATCGCTTTCACAAGCGATGTACATTCAAAGAATTCTTGAACGATTCCGTATGCAAGATTGCAAACCAATTGATAATCCTATTGCTAAAAATGAAGGCCTTAGTAAGAGGAATTGCCCGTCAACGCCACAAGAAATGGAACAAATGAAGAATGTTCCGTACACTAGTGCAGTTGGAAGTCTTATGTACGCAATGATGTGTACAAGACCAGATATTTGTTACGCTGTTGGGATGGTGAGCAGATATCAATCAAATCCAGGCCAAGCACATTGGAAAGCAGTAAAGAGAATATTAAGGTATCTGAAGGGAACCGTGGACTATGCTTTGTTTTATCAAGGCAATAATCTATGTATACAAGGATATACAGATGCAGACTGGGGAGGAGATTTAGACGAAAAAAAATCTACCTCAGGATATGTATTCTTACTAAACCATGGAGCAATATCATGGAAAAGTAAGAAACAATCCTGCGTTGCATTATCCACAATGGAAGCTGAATTTATAGCGTTCTCAACTACAGTACAAGAGGTTGTGTGGCTTCATCGATTCCTTGTGCATTTGGGAGTCACTAAAAGCGAAATTAATCCAGTGACCATCAACTGTGATAGTCAAGCTGCAATCGCTTATACAAAAGACCCCAAATTTCATTGTAAGACAAAGCACATAGATACTAAATACAATTATGTGAAAGATATAGTTGCACGAGGAGGAGTTAACATGAAATATATATCTACGCGAGATATGATAACAGACCCAATGATAAAGCCAATTTCTAGAGATGTATTTATTGGGCATGTAAAGTCACTAGGACTGTGTAGATGTTGAAATGTACCGATAAAACATTTTTTTTATGTATGTTCACTTCGTCTAATGTCACTTGTTTGTATATAATGTATGATGAAGATTATATATTATGTATCATTTGATTCATGAATATATGTGTTTTATGTACAAATATATTTTGAGATGAATCATAAGAATATGAGATAGATTATAGATTGACCCTCTCACATGGGAAATCACCTCTAGTGTTTATGGTCGCTAGAGATGAGGCATGTTTACAGTTTATTATCTAGGTGATAATTGAGAGCGCGAAACTTAAACCATAGATGTTGCAAGGAAATTGGTTCAAAGTGATTTATTAATCATTATATCTGTCTTACATTGCCAGATGTGAGTTATGAATAAGTTTGTGAGTAGATAAGTGAACTCAAGTTAAACATTGAGTATGTTTGAGCTATCATCTGTACGGTATTTCTAGGATAAAAGATGTTCAAGGTAAACGAAGTAGGTAAATACCGTAGCATATGACTCGTACCATGTGTGCATAACTGACCACAAAAGGGATTAATGTAAGTCGCAAGATCTCATCTTACATTGTGTGAGACCCTTGAGGTTAAGAAGAACCTCATCATATACCCTTACGACTCTTGTTTCATTCTTGCGAATTGAATTTAAGGTTTGCTACTTTAGGTTATTGCCAAAAGATCATACAAGATACGATCCTATGGAATAATTCTAGGAAAGCAAATTAAATTTAATTCAAAAGAGAATTGAGAACAGAGAAAGGTCATTTAATTTAGCTCATTGACTCGTATGAAAAGTATTCATAGATGGCCATCGTCTCTTTAGTAGAGAACTTGACAGTCATAACTCAAGAAACTAAATGAGATCAAAGGGAAAAATGCAAATGCGAGATATGATTTAGGGTATAGCATACAATGTCTACTCAAGGACTCATAAGTCCTAGGATCAATTTGTTAAATCGAGATGTCATATACTCCTAACAGATGTATGACAATGTGCTCTCGTTGTATGCTGGTCACACTGGTTATTGAACGAGTATGAGTATTGCAGAGTTTTTTTTAACCCAGGGACGAAGCCATGTTATAGGGGAGGGGGGCCATGGCCCCCCCTTTCAAATATATTTTTTTTAAATTATTTATATAATTAAAATTTTTAAAATTATAAATATAAGTGGCCCCCCTTAAAAAAATCCCTATCTTCTCTTCTCTTCAACTCTGCATGCACAACCCTCCTTCTCCAGATTGGAAACGCCTTCACCCTCCAGGCTCCATCTGGGCCATCTCACGGTCCACCCACCCAATTGTATCTCATGGTAAAATTTCTGATAGCTTCACCTTGAGTAAATTTAAATAGATGAATCTTAGAGGCATCATTATCTAGCTCAAAAGAAGCCTAAACCAGAATTGATTGATTCCTAAAATTAACTTTTTTTGTGATTACTGATTGGGTTATTGCCTTATTGGTATGTAGGAATTAGGATATTGATTGATGATTAAGACTTGAGAACAATGAGAAGCTAATTTCACCATCAAGATTCAAGTTATTTAAGGTACGTATACCAGTGAGCCTGGGTGGTGGCTCCCAGCGAGCCTGGGCGGTGGCTTATGTGTTATGTCTGTTATTATTTAAATTTTAGTGTTCATTTGTTTGAATGTGTCTCATAGTTTGTATGCTATTTCATTATAGATATTAAAAAATGTATGTATTTACAGTATTTTTAACAAATAAATTCATGTAGTATTCTTATTTTTATGATAGATATCATATTGAAAGACACCAAAATTCATGTCTTTTTTAAAAGAAAGATTACAGAAAGTTCTGATGCAACTCAAGAACAAGAATCGATCTCTAATTATAAACCTTCTGAGCCATCTGAGGATCGTCCTACCAAAGCTTTAAGAGTTGAAGCCAATGCAACTTTTGATATTAATTCCCTAGAGCGTGATCCTGGCTTAAGAAGACAAATATGTGAATATGTTGTTGATCAACGTGATGAAGTTAGAAGAGCTTATATTTAAGCTGGTCCATATCAAGATTTGCTTTCAACATATCCAAAATCTAATGAAAAGCACTCACGTAGCTTCCAATCATCATGGTTCAAACTATTCCCGTCTTGGTTGGAATATTCACCTGCTAAAGATGCTGCATTTTGTTTGTCATGTTATTTGTTTTCTGCACAAAATGGACCTTCTAGATGTGAAGCATTTACTGTCCATGGATTTCGCTCTTGGAAAAAAGTGAGAGATGGTAAAAACTGTGCATTTTTGGCACATATTTGAAAGGATCTCACATCTTGTCATTGAAAAGCTGAGAGAGCTTGCATAGATCTCATGAATCAACCATCACACATAGTGCAAAGGTTTGAAAGATTTACATCTCAACAAAATGCAGATAACATACTTCAATTAAAAGCTTCAATTGAAGTTGCTAGATGGCTTGCATGTCAAGGATGTGCTTTCAGAGGTATTGATGAGAGTGCAACATCAACGAATCGTGAAAATTTTCTTGAATTATTAAATTTCATATCCTCTTATAATGAAAAAGTAGCAGAAGTTGTGAAAAAAGCTCCCTTGAATGCCTCATATACATCACCACAAGTGCAAAAGGAAATTTTACATGTTTTGGGAATCAAAGTGAAGAATGCTATCCGTGAAGAAATTGGTGATGGTAAATTTTGTATAATTGTTGATGAAGCTTGGGATGAGTCTAAGAAGGAGCAAATGTCTATTGTCTTGAGATTTGTCGATAAAAAAGGTCTTGTGCGAGAACGATTCTTTGGGTTAGTTCATGTTACGAATCTTCACTGCATTGACATTAAAGAGGAATTTTCTTAGTTTTATTACATCATAATCTTGATGTTCAAAACATTAGAGGACAAGGCTATGATGGTGCAAGTAATATGAGAGGGAATGGAATGGATTATAGCTCTAATTTTAAAGGAGTGCTCTTATGCTTACTATGTTCATTGTATGGCACATAGGTCGCAATTGGCTTTAGTTGCAACATCGAAGGAAGTTATCCCGATTCATCATTTTTACAAAATTAAATTGTATTGTTAATATTGTTGGGGCATCATAAAAGCGCAACGACCAACCGAAAAGTCGCTTTCGTGTTGAAAATATTACTCATTTACTTCATTAATGAACTTGAGAGTGGAAAAGGCTTGAATCAGATTGGCACTTTACAAAGAGTAGGAGACACTCGTTGGAGTTCTTATTTGAAATCTGTTTCCAATTTGATAAACATGTTTAGTGCTACTTGTGAGGTTTTATTGAATATTATTGAAGATAGAGCTACTTCGGCTCAACGTGGAGAAGCAGATGCAGCATATGAGGCACTAACCTCTTTTCAATTTGTTTTTATTTTGCATCTCATGAGAAAGATTTTGGGGTTTTTTACTCACTTTGTCAGGCTTTACAACTCAAATCTCAAGACATACTGAATGCAATGCACTTAGTTTCGTCCACAAAGTCACTTATCCAGAATTTGAGAGATAAGGATGGGAAGAATTGCTTTTAGAAGTGAAATATTTTTGTGAAAAGGTTAATATACTTGTGCTAGATTTGAATGCTCTTTATGTTGCTAGAAGAGGAAGGGCTCGTCATCAACAAGATAAAATTTTATTAGAACATCATTATAAAGTTGACATTTTCAATGCAGTGATTGACTCTTAATTGCAGGAATTGAACAATAAGTTCAATGACCACATGGTAGAGCTCCTTATTCTCAGTTCAGCTTTAGACCCAAAGGAGATTCGTAGGTCATTCAGGGTTGATGATATTTGCAAGTTAGTACAAAATTCGACTCATGAGATTTTGCGAGTATGACATGCTACGATTGAGGATACAATTTGAGCACTTTAATCATGCAACACAAGTTCCAGAATTTGAAAACTTGGTAACCATTTTTGATTTGTGCCAATGGTTGGTGAAAACTAGAAAATCAGAAATTTCCCCCTTGTTTATAGAGTGGTTACTTTGGTTCTCACTCTCCCAATTTCTACTGCTACAACAGAGCGATCATTTTCAGCTATGAAAATTGTGAAGACGAGACTTCGTAATAAGATGGAAGATGAATATCTCTCTGATTGTTTATTAGTGTTTATTGAAAGAGAAATTGTTGAAACAGTTAGTACAGATTTATTGATAGATGATTTTCGTGATCTAAAAGAACGACGTGTTGCATTTTGATTATTTATTAATAATATTATATCATCATCATCATCATCATCATCACCTAGTCTGAAATCCTGCAATGAAGCAGGGTCTGGAGAGGTCCGATAGTACGCAACCTTACCCCTACATAGTAGAGAGGCTGTTTCCGGTGGACCCGCATGCAAATGAGACAATATAAGAATGATGTGGTATACAAAGACAGTAAAAGAAAAAAGATGGAGAATACCTGAAGGAGGATATATCTGCGAGAACCTAGTATTATAAGCAGTTCATCCCTCTTTGGTACTCACCAAGTAAGGGGATTGGGTAACTGGAACAGTCAATCATTTACCCTTATCCTTTCACGCCAAACTTTTCTACACTGAGCAACGACCTCACTAATGGCTAACTCTGACATATCCGCTTTGATCACTTCCCTTCAATTCTTGTACGGTCTTCCTCTCCTCCTCTTATAGTCACTAAGTGTAATGCCCTCACAGCTTCGAACCGGAGCATCGGAGGGCCTCCTCCGCACATGCCCATACCACCGAAGCCTAGTCTCTCTTAACTTGTCTGCAAAACTGGTTACCCGTAGTCTCTCTCTCACCACCTCGTTCTTAACTTTATCTCTTCTAGAAAAACCACACATCCACCTAAGCATACGCATTTCTGCAACCAACAACTGTCTTATATGCCTACGTTTAGTAGGCCAGCACTCCGCTCCATATAACATGGTTGGACGAATCACCGTTTTATAAAACTTCCCCTTAAGTTTTAAAGGAATCTTCTTATCACATAAAACTCCTGATGCACTTCGCCATTTGGTCCAGCCTGATCTAATACGATGTACAATATCAGCATCGATATTCCCATCACTTTGAATGACAGAGTCGAGATACTTAAAACTCGTCCTTTGAGGTATGACGTCGGTACCAATTGTAACTGCCACCTCATGCTCCACTTGGTTTCCTGAGAAGTTACATCCTAAATACTCCGTCTTAGATCTGCTCATCTTAAAACCTTTCGATTCTAATGTTTCTCTCCAGTATTCTAACTTGGCATTGACTCCTTCCTTGGTCTCAGCCACGAGGACAATATCGTCCGCAAATAACATACACCAAGGTACCTCTTCTTGAATATGTTTGGTAATCTCATCTAACACTAATGTAAACAACAAAGGGCTTAATGCTGAGCCTTGTTAGAGACCCATACTGATAGAGAATGTTTCCGTGTCCTCACCTACCGTCCTAACGCTAGTCAGTGCGCCGTCATACATATCCCTAATTGTATTATATTATATAATTATATTATATGTTTGCATTTAGATGTTAGCCCCGGCCTCCCTTAGAGTTGAGTCTGGCTTCATCCCTGTTTTAACCCCTCATGTGTGAGTAGGAGATGATGGTTTTCTTCCACCCGTGATGAGTCAAAAACATCCGCTTACAATAATAACTACTAATGGTAGTTATCTGAAGATTGTATTTAAAAGACAAAGCCAACGGTTTAGAGATATATAACTGACTCCGGATATTTTGGTTTTGAGAGAAAAAAAACGTTGGATTGACCAGTCTCGGTGTTCCTTAATTGGTGAAACCTAAACAAGTATCAAGTATGTATGTTTGTTTTTTCATGCATATAATCGATCCTATAGTTTATGATATGTTCATAGATTTTCTTACAATATCGATCTCAAGACAGGCTTCGAAGTGGGTGAAAACTCGGCTTTTAGTCAGTCGACCCTTGTCGGTTATCTACTGATTTCGGAATGGAGGACTTGATAGATAGATGACGGATGAGGACACTCAGGAGATAATGGTTAGTTTACTCTTAAAGTGTAGGATCGTGAGGGCGGGTTTGGCAAGAAATTGGAGCATGATGGTTGCTCAAAGCCCAAAGAGATTTGAGTTTTAAGGAAGAAATGAATTTTTTTAGATTACTTGGGTGATGGGTGTGGCCCTCAGTTTTTGATGTGCTAAACTATTCTCCTGGAGTTTGCATTTATGTTCTTAAATCGTTGAAATATCTTTTTGTCTTTGTTTATTTTTGGATTATGATATGGGCAAATAGGTGGATAACAGATGACCACTTAAACATGGTGTTTGGTAGTTCTTTGGCATACTAGACTGGTTAATAGGAGCATTCCTTATGCGGACTGTTTCAATCTAAATGCTATTATTGGTTGAGTAGAATTTGTTAAGTTTCTGAACTTTCAAGACTGATTTCGCCTGAAATTGTATCACTGAATATTATGTGGTAGAGACTTTTTGAGTTCCTTCAAATTGTAACCACAAATTTCTGAAGTCTCTCTCTCATATCCCACTTATGTTCTTCTGCAACCTGTGGATGGTGGCAGAGAGGTGAACCATGTTGAAGTGCATGCTTGGTTGCTGCAAGGTATACATATCTGAGAGCCGAAACAAGGGTGCATTGCAGGCAATTGAAAGAGCTGCGAAACAATTCCTTGAAGCCCCTATTATTAATAAGTTTGAAGACGTCATTTACAACAGAGTGGGTTATACTCTTGTCTCCCCTTTGCGAACTGAGCCATCTTTAGAATCAGAATCAAGTCCTCTGAAGAGTGCTGTGCTTGCCATGGTTAAAGCTGCTTTTGAAGCTATAGATCTTGAGTTGCATGTTGGAAACCATCCTCGGCTTGGTGTTGTGGACCACATTTGCTTTCATCCCTTGCCTCGTGCTTCTTTGGATCAGGTAGCTGGGATTGCAAAGGCATTGGCTGTGGATGTAGGCAACAGCCTCCAAGGTCTGAGCCAATTGAAAGTTTGCTTAATACTAAGTATCCAGATGACAAATCTAGGCTGTAGATGATTGGCTGTTCTATAGAAGCTGCTTTGCTAAATCTAATTTGCAGTAACGAGGATTTTCATATTTGAGATTTGTCCAAAGTTATGTTAGATCATAGATTCCCATTGCTGTCTGCTTTTAAATTTCTTCTAGTTTGCTTAATAAATGTGATATTATAATCCTTGTGCCTAGTTCCAGAATAGGAGTTCCACATATTGTCTGTATTCAATAGCGCTATCTATCTTCTTGCAGCCTTTATGTTCTATTGAGACATGGTGTTGATGAAGATTACTCTAGAATTCATCTTTTATTGTACTTGTAAGAATTTGGGTCTTTTATACTACATTTCCACTTCATTCTGGGAGTCCCATTTTTGTGAACTGAAAACTATACTAAAGATGTGATGCAGAGGCAATATCAACAGTTGGAAACAGGGTAAAAGAACAAAACAGATGATTTTATATGAGAAGGCAGTGTCCTTACTCTAAGTGGAAACAGTGAATTAGCTTTAAATAGTGTAAATCTTTCTGAGTGTTCTGAGGTGTCAAAACATGGAATCTTTGTGTTGGCATGGTGATCAAGATGCAAAGTGCATCATATGTTATTTGAGTGGCAATTAGGTGAATTGGCATGAGGCATTCAATACTTGGCTAATGATCTCAAATGTGGCCTGCAGTTCCTACATTTGTATATGGAGCTGCCCATGAAGAAGGGAGGACATTGGATTCAATAAGGCGCGAGTTGGGTTATTTCAAGCCGAATTCAGGAGGCCATTGGACAGGTGGACCAAAATCGAGGTCATTACCTTTGAAGCCAGATCATGGTCCAGCGCAAGTTACTGAAGCAAAAGGCGTCATTGTCATTGGAGCAACCCCGTGGGTTGATAACTACAACGTGCCTGTCTTCTCTACAAACATTGGTGCTGTTCGTAGAATTGCAAAAAGAGTAAGTGAGAGAGGAGGTGGCCTTCCTTCGGTGCAGGCCATGGCACTTAGTCATGGTGATAATGTGATTGAGGTGGCTTGTAACTTACTGGACCCTGCCCAAGTTGGAGGGCTTAGTGTGCAGCGAGAAGTTGAGAGTCTTGCAAGAGAAGAGGGAATGGATGTTGGAAAGGGATATTTTACTGACTTTTCTCAAGAGGCAATCATTCAAAGCTATTTGAAATCAGGTCCTTTCTTATAAGTAGTCTTATCGTCCCGTGCAATCTTCTTTCATTCACTTATCCATGTGTATGAATGTCCCGTGTTCTGTGTTCTGATTCTGACATTATATATATATTCACCACCCAATTTTTTGTTTGGATTTTCTAATAATTTTTTTTTTTGGTGCAAGCAACAGAAAATCTAATTTAATGGATATATAAAAGTAGAATTGGAAATTATATACCAGATGAATATTTGCTTAGCGCAAAGGACTGGTTGGCATTTAGAGGTTCAGATAAAGACGCTAACTGGAACCTTTCCTTGGAAGGTGTGCAAGGGATGAATTAAAAGACGAGAGTTATCACCAAAAGAGAAGCTAACAAGAATGTGTTTCTCCGTTCAAGCTTTCGCATTCCTTGTAAAATCCGTGCAGGTTTGGCAGCTGCAATCCGAAAAACGGCACAGTTCACAACCAAAGCAAACACAGGAAGTGCAGCCCTTGCAAGTTGGTGAACGACTGCAGCCCCTGTACACCCTTCGACTGGCGCGTTCTTCCTCGTGATCACATGTTATTCTGCATGAGAAACGCAATCAGTCCTCCTAGACATTGCCAAAATTCTATGCACCACACAACGACATTAGAACTACTAAAGCACTTTGCAGAGACCAATAATTTTCACATGCGTTTAGTTTCACGGTAGGTACAAGCCACTCATTTCAAATGTTATCATTTAACTAGGACGCCGCCGGAAAAGAAATACAAGGAACTTAGATTCAAGGTCATTTGCTTAAAAAAGGAATGAAAGAGTCAAGATCAAGCCATGGCAAATGGCTAAAATAAAGGGAACAAGAGTAAAGATGAAACGCATCGAGGACATTCATGTTCGGCACGTTCAACATGAACTCATCTGACAAACTAGAGAGGAAACCAATCTCATATTTTCAGTTTCCATTTCTCTCCAAACACCTACTTCTAAAATCTCACAGGAAAGAGAACAGCAAGTAGGAGAGCACACCATATGCAAGCATAACTCCTGATTCAGCTGCAGATGTCAGAGGTAGGTACGGAAGATCATCTAATGCTCTTACAAAGCTTGAGTTAGCTATCAATAAAGGGGGATAATTTAGCAAACGAAAGAATTTTCTTAATAACAAAGGTTAATGAGCAGCTCTTGTAGCTGGTAACAACAAATTAATTTAAATCTTTGCTTGCCAAATTCTTGATGATTTTCCAAATTTCCTAGAGTCAACAAAAAATTTACTTAATATTTTTTCTTCCCAAAAATTTTCCAAATTTCCTACAATCTCGCTGAGGATCAAATATGCTACTTCACAACACCCTCCTAAACTTTCCATACTGTTGCTGTATCTACTTAAAACATTGTGTTTGTCCCTCTTACTTCCAAAGCCCACAGAAAGACTGAGGCACAAGTATTGAAGGATGTAAATCTGTAAATGAGGGAACACACCAACACAAACTAATGATGGATTAGCAACACAGAAATATTCAAATTTAATTGCATAATAGTGTTTCAGCCATCTAGAACTTGAAATATCTAAAAGAAGGATCCTCCATTGTTCATCAATGGAGCTTGTTTGCCAAAAATAAAGAGAATCATTGCTTATTCTAGGCTATCTCATTTAGTTCTCTCAGTTTATAATGTCAAAACTGTTACAAGAGGTGGCTTCCAACAATATTTCACATTTGTTGCATCCAGCTATGGTTGAAGTACAGGAATTTGTAATATCTTTTATTTTCTTAGATTCGGTGATTCAATCCCAGAAATTTTCTGTAAATCCTGCCATTGTCTAAAGTTGATGCAATTTAAGTCGCTAACCATATTGGCATAATGATGGATATATTACAAAGTAAAATAGATTTAGATTTCGAATGGACCTTGTATGCATGATCATCATATCGATGAATATTGTCAGGAAACAGAATTGTAAATATTCAGCACTAATTGGAATGCAAAAAAACTTCTACATTTACACAAACAAAGACACTTCCATTCTTGTAAAGGAAGTTGGTCCATAAAGGATAAGTAGACGACAGAAAAGGAATGCCAATTGTCAATGGTGATAATGTCATGCTTCATTATCTAGGTTGAACAATATGCAACATTTGATAATCAAATTAAGAAACAGAAAATGCATACAATATAATTACCGAAGAAATAATATAAAAATCATCTACAATTTCTCTGGTTTCATGAATATGTCCACTTTTTCCACCTAAAATTTCCTTTTTATCTTCTTCCTGCTGGCAGAGCTTGCAATTGAGGAATAGAACAATAATAATAACAACTGCAGCAGCAGCAGCAGCAGTAACAACAACAAAATGTATTGCAAACATTTCTTATATTTTGTTTTTGTGCAATGTGGAAGGCAAAGTACACATACCTGTCAAAGGGCAGATCAGAACATTTCCAATTTGGATCAGCCAAGGCATCATGGTGAAGTCGACACTCCTCCTTGGTCCGTAATCTAAACCTGCGTTCCTTATTACATTTAGTACAACGAACAAATTCATCGCGATGACAAACTCGCCCACTGGAGGACCTGTGGGATCCATTCCCATTTTTTGATGCTTGATTATAATACTTGAGCAATACGGTCTTTGACAATGGAACCTTCTCCCCATTGACTATGATCCAAACATTATTTTTCCATTTTCTAGCTGTCTCTCTACCAGAATGCTTCTCAAATGCAGCTGGAGTCATCTTGCCTAGTCATTGCAATTGCAACTCAACAATCAAACATGGAAAAGAAGGGTTGAAATAGAGCATTATGCTATTTTAGTAACAACATGAACTGAGACAGAAAAGATCCTGTCATACCAACAAACTACAATCACATGTAAACTAAATATAAACTCAGTCAAATACTTAAAGGGGAGCAGGGATATTGAGGATGACATTCTGATTGTGAAACATGTTACACCATTAAAGGCTATCAACTAGCTTTCACTGAAGATGGGTGTAGAATTCAAAATGACAGAAATATAGGCATTACTCAACTATACTATATGAAAAGACAACGATTTCTTTGCAGGTGTCACAGACTGTAAACTATACACCAAGGAACAATTACAAAATCTGGTTCCAAAAAGTTTCCATGTGGGTCCACCAGATATCAATTGGACAAATGAAGTACAGGATGACTATTTGTCTTTTCATACTAATGACGATTGAACTTATAAACAGAAGAACCCCTACCAATGGCCTAGTTTTCTTCGTATGACCAAAGACAATTTACAGTACAAACTAACGCAACACATCCCTGAAATCAGTATGACTATTAGTATCACTGGCATCTTTCTCTGAAAGTTCTTTACCAATTTAAGCATCTGTTGTTCTATCAAGCCCCTTCAACTTTTAGGAGATGACATCAACTCATAAAACAATTGGTGGGAGTGACATACGCTAATTAAACAGTCATTATTGCTGCATGCTTGTAAAACAAAATGCACGATAGTGCAAAGGAGGATATACTGTGAACTGCTAGGTGCACCCCATGTACCATGTAACAACTTAGCAGTAAACAGCGATAACGCATGCATACGAAACACAAGATAATAACGCATCCCAACTCAACCACCATGTGGTGGTAAAACGTAGAACTAACCGACATCATTGAGACATGAAATGAAGTCCTTTGAATAACGTCAACCGTGAAAGGGTTAACAAATTGCAATAGAAGAAAAATGCAGCCTCGGGGAGGGTGCTGTACAGTACAAAGAGCGAATGACATATGATCCCACAAAAGCCTTACTATGACTGACAAGAACAGAAGTGTGGCTTCAAAAGCCAAAACCAGGTGTAGCAAGTTAAAAAGCATTACAAATATAGCCACAAAGGAGGACAGTGAATGCAGGAGAATATGCTCTGGAAACCAAAAAAAAAAAAAAACTTTTTAAGCAAGACAGAACCTTTCCTGCAATGCGACGCAGAAGTTACGAAGTTAGAAAACTATCTTATTGTACAGAATGGCAAAGAAAGCTCCCTCATTGAGACAAAACAACATACACTTGGAGTCTTATACTGTATAACAAACGAAACACGGATACACCGTTCACACTGTCCAGCTGTTTGACTTGATAAAACTGAAAGCGACAACCAGCAAGGGCAAGACGCAGTCAACATGCACAATAATCAAACCCATAGCTTCATAAGGCGCAAGAGAGATAAGAAAGACAAACAGAAGGAGAGGGACACCTTCGTTGCAACCAGGAGTGCATTCGCAGGTGATCGCAAGATCACCATTGACAAAAACCCTAAGCCTCCCAACAGCATCACCATATCTATGGCTGGTACACCCACACGTCACCTCTATGTAATCTACACCTCTCTTGACCCCACAAATCTCTCTCAACTCTTCATCGCCAAACAACACCATTTCTTCAACCCCATTTGCCATACCCTCTATCCCTTTGAGCTTGTTACACAATATAACCAAAACCAAGAATCCAAAATGAGATCTTTAAGCCAAAAGCAACGAGAAAACGAAATATTCGGATTAGTGGGATATGGAAGATATCTGGAGAGGAAATATAGTCGGAAATTAAAATGGAATTAAAAAAAGAAAACAAGGAAAAACAAAAAGATTGCGATAAAGAGGAAGTGTCTCAAAAAGGGCGCATCATCGAGAGATCTGGAAGAGCAAACGTTGATAATGTCGCACATGAACGAGAGAGAGAGAGAGAGAGAGAGGCAGAGAGGGGTTGGTACTTAGGTGCTCATTGGGAGATGAGAGAAAGAGGGAGGGAGAGAGAATGAGCTGGCCAAGTGAAGCCAAGGTCGTGAGAGAGAGAGACCTTTTTCTATGATAAAAACTGTTTTTGTTTTGGGGGTTCTTAAATACAGCTTTGATGCTTCGCTGCATGACATGACGCGAGGGAACTTAAAAACCCAAACATAAATATAAGGATTGATGGGCAGTAAATTGGTTCTCTCACGGGAGTGGACTACTAGACGCGCCTGTTGGTGGCTTTTCAAATGGTCTTATTAAGGCTCTGTTTGTTTAGAGGGTTGTTAATGAAATGTAATGGAACGTAACATAATTTTATCGTTTGTTTAAAAGTTTTATAATGGAATAGAATGAAATGGGATGGAAGCGAAAGTTTTCATGTTACGTTTCATTCCATCCTAAACAGTGAAAATAAGAAACCTCCGATTTGGGAGTTTAGGATGGAACGTAACCTAATAAATACATACTACCTAATATACCATCAACAATTCTTTTTAATATCAACTCTGACCAAATCATAATATTAATATATCAAATAGAATATAGTAATATTTAATATAATAAATTTTATTAAATAATTAATAATAATATTTTCATATTATTAATAATAAATTATTTATATTTAATAATAAAATATAAAATATAAAATTTATATTTATTTATTTATTTTATTTATATAGAAATATATAAAACAATTAAATAATAATTTTACATATTTTCTATTTTCATTAATAAAAAATATATTAAAATTATTCTTGTTTGTATATATTAATATTTAATATAATAAATTTTATTAAATAATTAATACTAATATTTTTATATTATCAATAATAGATTATATATATTTAATAATAAAATATAAAATTTTATATTTAAAATTTATTTATTTATTTTATTTATATAGAAATATATAAAACAATTAAATAATAATTTTATATATCTTCTATTTTCATTAATAAAAATATATTAAAATTATTCTTATTTGTATATATTTCTATATAAATAAAATAAATAAATAAATTATTTTTATTTAAAAAATTAATATAATAAAATTTATTAAATAATTAATAATAATAATTTTATATAATTAATAATAAATTGTATATAATTAAAAATAAATAAAATTTTATTAATGAAAATAGAAAATATATTTAAAATTATTCTTTAATTGTTTGTATATATTTCTATATAAATGAAAATAAAATAAATTATTTATATATATAAATCACCTAGAATAGAATAGAATAAAATAAAATATATTAAATAATTAATAATAAATTGTATACAATTAATAATAAATTTAATAAAAAATTATTAATGAAAATAGAAAATATGTAAAAAAATATTCTTTAATTGTTTTATATATTTTATATAAATAAATTATTTTAAATATAAATCATATAAATTAAATTAAATTAAATTAAATTAAATAAGTAATACTAATATTTTATATAATTAATAATAAAATAATAAACCTCCTACAACAACCATTTTAATATAAAGGGTATAAAAGTCATTTATTATACATTACATTCCATTCCATCCATCTTCCAAACAATGTTTCACTACATTACATTATGAACCCTTCCATCCTTCCCAAACAACTTTTTACTATATTACATTCAATTCCATTATAAACAATTCCATTCCCTTCCCTTCCATTCCATTCCATTCCATTCCATTAATTAACATTCAACTAAACAGGGCCTAAAGGTAAAGAAAAGAAGGTCAGAAGGAGAATAGAAAAATTCACCCATCTTTGACCTTAGTTAGCCCAATTGTAATTATACCTTAAAGAAGGCAAAGCCCGTGTTTGGCAATAAGCTAATAATGATTTGACCAAAGAAATCAGATAATTTGTTTGTTAAAGATGTTTAGTAAAATTAATTGCTCAAGATATTATTTGCTTAAGTGTAAAATGACTTATAAGGACATGACTTTAAAAATATAAGAATATGAATATTATATATTTTAGTATTTCAATGAATATTATTATAAGAATTTAGATTTTAGATATTTAATTCTACAAAATTAAGTTTATAACTCTAATTAAAACATAGAGCATAAAATAATAATAATAATAATAAAGAATAATAATAGTACTAATAATAATAATAATAATAATAATAATGACGATGGTGATGATGCTTGATAACGATGGTGATACATCCAAACATAAAACATAAGAATCCAAATGAAGTTTAAGTTTAACAACATAAAATAGTAAGTTAAAGTCACTTGCAATTTAACATCTAATCATACAAGATGAGAAAAGTTATGTACTTATTGACTAATTTACAATTGGATTCACTATTGAGTTACTATAATGGTTAACAATTAGACTATTTCAATAAAATAATTATATAAATAATTTTTATTGTAATATCTTTTAACTTATGAATATTATTCAAAATTATATAAATTTTTTGTAATATCTTTTATTTAACCAAAGAATTATTAAATAATTACATAATATTATAAAATTAAAAATAAAATTTTAAAATTAAACAATCAATTTTGAACGCATAATCAATTAAACTCAAATCTTGAACTAAATTAAAGATTGAAATATAAGTATTCTACATATATAAATTAAAGATTGAACATTAATATCAATTATGATACAAAATTAATCGAACCGTATAAAACAAAATGAAATATAATGAAAATTATGAGAAACCACCAAATACGACCCATCCATATCAACAAAAATTTTAATTGTTCATAATAAGTTACACACTTTCAAATTATCTGGTGGTTATCCATTTGTTTTATGTAATACAACATTATATATGTGTGAAATCATGTTATTAATTTATGCGATAATGCATATATACATACATGAAAACTCTTGTTTTATGCAATCACTCTTATTTTATGCTGTATATTTATGCGATATTGTTGTTTTATGTTGTATACATATATATATATATATATATATATGAAAACTATTGTGTTATATGTGATACTGTGTACATAACTACATATGTATATATATATATACACATAAATGAAATTATTTTGAAAACTTTTATAATACTGTAAACATACCTTAAAACTCATTAGCCGTCCATCTTCCATTGGTTACATATGAAGATAATTATAGTTCTTTTGGTGACAATGTAGTTATGTACACAGTAATTTAAAAGTAAAAGCTCTTTTACTCTCAAATTATATGGTGATTGTCAACTCTCTTTCCTTCCTTTTTATTTATATCTTGATATATTTATTAATAAATGATTTATATCTTTCCCATCCTAATTTGCACTAGTGGTAGTAGAAGAAAAACATGGAGTTACTAAAAAATGAAAGCTAACAAAAGTTGGAAAAAAACACAAAAAAATAGCTGAATAGGAATGCGATACAATAATGTTGTTTTATGTCATTCAATACTCTTTATATTAATAACAGACACTTCAATATCAAAAAAATCCAAATCCTAAATTCTAATCCTTACCACTCTACCCCAAGGTTTTCACACTAATTCAGAACCAAAAGTTGAGAAAAAATGATCTCAATTGTATATCTTGCGCCACCAAAAACCTGAGCACCATAATCCACAAAAAACACAACAATCATATATATTTGCACCTTGATGTCCCGATTACCTTCACAAAACAAAACGCTGGAAGTTGTGAAATCTATTCAAGTCAATCAGACAACAATTAATTTCAACTATTTTCTTTCCCCAAAAGTATGAATGCAAAAAAAAACTAAAGAAAGAAGATTCACCATATAAAAAGATGATCCGTGTAAAAAAATAAATATTTTCTCATATGATGGCAAGTGATCTGATGATACTTTGAGATCACTTCTCCCAATTGCAGAAGATTCCACAACATGATTCTTGGGTATATTTACAGTGGAATTTGAGTTTGATTGCAATGCCTTGTCACTATCAGATTGTGGGCAACCAAGAGTGATTTTGACATAGCAGCTTTGACCACGAAGTTGGTAACCCAATCCTTGGGAAACATTATTTGATAGGCCAACAAATCCATTTGAGGTCCTAAACTTGCCAGAACTGTTAAAAAAATTGCAATGGGAGAAGAATCTATTAGGCCAAACACTCCTTTATTATCATACGTACACATCCGAAAAGAGAAAATGTCAACAAACATGCAAAATTAGTTACCCAAAATAAACTTGCTCGACAAGATCATTTGGACAACATCCGGTGAGCCAACCACGCATTCCATGAGGGGATACAATAACTGCAAGACATGGCAGAAAAAGACGTATAATTGGCTATAAGGCACCAAAGGTTGCATAATCCAACTTATTTCTCATGTTCAAAAGAACAACCTTGCATAATTCTTGTTAGGTCAATCAAAATTTCAGCCCACCTACTAACAATGCTTTCCTAATACAGTCCTTTTTAACTTTTTTCAATTTATTCCTAGTACTATTTCAAAGAAATTAATCAATTCCTTTCCACTAACCCATTTAGAAGTTTGAAGTGAATATTGATTTCTTCACTCCTACTACTTGCCATAATTTTATATTATTCTTATCTTCCCTTGATTTCCTTTTTATTGAAGTTCTCTAACAGTAAATAATATACAAGTCACTGTTTTTCGAGGGTCAAAATGAACAAAGTTACCAAAGGACCAAAATAGGAGAACATGACTAGTGAACTAATCAAAAGTTCAGCTCTCCCCTTTTGAACCTTTTGGTGTAATCCTCTTTTTTTCGGAAATTATATTTTTCTCTCTACCCATCAATCTAACACTTGTGCATGTATGCCTAGTAGGTTGGTTTGATTGTCCAATATATGAATGGACATATAGACGAAACACTAGTCCAGAAGCCTCACTACCTCTACTAGTTGATTTGATCATCACTAGAACCTCTAATGAAAACTAGCACCATAAGGAAGGTCGAGTATGTAAGGGATAACAACTGTCTTGCAGGAAATGAAAGCATAAACACTATGTATAAAGCAACTCTCAACTCATTCAGAATGCAAGCTAAGTTGGGTATCCATAAACAACTCAAATTCCTCCTCATAAGGTATCTCACAGAATTTCGTAAACCATCCAATCAACTGGTGTTCACCACAGAGATTCTGACTGACAGTTCTAAACTTTGCATCTTTGTATGAAATGGTTGTTATCAGGACTGAAACAAGACCGAAGGAGAAATACCCCCAATTCAGAAATTTTACTATTCTAGAGTTCCACTCTAACATTATCATTTACCCTTTTCCCATGCTTACATCACAGAAAACTTTTATTTTTTAAAGAATCATCTTATCGAAACACAGTGTTATATGATCTTTTAAACAATGAATGAGAAAGCAACTAGCATGAACAAGGTAATTATGGATCCTCAATTTCTCTGAATCATTTCATTGAAACTAAAGAATCTTGAATGATATACAGTTTCAACGAAAAAAGAAATGAAGTACAGAAGTAGCCAAACAGTCATGTTAATGTAACTCCACTATGAAACAGCCACTAACCCGGAAGTCTGTAAGAAGAATTTTTGGAAGAACAGTTCAACACTCTGTCTATGTCACCACTTGAAAGAGTTCGAATGTGTCGTTCTCTGCATTCACAGCAGTTTCAACTAAAATCCCAAAAGCATTTCAGCCAAAAGAAAACAAAACCCATATAGATCTAATATCGCACCTAATGATTGCGGAGAGTCCTCGTCCTCGTCCTCAGCTTCAACGACGACCGGAGATTTGTCTAAGTCAGCAAGAACAGGATTTTAAACAACAGTAGCTTGTAGATCAGAGGCCACCAACTCAGATTCCTTCACCGAACTGATAATTTCCACCGGCGGCACCGGCGCCCGATCAGTCGACCACGCCTCAGTCGTAGCCGCCGCCGTCTAGGGTTCAATCAGTCATGCAATCAGAACCAAAAGCCCAAGAAAACCACCAAAAACTAAGCATAAACACGAAAACACAAACCTTTGATTGTTTGAAGTAGTTCGGCGGAGGAGAACTAGGGGACGAGGAAGAGCAGAGAGGACGCTTGTTCGAGGCGGAGCTCCGTCTGGTTTCGACCATGCTGATGCCGGCTGTCGACGATTCCCAGCTGGTTACGAAGAGTAGAGATACGCGAGACCTTCGGGAGGAAACGAGAGAGACGAACGAAGACGTTTGGGGCAAACATGACTTTTTGAGTGTGGGATTATCCCAAACGCTCTGGTCTCCGTAGCTGATTGGTTTTGCCTGGTTGAATCGCCCAACCAGTTAATTAACCAGACACATCTATTAGCTGTTTGACTTACTAATTTTGGCTGATCAACTAATTAACCAAACACATCTATTATTAGCTATTTCACTTAGTCAATCAGCTGATATCCAAACACCCTCAAAGTAAAACAAATTATACCTTAACGAATTCCTTTCATAGTCGATAAATTGAAGTCCATATCGATATGGATGATTTATTTTTTTGATACACAAAGGCAATATGTTACTAATTAAGAAAAAGTAAGGAAAAAAATCATGAAGTCGGTTGACTCAAGTTGTGGAAATTCTTGTGATCCACAAAACACATTTTGTTTACTTTCTAAAACTTATTTAAGTCTCTTTTTTTTTTTCTTTCTAATTTTAAGATATGTTTACTGCTTTTTAGAACATAAAAGGTTTTGAAAATTTTATTTTAGAGAGTTAGGTTGACCTATGACCAACTAAGGATGTCAAAACTTTAGACTTAAATGTTAGCTCAATTGACCCATATAAAGTTAGGTCAACTTGTTTAATGATATGAATTTCTATTTTAGATGGACATCCACTAATCTATGCGTGAGTTAAGTTGAGGGCAAAAGGGTCAATTTTGACCTTAAGTTTTACACAAGTCGACAAGTTTAAATAAATAAGATTTTAATATTTTCAAAATGGGGTTAAATTTTGACATTTTTTTAATGTTAGGGTCTTAAGTATTTTCTCTGGAATATTATGATTAAACTTATCGACTAGTGTAAAACTTAGGGTTAAAATGGATACTTTTGCCTTAAGTTGAGTGAATTAAAAAAAAAGAGAGTTTTTAGTGTAGTAAATTTGTATAATTTTTACTAACCTATATTGATGCGTGATAGAGGTTAAGAGAACATACAATTAATTCAATCGCTATCTTTAAAACTAGCCATTATAACTAGTTTATATCCCTAATGGATATGATCACTACAATTCTATATCGATAGTCTATAATCTAATTGGTAGATATATTTATTAACATTTTATAATCTTTGATAATTTATTGAGACTATTCAATTGCATTCATTCACTACTTTGTTCAGATTGAGCCTTAGATCATTGAAGTGAATACAAAAGAGATTTCTTACTTTGTAGCTAGGTACAATTGGGACTCATATTGAGAATTTAATATGTTGTGGTTCCTCTGCATGTAATAACATATTTCTACACTTAAGGATTTAATTGTTAGATTGAGTCATATCATATGAGAATTTATAAAGTGCATTTCATTTGCATGCATCATATTCGCATCTATACATGAATCATGATTTAAAGACATTGTAAAAATAATATATGCACTCATTTAACATATCTCACGGTATGAAAGATCTAAAATGATTACAATGTAATTGTGTGTTGATTATGACTTGAATTTTGTTTGATGGATTATAATTAGTGAAATGAGAATTTATTGTTACAATAGAGTGACTCATAAGGTGATATGTGAATCTAGTATAGGAAAAATGTTAAAGGACAAGACAAATTGATACATTGGAATTTAAGTTGATTAGGCCTATGAAATGATGACATGTGAAATTGGGAATAAGTGACAAATGACTTAGTTAATTAGGAGATAAATGGCTTGAGTACATGAGTGACAAGTGGCCTAGGAACTATGTGACAAATGGACCAAACATTAGGTGACAATTGGTAGCATGAGAAGAAGACACATGACATAGTTCTTTATTTGACAAGTGGCATGACATGTGTCTCACCCCTCTTCACACACTTGCACCCCACGACCTCCACACTTGAAAGACACCTTCTTCATATTTTGGTTACTTTAACGACAAAATTTATACATATTCTATCGGTAAGCTTATTTAGCGACAGAATTTATTGACGAAAAAAGGCGTAAGAGATATAGCTGTTAGTAAATTTAACAACGGAAATTTTTCGTTGGTAAATTTACCGACGTAAATTTACTGACGGTTTTTTGTTCAATCAGTAAATTCTTCTGTCAGAAAATTACTAACGGATTTTGTAATTTCGTCGGTAATTAGCGATGGAAATTTTTTCGTCAGTAAAATCTAATATATTTACCAACGGAATTTTTTTCCATCGATAAATTTGTTGAAAACTATTTTTTAAAATTTACCTGCAAAATGTTTAGTTTCTTTGGAAACCACTATGGAGAGAACTTCATTATTTCAAGTAAAAGAATTAAAATATTAAAATTCAGACTAAAACAGAACTGAAATCATTTTTTCAAATAACAGATATTTCATCAAACACCTTACATACATCAAAAATTTATCTCAACGTCACAACTAAAATCACGTCTTGTCCCTTCTATCACTAACATTTATACCTTAAAGTTATTTTTCAATAATAAATGCATAAATAAACGAAAGTAATAAATACCCAAATTAACTTTCATCTAATATATGAAAAAATACATGATAGTAGTTGCAAAAATACCTTTACCGAAGGACACGATGATAATAGCCAAAGAAGACAACGCTTCGAGCAGAAAAGGAGTCCACAATAGAGAAATTGGCTCCAAAAAAATCGAAGAGAAGATGTAGGAAGAAGGAAGAAGAAGAAAGGAAGAAGAAGACACAAGTGGGAGGGAGATGTCGGGTGAGTTTAGATTTAAAAAGAATTTACCGGAGGAACTTTCCGTTGGTAAACTCAAAAAAATTTTATATCGCCAATAATTCTCGCTTTTTTACCGACGGAAAGAAAATTTCCGTTGCTAAAGCCATTTACCAACTAAATGTTTTGTACGTAAATTCAAAATTTTTTATTCCGTCAAAAATTTCCCTCCATTTTTAGCGACAGCATTGTTCCGTCGCTAACTTCCTTCGCTAATTTTGCTGCGACGAATTCCCTCCAAATTTAGCGATGAGTATTAGTATCGTCGCTAAATTACTCAATTTTAGCGACAGAAATATGTTTTCTGTTGCTAATTTTCAACAATATATTTTTTGTCGGTAATATTTTGTCGCTAAATTATAGTGATTACAGACGGCTATATTGTTCCGTCGCTAATGTCCGTTGCAAATTTTTTCACGACAAATTTCCTCAAAATTTAGCGACAAGTATTAGTACCGTCACTAAATCACTCAATTTTAGTGACGGAAATATACTTTTCATCGCCAATTTCTAACGAAAATTTTTCCGTTGCTAAGTTTTCGTCACTAATCTACATTTTTCTTATAGTGCTCTTCTTTCTTCACACCAACGACACTCTCACACTACCTCCATAACCTTTAAATTTTTGCCAAAATTTTGTAGCCTTCATCTTGTGTTTAGAAATCCTTCTCATTCCATCTTGTTCTTAGAGTATGATTTATCCTTGCAGGTTTAGAGGACTAAATTAGCTTGATGATTGAGGAGGTTTTGAGCTGAACAAGTAAGTGATTTATTCATCTATTGTGATACATGTTAGCATAACATTCATAACGATTATTTAGGGGTGAACTTAGTTTTGGTATTGATGATAAAGCTGTGCTGAAAAATTGATGGATGAATTGGTTTTGTCTTGATGTATGAAACCATAGATTAGAGGCTATTAAATGGATGATTTTATATAGGGATTTGAAGTATAATTAAGGTATAATCAACGGACTATTATGATGGTGTTAGAATCTAGAAAAAATTGAAGGAAATGGATGGTGAACTTTCTGTTCACACATCCCATGATCGTGGAAGCTGCATAAGCTATTTCTCACGATTGTGGGAAATGTATTGAAGTGAGAAACTTTCTGTTTTGTCTTTCCATAATCAGGAAAAGGTACCCACGATCGTGGGAAATTCTCTGAAATTAAAAGTTCTATTTTTTGTGATTGTTGAACCAACTAAGGATAAGCTACTTTACCTTGGTGTATTTGGACTTGATTGAGGCTTAAAATGAACTTAGATTATTGATGGATTAATTGGTTAAGGGTTTGATAAGTTTAGGTTGTTAATTGAGGTTATAACTTAAGGAACGGATTGATGGAGATCAATGTATCTAAATCTGAAATTGTGAGTTATTAAAGGAATGAAGGTGTTCTTATGGATGCAAATGTGATCCAAAGGATGTGAGAGATGTGAACTAGGTATGAACGAATGAGAATTGAGAAATTACATGAATATATAATGCTAGAAAATGATTGGTGAATGAATGATTGATGAATCTAAAGTAATCAAGTTTTCTTAAGGCATAAACTTAATTGCAAATAGGATATATACAAGCTATGATGAATAAATGAGCAAGATTTGTGGATAAGATTACATACTCGGGATAGTCAATTGAGCATGCATTAAAAATAACACATATACATGTGTATGATTGAGTACTCATTTGATTAAACCAGTTGGTAATGTGTAGATATATGTATATTACATGATATAAAAGCACAAATTGATTGACAACATCCAGACATTGCTAGATCATCAAGGCAATAGCTAATCTGGAGCATACTGTGAGCCAACCTAGATGTTTTCTCACTATATTTGATTTTTTTTTGTTTAAATTTTAATTATTGAATTGTTAACTATGAGATTGTGATAATTCTAGACATTGATATATGAGGAGTCTAATATTCAAGAATGCATTGGAAGTGCTATTTGTATGTGAATATGAAAAAATGAGTGCTCAACTGAATGTTGAATGCTGGACTTAGGTCTAATGAAGAATGTGATAAATGACTGTGTATATTGAATGAAAACGATTAATAGTATATTGTATGAAATGATGCATTTCATGACATTAATATGCATGATCAGATAAAGGAGTTTTGATCAGAGTGACCAATATGAAAAAGAGCTTAAAGCTCAAGAAATGTGCACACAAAGCCATAAGCTCAGTTATCAATAAACCCGATATCCAAAATAGGTATGGGACAGTCTGGTAACTGCAATAGAAATGGGATAGTTAAATAGACGCTCGGTGATAACAAAAATAAAAATGTAATTGGAGTCTCATGTACATTTGCATGTACATATCCTTACATGTATCATGAGAATGATTGGAAAGAACTAATGATTTGTGTTGAATAGTGATATGAAATACTTGTGTATATGTTGATGACATGAATGATTAAGATGAGTGATTGGAATTTTCTGAGATGACTTTATGAAATGCTTATATTCCTAGTATACTTGTGAAATATGATATGTATATTGTGATTTGGTATACAAATTGAGTGATGTGATGAATGAGAATTGATTCTGAATAATGTGATATATTCTTGAAATTGGTTTTATACTAATGATATTTGTGTTTTGACAAGAGTGATCACATTGATGATGGTTTACTCATTGAGTTTGCAAACTCATCAAAATTACGACGTTGATTTTCAAGTACTAGGGTGGCTCAGCTTTTAAGGCAATCTAGTAACAGCCTAGTATTGTCCGTTTTAGAATCAAGAATGGCTCAAAGGTCTAGTTAGCTGATTCTGAAGCATTAAGTTAGATTATTTTGGTCTAGCACCCAATTTTATATTATATGCACGGTATAAAGTTATGAACTTTCATATGTTATGTATTGTATAAATATGAATTATGAGTGTAATGAATGTTTTTGTTTATCAATCAAATGTAAGGGATCTCAGACATCTTTAGTAATGTAAATATATAGATTATTGAATGTAATGATAATGTAAGCTTATGACTATGAATGATATGAGGAAACTTAGTTCTTTGAAATGCTTATGTTCTATATGATGCCATGATAAGTTGATGCGATTGCTCTAACATGTCGCTTCTATGGGGTATGTACTCAGATATTCTATGGAATGTCATTATATGCTCTATGGTAGTGGGATGTTTTAATTTTGGGTATCAAAGCATGGTTTGGCATCCCCAAGAACATATAGGAGTATTTTAACATGATATCTAGTGAGAGATTCGTATAGTAATCACAATTGTTGTTTATTATAGGTCAACCGCCGTCGAAGACCAAATGGTTGAATAAACTAACCTTGATTCAATAGGGGCTAATAGAGAGTCTCTTATACCCCAGTTTAAACCAATCCCTCTGAGTGTACTTGAGAGGAGAGAAAGGAGATACAACAAACTCAGAAAATAAAGAGCTATAGACTTCTACAGAAGTACATACCCTGTCGAAGCAAAGAAATGGTTAGAGAGGATATAAAGAATATTGGACCAGAAGGATTGTGAACTAGACGAGAGGTTTAATTATGTCATCTTGTTACTGCAAGGCCCGACTTACCAATGGTGGAATACTGTTCCTGATAGTTTGGTCTGACTTTGCAAACTAACATGGGAAGACTTTTTGAGGGTCTTCAAGGACAAGTACATGCCAAAGATCTACCCAAACTGAAAATTGAAGGAGGTCCTCGATCTAAAATAAGGGAACCTCATTGTAGCCTAGCATGAAGTGTGGTTTAATAAAGTAATGGGGTATGCTACATCCTTGATCCTGATTGAGGAAGACAAATGTAGACGGTTCGAGGACATGTTGAATATGGAAATCAGAATAAGGATGACAATTACCAATTTGAGCAGCTTCACTGAGCTAAGAGTTAGAATTGAGTAGCTACTGAAGGATGAATGGCGTTAGTATAAGCAAGAGTTTAGAATGAAAAGGCCTGGCAAATTTCAGGTTGATTATGGTAGAAGATTCAGTAAGTGCCATATTAGACCGTCACGGTCACAACCGAGATTGTTTAGGCCTATAGGTAGCTTTATTTATTCTAGTAGAGGTCAGGCGTTTAAAGGACAGACTTATAGTAGGCAACCACTAAAGATGCCTAGCTGTGAGCATTATGGGAAGAGACATGGTGGTGAATGATGGAAGCTACCATGAGCTTGCCTACGTTGTGGCTCCTTCGAGCATTAGAGAAGAGATTGTCCTGCTATTACATGAAACTTAGGCTGTTATTACATGAAAGGATCAGGAAAACTCAAAGTAAAGATCCAGAATTATAGAAGCTTATTGAGAAGTTGAAACACAATTTGAATTCTGAGTTTGAATTGAGAGATGATACTTTGTGGTTGAAACAGAGATTATATGTACCTGATGTTGATGATTTGAGGAGGGAGATTTTAGAGGAAGCTCACTTAGCAACTTAAGCTATGCATCTTGGTACTATCAAGATATACAATATGCTGAAACAACATTTTTGGTGGCCAGGATGAAGAAGTGAGTGGCGAAGTATGTTGCTAAGTGTTTGACTTGTCAACATATTAAAGTAGAGCATCGGGCTCTGGTTGGAAAGTTACAATCATTACCTATTCCGAAGTGGAAATGGGAGAGGATCACTATGGATTTTATTATGGGTTTGCTAAGAACTTCGAGGTAACATGATGCCATATGGGTCATAGTTGATAGATTGATGAAATCGACCCATTTCTTACATATGCAAGAGAATAATTCACTGGATCAATTGACCCGGAGGTATCTTAATGAGGTAGTGAGGTTGCATTGTGTTCCATTTTCTATTGTGTCTGATCAAGATCCCAAATAGCATTAGGTACGAAGTTGAAGTTCAGTATAACATTTTATCCTCAAACAGACGGACAGAGTGAGAGGACTATTAAGACTGTTGAGGATATGGTCATGGCTTGTGTTTTGGAGTTCCAAGGAGCATGAGATCAATATGTCGCCTTTATTAAATTTCCTTACAGTGATCGTTACCACAATAGCCTTAGTATGGCTCCGTATGAAGTGTTATATGGCAGAAAGTGTTGATCGCCATTGTATTAGGATGAAGAGGGCTTAAGGACTGTTGAGGGCCCATAATTGATTCAAAACATTGTTGATAAGATGAAATTGATCTGCAGTAGAATCAAAGCAACTCAAGATAGGCAGAAAAGTTATGCCAATCAACTTCGGAGAGATATGGAGTACCAAGTGGTAGGCAAAGTGTTCTTAAAAGTGTCACCTTGGCAAGGAGTGCTAAAGTTCTGTAAAAAGCGTAAGTTGAGCCCTAGATACATTAGTCCATATAAGATTACCGAGAGAGTTGGACTAATGGCATACAGACTAGCACTACTAGCTGAGATGACTCAGATTTGTAATGTGTTCTACATTAGTATGCTCAGAAGATATCGACAGACTCGACCCCTATGATTCCTATATAGGAAGTAGAGATTTCAAGTAATTTGAATTATGTAAAAGAACCAGTCAATATAGTGGGATATCGAACTTAATAATTTAATTGTTAGATTAGTCATGAAGTGCATTTCATTTTCTTGCATCATATTCGCATGTATACATGAATCGTGATTTAGAGAAATTGTAAAAATAATATATGCACTCATTTGACATATCCCAAGGTATGAAAGATCTTAAATGATTATGATGTAATTGTGTGCTAATTATGACTTGAATTTTGTTTGATGGATTATAATTAGTGAAATGGGAATTTATTGTTACAATAGAGTGATTGATAAGATGATATGTGCATCTAGTCTAGGAGAAATGTTAAAGGACATGACAAATTAATACATGGGAATTTAAGTTGATTAGGCTTATGAAATGGTGACAATAAGTGACAAATGGCTTAGCTCATTGGGAGATAAATTGGTTGAGTATATGAGTGACAAGTGGCCTAGGAATTATGTGACAAATGGACCAAAAATTAGGTGACAATTGGTAGCATCAAAAGAAGACATAGGACATAGCTCTTTATATGACAAGTGGCATGACATGTGTCTCACCCCTCTCCACATACTTGCACCCCACGACCTCCACACTTGAAAGACATCTTCTTTCATGTTTAGGTTACTTGCTACCCTCTTCTTTCTTTACACCAACGACACTTTTACACCACCTCCATAACCCTTGAATTTTTGTCAAAATTTTGTAGTCTTCGTCTTGTTTTTAGAAATCCTTCTCATTCCATCTTGTTTTTGGAGATGCTTTGTAGCGCCCCCTTACCGTAGGGTATACACCGGGACACCCGTAGGTCGTACCGATACATAACCTACGATGAGGGTGCACTACGATACGATCATTTCTATAAACCTCATGGCATCAATATAATTAAACTACAATATCAAATTCACTAAATTTTAAAACCAAAAGGGTACTTCTCAATTCATTTCTTTAAAACCATAATTACATGATTCTATCCGATTACAACTGTACAAATCCAAAATGAACAGTAATAACTCCTAGCTAGATCATCCCCAAAAGATCCCAGCTGACCGACCTGTGGGCCATGCTCCTCTCGCCTGCACTCACACAACAGGAAAAGTCTCGCTAACTGGAGCTAGGAGTCAACTATCGCTGTCCTGAAAAATAAATGCAATGTTGGGGTGAGTTTGCGAACTCAGTGAGAAACCATCATCGATGGTCCACCCAACTCATGCATATAACAACAATTCACACCATATTACCTATATTAACACAACCAAGAATCACATGCATTCAAATTTCACATTTATAAGGCGATACGCCTTTCATACAATTCACATTTGAACATTCATATATGCAATGTACATGTGACTCTTTCATTTTATTTCGTTGTTGTGACCGTGCGCCTGAGCTCATTTATGTTGAGCCATTGGCTCTGAAAACATTGGGCTTGAAGCCCTGATACGTTGAGCATAAAGCTCTGAAAATCGTTGGGCTCCCTGTGCGTTGAGCTTAAAGCTCTGAATAAGGTGGCTGCACCGGTCACAACTGTCAATTATCTGATAATGCATAATGGCATGAATGCACATGTTCAATTTACACTACGTGTGTCACGATAAAACTTCATATGTCAAAATTTCATATTTGAAACCAATTAATTTCAACTAGTGCACACAAAACACTTTTATATCACATTCCAATATTTCAGACACCTTTGGTCCGAAATCAATCAAAAGCAATCACACATAATCCTTCCTTAACTCCCATGGCATCATTGCATAAAATTAAACACATCAAGGTTGAGAAACCAACTAGGTTACTCACCTCTAACTTCCGAGCTACTGCAGGGAAGTCTCGCCTACGTCGGACGATCGACGATCCACTTGAGCCTCTACAATAATCATAATATCACAATATTACTAATAGTACCAATTTCAATAATCAATAATGATTATGTATCAAATGAATTTTGTACTATACATGTTATGACATTTCCGACCTTATTCCCAAATTATCTCAATTCTGCATTTTCACTCTAATCCATAGCAATTTCCTAATACCATGATTCAATTGACTATACTCCAATCAATCACTAACAAATCCAAATTTAACCTTAAAATTCTCTAATTAAAAGCATCACGTTAGGCCTAATTAGGCGCCCTCGCCGCGGCCTCTGATTATAAAGAGATAGATCATTTTGCATAAATTGTGATCGAGTGCTTTGTGGCCTCTGATTATAAAGAGATAGATCATTTTTCACATGCATACATAGTGACATGCATTCATGATTGTTCCAGCATTTAAATTGTGATTATGAGTTGAATTGTGAATTTTGAGATAATTGAGTTAGATTTGATTTAAAGTGAAATTAGGGATAATCTGAGTAGAATAGTTAAGTTAGAGTGAGAATTGAGTTTTAGAGAATTGGAAATTGAAAATTGAGTATGGGATCGAGTGTTTTATATTTTTGAGGAATTATGGGAATTTTTCTAGAATTTTTAGAGTTATGTGTTCGGACCGGGAAAATGACCTAGAGACTGATGACTTAGATTCCGGTTCCGGAAGTGAGCGGTAAATGGCTGGGAAAATTTAGATTTGCGAGTCTAGGAATTTTTGTGATGAGCCAGTGAAATTTAGAGACTGAAATTTGAAAGAAATTGAGGGCTTGTGAATTTGTGAGCAATAGGTTTAAATCTTTATATATAAATGAGTTAGATTTTGAATATTGAAGTTAAGCATTTTTCTTCTCTCTCCGTCGACGATTTCACCCTTTCCCCTTGGAGATTTTCGTTGGTTTCTCTTCTTTGTGGTTGGAGAGTTGCTAAAAAGCTTGGTGAAGATGATGTTTGGCTTGGATTAAGGAGTTTTCCCTGATTGTTAGAGCTTGAGAAGTTTTCGGAGGTTTTAGGGTTTTCCGTTCGATCTTTGATTTGGTAAGTTGATTGTGTTTAATGTTGTTATTTATTGCTGTTACATGCATTTATGGCATTTATGGTGAAAGATTGAGTAGTTAGGGTGTTAAATGCTGAGTTTAAAAGAGTTAATAGTGGAAAAATCGATCAGAGAAGACGAAGATCGTTCGCACGTCGCGACGTCTGCGACTGGCCTCGCCGCCACGAGTTAGTGCTTATTCGCCGCGACGAGCGGACCGAGTCGTCACGACGAGCGAGTGGATATTCGTCGCGATGAGCGTGTTTCCACGCCGCGACGAACGTCCCTTTTCACGTTGCGACGAGGGACTCTTGGTCGCGACGAGGGGCAATTTCTGAAGTGAAATGAGTTGGTTTTTGAGGTGTATCTTTTGGTATAGACCTCCAACTGAGGTGATTCCGGATTCGTTATGAACTAAAGAAAGAGGTCTACGATTAAGGTAAAGAATAAGAGTTCGAATTTAAATTAGCGAGTTCTCAATCATAGAAAGAGAGCTGATTATAGTTTTATCGTGACCTAAGAGTTATGTTATGACGATTGGAGTATAATTAGAGTTTGAATGAGAGATTTGTTAAATCAATGGATATTATTGACCTAATATAGTGGATTTCGGGTTGTGAAGCGAGAGATAGCGGATTTGGATTAGAGCGCTGGAAAAATCATGATCATGCATCGTATAATTTTGAATAAGACATGTGCATTATCGAATTTATTTGATTGAGCGTATAGTGATGAGAATTCGTTGAATTGTTATAGAGGCGCCGTTGGATCGTCAGTCCACGGATATTGCTGGTACTTCCAGGCAGTAGCTCGGAAGTTACAGGTGAGTAACCTAGTTGGTTCCTCGATCTTTGTGTGTTAAATGTGTTGTGATTGTGTAAATTGTTTGACAATGTGAGTGCTTGAACTGTGAAATAAATGTGCTGTGATTATGAGTAAATGTGATGAATGCTATAAGTGGAAGTGATCGATTTATGTGCTATTGAATGTGCAACTGTAAGTGCATGCTAGGCATGGTTAGAATCGCTTAATAAACAGTTGTGAATGGAGCAATTAGTGATCAGAGCTTTAAGCTCGACTATCAGTGAAAGGACCTAAGGCCAAAAAGGGAATAATGCATACCCAGAGGGCTCTCCTATCCCTAAAGTGAGTGGGCAGTAGTGCATACCCAGAGGGCTCTCCTACTCGCCAAAAATGTGAATATTGATTGCGGCTTTGTCGATTCGACCTTACGATCGATCCTTGGAAACCGGTCAAAAATAATTTATACCAAGGATTGCAGCATAGGTTGCAACCTCGGGTCGTCTCACTTAATCGGAACCTAATGAAATGGACCTAAACTAGCCTATATGTCTTAAAATGCAAGTGAAATCAGTGAGGAAAAGGGGTTTTGTTTGAAAACATTAACTACACTAAAAAGCATATAAAAAGTATTTTTGGATTTTTTTGAAAATAGAAAAAGAAAATACTAAAACAAGTGATAAAATCCTCTTGAAAACGAGCTTTGGCTATCACAGTTCAAAACTAAGTGTGAATGGTAAACCTTAAAGAATTCTCTTTAAGTCCAGGGTCTTGATTAATGGACTGCTGTCACTCTCGACTCCATTTCTCAAGACCCCATTAGGTGCTCTTGAGCCCTAGAACCTTAAAGGAATCTTTAAGTCCAAGGTTTTAATCAATGAACTCCATTGCTTAAAACCTTGTTAAAAGCATCTTAGTGTGTGCAGATGGGATTAGAAATCACTAAGTTTGAATGGAAAACCTTAAAGAACTATCTTTAAGTCCAGGGTCTTAATTAATGGACTCCTGTCACTCTCGACTCCATTTCTCAAGACCCCATTGAGTGCTCTTGAGCCTCAGAACCTTAAAGGACTCTTTAAGTTCAGGATCTTGATCAATGAACTCCATTGCTCAAGATCCCGTTAAGCTCATCTTAGTGTGTGTGCGGTGGGATTAGAAATCACTAAGTTTGAATGGAAAACCTTAAAGAACTATCTTTAAGTCCAGGATCTTAATTAATGGACTCCTGTCACTCTCGACTTCATTTCTCAAAACCCCATTGAGTGCTCTTGACCCTCAGAACTTTAAAGGATTCTTTAAGTCCAAGGCTTTAATCAATGAACTCCATTGCTTAAAACCTTGTTAAAAGCATCTTATTGTGTGCGGTGGATTTGCCAATGCAATAGGTCAAATGAAATCTAGCATCAACTCAATATCAAACACAACTAGGCAGATAAAAGAGAATCAACAAGATCACAAGTTGACATATATGAGACTTCATATATTTAAGCACATAATTCTACATAAACAAATCCATAACACATTACATTGTTCAATGCTTAATTAAACTCTAATTAAGCTAATCTAACTACAAAGCAATAAACCCCAACTCGGTTGTTTATAACAATGTAGTTAAATGTGACAATGTAAACTACCAATCCAAACAACACATTAAATGTCAAACATTTAGCTATAATCAAGTAGCTTCACTACAAATTACAAACCCCTAAACCTAGGCATTTATAAATCATAGCTAAACTACAGATTAAGCTACTCCCCTTCGGTGAACTCTAGCCAACACTGCATCTTCAGGAGAAACGAATGCCTAACCATGCATTTTAACCGGAACCTTCACAACTCGTGAAGAATCCAAGCTACCAGTGATGGAGTCGGCAGTAAAAATGGGCAACAAAACCTATGAATTATCCCGTGGAACCCCGGCGGAACCCAGGTGGTGGACGATGTTGCTTCCTCTTCTTCTCTTTTCGCTCGTCTCCCTTCTCTCTGTCGTATGTCGATCCCCAGAAGATGATGATGGTGATGATGCCCGTTCTAACCTAATTCAGCAATATTTAAGGGATGGTTCACGGGCCGGGTCAGTACAGTGAGTGATTTTTCCATTTAAAGTCCGAATACCCGTCTGGGCGTCGTGGCGTGCGAATTAATATTCGTCGCGACGTATAAATTAATATTCGCCGCGACGTGTGGAAATGATTTGCTCGCCGCGACGTGTTGAATTGTTGACGTCGCGACGTACGATCATGTGTTGATGCGCCGCGACGTGGGAGTTACATTTCGCCACGGCGATGCCTTAAGGACTTCATGCCGACTCTTCAGATCCTTTTTGACTCCTTTTCTCCTGCAATATAAAATAACAATTTGCAATATCAATTGTTCTTAGAAAAATTATAATGCAATTAATGTTAATTTGTACAATTTAACTAGCAAATTGCATAAAACATAAACTCATCATAAGAGACTAATTTAAACACAAAAATCATGAATTAAGAGTCAAAAAGTGCATTAACAACCATGAAAGTGTAGCCAATTATATATTAAACTTGGGCTCAATCAGCTCTCCTATCCCTAAAGTGAGTGGGCAGTAGTGCATACCCAGAGGGCTCTCCTACTTGCCAAAAATGTGAATATTGATGCTCAGTCACAACACAGGCATAAAATGAGAAGTGGCATGCATTATGCATCAGATTGTAATGTGAAAAGTGAAAGTGCGTGTATTAAGTGATGATTGCGTAGTGATATGTGTGATTTATGTGATGGTGAACATGTATAAATTGATTCACAGTGTTACAAATGTGTAGTATGTGACAATTTTTCAGTGACCTATCTAATGTATGATTATAGTGAAAATGTGTAAAGGGTTTGATAGTGTTCCGATTGTGTATTGTGACTATGTGATGTATTGTGATATATTATGTGTATATGCATGAGTTGGGTGAACCATCGATGATAGTTTCTCATTGAGTTCGCAAACTCACCCAACATTGCTAATATTTTTCAGGACAACGTTAGTAGATTCTTAGCTCCCGTGTTAGAGTTTTCCTGCAGTGCGAGTGCTTGGTCAAGTGAAGCAATGGCTTGCAGGTCGGTCAGCTGGGACGATTTTTGGGGATGACCTATTATAGACTTTTGTATCAGTTCCTTTTTGAGATATTGTGTTAGACTGTAGGAAACTGATAGATTTGTCTATATTTTGGGATTGATGTTATGAAATGAAAGATTATTACTGTGGTTTTAAATTTTAGTGATTTGCTTAGTGCGGTTTAATTGTATTGATGCCATGCGAGTACTTAGTGATAGTTTCGAGCGTAGCACTTCCTTGCTGTAGGATATGCGTCGGATCGACCCACGGGCGTCCCGGTGTGTACCCTACGGTAAGGGGGCGCTACATTAGGTGGTATCAGAGCATGGTTTGACATCTTTTGGGCATAGTATATTTTAGGCTTGAATTTCAGTGAGAAAAGCAGAAATTGATCAGATTCTTGATGTTGTAGGTCATCCGTTCTTGGGGATCAAGTGGATCAACTAGCTGACCTAGGATCTGTGGGAGCTAGTAGAGAGTCCCCTGTGCCTCATTATGATGAATTGCCTCCCAGAGTTCCCGTGAGACGGGAGAGGAGGTATGATAGATCGCTATGGTGGTGGAGCCGTTGACTTCTATGACAAGAATCGACCATGCGAGGTGAGGGATGGTTGGAGAGGACAGAGAGTGTAACATCCCATCTCCCATAGGAAGGGTTTATTGGTAATTTGGGACGGATTAGAAGTATTAAATTATATCTCGGCATGCACATACAACATATAGCCTCTATGATTGATGGTTTGTTGCACTTGCACATGGTATAAATGCATTCATGACATTTTCCGGCTTAGGTTTCAAATTGAGATCTTTTGTGAAATTTATGGGATAATTGTATTTGAAAAATTATTTGGAGTGCGCCATTGAGTGTTTTACATTTTTTGGGATTTAGGGAAATTTTTCTGGAATTTTTCGGGTTACTTGCCCGGACCGAAAAATTTCCAACGGGTCAACAAAGTGAATTTTTTTCAGACTAAAAGGACTGCGTGAATGGCATTGGATTATTGAATAATGATTGTGGGAGTTGTTTTAGAATCATTAGCATAAGTTTGATTAAGATTTAATGAGGTTAGAGTTAGGATTAAATTATGCTAATTAAGTTATTTTTGTCTTTTTCCATGTAACAAGCCAAGTGTCCCTTTTTTATTAATTAGTTTTGTCTTTTTTCATCCTTACCCACGACTTTCCTTGGCCATTTCATAGACAAAATCATTTGACAAGCTTGTTCTTCTTCTCTCATCCGAACCATTACTTCTTCTCCTTTGATGTCCTTCTTTTCTCCTTTGAATTTCTATCTTCTCATCCCTCACAAGAAGGGTTGCCTTGGTTCTTTGCTTGCTTCTTATTTGTACATACCTAAGACCAAGCTTGCTCCTTGAGAAGATGATTATATGCATGTGTAGTGATAAGAGTCGTGAGTGGTGATTGAGAAGTTACAAGTTGAAGTAGTTGGGAGAATTGAAAAGCCTTGGAGAATTAATAGCTTGAACTTGTTTAAGGTGAGTATTAATGTTTGTTCTTATGCTTTTGGTAGTTAGAAGCATTTATGGGAAGCACTCATGCATTAATTTCATGATGATAAGGGTAGGTTTGAATGGGTGTAAATGTATGCTTGTGTAGGGATGAATGAATGACTATAAGTTCCATTGATTTTGGCTTGGTTTGGATTGAGTTTGTAAGGTTAGATGAATGGAAAACTTAGGAAGATAATATGTGTAGGTGCTGCCACTTATGCTCTATTATATAAGTATATGTTGTGATGAAATTATGGTTGATTTAGAGGTATAAATGGGTGCTTAGTGATGTGTTATTGATGTTAGAAGTGATAGGAGTTAGGTTGTAGTTGAAAAGCTGGAAAATGCAATTTGACCTATTGTAATGTTTTGATCATAAATAATTGTGTAGGTGTGCAAATGAGGTGAAGTTTGTGCCCAATGAAACTTTGGGATGTTGGCTTAAACTTTGTGCGAAATAGGTGGTGTTAAATTGTAATGTTAGAAGGGTGAATTTTTGCATGGAAAGTTTCTGTTTGTAAGGTCTGTGAACAGTACCCGCATATATGACCTGATTACTTTGTTGATTTTTCTAAATTAATTGAGATGGAATTAGGAAAAATGGTCTTCATGAGAGTTGAAGCCTACATTATTAGATTTCCATTGCCCCTGATATTGCAATTTTTAGATATGTATATTGGGAGTTATGCATTGTGGCATGTTGACTGATTTTTTGTCATTTGTGGAAAGCTAGCCTTATTGTCGATTTTGTGAGCTTTCGGATTGGAGGCAATTTTAGCAATTTATGTGGACTGAATTGGTGTGAGTGATCTTCTGAAAAGTTGTAGAGGAAGAAATTAACTTGAAAATGATATATGGTGTGTAATTTTTATAGGTCAGAGTTGGGAGTTATGATTTTGCAAAAACTGACCCTGCATTAGGTTGTGAATTGCTGATAATGGCAGTAACTTCCATAACAGTTTTGAAATTGTTAAAAATCGAATTGGAGTTTGTGTTCTTCATGAAAATTGAAGTTTGAGATCTTATCTTTTCAGGGATATCAGGTAATGATTTTTGTGACATTTTGCTAAGAGAATTACTGTTTGAAACATCACTGTCCAGATTGGTTGATTTCAGAGGGCTGATGCTTTGGTGAATTGTTTGACCTAGTTAGTAAGTAAATTTGATTTTGAGTTGTTCATGAAAGTTGGAGATAACATTGTGAACTTACTGAGAATAATTATTGTGTTATTTTTGACTGAGGAAATGAGTAGTTACTGAATTTGCAAAGTATTGCACTGTTTGAGAGGTTTTGTGTAGACAGTAGCTTTGATGGGATATTTGACACCCTTAGGGTGAATTTGATTTTATGGTCTTCATGAGAATGGTAGAGCTTTTCATTATCTTTCCAACAAGCTATGGTTTGTATTTTTCCGATTTGTGTGCTAAGAATTATTGTTGTTGGAAATTCGGATTGAAAATAGGAAAAAAAAAGGGAATGAAGTGAGGTTGAACCTCGCCGAATCGCGAGGGCGAGGCGTCGCCCTCGCGACGAAGCGAGGAGTCGACCTGAGAGGCGACATCTCGCCTCATGAGGCAGGCGCATATATATATATATATATTATTTTTATTTTTTATTAGTTGGCATTAAGTGACCTAGTTGTTTCTTTTGTCAATTTCTTTTCCGTCCGACGTCTGATTGACCTGATTCTTGAGGCATCGGATTCATAGAATATTGAATTTCATTTTTTGAGAAATTCGGGATTTTTAAACGGAAAATTGACGTGGCCCCGGGTAACGGAGCCTTTAATCACTGTTTTGTTTAATTGGGGACCTATAGAGGTCCGAATTGCGCACCGTCAGCGCCAATAGGTTTCTAATTTTTAGACGGATTTTATTATGGGAAAATTTTGGATTAGGGCCGGGAATGCCATGAACATGCATTATACACGTTTTACTTATTCCATGTGCATTGTTTGATATTTTTAACTATTCAGTTGGTAATGTTTACTTATTTTAATTGTTATAGAGGCTCAGTTGGAACGTCATCCCACTGACGCTGCGTAGACTTCCTTATTAGCTCGGAAGTTATTAGGTGAGTAACCTAGATGGTTCCTCGGTTAGTAAGTGTTTATAATTCTGCACTTAGTACCTCGTGGAGAATAATGGTGGGAAAATTGTGTTTTGTTTGTGCACGGATCATGGACCGAGGTCCGATGGATTGGGAAATTCGACATAGAAGTGTCATCTGTGATTTTCTTGCATTACTTGTACGAGTCTTATGTGTATATGTTGAATTGGGCTCGATATGATGTTGGTGTTGTTTTATTTGGACATATGCACTTCATGCATAATTGCATGATCGAGAATCGCGCTATGACCAGAAGCGTACCAACGAGCTTAAAGCTCAACGTGATCGGGCCTCGAGCCCATAGTGATTCGAGCCTATGGCTCACCGTAATGCGCCCTTAATGGGACAGCTTCAGTGCTCACCACAACAACGTAAAAATTGAAAAGCGCCTCATACACATTCCATGTGCATTTGAATTGATTCTTTGATTGGTATGAAAATTATGTGGTAATACTAAATGTGATTTGGTGAGATAATTGTGCGTAATGTGTTATGTATGTGTATATGCATGAATTGGGTGAACCATCGAGATGGTTCTCATTGAGTTCGCAAACTCACCCAAAATTGCAAATTATTTTTCAGACCGGAGAGTAGACTCATAGCTCTAGAGAGACTTTTGCTGCCGTGTAGATCGAGTTGGCAAGAGAAGTCATGACACACAGGTCGGTCAGCTGGCACTTTTTGAGGGATGACCTAGCTAGCTTTTTGTTTGATTTTCTTTTGGAGTAATGTACGTAACATACCAATTGTGTAAATTTATCGCTTGAGGTTATGAAATGAGAATTTATGGTTTAAAAATTAGTGGATTTCATATTAATGCTTTATGATTTTGATGCCATGTGGAGTGTTAGTGGTTGTTCGTAGCGCACCCTTATCGTAGGGTGTGTGTCGGAATGACCTACGGGCGTCCCGATACATATCCTATGGTATGGGGGTGCTACAGAGAGAGTCCTCAATCAGATGGACTGCGACTCTGAGGAGCGCTTTGACTATGCAGTGTCTTTGCTTAAGGGTCCGGCTTTTCAGTGGTGGAAGACAGTTCCGGGTAGTTCTTCCAGGCCCTGTATGTTGACATGGGATGATTTTCTGAGGGCATTCCGGGATAACTTCATGCCCAAAGTTTATTTAGAGATGAAGATGCAGGAGTTTCTTGAGTTGAGGCAAGGATCGATGTCAGTGGATGATTATGAGGTGCGATTTAATGAGCTGATGGGATATGCCTCTGCTTTGATTGCTTCAGAGTCTGACAGGTGTCGGAGGTTTGAGGGCGGACTCAATATGGAGATCCGTACCAGATTGGCCCCATCGGACATGGGCACTTTTATTGAGCTGAGGGTGGCAGCCGTGAGGATTGAGCGCCATCGAGGCGTAGTCACCGAGTCCGTTAGGGACCCAGGGCAAGAGGCCCAAAGATAGTCGTAAGGCTAGTAGTAGAGAGTTCAAGAAGTCGAGTAGGACCTTCAGGTCCACTGGAGGAGCTCGACAGCCCAGATTTGGGCAGAGAGGCAGATTTGCTCAGTCTAGTAGTGGCCGTAGCGGTGCTAGAGGTTCAGACCAGATGATCCCACTATGTGAGTATTGCGAGAGAAGGCATAGTGGGGAGTGTTGGAGGTTTACCGGAGCGTGTCTCAAGTGTGGTTCCATGGACCATCAGCTCCGAGAGTGTCCTTTTACTGTGGAGGCCCAGTTCGCTATGACTGGTAGATCAGGCAGTACTACCACGGTGCAGCAGAGCCGTGGAGGTGGATCTGGATGGAGAGGCCGAGGCCGAACTGAGGGATTTGCAGTGAGGATCGAGGGTCAGCAAGATACAAGAATCCTGTGCTGTAGTCTATGCTATGACTCGGCAGGAGGCCTGTGAGTCTCCGGATGTTGTTCATGTATGCTTTTGATTTCTGGCTTTGAGGTTTATGCATTGATGGATCCTGGATCCACTCATTCTTTCATTGCACCGCATGTGGCATGTAGACTGCATTGTGATAGGGAGAGGTTGCAGTGCGGGTTGGAGGTGAGTACACCTCTAGATAGTACGACAGTTTTGGGAGAGGTCTGCAAGGGGTGTCCGATAGCGATTGATAAGGCAGAGTTGAGTGCAGACCTGATAGTTTTGTCTTTGAGAGAGATTGATTTGATTCTAAGGATGGACTGGCTTACTGTGCATAGGGCTGTGATGGATTGTTATACCAAGTAGGTTGTGTTAGAATCTCCTGGTCAACCTAGAGTTGCTTTTCGAGGTGTTAGTCAGGCAGTGTCAGCTAGGATGATTTCCTTTCTGAGTGCCCTGAGATTGATGCAAGGAGGTTGTGAGGCATATTTGGCTCATGTGGTTGACCCCAGGATTGAGCAGAGGTTGCAAGATATTCCTGTGATTAGGGAATTTCCGGATGTGTTCCCCGATGAGTTACCGGATTTGCCATCGGATCGGGAGACGAAGTTTGAGATTGACCTCATTCCAGGTACCGCTTCTATATCTATACCTCCATATAGGATGGCACCGGTGGAACTGAAGGAGCCTAAGGCTCAGTTGCAGGAGTTATTGGATAAGGGGTTCATTAGACCCAGTGTTTCGCCGTGGGGAGCTCCAGTGTTGTTTGTGAAGAAGAAGGACGGGACTTTGAGGTTGTGCATCGACTATAGGCAACTGAATCAGGTGACTGTCAAGAACAAGTACCCACTGCCTAGAATCGATGATCTATTTGACCAGTTGCAGGGAGCTCAAGTGTTTACTAAGTTGGATCTGCGGTCAGGATATTATCAGTTGAGGATTTCGGAGGCTGATGTGTCGAAGAGTGCTTTCAGGAGCAGGTATGGGCATTTCGAGTTCTTAGTGATGCCATTCGGGTTGACCAATACCCCGGCAGCCTTCATGGCCTTGATGAATAAGGTCTTTCAGCCCTACCTGGATCAGTTCGTGATTATGTTTATTGATGATATCTTAATGTATTCGAGGAGTAGACAGGAGCATGCGGAGCATCTGAGGATTGTGTTGCAAATCATGAGAGAGAGGCAGTTGTATGCCAAATTCACGAAATGTGAATTTTGGCTTGATGAGGTAGTTTTCCTAGACCATATTGTGTCTGATGAGGGTATCCGGGTGGATCCTCACAAGATTGAGGCAGTGAGGAGTTGGGAGGTTCCGAGGAACGTGTTAGAGGTTCGGAGTTTCCACAGACTAGCAGGTTATTACCGGAGGTTTGTCGAGGGGTTTTCAGTGATCTCGACCCCTTTGATAAAACTTCTGAGGAAGAATGTGGCTTTTAGATGGACTAATGAGTGTCAGAGGAGCTTAGGCATCGATTGACTACGGCACCAGTGTTAGCTTTGCCATCGGGGTCCGGAGGTTTCGAGGTATTTAGTGATGCTTCGCAGCAGGGATTAGGTAGTGTTCTGATGCAGCATGGGAGAGTTATAGTATGCCTCGAGACAGTTGAGGTCTCACGAGGTTAATTACCCAGTGCATGATTTGGAGTTGGCTGCAGTGGTGTTTGCTTTGAAGATCTGGAGACATTATTTGTATGGAGAGACGTTCCAGATCTTCACTGATCATAAGAGTCTGAGATATCTGTTGAGTCAGCGAGAGTTGAATATGAGACAGAGGAGATGGATTGAGCTGTTGAAGGACTATGACTGCACGATTGAGTATCATCCAGGGAAGGCCAATGTGGTGGCAGATGCGTTGAGTAGGAGATCTCATATCAGTGCAGCTCAGATTCAGGTTGGGAGATTGCCTAGCCTGATTCAGTTGAGAGCGCTTAATGTGCAGATGGATTTGGCTCAGGATGGAGCTTTGATTGCTACTTTGAGGTTGAGGCCGATATTGCAGGATCGGATCAGGAGAGTCCAGGATCAGGATCCAGTGTTAGTGAGATTGATTGATAGAGTTAGAGCTGGTCAGGGTTCGGAGTTTGAGTTGAGAGATGGTACTCTGTGGATGGGTCAGAGGTTATGTGTTCCAGATGTTGATGATCTGAGAAGAGAGATTTTGGAGGAAGCGCATGTGGCCGCTTATGCGATGCATCCTGGCATTACCAAGATGTATAATACCCTTAAGTTGCATTTCTGGTGGCCAGGTATAAAGAGGCAAGTGGCAGAGTTCGTTTCTCGGTGTTTGACGTACCAGCAGGTCAAGGCTGAGCACCAGGTCCCAGTTGGGAGATTGCATTCATTACCCATTCCGGAGTGGAAATGGGAGCGAATCACTATGGATTTTATTATGGGGTTGCCTAGGATGCCGAGGCAACATGATGCAATCTGGGTCATAGTGGACCGGTTGACCAAATCGGCTCACTTCTTGCCAGTGCGAGAGAATAATACTCTCGATCAGTTGGCCCAGAAGTATGTGGCAGAGATTGTGTGACTGCATGGGGTCCCAGTATCGATAGTGTCGGATAGAGATCCCAGATTTACTTCGAGGTTCTGGAGGAGCCTGCAGTCAGCTTTGGGTTCGAGATTGAACTTTAGTACAGCTTTTCATCCTCGCATGATGGGCGAGTGAGAGCACGATCAAGACCGCTGAGGATATGCCGAGAGCTTGGTATTAGAGTTCAGAGGTGCTTGGGATCGATGATTGGCTCGGTTGAGTTTGCATGCAATAATCGCATCAGAGCGAGATTGGATGGCACCGTATGAGGCCTTATATGGGAGACCGTGTAGATCACCTCTTTACTGGGATGAAGAGGGTGTGAGGATGCTCGAGGGTCCCGAGCTGATCCAGGATACAGTGGATAAAGTGAGATTAATTCGGAGTCGCATTAAGGCGGATCAGGATAGACAGAAGAGTTATATGGATCAGCATCGGCGAGAGATGGAGTACAGTGTGGGCGATAGAGTATTGCTCCGAGTGTCACCTTGGAGAAGAGTGCTGAGATTTGGCCGTAAGGGCAAGTTTAGTCCTCGATATATCGGTCCGTATGAGATTACTGAGAGGATTGGACCGTTGGCCTATAGATTGGCTTTGCCTAGTGAGATGTCCCAGTTGCATGATGTGTTTCATGAGTATGCTCCGAGATACCGCCGCACCACTCATGTGATTCCGGCCAAGAGATTGAGATAGCTAGTGATCCGAAAGTTATGTTGAGGAGCCAGTCAGATTATCGGATCGCGGGTCAAGAAATTGAGGAGCAGGGTAATTCCATTGGTGAAAGTCCTATGGAAGAACCACTCATCAGAGGAAGCAACTTGGGAGACTGAGGAGCACATGAGGAGGTAGTACCCTCATCTGCTCCACTCGGCCGTATGAAATTTCGTGACTAAATTTTATTAGGAGGAAGAATTGTAACATCCTGCTACGATCGATGAGCATATTAGTACGGGTAGTTCTGTTATTGCATAAATTGTGATCGAGTGCTTTGTGGCCTCTGATTATAAAGAGATAGATCATTTTGCACATGCATACATAGTGACATGCATTCATGATTGTTCCTGCATTTAAATTGTGATTATGAGTTGAATTGTGAATTTTGAGATAATTGAGTTAGATTTGATTTAAAGTGAAATTAGGGATAATCTGAGTAGAATAGTTGAGTTAGAGTGAGAATTGAGTTTTAGAGAATTGGAAATTGAAAATTGAGTATGGGATCGAGTGTTTTATATTTTTGAGGAATTATGGGAATTTTTCTAGAATTTTTAGAGTTATGTGTTCGGACCGAGAAAATGACCTAGAGACTGATGACTTAGATTTCGGTTCCGGAAGTGAGTGGTAAATTGTAACGCCCCACATTAGGGGTTAGATTATTAAAGGAATTTAGTACGAATTATGAGTGTTATTTGCTTATTAACTTATTAACTATTGGCTTAAATTGTGCATAAGTATTTTAGCATGCATTCATGGCATTTTTCGGGTTAATTGGTTTAATGAAACTTAGGAGTGATTTGGACAGTATTATTATAATTTTTGTAATTTTTGTATACTTCAAAATTTTTTAGAAATTAATGGAGGATTAGTTTTGAGTTGCCAATTTATTTTGAGAGTCATTATTTTCTGACGGAATTTTGGTAAATTTTCGGAAGTCTTCTGGAACTTTTGGGTATTTGTTGGGTAATTGTTACAACTAAGATTCATAACAATATTTTTGGGTATTGATTACTATTTGGACCTATTAGCTGTTTATTACCTGTATCGCAATCTAAACCTACTAGCAACGATTTAAATCGAACAATTATCGCTTATTCCTCACCGAATGCCTCCCTTACCCATCCATCAGTAGAGTTAGCGAAGCCATTCACTCACCAACATCTGCTATTGGAGTTTTCTTTGGAAAGCTGGTAAGTTTAGTTTATCATACGCGAGTTACATCTTTGTTTTTGTTTTTGTTTAGATTTATCATGTTTGAAGCTTAGGATAATTCTGATAGGTTAGAATTGCTAAATAGGTTAGTTGTAAAGTGAAGAAGTTAAAGGAAGGTGAAAAAAAAGAAAAGAAAAAAAAAGTTTCAGAGTCGGAGGTTGAAGACGGTGAATAGTGCCGAATAGTGAATTGTGAATGATGTCGGTGAATGTGATCTTGCTACAATGAATCAGACGTATTTGTGAACAAGAATCAGACGATTTTGTGGAGCAAGAATCAGACGATTTAGGAACAAGAACTGACGATTTGTGAATAGTAACCGTATGTATTTGTGAACAGTAGACATACGTATTTTTCACCCAAAAATGACTAACGGCTAGGTATAACGGCTAGGTAATAACGGCTAGTTAACGGTACAAAAACGGCTAGTTTACAAAAATGCTCTATAAATAGATACCACTCCTCTATCATTTACTTCATCCCTTACCTCACAAGTGATTCTTGACGAAAACCAAATTTCAAATGTTGTCCGCTATTTCATTTTTTTGTCTACTGCTTATTATTATGTATCTTTGTTTCATTCTTAGTGTAGAGCTAAATGATTCAGCTCGCACTCTTTTTCTCTTCTTAACATGTCCTATGATCGTTATGTTGCTTATTGGCATAGCATTTGAGAATTAATGTAATTTGTACATTTTCATATTTAATAAAGACTTGCTTTCATTTGAAATACTTGCTGTATCGCTAATTTCCTGAAACTTCATGGAACATTTGGTACTATGAGTTGTTGATTTATCCCAGAAATTGGTCATGAACATGCATCATACTTAGTTATCATACAGTAATGAAGCACAATAATAATTTGTGTCCGTGTTCCCTATTATAGAGGAAAGTATTGGATCGGAAAAAGAAAGCATGCTTAGTTTGGAGAAACGATAGATTTCAAAACTTTTTAAGAAATCATCTTGTAGCGGAAGCAATATATCCAAATCAACATGCTAATCCATACATGATATGGTATAAGGATAATAAAACCAAGAACAAGATAAAAAGAATTACCGACTCCTTTACATTCTGACTTTAAATCCTCATTTGCTATCCTCTCCTTCCGTATCCAAATCCTTTGCCTTTGAGTCTTTTCCTTTAGCAATCTATCTTCTTCCTTGTAGTAGTATCCTCTACCAATTAGATTTACCACTTGTTCTTCAAGGACAACTAGGTTAACAAAATCCTTTGGTGGGAAAGGAGAAGAAATATTTGAGGAGATTTTCTTAGAAGAAGAAGAACCAAAATCAAAACTCTTTCAATTCTTTCACTTAGGAATTTCGGTTCTCCCTTGCATGAAAAGAGAGAATGTCTAAAAACATGCAAGAACCCTTTCTTACCTCTCAATTTCGAAATATGCATCAATGGAAAGAGTGAGAGGCATCCAATGCATCACTTACATTAATCACTCATCAAATAGCCAATAAATGAGACTTACTTCATTTATCTTTAAATGGCTATTTGAAAAGACCATAACCTATAATTGAATACCCATTTCGGTTTTGGCAAGAAGAAAGAAGGAAGATGGTCCATCTAATGCACATCTTTCATCTTTAATCTAATGAACGCAAATAGGTTACATGCCAACATTAAAAGCCAACCATTAAACCATTTAATGGTAAGTTCATATCTCCATTTAATAATGATGAACCATAATAAAGACCATCTTTATTTAGTATTTTAATGTCAAATGTGGTTACACATCTAACCTAACACAATTTCAAATTGCTTCTTCTCCATTTAAAAAATTGTTTTAATATAATTAATCTAATCAATTACATTAAACCAAAACAAGCCCATTTTTAAATGAACATATGGGCTTCCAATTAACCATTAATTAGTATAAGCCCATCATTCAATTATGGACTTCTAAAGCCTCCAAACTACTTCTTACTTAGCTTGATAACCTTCCTTAAAGCCAAGTGGGGAATCTTATTGACTTTGATAATTCAAGCTCGATAAGCCCGTAAATAATTCAATCTCATTGGAATTAATTCTAGCTTATTAACTAAATGTCATTCCACTAAAGACAATTAGTTGAACTCTTGAATTATTAAATATTATGAGAATATGTCCAATTGCAAACCCTATTTAGAACCTTATTATAGCTATCCGCACAACAAAGGGTAAAATTACCGCTTTGCCCTTATGTTGGTTTTTCCTTCTAGATCTCTCATTTTACTTTATATGGTGATTAACACATAAGATCTCATCTTAGTGTTAAGACTTGATGGGTAGCTAGTCCATCAAACTATCGCGCCATTTTAATCACCAAATCTCCTTAAAACATCTGTAAGAGATGATAACACTATAAACTCTTTATTCGAGTGAATGTTTCACGATACATGTTTCAATTAATAATTCCAACATGCAGACAATGGGATTAATACCCTGTAAAAATCCATTCCGATCATATCAAGAATTATAATGAAACACATATGAGTTCACCACTCATCAAGATTGTGGTTCATAATAAGCGAATGCTTAAGTTGTATGTTTTAAGATTAAAGTAACGACCCACTTTATTCTTGAAAACATACTTGATTCCAGATTCATTTAATAGTGCCATTATCGATAGTCTACTACTATCATGATATGAAACTCATCATTCCCTTTAAGTAAACTCCTTTACTTATATGGAGATAAATCGCAACACTACAGCCTAAACCATAATCAAACGACCAACTTGATTATTCAACTGTGAATCAATTAATTCAGATTCTAATAATATACATGTTTCCCATACATCTCTATGTATATGTATATTACTTACAAATGAATCTTGGTACCTTATGACCAGATATATAATGCTCATAAAGATAAAACCAAACTCTTTGTTTTATTAATAATAAATATTTTCATTACAAAATCAGAATCAAGAAGATAAAGTTACATGTAAACACACTTGCTTTCCAGGGCACTATATTTACATAACTCCAACAATCTCCCACTTGCCCTAAAGCAAGTTTGACATATCCTTCATTCCCATCCCTTCTAGGTGACCCTCAAAGCTCTTTTGAGTCAATGTCTTTGTGAACGGATCATCAAGGTTTTGCTCTCAGAGGAATCTCTACCAGATCCACTTCTCCACGCTGTATTATCTCCTTATGAGATGATACTTTCGCCAATATGTTTGGCGCTTTGTGGTTCCGAGGTTCTTTAGAATTAGTCATCGCCCCACTATTATCACAATAAAGTGTAATGTCTTTTTCGCCTCGAACTACCTCCAAATCATTTAGGAACTTCCGAGCGATCGCTTTCTTTCGCACAAGTAGCAACATACTCAACCTCCATAGTCGAATCAAGAATACAAGATTGCTTGACACTCCTCCAAACTATGGCTCCACCTCCTAAAGTAAATATAGAACCGTAAGTTGATTTCCTTGAATCAACATCGATTGGAAATCGAATCCGTATATCCCGCCGGAATAAGATTACTTCCAGAGTAAACAAGCATTAAGTTCTTCATCCTACGAAGATACTTAAGTATACACTTAACAAAGCAATCAATGTTCCATTCTGGATTGGACCGAAATCGCTACTATCCCATCACAGTAATGATATCCGGTCTAGTGCACAAGATTGCATACATCAAACTACCAACCGCCAAGCATATGGAATGTTACGCATGCGCTCAACCTCCTCTTGGGTTTTAGGTGCTTGTTCCTTTGAAAGATTGATTCCATTTCTAGTAGGAGGAAACCCTCTTGAATCTTGCATGGCTAACTTATCGAGCATATTCTCAATGTAAGTTAGTTGAGACAAAACTATCTTCTTGTTCTTACGATCCCTTATAAGTTTGATCCCTAGAAAATAGGTAGCCTCTCCCAAATCCTTCATTAAAAACTGTTCATTCAGCCATCCCTTAACCGCAGATAACATTCCCACATCATTTCCAATGAGCAGAATGTCATCAACATACAGGATTAGGAAAGTAACCTTACCTTCTTGTATTCTTTTGTAAACACAAGGCTCATCTAGGTTTTGTATGAACTCATAGGTTTTGATAGCCTTATCAAACCTAATGTTCCAAGACGTAGATGCTTGCTTAAGTCCATAAATGGACCTTTGCAACTTGCAAACCTTATGCTCATTACCTAGCTCAATGAATCCTTCGGTTGGGCCATATAAATGGTCTCCTCAAGATCTCCATTCGTAAATGCGGTCTTGACATCCATTTGCCATATTTCATAATCGAAATAGGTCATATGGCCAAAAGAATCTGATGGACTTAAGCATGGCAACCGGAGAAAAGTCTCCTCGTAGTCTATACCCTCCTTTTGAGTATAGCCTTTAGCTACCAATCTAGCTTTAAAGGTCTCTACCTTTCCATCCGATCCCCTTTTCCTTTTGTAGATCCATTTACACCCTATGGTTTTTAGACCTGGTGGTAGATCTACAAGGACCTGCACTTCATTAGTATACATAGAATCTATTTCCGATTCCATTGCCTTGAGCCATTTTCCTACATCAACATCATTAATAGCCTGTGTATACGTAACGGGATTTGTTTCTTCTTAGTCTGAGATGGCAATTAAGCCTTCTCCTAAACCCAGATACCTATCTAGTTGTCTCACAACCCTCCCACTACGCTAGGCACATCTTGATGTTCAGTTGCACTTCGATTCAACTCAATCCATTTCGACATCTTGTTCTCGTCATATCCAAAACAACTCTTGGTTTGGATGAAATTGCTAACTCCTTTAGTACTACTTCACTTCTTCCTTTATGATTTCTCACAAACTCTTCCTCTAAGAAGTTTGCATTTGTCGACACAAATACCTTCCTATCACGAGGACTGTAAAAATAGTACCCTCGAGTTCTCAGGATATCCTACAAACAAACATACTTGACCTTGGTTCCATCTTTGTGGATTCAGGCTTTAGAACATGGGCTGGACGGCCCCAGTCCTCAAGTGCCTCAATGAAGGCACTCGGCCATCCACAACTCCCTAGGTGTTTTAGGCACCGATTTGGATGGAGCAAAGTTAAGAAGATATGTTGCCGTTTGTATGGCATATCCCGTAACGATTCTCGAAGGCTAGCATAGACATCATTGATTTTACCATTTCCAATAGAGTTCTATTTCTCCTCTCGCTACACCATTCTGCTCAGTGTACGAGGAGTCGACAAATTGGAAACAATTCCATTGTCAATTAAATATTCTGGAACTCTCCGATAAATACTCACCACCTCGATCCGATCGAAGTCGCTTTTAATGGCTTGCCAAGTTGCTTCTCACTTGACTTTGAATTCTTTGAACTTTTCAAAAGATTCACTCTTTTTATGCATCAAATACAAATAGCCATGTCTTGAGTAATCATCTATAAAAGTTATGAAATATTCATAACCTCCTCTAGCTTGTACATTCATGGGCCCACACACATCAGTATGTACCATGTCCAATGTGGATTCAAATCTGCTTCCTTTAGAAGGAAATGAGGCTTTTGTCATTTTTCCTTCAATACAAGATTCACAGGTGGGTAATGGATCACTATCCAAGCCCATAAGGATCCCATCCTTTACTAGCCTGTCAAGTCTTTTCTGATTAATATGACCCATCCTTAGATGCCACAGATACTTTGAATTAATGCTAGAGATATTGGATTGTCTTGGTTTTATCAATTCGTGGTGTTTAGTGAGCCTTTCATAGGTTCTATAAAAACAATCCCTGCTTAATTATCGCTTCACAAATAAAATCCTTATTCTCATATATTGAAACAACCTTTTCAAAATATAAGGAATAGCCAGATTTTATTAGACAAAAAAGTAAATCATGTTCCTTACAATCATTGGCATGTAATAAACATCTTCCAAATATAACCTATGACCACTAGGATAGTCCAAGATAACTACTCCCACCGATTCTCACTGAAACATAGGAACCATCTGCTATCTTAACTTGAAACCGCCTTTAGGAAGTCTTTTCCTTTCTTTGAACCCCTAAAAATTACAAACATGGTTAGTGGCTCCGTAATCTAATATCCAAGAAGTAGATAAATCTGCCACATTTCTAGTTCCTAACAAACTTAGGAAGCCCATACCTTGTTTGCTTTTGAGGGACTCTAGGTAGATCGATTTTTTTTTCAAAGGCCCATCTCATCACAAAGGAAACACTTTCCTTTGATGTTCTCTTTGGCCTTCTTTTTCATGGGTTTGGCCTTGACCCCTATTTGGGCCTTCTTTTCATCGACCCTTTTCTTTTCCTTGCCCTTACCTTGGGCTTAGAAGAAGAAGCTACATTAGCTTCGGCCCACGAGCCTTACTATTCAATATTTCCTCCGTGCTCTGAGGGTATTCATCAACTCACTCAAGGTGTAATCCTTGCTGTTGAGCTCATAGTCCAACTTAAACTGCTGAAAAGAAGAGTTTAAGCTATTGATGATCATAATCATCTGCGTGTCCGCATCCATATCCGCCCTAAGCATCTCACCTCGGTGGACCGCAGAGATTACCTTCATCATGTAATCCCGCACCGGCTCACTGTGTTTCGCATGCGAGATTATGAAAGGTTTGATAGCTTTCACTCTTGCAGACCTAGTCCTCACACCAAACATCTCATGTAGTTGATGGACCATTGCACTAGCAGTTTTCATACAAGCAATTTGCTTTTGCAACATGCCGCTGACCAAAGCCAGAATATAACACTTAGTAGTCTTGTCAGCATTCTTCCAACGCTCATGTTGTTGGACTTGCTCAGGAGTTGCATCTCCACTTAGAGGTGTAGGCTCATTTTCAGTTAACACCCATGAAATACGTTCATATTGAAGAACAATGTCAAGGTTACGTCTCCATTCATTAAACTTGTCTCCATTTTCCAATTTGTTATTAGTCAAGAGCAGGGTGAGTGGATTCATTTTGTGGTTGATTATGTCTGAAAATATAAATTATTAAAACATGAGCATACTAGTCAGCAATTTATGGAACTTTGTATAAAATCATGATGCATGTATGCATGATGATAGATTTAACAAAACTTAAAAAATTAAAACATTATACGACGGTTATTTTTCTTATCTATAACAGACTAAGTGACGGTGGGCCATCTTATCTATTAAAAGAAAAACTGGGACCCTCCCACTAAAAAAACTACCAAGCATCTCATGCTCAATTTTTTAAGAAGCGTCTTAATTTGGTCCATACTTTTACCAACAGAGCTACGGTGGGCAGTTTATTGATAAAAAATGTTGAGTGTATAACCATTTGATTCATTCACTAAAGATACCTACAAATCATGCCTTGGTGGGAGGTCATATTTGCTATCATTAAGTGGACTTATCCTTAAGGAAACCCAAACCATGCAAGATCTAGGATCCATGCCCTCCGATGGGGAGTAACACTTCACCACATGCAAACGGGCCATCATTTGGAGACCGTGGACTATCACAGGAGCATCCTCTCCCACTCAATCTTTTTGGGCTTTAAGTTTTAAATACCATCTTGTCTAGATGCAATTTATTATCCATCCTATATTGTTTCATTATATATCTCATACATAATGAATGCATGGCAAGGCCTAGGGTTGGCAATTTTCTAAATGACATGAAATCACATAATATCACATATTATAAGCATTCATTTCTCCATTCATCACATGAACTAATAAAGCCACTTTTGATTGTCCATCCTAGAAACATAAAATAATTACAAGCCTTTTAGGCCCAAAATATGCTTCTTCATCTTGGATCTTCCGCTTGAACTCTTCGCTAACATGATCCGCCCATTCGGTAAACAAAATGTAATGGCATTTATGAAATTAGAATTTTGTCATTTTGAAAATAAAATTCCAGCACTAGATTTTTAGAAAACCAAATCTTTGTTTTGACAAAAATTCCAGCACTTGTTTTATTAAAACCAAACTCATTTCATGAAAATTAAAACAACACTTAGTATTTTAGCAAAACCGAAATTGGATTCTTTGAAACAAAAACCAACACTTGTTTTCTAATCATAACTGAAATATGATTCATTGAAACAAAATTCCAGCAACTTAGTTTTCACAAAACTTATGCCAAAACACAAAAGGATACACGAAAATTTTACCTTTCCATTTCTTCAATCCATGGCTGCTCCTTCTTCATCATTACATCAATTTGTACATTACAAAATTAAATAAAATAGAAAAAGAAACCAAGGAGGAAACATGGTGATGATAGACCACCCTCCTTGTTACAACTAAATGAAGAAATCTTACAAGATAAAATTTAACTTCTATAGACAACCAAAAGAGCAACATACACCATATATATTTCTATCACATAAAATATGCAGTATACATAAAAGATTGCCAACCCATGCATCCACCATATAGGAACCGAAATCATGCATGAAAACTGGCTCGATACCAATTATTGGATCGGAAAGAAAGCATGCTTAGTTTGGAGAAACGATAGATTTCAAAACTTTTAAGAAATCATCTTGCAGCGGAAGCAATATATCCAAATCAACATGCTAATCCATACATGATATGGTATAAGGATAATAAAACCAAGAACAAGATAAAAAGAATTACCGACTCCTTCGCCATACGACTTTAAATCCTCATTTAGCTATCCTCTCCTTCCGTATCCAAATCTTTTGCCTTTGAGTCTTTTCCTTTAGCAATCTATCTTCTTCCTTGTAGTAGTATCCTCTACCAATTAGATTTACCACTTGTTCTTCAAGGACAACTAGGTTAACAAAATCCTTTGGTGGGAAAGGAGAAGAAATATTTGGAGGAGATTTTCTTAGAAGAAGAAGAACCAAAATCAAACTCTTTCAATTCTTTCACTTAGGAATTTCGGTTCTCCCTTGCATGAAAAGAGAGAATGTCTAAAAAACATGCAAGAACCCTTTCTTACCTCTCAATTTCAAAATATGAATCAATGGAAAGAGTGAGAGGCATCCAATGCATCACTTACATTAATCACTCATCAAATAGCCAATAAATGAGACTTACTTCATTTATCTTTAAATGGCTATTTGAAAAGACCATAACCTATAATTGAATACCCATTTCGGTTTTGGCAAGAAGAAAGAAGGAAGATGGTCCATCTAATGCACATCTTTCATCTTTAATCTAATGAATGCAAATAGGTTACATGCCAACATTAAAAGCCAACCATTAAACCATTTAATGGTAAGTTCATATCTCCATTTAATAATGATGAACCATAATAAAGACTATCTTTATTTAGTATTTTAATGTCAAATGTGTGGTTACATATAACCTAACACAATTTTGAAATTGCTTCTTCTCCATTTAAAAAATTGTTTTAATATAATTAATCTAATCAATTACATTAAACCAAAACAAGCCCATTTCTAAATGAACATATGGGCTTCCAATTAACCATTAATTAGTATAAGCCCATCATTCAATTATGGACTTCTAAAGCCTCCAAACTACTTCTTACTTAGCTTGATAACCTTCCTTAAAGCCAAGTGGGGAATCTTATTGACTTTGATAATTCAAGCTCCAATAAGCCCGTAAATAATTCAATCTCATTGGAATTAATTCTAGCTTATTAACTAAATGTCATTCCACTAAAGACAATTAGTTGAACTCTTGAATTATTAAATATTATGAGAATATGTCCAATTGCAAACCCTATTTAGAACCTTATTATAGCTATCCGCACAACAAAGGGTAAAATTACCGCTTTGCCCTTATGTTGGTTTTTCCTTCTAGATCTCTCATTTTACTTTATATGGTGATTAACACATAAGATCTCATCTTAGTGTTAAGACTTGATGGGTAGCTAGTCCATCAAACTATCGCGCCATTTTAATCACCAAATCTCCTTAAAACATCTGAAGAGATGATAACACTATAAACTCTTTATTTGAGTGAATGTTTCACGATACATGTTTCAATTAATAATTCCAACATGCAGACAATCGGATTAATACCTGTAAAAATCCATTCCGATCATATCAAGAATTATAATGAAACACATATGAGTTCACCACTCATCAAGATTGTGGTTCATAATAAGCGAATGCTTAAGTTGTATGTTTTAAGATTAAAGTAACGACCCACTTTATTCTTGAAAACATACTTGATTCCAATTCATTTAATAGTGCCATTATCGATAGTCTACTACTATCATGATATGAAACTCATCATTCCCTTTAAGTAAACTCCTTTACTTATATGGAGATAAATCGCAACACTACGCCTAAACCATAATCAAACGACCAACTTGATTATTCAACTGTGAATCAATTAATTCAGATTCTAATAATATACATGTTTCCATACATCTCTATGTATATGTATATTACTTACAAATGAATCTTGGTACCTTATGACCGGATATATAATGCTCATAAAGATAAAACCAAACTCTTTTGTTTTATTAATAATAAATATTTTCATTACAAAGCTGAATCAAGAAGATAAAGTTACATGTAAACACACTTGCTTTCCAGGGCACTATATTTACATAACTCCAACAGAAAGACCACTGCCAGATATTGTCGGGACAATAAACACTAAGTGCGATTTAGGTAAGTAATACAGGTCAGTAATTTCAGTACGTAATATAGGTAGAAAATTTCAGTGTAAGTACTTTAGGTAAGTAAATTTTTGTAATGTTAAATTTTGTGAGTCAACCTAGATGATGTCTAGGATTGATTTATTGGGAGTGCTATTTGCCTACACATGAATGACTGAAATGATCTTGTTCTGTTGTAAAACTGTTAAGTCCTAGTTGTGGGTAAATAGGCATGCCTAGAAGGGTCTGCAGCTGCTCCTGTTATTTGACACTTTGGTGTCTCCTGATATCGAGACATATGTCTCTCCTGCTGATACTAATTATGGTATCTCCTGTATAAGTCCCGTTACCCACTTCTGTTCATGGATTTATAGTTTGATTTGTTCTGTATTCTGATATCTGATTGATTATTCTGATTCTGAAGGATCTCCTGTGTTCTACCATTCTGTTTAGTATATGCTTATCACGGTGGATTTGCCCCGTGTAGGTTCGGAGCTAAGAGATTAAGGACTGGGACAAGTCAACCGCAGTGGCCAAAAGAGTCTGAGTTTTGTGTTGCGTGAAAATGTATTTTGTTTGGTTTGTTTGGGCCTGTACATATTCTTTCGATTTGTTTCTGAAATTATGAGATGTATTATATGTGTGTTACGTTTAGTTTTTAAAAGTGCATGTGTAAAACGTTTTGATTTGTTTGTCCTGTCTTGGGTGGCATCCATTTATCCTCCCAGGGGGTATTTGGGTGTTACATAAATGGTTGGGAAAATTTAGATTTACGAGTCTAGGAATTTTTGTGATGAGCCAGTGAAATTTAGAGACTGAAATTTGAAATAAATTGAGGGCTTGTGAATTTGTGAGCAATAGGTTTAAATCTTTATATATAAATGAGTTAGATTTTGAATATTGAAGTTAAGCAATTTTCTTCTCTCTTCGTCGACGATTTCACCCTTTCCCTTTAGAGATTTTCGTTGGTTTCTCTTCTTTGTGGTTGGAGAGTTGCTAGAAAGCTTGGTGAAGATGATGTTTGGCTTGGATTAAGGAGTTTACCATGATTGTTAGAGCTTGAGAAGTTTTCGAAGGTTTTAGGGTTTTCCGTTCGATCTTTGATTTGGTAAGTTGATTGTGTTTAATGTTGTTATTTATTGCTGTTACATGCATTTATGGCATTTATGGTGAAATATTGAGTAGTTAGGGTGTTAAATGCTGAGTTTAAAAGAGTTAATGGTGGAAAAATCGATCGGAGAAGACGAAGATCGTTCGCATGTCGTGACGTCTGCGACTGGCCTCGCTGCGACGAGTTAGTGCTTATTCGCTGCGACGAGCGGACCGAGTCGTCGCGATGAGCGAGTGGATATTCGTCGCGAGGAGCGTGTTTCCACGCCGCGAAGAACGTCCCTTTTCACGTCGCGACGAGGGACTCTTGGTTGCGACGAGGGGCAATTTCTGAAGTGAAATGAGTTGGTTTTTGAGGTGTATCTTTTGGTATAGACCTCCAACTGAGGCGATTCCGGATTCGTTATGAACTAAAGAAAGAGGTCTACGATTGAGGTAAAGAATAAGAGTTCGAATTTAAATTAGCGAGTTCTCAATCATAGAAAGAGAGCTGATTATAGTTTTATCATAACCTAAGAGTTATGTTATGACGATTGGAGTATAATTAGAGTTTGAATGAGAGATTTGTTAAATCAATGGATATTATTGACCTAATATAGTGGATTTCTGGTTGTGATGCGAGAGATAGCGGATTTGGATTAGAGCGCTGGAAAAATCATGATCATGCATCGTATAATTTTGAATAAGACATGTGCATTATCGAATTTATTTGATTGAGCGTATAGTGATGAGAATTCGTTGAATTGTTATAGAGGCGCCGTTGGATCGTCAGTCCACGGATATTGCTGGTACTTCCAGGCAGTAGCTCGGAAGTTACAGGTGAGTAACCTAGTTGGTTGCTCGATCTTTGTGTGTTAAATGTGCTGTGATTGTGTAAATTGTTTGACAATGTGAGTGCTTGAACTGTGAAATAAATGTGCTGTGATTATGAGTAAATGTGATGAATGCTATAAGTGGAAGTGATCGATATATGTGCTATTGAATGTGCAAGTGTAAGTGCATGCTAGGCATGGTTAGAATCGCTAATAAACAAATATTTGGAGCAATTAGTGATCAGAGCTTTAAGCTCGACTATCAGTGAAAGGACCTAAGGCCAAAAAGGGAATAGTGCATACCCAGAGGGCTCTCCTATCCCTAAAGTGAGTGGGCAGTAGTGCATACCCAGAGGGCTCTCCTACTCGTCAAAAATGTGAATATTGACGCTCAGTCCCAACACAGGCATAAAATGAGAAGTGGCATGCATTATACATCAGATTGTAATGTGAAAAGTGAAAGTGCGTGTATCAAGTGATGATTGCATAGTGATATGTGTGATTTATGTGATGGTGAACATGTATAAATTGATTCACAGTGTTACAAATGTGTAGTATGTGACAATTTCTCAGTGACCTATCTAATGTATGATTATAGTGAAAATGTGTAAAGGGTTTGATAGTGTTCCGATTGTGTATTGTGACTATGTGATATATTGTGATATATTATGTGTATATGCATGAGTTGGGTGAACCATCGATGATGGTTTCTCATTGAGTTCACAAACTCACCCAACATTGCTAATATTTTTCAGGACAATGTTAGTAGATTCTTAGCTCCCGTGTTAGAGTTTTCCTGCAGTGCGAATGCTTGGTCAAGTGAAGCGATGACTCACAGGTCGGTCAGCTGGGACGATTTTTGGGGATGACCTAGTATAGACTTTTGTATCAGTTCCTTTTTGAGATATTGTGTTAGACTGTAGGAAATTGATAGACGTGTCTATATTTTGGGATTGATGTTATGAAATGAAAGATTATTACTGTGGTTTTAAATTTTAGTGATTTGCTTAGTGCGGTTTAATTGTATTGATGCCATGCGAGTATTTAGTGATAGTTTCGAGCGTAGCACTTCCTTGCTGTAGGATATGCGTCGGATCGACCCACAGGCGTCCGGTCGCACCTACCAGATGAGGGGCTTCTGAAATGTTATCTTGAAGTTTAACCTCGAACCTATAGCCGACTGCAAACTCTGCCAAAACCTCGAAGTAAACCTGGGATTCCTATCTGACACTATCGATACCGGGACCCCATGCAGTCGCACAATCTCCGCCACATACTTCTGGGCCAACTGATCAAGGGTATTGCTCTCCCTCACTGGCAAAAAGTGAGCCAATTTAGTTAACCGGTCCACTATGACCCAGATAGCATCATGCTGCCTCGGCGTCCTAGGCAATCCATAATGAAATCCATCGTAATGTGCTCCCATTTCCACTCCAAAATGGGCAACGAATGCAATCTCCCCGCTGGGGCCTGGTGCTCAGCCTTAACTTGCTGGCACGTCAGACACCGAGAAATAAACTCCGCCACCTGCCTTTTCATGCCTGGCCACCAGAAATGCAACTTCAGAGTGCGATACATCTTGGTAACACCAGGATGCATAGCATAAGCGACCAAATGAGCCTCCTCCAAAATCTCACGCCTCAGCTCATCAACATCTGGCACACACAGTCTCTGTCCCATCCAAAGAGTCCCATCTCTCAACTCAAACTCAGAAAGCCATCCAGATCTGACTCTATCAATCAATCTCACCAACGCTGGATCTTGATCCTGCATTGTCCGAATCCTATTATGCAATACCGGCCTAAGCCTCAAAGTAGCAATCAGAGCTCCATCCTGCCTCAAATCCATCTGTACGTTAAGAGCTCTCAACTGAACTAAACACGGTAACCTCGAAACCTGAATCTGAGCTGCACTACCATGAGATCTCCTACTCAATGCATCAGCCACCATATTGGCCTTCCCGGGGTGGTACTCGATAGTGTAGTCGTAATCTTTAAGCAGCTCTAACCATCTCCTCTGCCTCAGATTCAGCTCTCGCTGACTCAACAAATATCTCAAACTCTTATGATCAGTGAAGATCTGGAACGTCTCACTATACAAATAATGTCTCCAGATCTTCAAAGCAAACACAACTGCTGCTAACTCCAAATCATGCACAGGGTAACTCATCTCATGAGACCTCAACTGCCTCGAAGCATACGCTATAACTCTTCCATGCTGCATCAGTACACACCCTAAATCCTGCTGCGAAGCATCACTGAAAACCTCAAAGCCTCCTGCTCCAGATGGCAAAGCTAACACCGGTGCCGTAGTCAACCGATGTTTCAGCTCCTCAAAACTCCTCTGACACTCATCAGTCCATCTAAAGGCCACACTCTTCCTTAGAAGTTTTTCAAAGGGGCAGAGAGTACAGAAAACCCCTCGACAAACCTCTGGTAATAACCTGCCAATCCGAGGAAACTCCTTAACTCTGACACGTTCCTCGGAATCTCCCAACTCTTCACTGCCTCAATCTTGTGAGGATCCACCCGGATACCCTCACCAGACACAATGTGGCCTAAAAACACCACCTCATCCAGCCAAAATTCACACTTAGTGAATTTGGCATACTGCTGTCTATCTCTCATAATCTGCAATACAATCCTCAGATGCTCCGCATGCTCCTGTCTACTCCTCGAGAACACTAGAATATCATTAATAAACACAATCACGAACTGATCCAGGTAGGGCTGAAAGACCTTATTCATCAAGGCCATGAAGGCTTCCAGGGCATTAGTCAACCCGAACGGCATCACTAAGAACTCGAAATGTCCATACCTACTCCTGAAAGCGCTCTTAGGCACATTGGCCTCTGCGATCCTCAACTGATTATATCTGGATCTCAAATCTAACTTGGTAAACACTTGAGCTCCCTATAACTGATCAAATAAATCATCGATCCTAGGCAGTGGGTACTTATTCTTAACTGTAACCCGATTCAGCTGCCTATAATCAATGCATAACCTCAAAGTCCCGTCCTTCTTCTTTACAAACAACACTGGAGCTCCCCACGACGAAACACTGGGCCTAATAAATCTCTTATCCAACAACTCCTGCAGCTAAGCCTTAAGCTCCCTCAGTTCCACCGGTGCCATCCTATACGGAGGTATCGATATAGGAGCGATACCTGGAATGAGGTCAATCGCGAACTCTGTCTCCCGATTCGGTGGCAAACCCGGTAACTCCTCGGGAAATACATCTGGAAATTCCCTGATCGCGGGAACATCCTACAACCTCTGCTCCACTCCAGAATCCACCACATGCACCAAATAGGCCTCACAACCTCCCCGCATCAACCTCAGGGCACTCATAAACGAAATCATCCTGGCTGGCACTGCCTGACTAACACCTCGAAATACAGCCCTAGGCTGACCAGGAGACTCTAACACGACCTCCTTGGTATAACAATCCATAACAACCCTATGGGCAGTGAGCCAGTCCATCCCCAGAATCAAATCGATCTCTCTCAGGGGCAACACTATCAGGTCTGCACTCAACTTCGACTGATCAATCATAATCGGACACCCCTTACAGACCTCTCCCAAAACTGTAGTACTACCTAGAGATGTACTCACCTCTAGCTCATACTGCAACATCTCCCTATCCACATGCAATCTACATGCCACATGCGGTGCAATAAAAGAATGCGTGGACCCTGGATCTATCAATGCAAAAACCTCAATACCAAAGATCAGAAGCGAACCTGCAACCACATTTGGAGAATCCTGGGCCTCCTGCCTGGTCATGGCGTAGACTCTGGCCTGGGACTGCGGTCGACTGCCACGTCCCTCAGACCCCACAAAGGAATCTCCTCCTCTACCTCGGCCCCTGAATCCAGGTCCACCACTATGACTCTGCTGCACTGTCGAACTACTACCAGCTCTCCCACTCGCAGCAGACTGAACTCCCAAAGTCATCGGGCAATTCCTAATCATATGGTCCATAGAATCACATGCCAAACAGGCTCTCGTCACTCTCCAGCACTCCCCACTGTGCCTCTTATCACAATGCACACAGACTGGCAACGCTGGCCCTGATCATCTGCCACTACTACTGCCACTACCAATCTGTCCAAATCTCCCTCTCTAAACAGAACCCGACTGTCTGAACCCTCCTGCTGATCTGAACCTGCTTTGGCGTCTACTAAGGCTCCTACCAGAGCTACCCTGACTGTCACTAGATCTCTTGCCTCCGGATCCTCGACCGGTCTCACTTACTACTCGCCTCGAAGTCGCTCGATCCTCACTGCAATGCTCTCAATCGCATTAAAGGTGCCCATATTTGATCGGGCTAACCTGGTACGGATCTCCAGATTAAGCCCTCCCTCAAATCTCCGGCACCTATCAGACTCAGAGGCAATCAGAACAGAAGCGTATGCCATCAACTCATTAAACCTAACCTCATAATCGGCCACTGTCATCGACCCCTGTCTCAGCTCTAAGAATTCCTACATCTTCATCTCCAAATAGACCTTGGGCATGTAATTATCCCGAAAGGCTCTCAGAAAATCTGCCCAAGTCAGAACACAGGGTCTGGCGGTACTACCCGGGACAGTCTTCCACCACTGATAAGCTGGACCCTGAAGGAGAGAGACTGCATAATCAAATCTCTCCTCCGCATCACAATCCATCTGATCGAGGACTCGCTCGGTCCTCTCCAACCATCCTCGGCCTTAGCGAGGTCTCGTTTGCCATAAAGTCCTGACTCCTTGCATGAAACAATCATACCTCCGCTCCCGTCTCATGGGAACTCTAGGAGGCTGCTCCTCAAATAGAGGCACTGAAGACTCCCTACTAGCTCCGACTGATCCTTGGTCAGCTGGTTGATCTACCTGATCACCAAGAACAAACGACCTACAACAAAACCACAATTTCCAATTAATTCCTGTTTTTCTTACAAAAATTCAAGCCTAAAATATACTATGCCCAAAAGATGCCAAACCATGCTCTGATACCACCTAATGTAGGGCCCCCTTACCGTAGGGTATACACCGGGGCGCCCGTAGGTCGTACCGATACATAACCTACAATGAGGGTGCACTACGATACGATCATTTCTATAAACCTCATGGCATCAATATAATTAAACTACAATATCAAATTCACTAAATTTTAAAACCCAAAGGGTACTTCTCAATTCATTTCTTTAAAACCATAATTACACGATTCTATCCGATTACAACTGTACAAATCCAAAATGAACAGTAATAACTCCTAACTAGATCATCCCCAAAAGATCCCAGTTGACCGACCTGTGGGCCATGCTCCTCTTGCCGGTACTCACACAGCAGGAAAAGTCTCGCTAACTGGAGCTAAGAGTCAACTATCGTTGTCTTGAAAAATAAATGCAATGTTGGGGTGAGTTTGTGAACTCAGTGAGAAGCCATCATCGATGGTCCACCCAACTCATGCATATAACAACAATTCACACCATATTACCTATATTAACACAACCAAGAATCACATGCATTCAAATTTCACATTTATAAGGCGGTACGCCTTTCATACAATTCACATTTAAACATTCATATATGCAATGTACATGTGACTCTTTTATTTTATTTCGTTGTTGTGACCGTGCTCCTGAGCTCATTTACGTTGAGCCATTGGCTCTGAAAACATTGGGCTTGAAGCCCTGATATGTTGAGCATAAGGCTCTGAAAATCGTTGGGCTCGAGGCCCTGTACGTTGAGCTTAAAGCTCTGAATACGGTGGCTGCATCGGTCACAACTGTCAATTATCTGATCATGCATAATGGCATGAATGCACATGTTCAATTTACACTACATGCGTCACGATAAAACTTCATATGTCAAAATTTCATATTTGAAACCAATTAATTTCAACTAGTGCACACAAAACACTTCTATATCACATTCCAATATTTCGGACACCTTTGGTCCGAAATCAATCAAAAGCAATCACACATAATCCTTCCTTAACTCCCATGGCATCATTGCATAAAATTAAATACATCAAGGTTGAGAAACTAACTAGATTACTCACCTCTAACTTCCGAGCTACTGCCGGAAAGTCTCGCCTACGTCGGATGATCGACGATCCACTTGAGCCTCTACAATAATCATAATATCACAATATTACTAATAGTACCAATTTCAATAATCAATAATGCTTATGTATCAAATAAATTTTGTACTATACATGTTATGACATTTCTGACCCTATTCCCAAATTATCTCAATTCCACATTTTCACTCTAATCCATAGCAATTTCCTAATACCATGATTCAATTGACTATACTCAAATCAATCACTAACAAATCCAAATTTAACCTTAAAATTCTCTAATTAAAAGCATCACATTAGGCCTAATTAGGCGCCCTCGTCGCGGCACCTGATCCCTCGCTGCGGCGTAAAATCTTCTGCTCGTCGCGATGTGCAGGCGAAATCTGCTCGCCGCGGTGCACACATCCACTCATCGCGGCGTGCGACAGAAATTGGCTCGTCATGACGTACGAATAAATATTCGTCGCGATGTGCAAGAAGGGGTGGCTCGCCGCAGTGTGTTCATCACACGTCGCGACGTGCGAACCCTGAAAAGCCTCCGAAACCCAGAATTTCTCAGATCTTCTGATATATAAATAATCCAAATCCATTCTAAAACACTCCTAAACAACTTCATATACTAAACTCAACTCATTTCTAACCTTAAATCCACCAAATAACCATTATCCCTAAATTATCAACATTAAATCAAGCAAAATCATCATCCGAAACCTAACATTTTCCATTCCTCAATTTTATCAAATCATTTATCAATATATATCAATTAATCAACCGATCATACTATCTAAAGCAAGAGGAAGTAAGAACTTACTTGTTAAACCTCAAATCTTTAGAAATCACTCCACCTAAGCTTAACACACCCACGACAAACCCCAACAATCCAAACCCGTCTCCATCTTTTTCCACACCAAGCCAAAAGAGATTGATCAAAGACAAAAGAAGGAACAATTTGTAAGGAGAAATCAAGAAGCAAAGCCAAAGGAAGATCCACGATGAAAGAAGGAAAGGAAAAGCCAAGTTTCTTTCAAAAATCAAGAGGATATCGTGGAGTAATTTCAAAGGAATAGGGTTTATATACTAAGGAAAATAAGGTTTGTTTGGCAATTTAATTGCCACAAGACCCATCCGAGCAACCTCAATCTAATTTCAAATTCTAATTGCTCCTGAATTCCAATGGCTCAAACCCTAATTCCTCAAATCAAATTTCTAATCCTCCTGTGCCATTGGATGATCAGTTTTGGAACCGGAAATCCAGTTAATCAGTCATTAGGTAAATTTTCTGGTCCGAACCTATTGCTCCGAAAATTCCAAAAAAATTCCTATAAATCTCCAAAAATATGAATTTCATAATCCTACACTCCAATTTCATAATTCAAATCCCTAAAATTCAATTTGACACTCCAATTCACTAATCAAAGCACAATTAACCTTAAAATCACAAAATCTCCAATTTTCACAATCAAGTCGGAAATCTGTCATACATGCATGTACATACATATGCTTGTGCAATCATAAACATTTATCAATAATTTATAGAGGCTAGATGCAATGAAATTCAATAATATGAATGCATTCATTCCTAACCAATCCGGATTACCGATATGTCCTCCACACCGGTAACGGGATGTTACATGCTTTATCCTTACATGTTTGGAGGACTAAATTATCTTGATGATTGAAGAGGTTTAGAGCTAAACAAGTAAGTGATTTATTCATCTATTGTGCACATGTTAGCATAACATTCATGATGCTTCTTTAGGGATGAACTTGGTTGTGGTATTGATGATAAAGTTACACTGGAAATTTGATGGATGAATTGGTTTTATTTTGATGTATGAAACCATAAATTAGAGGCTATTCAATGGATGATTTTAGATTAGGATTTGAAGTATAATTAAGGTATAATCAATGCACTATTATGATCGTGTTAGAATCTAGAAAAAATTGAAGGAAATGGATGGTAAGCTTTCTATTCACCAATCCCACGATCATAGAAGTTCCTAAGCTCTTTCCCACAATCATGGGCAATGCATTGAAGTGAGAAACTTTCTGTTTTGTCTTTCCATAATGGTGGAAAAGTACCCCACGATCATGGAAAGGTAACTTACAGTCGAGGAAAGGTACCCCATGATTGTGGGAAATGCTTTAAAATAAAAAATTCTGTTTTGTGTAATTGTTGGACCAACTAAGGATAAGCTACTTTACCTTGGTGTATTTGGACTTGATTGAGGATTGAAATGAACCTAATTGTTTTTGGATTAATTGGTTAAGGATTTGATAAGTTTAGGTTGTTAATTGAGGTTATACCTTAAGGAATAGATTGTTGAAAATCAATGTATCTAAATATGAAATTGTGAGTTGTTAAAAGAATGAGGGTGTTCATATGGATGGAAATGTGATGCAAAGGATGTGAGAGATGTGAATTAGGTATGAATGAATGAGAAATGGGAAATTGTGTGAATATATAATGCTAGAAAAGGATTGATGAATGAATGATTGATAAATCTAGAGTAATCAAGTTTTCTTAAGGTATAAACCTAATTACAAATAGGATATATACAAGCTATGATGAATAAATGAGCAAGATTTGTGAATAAGATTACATACCTGGGATATTCAATTGAGCATGCATTAAACATAACACATATACATGTGTATGAATGAGTACTCATTTGATTAAAGAAGTTAGTAATGTGTAGATATGTGTGTATTGTACGATATAGAAGCACAAATTGATCGACAATATCCAGACATTGAAAGATCGACAATGCAATAGCTAATTTGGAGAATACAGTGAGTCAACCTTGATGTTTCTCACTATATTTGTTTTGTTTTTGTTTAAATTCCAATTATTGAATTGTTACCTATAAGACTGTGATAATTTCGAACATTGATAGTCTGAGAGTACAATATGCAGAAATGTATTATAAGTACTATCTACTTGTACATGAATATGGAAAAATGAGTGCTCAACTGAATGTCGAATGGCGAACTTAGATCTGATGATTGTGATAAATGATTGTGCATACTAAATGAAAACGATTGATAGTATATTGTATGAAATGATGCATTTCATGACATTAATTTGCATGATCAGATAAAGGAGTTATAATCAGAGTGACTAGTGTGAAAAAGAGCTTAAAGCTCAGGAAATGTGCATACAGAGCCATAGGCTCAGTTATTAATGAGCTTGATATCTACAATAAGTACGAGACAGTATCTTAAATGAGTCAAATATTCGCAACTAATATGGGACAATTAAATAGGTGCTCGGTTGCAAAAAAATTAAAAATGGAAGTGGAGTTTCATGTGCATTTGCATATACATATCCTTACATGTGTCCTGGGAATGATTGGAAAGAACCATTGATTTGTGTTGAATAGTGATATGAAAGACTTGTGTATATGTTGATGACATGAACAATTAAGATGAGTGATTGGATTGTTCTGAGATGACTTTATGAAATCCTTATTTTCCTAATATGCTTATGAAATATGATATGTATATTGTGATTTGGTACATAAACTGAGTGATGTGATGAATGAGAATTGATTCTGAACAATGTGATATATTCCTAAAATTGGTTTTATACTTATGATATTTTTGTTTTGACATAAGTGAGCACATTGATGATGGTTCACTCACTGAGTTCACAAGCTCATCAAAATTGTGACATTGATTTTCAGGTACTGGGGTGAGTTAGCTTTTAAGGCAATCTAGTAGCAGTCTAGTATTGTCCACTTTAGAACCAAGAATGGCTCAAAGGTTTGGTTACTGATTCTGAAGTGTCTATTTAGATTATTTTGGTCCAAAACCCAGTTTTATGTTGTACGCATTGTATAAAGTTGTGAACTTTCACATGTTATATATTGTATAAACATGAATTATAAGTGTAATGAAAGTGTATTTTTTAAATCAAATGCAAAGAATCTCAGACATCTTTGGTAATGTAAATACATGGATTATGGAATCTAATGACAATGTAAGCTTATGGCTATGAATGATATGAGGAAATTTAGTTCTTCGAAATGTTTATGTTCTATATGATGCCATCATAAGTTAATGTGACTGCTCTAACATACCACTTCCCTGGGGTATGTGCTTATATATTCTCTAGAATGTCAATATATGCTCTATAGTAGTGGGATGTTTCACTTCATCTTTAAGAGAAAGTTATAAAAATTATTTTTCACTTATAGAAAAGAAAGATGATGTATAAAGCTCCTTTACTTTTTGAAGGACAAAAGTTAGTAAAAAATCCCAAATGAAACTTGAGAAGTGGGTGTAGGTTTAAAAATTTGGTCCAACATTATAAAATCCATTCTTATACTAATTTATTATTGTTGTTATTGTTGTTGTAGTTGTCGTTGTCGTTGTCGTCGATATTGTTATTGTTATTGTTGTTGTTGTTGTTGTTGTTGTTTTGTTGTTGTTATTATTGTTGTTGTTAGATCCATTCTATATAATTCTTATATCCATAGGTAACTGATTTGGGATAAAAAAATCACAAACACCAAATTCATTTCCCTTTTAAGTGTCAAACTAAGATTAGTACTTAAACTTATTATCATTAATTTCTTTTACGCATTAGTGCTTAGGTTAGTTTATGAATATGAACATCTCGATTTTATTTATGCTTTCAAATTATTATGTACAAAACCTTAACAATTATATAAAACATATTATGTTCTTTTAAATAAAATTTTAACCTACAAAATTGATTTAGAGGAAGTTCACTTAACTATTAGATATAACCTTTAAAATTCATATAATATCATATCCCTTACATAACATGGCTAGATTTATGTCAAATGTAATTAGAAGTTAAATCAAATATTGATGTTCATTAATAAAACTTATTCCTCTAAACAAAACCATTTCAATGTTCACTTATGCTTATAAATTTGTTAATCTCGGACATTTCAATTTTTCTTAAATTGGTAAGAATTCTCTTCCTCTCTCCTTCTCCCAATTTATCTTCAAAAGAGTTCTTAAAGTAGTTTAATGATTTATAAAATCATATTTTGAAAATCAAATTATCCAATATCCATTCTTTATAGGTTTTGTTATAACTAGCTAAAAATATTTTGATTGAATTAATATTTTTTTCAAAAGTGATTTTAACATTACTTTATTACTTTTTATTTGTACTAATAACTTTATATGTCTTTCTTATACATTATGTTATTAAAATTCACAATTATAGTTATCGGCATTAAAATGATATAAAATAAAATGAATTATATATAAAGTAAGGTTTCATGACCTATTATGTTAAGGTTTAACTTATAACAATATTGTTTCCTAGTTGCATCAATGTGTCAATTGTACATTAAAAAAAAAAAGTAGATGTATCTGCATTTCTCTTTGCAATGTGAGTTAGCATTGAAGTTACAAGCATGCTCAATAAAACATTTAACAATAAACGATCATGTATTTGCTCGTTGAGGAATTTGATTGCGTTTCACACATAAATTAGTTCAAAAATATTGTTAAAGTGAAACCTTAAAAAGAAGGAAAATGATGGAGCTACAAAATTAGACGAGGCAATGACATGATACTGTGCTCATATTAGCTATCAAAATTTAATGCCACCAACATCCTCATAAATTATATATATATATATATATATATATATATATATATATATATATATATATATATATTCCAATTCTTTGGTGTAAAAGTTGAACTTAATAATAAAATTAAATACTTGGCAACTGGAATTTGTACAAATTAATAAGATATTTGTTACTAGTACATGATTTAAGTAAAAACAAAAGAAAATATCATAGCACTTTTATTTTGTTTTTTCCCTAATAATTTATCCCTTTTAATTTTATTTTTAAATTCTAATTAATTATTTCCTTAAGATTGATAAAATATAATATTTAAATATGCACGTACCTCCATTGCAAGATAGATAGAATGTTAATTTAATTCATCAAGATAGAAAAAATAGATAATATGATAGCTTCTAATTGCTTTGACCAAGTATTCATTAAAATTTTCATATTTGAGTTTATAGAATAACCTAGTATTGATTGTGAAAGTCTTAAGTAGTAAAATATTACAAGTTTCATGCAATTTTGATATGTCTAGTTATATATATATACATGTATATATATACATATATATCTTTTTTGTGTTATCAAACATAGTTTGTTTATGCTAAAACTTGCTTTTAAATACATGTTGAGACTACATTTTGATGAAGTTGTGTATAAAAATAATGAAAGCATTTAGGATAACCATTTTTGACCTAAATAAACCTACCTTACATTTTATCCGTACAAAACCAATTTGAGCTTTACCCTTTCTTTTCTAGCAAAATAACCTTGTTACAAGCCAAATTTACCTTTTTTTGTTGTTGATATTCTTAACGATTTTGAACCCCTAAATTGAAGGAATTGTATTAAGTTTATTTGCATAGGATTTTGACTATTCCTATGAAAACTAAACTAGATTATTTAGATTATTCAAGTTTCATTTTTTAGGTTTGTTATAGAATGGAGGAGAAGTATAAAAAAAATAAACCTCCTTTTTGGTATTTCGAAAAAAAACCAAAAAATAAGAAAAAAGCAGAAAATAACTAAAAGGGATGCTACTTGAATTAAGTGAATTTTGGAATGACTTAGGTTGAAACTTATGTGGATAAGTTTGTATAATGTTTTTCAATTTATTTTTCCAGAAAGCTTCTTTTTGTGATACCTTACCTAAGTCACGTTACAACCCTTATTAAGTCCCTTTGATTTATGCATTAGGTTCATTTTTGGTTAGGGATGGAGGTATGATTTTGAGCCAACTTATACAAATAACTCACTATGTTTTGATTTGAGGTCTTAATGAACTGTAAACAGTTTGAGCGTATAGAATGAAATCCTTGTGAGGGTGTCAAGTCTTGTTTCTCTAGATTTTGATGGAATTGATGAGATATTATGTTTCAACAATGTGTCCTATGAGTGCTTATTCTCTCGATTCTTATTTTATCTTAACCCTTAAATGTGAATTAGCTTTTAGATAATTTTGGATAACATAAAAGGAGATGAGAGGTTGTTATGAAGATGATTAGTAAATTAAATTGATTTATGCTTGAGGATAAGCACGAATCTAGTGTGAGCGAATTTGATAAGATCTTATCTTGATATATTATTTGATGTTATCTCTTTTGTTTTGGATTTATTTTGGTGCTTAAATAAGAAAATTAATGTTTGTTTTGTTTTAGGAGATAAAAAGTAGAGCTTGCACCAAATTGGGACTTTATTAATGATAATCACGAATTCTGAATAAAGTGAAGAGATTGTTGCAATGGATAAAGCTGATCACTTGAAGAGTTGGAGTTTAACTAGGAAATTTCTTTCTATCCCTATCATGTAGGAATTTGAATTTGAATTTGTTTTAGATAGACATTTTTGCAACGTAGAATTAGATTAGGATTAAATCAGGAAAACCTTATAAAAGGGACATTCTTCACAACAGAAAAATAGTTCTCTCCTTACTTTTCTCTCGAGTCTTTATCTTTCTTTTATTTTTGTTATTGGAGCAAAAGCCATGTATCGCTAAACTTAACTATTCTGATTCAAGTAGATGTGATATTCTAGTTGTAACCTTATGAGGTTTTGTGTTCTTAATTTTTATTCATGTTTTAATTCAAGTATTTCTTGTTTTGAGCTCTTATATTTGATGAATAATTAAAATTGATTAATCTAACAATTTAATTTCATATTAATTATTCTATAGCTATTAATGAATTCAATGATCTGTAATTATCATGAAGAATTAGTACAAGTAGCAAGTGGGTTATTTATGATATTTCATATTTAACTTATGATAAAAAAGAAAACTAAGTTGAATAGTCGCATCTATCTTGATTGTTTAATTTAGGGTTTAGTCTTTTTCACTCAGCTTATTGATATCATTTATTTGATATGGACTGCCATCACACCCATTAAATAGACGATGAGTTTTTGTTTGGATGCTAGGTTTGAACTCATTAATTTAGGAAAATTTGAGACTTATTACAAACATCCTAATATGCTTCGGACTAATTACTTAAATTGTGAAAAATATTCTTTTTAGATTAATGATCACTGTTACAATTAGATGAGATCTTTCCCTTGAATCAAAGTTGCGTATTCTTGAATTTCATCCTTTTATTATATTGACTTAAGATTTCTTATTAATTTTAGTTAATCAGTTATTTAATCAACCCCCTCATTTTATTTTATTAATTGAAGTTAAGAAGCTAATGTTTAATTCTCTTGGGATTCGACCTAGTTCCATGACTAATACTAGAAGTTGAAGAATCGGTATTAATTTGAGGGCTTCGACAACCTAATCACATTCCTAATCTGCATTTTGATGAATGGATAGATAATGAGCCTACTTCTCAAGATCTAAATAAAGGGCCAAGAGAACTCTTTCCTTTCAAAAATTTTCCATAGGCTAGTTTCCTTGAGATAGAAATCATTAATCCATTTACTCCAAAGTGATTCTTTATCCTTGAATAATCTCTAAGTCTTTTAGCTACTTGTATTTATTGAAAGGCATAAATTGTTATGAAACCAAGCCCCCTTTCTTGCTTCTTCCAACATAGCTGCTCCCATTTGATTTTAGCACCTTTAACATTGCCAATCTTACATAAACAGAGGAAATTTATGATGCATTTTTTAATCTCCTTAATAATTCTTCAGGGAAGAAAGAGGTGAGAAATCTAATGAGTATGGAGATTGTTCAATATAAAGATGATTAGCTAAACTCTACCTGCCTAAGACAAAGCTTTGTTATGCCAAAAATTGATAATTTTCTTGTATTTCTCTAATATCTACTAAAAAATCTTGATATTTTAGTTTTTTAGCTGAAATGGGAACCCCTAAATAAATGAATGGCATACCCTAGATGTTTAGAAAAAATCTACTAAAAACTCTCAGTGTTAGTTACATCTAAAGAGAAGTATATTCTACTTTTGAAGTGATTGATTTTTAATCTTAAGATCTTGTAGGATCTCATGAGGAATTGGTACATGATAGAGATCGATTCCTAGTGAGCTCTACAAAACAAAATTAGATCATCTACAAAACAATTACTATTGGGCCTTGTACTTTTCTTGGAAGTTAGAACTATTAAATGAGAAATTGTTAGTGATTAGTCATGAGTAAAGAAAAAGGAGACTTCATGAATTTGAAATGATATACAAGATTTAGGTAGTGAATGTAGTAAGTTGACGATAAGTGCGTATATATGTGTATGTTTTGTTATTAATGTTCATGATCAATCATGGACTATAATTTGTTTATGGATGATATTGAGTTTGAATGAAAGTTGAAAAGAAAAATAGAGAATGTAAAAAGGATGATATTATGATATACTCTGTTTCTCTTTACTGTGAATATATGATATTTATATGAGTATACTTGAATAAGTGAGTGTTTAGAGATAACCAATAGAATGGTTTTTGAGTTGAAAAACAATTGTAAGATGATGGTCTGAAGTAAGAAAGATTGTGTAAATGGAAGTTGAGAGAAAGAATAGTGTTTGAACATGAAAGTTGAAAATGCAGAAAAGTAACAAAGCATGAATAGGTTGATTATGAATTTTGTGTTTTGATGATTTCTTTAACTAAACTTGTATATTTTGGAGTAGTGTTAATTTGTGGTGAATGAGTTGATTGAAATGGAGTAGAAAAACTAGAAATAAAAGTTTGAAATGTTAGTTTTTGAAAATTAAAAGTCTGAAATTTTGAGAAGGAATAGTAGCAGAGAGTTGGATTTTTGATCTAAAACTTCTGTGATTTTTCTGTACTGAGTTAGAGAGATTTTGATAAAATGGTCTTCATGAAAGTTGTAGGTTATCTTTTCAGCTTTCCATGGATTTAAAGTATGAAATTTTTGGACATTGGAGTTAAAAGTTATGATTTTTAGAATTTTGGGTGCTGTTTAGGATGGAACTTTCAGGACGGCCAATTTGATTGAGATTTTGACCCTTATATAGGTTATCTTTTCAGCTTTCCATGGATTTAAAGTATGAAATTTTTGGACATTGGAGTTAAAAGTTATGATTTTTAGAATTTTGGGTGCTGTTTAGGATGGAACTTTCAGGACGGCCAATTTGATTGAGATTTTGACCCTTATATAAGCAGAAATTGTTTTTATGTTCTTCATAAAAGTTGTAGATATTTGTTTTATCTTTCCATTGATATAACTTTTTCAAAATTTAGAGTTTTGGATCAAAAGATATGGGGCTTAGAAATTAGGATGTTTGAGAAGAAGAAGGAGTGAAAAGGCACTGTCGTGCAAATGCACGACGGGGACTTTTAAACTTTAGGACAAAAGCACCGTCGTGCAAAAGCACGAGGGTGACTTTGAGTGTTGGACAAAAAGCACCATCATGCAAAAGCACGACGACGAATTTAGAGGTGAAGAGAAATTTGCACTATCGTGCATATGGGATTTTGTCCTTTTACTGAACAGTCTAGCTTCTTTTGACAATAACTTCTTATATGGACCTCCAAATGACTTGATTTTTGAAGAAATGGATTCCTAAGACATTTTTCTACTTCTCCACAAAAATTGGTAGTATTCTGAATTGATTTGAAAAAAATTGATTGAATGAAAGTGAGGGGTTCGGTTGGAAGAATATGAGTTGGATGTTTTTACTGAACATGCTTCAATATTTTGATGATATATTGACCTATAGAGATATAAATGAGATGATTATTAATTTGGAGTAAACTAGAGACGTAGGAATACAAATAAGATGAAAAAGTATAATTGTGATTCAGTCTGTAAGATATTTAATTTCTTGATGGAATTTGTACATATTACACTATTTTTGACTGTGAACAACCCAAAAATGTTTGGGCTATAACTTTCAAATTACTGAACAAAATTGAGTGATTTGGGTTTCAATGGAAACATAAGACATAGAGGAACATTTCTCTAGAAGGAAGTGTTATCAAATTTCTTCATTTACCAGATCAAAATAAGGAGTTAAGATGTTAGTAGTTGATGGATAAAAAGGGGCAAAATTGGGAGAACCAATTAAATGAAGGGTAAAAAGGGAAGAGCAAGCATAATGTAGTATTATTTAAAAGAAGAAGAGGAACATTGTGGGACTTAGAAAATATAAGATAAAGTCGCGAGAGGAGAAGAGAAAAGGAAGAAGAGTGCGTGGAAGCTCGGAAAAAAGGAGAAAGAAGGAGAAAGAGGAAGATTTGGGCTAAACCTAAGGTAAGCATCATCTTTCTTCTTGCTTAGTGGGAAAACAAAAAGGAATTAGAGAAGAGAATAAGTTATGTAGGAGGAAAGAGGAGAAACCCTAGATGGATTTTTTTATGGACTTTTAAACTAGGTTTTGGTTTTTCCAACCTAGATAGACTATGGGCAGTTAAGCCTAAACCCAATTTTAACACTTATTTCATTTTGTGATTTTTGAATTTTTATGAATTTCTATGGGAATGTTGTGTTGAATGAGAACTTGGTTGTTTGAAGGAGACCAATGAATGACAATCGAATAGAAAAGAGGAAAGGCAATCTTGAGCTTGGATTTTTGCAAGTAAATATGTGGGTAATTTATTTATAGCTATTGTGTGATTATGCAAAATTTTGCTTATGTTTGTGAATGTTGATTTCTTGAAATTGAATTGTTGTGACTTAATTCGAAATGCATGATGTATTGTGAGTATGTTATACCTTGAAAAAGGTCATAACATTTTGAATTGAATTATGAGTATGATTATGCTATGCCTTGTATCATGGCATTTTGATTAAATGGAAAGAAGAAAAGGCATGAGAATATGAAATTTGTGATTGACTAAATTGAGCATAAATTTGTTTGTGGTTGGGCAAGAGAGTAACGCTTTGTTAGTCACGTGCACGTTGACGTATAGCCTTCTCCCGGCTGTCCGCTTGAGGCCACAAGATCCTGAGAAAGCGGACTCATTTTATTCACGGTTTAAACTTCGGTTTATCTGTTTCGCTCCACGAAACTCTGGAGCCATTTATGTGTGCATTTGCATTTTGATATGTCAAGTTATGATGGAAGATTGAGTGCTATGTTTTGATGATTAATTACACATGACATGTTCTAGGTGATGATATATCGAATTATGTGTTATGAATTTGAATTGGTGAATTATTGAATTCTTATACATTTAAACGCATATGCTTGAATTTGTGGTAATTACCGATAGCTATAAACATATTAGCCACTGAGCTGTGTAGCTCACCCCACGCTTCCCTCCTCAGGTGCAGAAGGAGAAGATTAGCGATCCTTGCAAGGCATTGGATCACTAAGAATAGAGACTTTTGTAATTAAGTTAGTTCAGGAAATCTTATAATTTAGAACCATTTTAAGCATAAGCATTTAAATTGTATTCAGGTGTATTTTGTATTTTGAAATGAGTTTGTATAAATTATTTTAGAATTCATTTATGAAATATGATTGGATTTTGGCGTGTGACTTTCTAAATTTTAATTGTTCGATGTTCAACTATTGTGGGCACGTCACCATTATGAGATGATGGGTTCCGTTTGGTCTCCAAATGTTTGGGCTTCAGAAACGAAGTCCAACAATTACACTTATGATGAAACTTGAAATTAGGTCTTCTAGATAGATTGTAGTAGATAGTCATGTTCAATATTTCCATAGCAATGATAAAAAAGAAAAAGGGATAGAGGATGCCCTTATCTTATGTCATAGAAAAATATGAATCTATCTTAACCCTATTTAGAGCTTAAGAAAAGTAGAGAAAAGACCAAAGAGCTACTCTCTTTTTCCTATTTGTGGCTAATCTTGATAAGGTTTCTATTTCTCGGTATTTTGATGTCTTTTCCTTTCTATTGCTTATATAGTTTCATAGCTTTACTTTTTTTTCCTTGTATTCCATTTTACCTAAACTTAGGCTTCTTTTTATGATTTTGACAATGGATCATAATCTTGAAGGCAGTAGCCATGATCTTTGTAGATGAAACTATAACCTTGATAAGCGCTTAATGGAATATAATTTTATGCCCATATTTAGTGTGTTTTTCTTATTGTATGAAAGTTTTATGTGATTTTTGGCACTGTTTTGTTTTTAATATGTTTTTAAATCCTAGTTGCCTTCATGAATCAAAAGGAGAAGAATTAAGGCAAAATTAAGGCAGAAAACAAAACAAGTGGACCTATTTTGAAGAGACACACTTGTGTGGGTAACATGTACAGTTGTTTAATGGACTGTGTAAGTCATTATGGATTTGTAAAGCTCCAAAAACATTGTTTTTGTACATTTAAGTCATATACAAGACCATCTCCCTTACCTATGTAAGCTCTTAAAAATGTGTAAATTCATGATTTTGAGTTTTTTTTTGAAATACATGGTCACTTACGTGACTAAGTGACTAATCGTGTATATTCCAAAAACCTTAATTTTACACTATAAAATGAAATTATGAAGAAGACAGGAGGAGATAAACAATTAAAGTTGGAGTTAGAGGAAAAAGTTAGAGTTACATAATCAATTTTAAAGCTAAGATAGAGGAAAACACAAAGATTATTTCAAAGATTCGATATAGAACAACCTTTCATCGATGTTTTAAGGAGATCACGTTAGAGAAAAGGGAGTATATATATATATATTATAATTCTTTTTTCTTAATTATTCTTTAAAATTATTAATGTTTGTTTTGTTTTCTATATTTATGAATTATGTTTATTTGGTGCCTAGTATGATGAACCATAAGTTGGGATAGATAACATGATTTGATCTTTTATTTTATTTTATTTGATTGATTCATTTATTGTGATTCAATTATGTGTTTTTGTTATTGAATTAATATGTTTGGTGTATTAGTTTAATGTATGATTTTATATGATTAAGATTGAGAAATCCTTTATATAAATATATCTATCATAATTGGAAGGAGTTGTATGCAAACCTAGAGATAGGCCAATATAAATGCTTTGGATTAAGGTCAAGCATAATAGTGAAATTTACAAATCGAGTAATGCAATATTAGGGGTTTCAACTAGAAATAGAGTTTTAGTTAATCAACCAAAGATTAGTTGTTAATATTCTTAAGAAAGATATTAACATAAAATAGGAATTTCCATGATCCAATCATCAATAATTAAATTGCATGATAAAGGGTTAATATTTAAGAAATCTTAAGGGATTCATTACATAGGTGCTAGTTATTTGAAAATTATTAATAGTAGTGTTATCTATGTTTAATTTATTATTATGATGAATTTTAGTTTAGTTTAGATTTAGTTAAACCATCATCTTAAATTTTCAGTTAAATAATAAAAAAGGGGTTACTACTAGTACTTATAGTCCCTGTATGATCAACACTCGATGTTCACTAACACTATATTGTAGTTCGATAGGAGCACTTACCTATGGGATCTATAGAGTAAATATCAAACATCATATCAAGTTTTTGGTGCCATTATTAGAGACTAAAATATTAGGAAAACCTTGCCTTTATTATTTAAACCATCATTATTTTATATTTATATTTATATTTATATTTTATTTATTTGTTATCCCTAGATCTCTCTATCTTGATTTGATGTTTTGAATTCCTTTTAAAGTCCGAGACTCGTTGTCATAACCATTAACCATAATGGAAGGATGGAGATGACAATATGCTTATGGGTAATATGGTATGCCATTGGTTATGACAATATTGGAAGCTTGGAACAAAAGGTATGGTAACATCTATTCGAAAGCTCAATTGATATCCATGGTGTGTTGTGACATTTATGGGAGGTGATCACCCTACTGATGAATTTTAGGCATCAAACTATATATGGGAGCATTCGAATTACATAGAGAATTGGCCTTAAGATACCCATTACTAGAATACTTATAATTTAGGGTATAAAAATTACTACGACTTTGAGTGGAATGATCATGTTTCATTTGGATTTTTAGAACAATAATAACAAAAGGAGTATGAACATCTAGTAGATGTCCTTATAAAAGGCATTTCTTTACAGGAGGCTACCCTCTAAAGATTTAAAGAGACAAGTGCTCTATTTGAATGCACTAAGCCAAATTTTAGAGAACAAATGAATAATATAACATTATGAAATGGAGAGGAGCTAAAAAAGAGAGGAAGACATTAGTCCAAAAGAGAAAGAAAAAGAGATAAAGGTTGAATATATGGAGGAAAATGTTGTTCAGGAAAAGAAGGAAGAGGAGATAGAGGAACATGAAGAGGAGAAGCTAAATAAGGAGGCTATCGAAGAATTATCAAAAATCTTTTTAAGCAAAAAAGGCTCTTACATCCCACAAGACAAACTATTAAAGTTAATTTAATATCTAGAGGGTTTTATTATTCTTTTTTGTATTGATAGTTTGTTACTAAAAAGGGCATTAATGGAGTTAATTAGTTTTATTAGATTGGTACCTTTTATCCTTATTATCTTATAACATATGGGTTATTTACAAGGAAACTAATAGAAGCAAGCCATTAATTATAGATCTATGTTGAAAAAAAGCTTATTGAGAAGTCCATATAAAAGACTCATAAATAAGCATCGCTTAGGACGCAACCAAAGAATTAGTATAATTTTAATTAATGTGATTATTTTATTTTTTTATTCTAGCATAGGGTTTCATTAATTTTCAATATGTTTTATGTTAGGTTATAGAGCATCATTAAGTAATTTGCTTAATTTTCATGTTTGTGGTATATGTTATTTTGATTTTGAGTGAAATTTATAAAGTTTTTAAGATTTTTTAGGCATACATGGTCGTGTATATGCTCCATGTATATAAAAATATCATTCTTGTATGTTTTACAAATTTTAGAAATTTACAGAACAGTCATAGGGAATTACACAAGCATGGGATATGCCCATATAGCTCAATCCTCTGGAGCATGTCAATGTCACACAAGGCTATGAAACCGATTGTTTAAGTCCATGATCCTTGTTAAAAACTCTAATATTCTTCTTCTTTTATCTCCTTTTTCCCTTTTCTCCCCCTCTCTACTATGCTTCTCTATTATAACCTAACCTAGTGATTTTAAGCTCTTATACAACATCCAATTAGGGGTTCTTGCATATTACATCAATTTTAAGTTGGATTTGACGTGTTTTTGCTATTTTAGGGTTTATTTTTCCCCAAATCACCAGGTTTTTGTAATTTCTCCAATCTAATGCATGTTTACCTAATTTTCTTCTTGTTTTATAATTATAAGTTGAATTTCATTTAATTGATGGATTTCTTGTGGATTAGATAAAATTTAAAATTAGGAATCTTAATTTTGCTTACTAGGTTATGAGTTGCAATAGGTTTTGTTATATTAAGCATAATTTTTGTTTGTCCATCAATTAGGTAAAATGTTTTAGTTTAATTTATACCAATTTAGTATTTTGCATAATTTTGGTTTTAACTGTATATATTATAGGATTACTTGTTTGATTTAATTTTAAATAATAGTTTATGCATTGAGTAATTGCATAATTAGTTTAATTTTATTTGTTAATTGCATTTTGATTTTGTTAGTAATTTTTCCATTATTTTAATTTCTAATTATTTTGTTAATTTTATTGTTTTAATTTAATTTGATTTTAATTATGTGCCTTTTTATGCGATTGCATAACATAGTGAGTGTACTTATTAAGTATAGGAAAAGTTACTTTTCATAATGATATTCGTTATTTTCTCATTTTTTTTGTTTTAGGTATAATGACAAGAAGAATGAAAGTCATGTAATAACAAAGAGTGAAAGAGGTATAAAGGAATGGATAAAGAGGTGAAGGGTTATTTAGAGACCCAAGTGGAGCTCGACCACTACTAGTATGAGAAATTAATACACATCCACCAGAGTGACATGAAATGCTATATTTTAATGTTGAGGCCCATAAACAACAATTTCATAGGCTTAAGGACAAGAGGTTTGGGACTGGTAGATGCACATATTACGAGGCATTGGAACATAATGGTATCGACCAACAAGTTTGAGAGCTTCTTAGTGTTAAAGTATGATCTTGATTCTTTTAGATTATGGAGCCCACATATTGGGGGCTTACACTTAAAGTATGGGAGTCTTTAGTTGACTACCACTAATAAGGTTGCTCGATACCATATTCTCCATGAACTTGGACGTGATAAAGAATATGCACCTGATTATGAGGAGGTACATACTTATAGGGGATGCCTATTGACTAGTAGGAGTATTGAATGAGCAGACTACTATAAAAGCATATAGGGATCACCTCAATATGTCAGAGTAGTTGTCGAGATAGAATTCACCACTATCACAGATGAGAGAGAAAATCATCAAGGGGACATATATTTTTTAGTGGTGCAAGATCGCCTAGGACACTAACTATAAGCTTTTCAGACTATCAACATGCAATAATATTTACCACCATTGGCAAATCTGAAACACCAAGACCTATGTGAACATTGAAATCAAATCCATATCAGATTATACTTTTCACAGTGAAAATAGCAATGAAGCTTGTAATGTCAGAAGAGCAGGTCAAATGCCACGCCTCTATCGATATCCACACCCTTATGAGACTGAACAAATGCTTCTGGTGTGCTAGCACCAATCTTGAGACCCCTCTCTCTTTGTCACTTGAGGAGGACAACAACACTAGGGTTTCTTTTTAGGCAGATGAGTCTAACTTAAAACAAGTAATACTATACATCTATATATACTAAAACCTTAAGGCCCAAAAACCCAAAACCTATTAATGCCCAATGAATGTTCAGTCTCTTAGTGTGCAACCCTATATGGTTATTTAATATTAGTAGTAGGCCTAAGCTTCTTTTAGGCCAACAAGTTATAAGTAATCTTTATCGAGACATTATAACTACCTAAGATTAAATAAGGTCGAAGTCTGACATTACCTGAATCATAACTAATAAATTACAATACATTATATACTTGGTTCGTGGGGGCATACACTAACAATCTCCCACTTGCACAAGAACCAATTATCCACAAATAGTCCTTTTGCTTTATTATATCTCGATTGAGGATAAGGTAAGAAACAATGCCATTCTTATTAGGTTCAATCATTTTTCTCAACCTCCAAGTTAGCTATGTAACAAATGACTGACATTCACCTTGTTTGTGCATGACCACGCAACTTTTCAATCTCATCTCATCAAGGGGCCCTAAGATATCTTTCCCCTATTATATGGGAGAGATAAAGTCTATCTTGTTCATCCACATTCCTCCACGTGATTCATAGCATGCCTAAGTATTACTTTTATAATCACCTTTTATAGTTGATGTTTTACAATAAACAAACTAATCCACATGTAGGAAACCGTCAGAAACTCAAGTCAAAGGACTATATTCATCAGTTATGATGTGCAACACTTATGACACTTATATAACAATCCTTGAAGTGTTCTTATAGCCGGTCAATCTAATCGCATGTTCTCTAACAAGTGCCCATGTGATTAACATAATATTTCCATATTAATGACCCATGAAACATTGTCATCTATTAATCAACATGCTAGTCTTGATAGTCATTATGATCCCTTACATTAATGGCATTAACTAGGGCCTTTAAGAATAATTGTATCCATATTGCAACAGGGTCTCACAATCAAGTCACGCACTTGATCCCAATTGTAAGATATATATTATTTATAGGGATTATTATTCAAATTTATTTATAACTCCACAAAAAATGAACACAACAAACAATAACTGAGCATTACTAATGGATTATCCAAAAACATGTCACAAAATTGCACCCTTATATGATCACACATCCAAGAGTTTGATCGCTAATGCTATAGTATGATGATCATACTTAGCCTGCGAGAGATGCTTAGTCAACGAATCAACTATATTAAGATCTGTTGACACTTTACATACCTTCACATCACCTCTTTCAATAATGTGAGAAATAAAGTAAAAATGTTTGAGTATGTGTTTGGTCTTTTAATGAGATTTTGGTACCTTAGCTTGAGCAATGACTCCATTATTGTCACAGTAAACATCCATTGGATTCACATTGCTAGGAACAACACCAAGTTCAATGATGAACTTTCTAACCCAAATAGCCTTCTTTGCTGCTTCTGAAGCAGCAATTTACTCAGCTACTATTATGAAATTAGCAATTTTTTTTGCTTAGAACTCTTCCAACACACTGCTCCACCATTCAGGCATAACACAAAAGTTGACTGTGACCGAAAATCATCTTTGTTTGATTGGAAGCTGGCATTAATGTAACTGTAAGGCCCCCAAAATATATCCTAGTTGAAATGTTACATGATTGTGAAAGTACATGTGTGATAGGAGCTAGAATTGTGATAAAGACATATGACTTGAATTTTTGATCAAGTGGACTATAGTTAGTAAATTAGAATTAACTGATACCATTATAGAATTGAGGTATTTAAATGTATATTTGGACTACGAAAATTATCAAGTGATAAATTAAGTTGGTACATGTAAATTAGAATAACTAAACCTAGGAATTAGTGATATTTGGCATAGCTAATGCATTGAAATTTGGCATCATCCATTGTGTGACAAATGGCTTGGAAATAATGTGACAAATGGCATTGCTAATAAAATGACAAGCGGCCTAATTAAATTGTGGCATTTGGAAGCATTCATTAAGTGACAAATAGTTTAATGGAAGTCTGACAAATGGTAGCTTAAGTGCAGGACATATATGACACATGCAAAGAAGCCATATTCCTTATGGTGGGAGTGATACCTAGATGATGATGAAGTAAGTTTTTGCTGGAAAAATTTTCTGTTTTGTCCTTTCTTCATTTTGCTTTCTTATCTCCACAGAAACCCCTCCCATTTTCTCTTAACTTCTGGAATTTTGCTGGATTTTAGATTATCAACCTTTGGAAGCTTTGTACTTTATTTCATTAAGAAGTAGGTCTCATGATTCTATGTATTATTACCTTATGCTGAAAGTTGAACATTAAACTCAGGTATGTGTTGGTTGTTTAGAGGCTTGGTTTAGCTTGGTTCTTGAAGTTGAATTTGAAGTTTAGTAAGGTAAGGGAATTATAAACTTGGTATCTTGTTATGAAATGTATTGTTTGATGTTTGAAATGGATAAAATGTGTATTGAATTAAGAAACAATTGAGGTTAGATACATGTTGGATACTAGTTAGAAAGAGTAGTTCTAGTGGACAGGTATCGATATTTTGACCATGTCTTGACCTGTAGGTATCCAAATGGGATGAATTTAAATTCAGATTAAATTAATACATATATATACAACTTTCATAAAAGAGTCGAATTTGTTTTGTATCACTAAGAGTGTCAAAATTTGGCTTGAAATTGAGTTTATAGATTCTATCACTATTTGAGGATAGTCTGTAGTAATTTAGGTATAACTTTCAAAATACTAAACCAACTTACATAATGTTGTGCCATTAGAAACTTAATACACAGAGTCACATTTTTTAGAAGAAGATATTGTCTAAAAACATCATTGTCTAGGTCAAAATGGCCAAAAAAATTGATCTAAAAACCTATCCTGTGAAAATAGTTGTTTGAAGGTTTCGGGTCACTTATCCCAAAATTGTGGGAAATGGTTAGGAAGGTGAGAAACATGGGGTTTTGTACAATTGACAAATGATATAAGGTTTAGTTAATTTATTTGGTACAATAGGACTTAAATGGACTTGTTTAAGGTGTGTTTGAACTTAAATTGTGTATTTAACGTAATTGAGTAATAGTTAGTTTAATTATGCATTATTAATTGATATGATAATGTAAAGGATGTATGGTTTAATAATGATGAATACAATGTTGAATTGCTTGGTGTGATCATGAATGAATGAGTTTCAAAGGCTTATGTATTATGAATTGGTTATGGATGTTTATGAATTGGGAATTTCTGCGATAATATTGTGATAATTATGGACCATCAGTGTTCAAGGAGTTTGATATTTGGGATTGTGTTAGAAGTTCTTCCTATTTGTGATGACTTAATACCTTTATTGATATATTATTGCACATACTTGTAATTGTATGACATATGAATTTGTTTTGTTTTAAAACTATTAAGTCCTATTCGTGGGTAAAGAGGATGCCTAGAAAGGTTGCAGCTGCTCCCATGATACTTCGGTGTCTCCTGTTATTGACACTTCGGTGTCTCCTGTTACTGACACTTCAGTCTCTCCTGTTTTGTGATATCGATCACGGTATCTCCTGTATTAGTCCCGTTATCCACTTCTATAAAATATATTAATATTTAACTTGTCTTATATTTTGATACATGTTTTGTTTTGATATAAACAAAGCCTGTTCTAATTCAAATCATGTTATGATCTAAAGGGTTTATACCCTATTTTGATATTTAATGCTGACATTTATACATTATGATATGAGTTTTAAATGATTTGCATCAACATGAGAAATATTCTATATTGATAAATTATATTCAATTCTAAAATACATTGCGTTTGATTATGATATTGGTGAGTTTTTCTCAGGAAAAATATATATTATGTTCTACTATGTTATATTATGTTCTAGGATTTATGATATTTAGATTGCTTTTGAATATGTGAATGTTTAGAGGCAATTTTCATTATGTGTTATTTCCCACTAATCTATATACTTAGCACAGTAGATTTGCCCCCTGTAGGTTCAAATAGAAGGGTATAAAGATTGGGACAAAGAATGTGAATAATGTTTAGTTTTGTTGATGTTACTGACTTATACTCAGTATGATGAGACAATTTGTATTTTGCATATATGGTTTGTAATTATAAACAGGAAGAAATTTGGATTTCAAGGCATGTAATATGTTTTGTGTTATATCACTGCATTCTGTATAGTATGTTTAAACAAAATGAAATGTAATGTAATGTATGGTGCTTGAGTTTCTAAGAATGCTTAGAATTATTGGTATGATATGTTTTGGGAGCTGTTATGTCTGGCATCTGCATATCCTCCTAGGGGGTATGTGGGTGTTACAGTAACCATTTACAATGAGCTTTTCCTAACCTCTATAGATCAATAACATATCCTTATTTCTTCTCAAGTACTTAAGCATGTTCTTAACAGCTATCTAGTGACTTTCACCTGGATCTGACTGGTATCTACTTGTCATGCTCAAAATATATGGAACATTTGCATAAGTACACAATATGATATATATGATATATCATATAACATATGCATATGGGATCCTACTCAAGCGGTTTCCCTTATCTGGTGTCGAAGGGTACTGAGCCTTACTCAAAATTATGCCATGTGACATAGGTAAGAAGCCTTTATTAGATTCTTACATATTGAATCTTTGCAAAACCTTATCAATATAAATGCTTTGACTTAGTCTCCCATCTCGATCTATCTCTATAGATTCTAATACCTAAGATGTAGGCTACTTTGCCTAAGGCTTTCATTGAAATTGGTCAACCAAAACCTATATTTGAGTTTAGTACATGAATTCCATTTTGCATTCCATGGCCTAAAGCCATGTATTAGAGTCAGGGCCCATCATTGCTTCTGTGTAGGATGTAGGTTCACCATCCTCTATCAATGATAGATGATGATGTTCAATCACCATGAAATCATATCTTATGGGTTCGTGATGGAACCTTTCAAACCTACATGGTGTTGAGGTCATAGGTGTAGTTTCTACAACATTTTGTGGATCAAAACGAGGTTCATCTTGTGTTGGAGCATTTTTCTGTGACTGGAATTTCTTCAAGATGTACTTCACTCCCACTAGTTCATTTAGAAAGAAATTCTCTCTTTAAAAAGATACCATTTCGAGCAATAAACACTTTGTTTTCGGTGGGATTGTAAAAAGTTGACACGACCCGCCTTTTTTGGACCGTGTTGGCACTAGGGAATGGGTAGGCCTAAAGCCCCCAAAGCCCGTAGTAAGCCTAACTTTTCTATATTTTACTAAAAATTCGGCATGACCCATTCATTTATCTAATAAATCCTTGTACTTGTTAATGAGTGCAATTCTCACATACAACATCTACTTATCATCAACCAACATCGTTCTCAATAACATAACATATCCATACATGTTTTATATACATATGATTATGATAATCCATGGAGCAACTAGAAGTAACAAAATTTTACATTATGCCAAAAAACATTACTCGTCTGCTTATCCAAGCAAATCTCAAAAGGCCTGGATTTTCTCTCTTGTCCGATCTGCTAATCTCCTGAAATGATGATAGTGAGGTGTGAGTCTACAACGCGACTCAGTGAGATATAAACATACTACCATGCTTGTGAGGCTAGGTAACACAAGGCTAGCTTCACAAGAATGGTCTGAGGCATTCTGAGCATCAATACATGATCAATATAATGAACAGGTAGTAATATCAAATGCGGCAATCACATGAGTATCAATGATAAAGTTCAATATGAATTGTTCAAATAAAATATGAATCTGGGTTCTAGGTTCTTTTCTTTTCTGGGTTCTTTCTAAATTCCGGTTTCTCTAGGATTCCTAATTCTGAGCCTTTTCATTTATGAGTTCTAATTCTTTATAAATTCTGAATTTCTTAGGAAGAGACAGAGGCATGCTAGTACGGCATATCTCCCCTTTTCTGATTCTAGACAAGGTTGGCCTAACCTTGCCCCTGGAGGCCTGCCCTCTCCAGGTAGGACCCGGATCTAACCCATCACCGACAGGTTATCTATGTGCACATAGTCTGATCATTTACCCTATCAGTTGGGTATTCTGTGAACTCATCAATAATGGCTAACAAGAAAATGTGATTCATTAAAGGATTGCAATCAATAGACTCAACACAATTAATGAATCGCAATCTATAGGTTCAACACAATAAGGGAACCAGAAGATGTAAAGAATCTGAAATCAACTGGTCAATCTGGTATGCAACATGCTAGACTCAACTACATGGAGTCATATGTCAAACAATCATATAGGTTCGAGAATAATTCAACAAGCCGCAAGATAAAAGAATATGATTACTACACAAGTATAGTAGTATGATTATACTCACCTCAACTATCGCAATGGTTCTGATCTCTTTTCTAATTTTCTTGAACTTGATAGGTATTGGGTACAACTTCTAGTTCTATTCCTTGTCCTCTTTCACCAGCTATTGGGTAACATACATGAAAATACATATACCCTTATTAGTCATTCTCACATAAGCTTCATTTCTTAACAATTATCATTACAATTCTATTTTGTTCTTAATCCATCAGCATAGGTCTCATTCATGATGGCATAACTCTTTACACATAGGTCCAATGTTTTTCAAACTTTCCATACCTTTATTTAACACATAAATTCACATTTCTTCTTTTATAACCATGCTCTAATTCGGTCATTAAGGGAATCCAAATCTCCCATTTACAATCAGCTTTAACATTCAGTCATTAGCTGGACCCTTCCCGAATCAAGAGTTTATAACTTATTCATTTCTCAATCAGTTAAGGCAATTCAAAGCTTCATTTTCAATAGACTCATATGGGTATCACATATCCAAAGATGACTCAAAAATTATGTAAATTGGATTTATTGTGATTTTTACACACTTGTTCTGTTTCTGTTCTTTTCTGTGTCACTAACATTAGCAACATCCTTCCCTTTTTCAGCCATATCTAACAGAATACTTATCAAATTAACATTTCCTTTATACAGCACTTAGATGACACATTTCTGAGCATTTCGTAAGAAGAACTCATCATCCAATTCTAACTTTATGGTCTTCAAATAATTAACTTTCAGTTCTCGTTTCAATCCAGCTGGTATTCAGAACCAGTGTCAATTCGGGGCCTATTACTCTCATTCGGCTCACCCTAAAATCCTGGAAAAGTTTATGGAGATATTAGACATCTGGATCTACAACTTCTATGTTTTGAGTTTCTCCAGATTCAAACGTTAAGCAGCTCAAAACAAATAGACAAGTAGAGTCACGAATCTGTCTCCATGACAGCTCAACCTTCAAAACCCTAGGTTTTGGTTTAACTCCCCAAATCACCATAAAAACGAAATTCCTTCAAGAATAAGTGTCATTAGACATCAAGGAACAAGATTCCATCATCCAAATCATCAAACCCATCACCTTCCATCAAGTGGGTTTCACAAAAGAAGAGAAAAACTAAGCTTTAATGGGTAGAACTAAGCATTGGAATGGAAGCTTACCTTTTTATGTTGATGAAATGGCTTGATTCACCTTCCAAATCTTGTTACAAGGGTTGAAAAAGCTTGGAGGGAGCTTCCATGGAGGTTGTCGTGAGAGAGGGAGAAGAAGCAGACAAGTTTTGTCTTATTCTCCAACTTAGCTTCTTATATAAGCCTCCTTGTCCAATATTTACAAAAATGTCATTCTTGTACTGATTTTTAAAACATCTGCCTGAACAATTTCCTGTGACCACCGAAAAATATCATACATCATTAATTTGATGTAACCAAAAGTTATTATTCACTGTCCTGTTTTTAAGGACATCAGTCTAAAATACCGATTTATTTTGGTGTACCGGGTAAACTAGATACCGGGTATTACATTCTCCCAACCTTATTAAAAATTCGTCCACGAATTTTGAAAATTTACCTCATTGGGAAAACAGCTGTGGATATATGGCTCTCATTGATTCTTCTGTTTCCCATGTACATTCCTCAATTCTTTGATTCTGCCATTGGACTTTAATCATCGGAATCTCTTTATTCCGTAACTTTCTAATCTGTCTATCTATGATGGCCACTGGAGTTTCTTCATAAGAATGATTCTTTGCTATATTCACTTCTGAGGTTTGCAAGATGTGAGAAGGATCTGTAATATATTTTCTTAGCATTGATATATGGAAAACTGGATGCACGTAGCTAAGATGAGGAGGCAAAGCCAACCGATATGACACATTTCCGACCCTTTCAAGGATCTCGAATGGTCCAATGTATCTAGGATTCAACTTTCCTCTCTTTCCAAATCTGACTACACCTTTCATAGGAGAGACTTTTAAGAAAACTTGATCCCCTGGTTCATACTGTACGTCCCTTCTTTTCGAATCTGCATAACTCTTTTGTCTACTAAAGGCCATTCTTAATCTTTCCTGTATCACAGGAACTTTTGCAGTTGTTTCTTGAATTAGGTCTGGCCCCTCTAACTGTTTTTCTCCCAGTTCTGTCCAGCAGAGTGGAGATCTGCACTTTCTACCATATAATGCCTCGTAAGGTGCCATTCCAATGGTGGAATGGTAGCTATTGTTGTAAGCAAATTCTATTAAAGGCAAATGACTTTCCCAATCTCCACCAAAGTCCAAAACACACATTCTTAACATGTCTTCGAGTTTCTGGATAGTTCTCTCTGATTGCCCATCAGTTTGTGGGTGGAATGTTGTACTAAAATTTAGTTGTGTACCCAAGGCTTCTTGTAGTTTCTGCCAGAATCTAGAAGTGAACTGTGTTCCTCGATCAGAAATAATAGACATTGGCACTCCATGATACTTCACAATTATGTCAACATATAACTGAGCTAACTGAGCTGCACTATAAGTGGTCTTAACAGCTATAAATTGGGCTAACTTGGTGAGTCTGTCGACTATAACCCAAATAGAATCATGCCCCTTAGGCGTCTTTGGCAATCCATCACAAAATCCATGGTAATCCGCTCCCACTTCCACTCGAGCAGTGGTAGCTCTTGTAGTAGTCCAGTGGGCTTCTAATGTTCAAACTTAACTTGTTGACAAGTTAAACAGGTAGATACAAACTGAGCTACATCTTTCTTCATACCCGACCACCAATATATATCTTTAACATCATGGTACATCTTGGTGGTCCCAGGGTGAACACTATAGGGTGCATAATGTGCCTCATGCATAATCCTTTGTCTTAGCTCATTTATGTCAGGTACACATAACCTGTCACCACACTTTAATACTCCATCCACTATATTGAACTCTGTCACCTTACCATCTTAGACAACTATTCTCAATTTGGTTAGCTCCGGATCACTATCTTGGGCAGTTTTAATCTCATCAATTAAATTGGGCTTCATTTGGAATTGAGCAAGCAATACTTGAGAATCAGATACTTCCAAGTGCAATCCCATATTAAATAACCCAGTTAAATCTTTAACTAGCTCTTTCTTCTGCATGGGGATATGATACAAACTCCCCATCGATTTTCTGCTCAAAGCATCAACCATTACATTGGCTTTACTTGGGTGATACAAGATCTGACAATCATAATCCTTCAGTAACTCAATCCACCGTCTTTGTCTCAGATTTAGCTCTTTCTGCTGTTGAATGTACTGCAGACTCTTATGATCTGTATATATTTCACTCTTTTCACCATATAAATAATGTCTCCAAATTTTTAGTGCAAATATCACAACTGCCATTTCTAGATCATGCGTAGGATAGTTTACTTCATGTTTTCTTAACTGTCTAGAAGCATAGGAAATTACCTTTCCATTTTGCATCAAAACACAGCCTAAACCAACTTTGGAGGCATCACAGTATATCACATAATCACCTTGCCCTGAAGGCAATGCTAACACCGGAGTTGATGTGAGACATTCCTTAAGCTTTTGGAAACTTTGCTCACAGGAATCATCCCACTACAATCTTACTTGTTTCCGTGTTAACCTCGTTAGTGGAGCAGCTATCTTGGAAAAATCCTTTACAAATCGTCTATAATAACCGGCCATACCTAAGAAACTTCGTATTTCGGTAACCTTCGTAGATCTAGGCCAATTAGATACTGCTTCCACCTTCTGAGGATCTACTTGAATCCCTTCTTTACTAACTATATGACCCAGGAATCTCACTCTGTCCAGCCAGAACTCACACTTTGCCAACTTGGCATATAACTGATTTTCTCTAAGGATTTGCAACACTATTGCCAAGTGTCTTTCATGCTCTTCTTGGCTCCTGGAATATACCAGTATGTCATCAATGAAGACCACAATGAATTTATCCAAATACGGCCTGAAGACTCTATTCATCAAATCCATAAAGGCCGCTGGTGCATTTGTTAAATCAAAAGGAAGCACCAGGAACTCATAGTGCCTGTATCTGGTTCTAAAGGCAGTTTTCGGCACGTCCTCCTTTCGTATCCTCAACTAATGATACCCAGATCTGAGATCAAGCTTAGAGAAATGACTTGCTCCCTGTAACTGATCAAACAAATCATCAATCCGCGGAAGAGGGTAATTATTCTTAATAGTCACTTTATTCAACTGCCTATAATCTATACATAGCCGTAGGGATCCATCTTTCTTCTTCACAAATAACACTGGTGCACCCCACGGTGAACTACTGGGTTTAATAAACCCCTTATCAAGCAAATCCTGCAATTGCACCTTCAACTCTCTTAGTTCTATAGGTGCCATTCTGTATGGAGTAATTGAGATAGGGTTTGTACCAGGAAGGAGTTCTATAGTAAACTCGATTTCTCTTTCTGGTGGTAATCCAGGTAAATCTTCTGGAAACACATCCGAAAATTCCTTACTATAGGATCTGCAGAACTCATTGATCTCACTTCTGGTATCCCTTACATGAGCAATGTACCCCTGACATCCCTTTCTTAGAAGTCTTTGGGCTTGCATAACTGATATTCTGTTAACAGGAAACCCAATTCGATCACCCCGATATAACACTTCTGCTTCGGATCAGGCCTAAGTATAATTCTTTTAGCATAACAATCTATTGCAAAGATGATGATTTGATAACCAATCCATACCCAAGATAACATCAAATTCTAATACTGCCAACTCAATCAAATTTGCCATAAATTTTCGCCTTCTATTTCCACTACACATGAAGGGTACATATTTCACTTCAACAGCTTCCCTAAGGGTGTAACTATAATCAAAGGGTCTTTCATTAATTCTCTCTCTGTATCTAGCTTTCTGGCAAAATTTGGCGCTATGAATGAATGAGTGGCACCCGAGTCAAAAAGCACTTTAGCATTCTCATTCTGGATAAGGACTATGCCTATACCAACATTCATCATAAAGAAAGAACAATCATATCCTTTATCATAACAGAGCATAGACATTCTATTCATAATAACAATTTAACTAAATATCAACAGGTTTGCATAGGCTTACCTGTTACAGTTGTATTAGAGGCCTGTGCTTCTTGGGGATTCACAGCAAACACTCTCCCCTGACCTCTATTTGCTGGGGCTGGTGCTGACATTTGCCCCATATTCTGAGTGAGAGCTTGGCCCTGAGGTCTACCTCTACCAGCTGGGCCTCTATTAATAGATCTTTCTATCTGCATAGTATTCTGTGAAGCTGGGGGTGGAGCTGCTTGGTTTTCTGGCATTGGGCAGTCTTTCATGAAATGCCCTTGTTATCCGCACCTATAACAACCTCTAAACCCGAGTCTACAAGGTCCTGGATGATTCTTTCCACAGACATTACAAGCAGTTCTAACCTGTGACTGTGCTGGAGTTTGCTGTGATCTAGATTTAGCTGGGTTCTGCGTACCACTAGGTGTTGAAAAGACTGGTTCTGGATTTCTGACCCTGCCTTGACCCCCTCTCTGTGGTTCTTGCGGAATAGATTGTATTGTTTATTCTGTTTGTCTCATCTGAGAGCGATCTCTTTCTCTACGGCCTCTACTGCTCTGGCCTTTTCCTTTTCTTCTCCATTCTCTTTCTGCTCTCCCCTCCTTAAACTTTGCTTCTAATTGCCGAGTCTTATCAATCAACCTTGAAAAATTGGGGAAGTCAATAGCTGCAATAGCACTATATAAGGAAGGTACGAGTCCTAACTTGTATCTTTCCATTTTTGCAGCTTCAGTAGGTACAATGGTTGTAGCAAATTTGCATAAGCGTAGAAATTCACTTGCATAATCATCCACACTCACACCAAAGTTTTGTCTGAGCCTTTCAAATTGTAGGGCTCGATTCTGTCTTTCATATGGAGAAATGAACTCATCGATTAATGCTTGTTTAAAGAATTCCCAGGTCGGAGGATTCCCACCATATAATTGATCTTCAATATTCCTCTGGAACCATTCCCAAGCATTCTTTGTTAATTTAACCCCCACTAATTCTATGATCCATGCATCCGAGCAAGTCAATCTTCGAACCATTTTCTCAGTATGACTCATAAACTCTTGGGGATCCTCATGTCTCTCACTGCCAAACTCAGGGGTTTGTAATTTTAAGAAATCATTGATACTCACCCCTTCATCATCTAAAGCTCGCCTAGGTAATCCTCTAGGCATTTGCACTGGCTGTGGTGATGCAGTAGTAACTTCAGGTACACCCCGAGTTCTTTCTCTTTCTCTTTCTCTAAGTATTCTTACTTCTTCTCTCAATTCTAGAACCTCCTGCCTTTCTTTTAAGGCTCGGTTCTCTGCTTCTAAAGCTTCAATTCTTTGTTGTAAGGTTCTAACATCTTCCCCTTGAGCAGCTGGGAGCTCAAGTTCAGTTCGTATCTCTGATCTCCTCCTAACTCTGGGTGGAGACCTTTCTTCTTGTTCTTCTTGCTGTGCCGATTCGACATCAGGTACAACAGTCGGGATTTCCCCCTTTCTAGGACGACTTCGACCTCGTCCTCATTGAGGAGGTGTTCTTCTTCTAGGAGGCATCTCTAGTATGGAGAAAATAAAAATCATTTAGACACAAAAATAACATGCTATTGACATGATGCAGATCCTATGCTCCATGGTGTCATGCTTAGGCAAAAATATCATATGCATTTTTCATGTCATAACCTTTCTTTAATACTTCTTGTACATCATCTAGATCACAAGATTCCTTACTCATATACAACCTGGCTCTGATACCACCTGACACGACCCGCCTTTTTTGGACCGTGTTGGCACTAGGGAATGGGTAGGCCTAAAGCCCCCAAAGCCCGTAGTAAGCCTAACTTTTCTATATTTTACTAAAAATTCGGCATGACCCATTCATTTATCTAATAAATCCTTGTACTTGTTAATGAGTGCAATTCTCACATACAACATCTACTTATCATCAACCAACATCGTTCTCAATAACATAACATATCCATACATGTTTTATATACATATGATTATGAAAATCCATGGAGCAACTAGAAGTAACAAAAATTTACATCATACCAAAAACATTACTCGTCTGCTTATCCAAGCAAATCTCAAAAGGCCTGGATTTTCTCTCTTGTCCGATCTGCTAATCTCCTGAAATGATGATAGTAAGGTGTGAGTCTACAACGCGACTCAGTGAGATATAAACATACTACCATGCTTGTGAGGCTAGGTAACACAAGGCTAGCTTCACAAGAATGGTCTGAGGCATTCTGAGCATCAATACATGATCAATATAATGAACAGGTAGTAATATCAAATGCGGCAATCACATGAGTATCAATGATAAAGCTCAATATGAATTGTTCAAATAAAATATGAATCTGGGTTCTAGGTTCTTTTCTTTTCTGGGTTCTTTCTAAATTCCGGTTTCTCTAGGATTCCTAATTCTGAGCTTTTTCATTTCTGAGTTCTGATTCTTTCTAAATTCTGAATTTCTTAGGAAGAGACAGAGGCATGCTAGTACGGCATATCTCCCCTTTTCTGATTCTAGACAAGGTTGGCCTAACCTTGCCCCTGGAGGCCTGCCCTCTCCAGGTAGGACCCGGATCTAACCCATCACCGGCGGGTTATCTATGTGCACATAGTCTGATCATTTACCCTGTCAGTTGGGTATTCTGTGAACTCATCAATAATGGCTAACAAGAAAATGTGATTCATTAAAGGATTGCAATCAATAGGCTCAACACAATTAATGAATCACAATCTATAGGTTCAACACAATAATGGAACCAGAAGATGCAAAGAATCTGAAATCAGCTGGTCAATCTGGTATGCAACATGCTAGACTCAACTACATGGAGTCATATGTCAAACAATCATATAGGTTCGAGAACAATTCAACAAGCCGCAAGATAAAAGAATATGATTACTACACAAGTATAGTAGTATGATTATACTCACCTCAACTATCATGAATGGTTCTGATCTCTTTTCTAATTTTCTTGAACTTGATAGGTATTGGGTACAACTTCTAGTTCTATTCCTTGTCCTCTTTCACCAACTATTGGGTAACATACATGAAAATACATATACCCTTATTAGTCATTCTCACATAAGCTTCATTTCTTAACAATTATCATTACAATTCTATTTTGTTCTTAATCCATCAGCATAGGTCTCATTCATGATGGCATAACTCTTTACACATAGGTCCAATGTTTTTCAAACTTTCCAGACCTCTATTTAACACATAAATTCACATTTCTTTTTTTATAACCATGCTCTAATTCGGTCATTAAGGGAATCCAAATCTCCCATTTACAATCAGCTTTAACATTCAGTCATGAGCTGGACCCTTCCCGAATCAAGAGTTTATAACTTATTCATTTCTCAATCAGTTAAGGCAATTCAAAGCTTCATTTTCAATAGACTCATATGGGTATCACATATACAAAGATGACTGAAAAATTATGTAAATTGGATTTATTGTGATTTTTACACACTTGTTCTGTTTCTGTTCTTTTCTGTGTCACTAACATTAGCAACATCCTTCCCTTTTTCAGCCATATCTAACAGAATACTTATCAAATTAACATTTCCTTTATACAGAACTTATATGACACATTTCTGAGCATTTCGTAAGAAGAACTCATCATCCAATTCTAACTTTATGGTCTTCAAACAATTAACTTTCAGTTCTCGTTTCAATCCCGCTGGTATTCAGAACCAGTGTCAATTCGGGGCCTATTACTCTCATTCGGCTCACCATAAAATCCTGGAAAAGTTTATGGAGATATTAGACATCTGGATCTACAACTTCTATGTTTTGAGTTTCTCTAGATTCACACGTTAAGCAGCTCAACAAAAATAGACAAGGAGAGTCATGAATCTGTCTCCATGACAGCTCAACCTTCAAAACCCTAGGTTTTGGTTTAACTCCCCAAATCACCATAAAAACGAAATTCCTTCAAGAATAAGTTTCATTAGACATCAAGGAACAAGATTCCATCATCCAAATCATCAAACCCATCATCTTCCATCAAGTGGGTTTCACAAAAGAAGAGAAAAACTAAGCTTTAATGGGTAGAACTAAGCATTGGAATGGAGGCTTACCTTTTTATGTTGATGAAATGACTTGATTCACCTTCCAAATCTTGTTACAAGGGTTGAAAAAGCTTGGAGGGAGCTTCCATGGAGGTTGTCGTGAGAGAGGGAGAAGAAGAAGACAAGTTTTGTCTTATTCTCCAACTTAGCTTCTTATATAAACCTCCTTGTCCAATATTTACAAAAATGTCATTCTTGTACTGATTTTTAAAACATCTGCCTGAACAATTTCCTGTGACCACCGAAAAATATCATACATCATTAATTTGATGTAACCAAAAGTTATTATTCACTGTCCTGTTTTTAAGGACATCAGTCTAAAATATCGATTTATTTTGGTGTACCGGGTAAACTAGATACCGGGTATTACAAAAGTAGTATCCTTTAATTTCCTTAGGATACCCCACAAAGAAGCATTTATCAGATTTGGGTCCTAGTTTTTCAAGTGTTAACCTTTTTCACATACCTAAATCTTTAGAAAAGAAAAAGTAGGAACCTTTCCTATCCATGTTTCATATGGTATCTTTTTTTTTCCTTTAATGGGCTTTTATTTAATGTAAACGGAACTTTTTTAAGAGTATATCCCCAAAAGGATAATAGAAGATTCGCATAGCTCATCATAGATGGAACCATATCTAATAATGTTAGATTCCTCCTTTCAGACACGCCATTCAATTGTGATGTTCCAAGTGGACTGAGTTGTGAAACTATTCCTCACTCTTTGAGATGGTCATCAAACTCTCGGCTTAAATATTCACCACCTCGATTTAATTGAAGGGCTTTTATTATCTTGACAATTTGGTTTTGTACTTCATTTTGAAATCTTTGAACTTTTCAAATGATTCAAATTTATGTTTCATCAAATAAACATAACCATATCTATTGAGGTCGTCGGTAAATGTAATGAAGTAATGAAAATCTCCTCTAGAAGTAGCATTTAATTGTCCACATAAATCAGTATGTATGAGTGTTAATAAATCATTAGCCCTCTGATTGTGTCCAGTAAAAGGCCCTTTAGTCATTTTTCCTAATAAACAAGATTTTCATGTCTCATATGATTCAAACTTAAAGGAGTTTAAAAGTCCATCATTATAGAGCTTATGTATGCATTTTTCATTTATATATCCCAAACGACAATGCCAAAGGTTGGTGGGATTCGAATCATTAGATTTGAACCGCTTGGCATTTATGTTACAAATAGACCTTTGAAAATTTAGAACATAAAGCCCATTCTCTAATTTGGTGCTACCATAAAACATATTATTACGAGCAAATGAACAACAATTGTTCTTAATTGTAAAACAAAAACCTTCCATGTCCAAAATTGAAATAGAGACAATATTCCTTCTTATAGTAAGTACATGGTAGCAAATTTTAAGTTCCAAAAGCATGCCTGAAGGCAAAGATAAATGAAATGCCCCTATAGCTAAAGCAACAACTGTTGCTCAATTGCCTACGTGTAGGTCCACTTCACCATTTGCCAAAGTTCTACTATCTTGCAGTCCCTACATATTTACACAGATGTTAGAACCACAATTGGTACCCAATACCCAATATGTAGAACTAAAAGTAGAAACATTTACTTCTATAACATAAATACCTTAAGTAGAAGTGTCATTACCCTTCTTTTTCTTCATATCTTCCAAATATTTCTCATAGCTTCTCTTCTAGTGACTTGACTTATTACAATAATGGAAAAGATTGTCATTAGAAGGACCAAGCTTGTTCTTGGGGTTAGGATTGGGCTTGTTCTAATTCTTAATTGGACCTTTGCCCTTGCCCTTCCCTTTACCATTGCCTTATTTCTTAAAACCTTTCCCCTTTTGAACCATAAAGACCTTAGGGGTAGGGTCCTTTTTAATGTTTTGTTCAACAATCTTGAGCATCCTATGTAACTCAGTCAAAGATTTATTCAAATTATGCATATTATAGTTCATAAAAAAATGCCATAATCATCTGACAAAGAATGAAGGATGATGTCAGTAGCTAACTGTTGGCTTATAGGAAATCCCAATCTTTCCAAGTTCTCAACAAGGCCAATCATCTTAATGGAAAATGGGCTAACTAGGCTCCATTTTGCTAGCTTGCACTACAAAATAGACTTCATAGTTTGAAATCTCTCAATTTGTGCTTATTCCTGAAACAGATTTTTCAGGCTTGTAATCATCTCATAGGCTCCCACATTTTCAAACTACTTTTGAAGGTCTAAGTTTATAATTGCCCCCATGAGATAGGTAACATTGAGAGCATAATCCTTATGTTTCTTATAAGTATTCCTTTCAGCAAAGGGAGCAGTGGAAAGAGGTGCCCTTATGGGGAATGGCTTTTTAAGGACATAATCTTTCTTTTCTTATTTGAGAACAATTTTCAAGTTTCTATACTGGTCCAAAAAGTTTGAACCATTCAACTTGTCCTTTTTAAGGATAGATTGCAATGAAAAACTAGATGAAGTAATGGTGGTCATGATTGTCTACAGTAAAACATGCAAAGTTTCAGTGACATGTTCATTAATAAAACCCAATTATTAACAATTAAGAAGTTCTTACTCTACCCATATAGTAAATGTCCCTAAAAAATGAGTATACTGGTCCAAGATACATATTTCACTAAGACCCAAGTGAGCTTTGGCTCATCACCTGAATCCTAGTTATTTTGCTAAGCAACTGTTTGCTAGTGATATCATAAATAACTCTTAGTTATTGGTTCACATCTTATGTATCGGCTCCCAACTACATGTCTCAAAGTTCAAAACTGTTTTGGTAACTTTGTTAAGTAAATCATTCCTCACTTATAGGTAATCGTTACCCATCCTGTTGTACTTGAATAATCAAGAAAACCTTATTTTGGTAAGCCCACTTCTCAATGATTCAAGTCTTTGCAGGTGTAGAATTAGAAAGGCATCAATTATTACTTAATATTGTTGAGGGAATAAGTTGATTATGAAATTACCATTTACATGCATTAATGAAATTATAAGTAAAAGCATGAATAAGAAATAATAACGTGATATAGTTTGGCCCCTAAACTATGAAGATTTAATATCCATCATAAATGTCTTGTAGTAAATGGATCACCATCCTCATACCTTCACTCCAGTCAATTCAATTCTTCAATTAAGTTGAAAGATACAACATTACAACTAAAACTAGCAATAATCTAATTATTACATGAAAACATAACGACACGCAGGCCGTATCCAAAATGTAAAACAACTATGGCCCATATTATTCACCATTCATAATCAACATACATAATGAACACAAGATATCAAATATTAAAGTATATAAAACACTAATTGTAAAGAAATAAGTGATCAATATAAAATGAGAAATTTGGTGGGGTCTGCGGGGTTCAAAGGGCAATGCCCCTAGCGGCGGTCATTGAACTATAAATAGAACCCTAATTCAATCACATTGAATTATGGACAGAACCCTTCATTCAATCATTTTTAATTAATGAAACTGATTTCATGGGATTTAATAGAATTCAATTTCAATAAACACAAGCATCTCTAATACCATTGTGAGCTTTTTGGACTATCAACATGCAATAACATTTACCAAAATTTGGAAATCCGAAACACCAAGACCCATGTGAACATCTAAATCAAATCCATATAAGATTATACCTTTCGCAATGGAAACAGCAAGGTATCGAAAGAACACATCAAATGTCGCGTCTTTACTAGTATCCACACCCTTGTAAGACTAACCAAATGCTTATGGTATGCTAGCACCACTCTTAAGACCTCTCTATCTTTATCATTTGAGGAGGAGGACGACACTAAGGTTTCTTTTTAGGTTGATGAGTCTTACTTAAAACAATTCATACTATACATCTATATATATATAGTAAAACCTTAAGGCCCAAAAACCCTAAACCTATTAAAACCCAATGAATGTTCAGTCTCTTAGTGTGCAACCCTGTAAGCTTATTTAATATTAGTAGTAGTCCCAGGCTTCTTTTAAGCCCACAAGTTATAAGTGGTCTCTAACAAGACATTATAACTACTAATATTAAATAAGGTCAAAGTCTGATATTACCTTAATCACAATTGATAAATTACAGTACATTATATAATTGGTTAGTGGGCCATACACTAACACTAACACCACTACAAATAAAGACTAGATGAAGAATTTTTGGTTAAATAAGTATATGGGGAAAATCTTGGGAGTCTAACACACCATCATAAGAGTTGATGGAGGTGGTGGTGAGACTAGAGGCCATGATAGATGAATAGAGGAGATCACGATGTAGATGGAATGTCACTTTAGAATTTTTGTACCACCTCCACTATCTAGAGCACCCACGTCATCTTCGACTCCATAACCATATGATGCTCTGAGACTTGATTATGTTCTAGTGATGAACATACTAGATTCACTAATAAATTGACAACTATAGAGGTAGTCTAGGATACTCGTTTAGGGTTTGCTTTTTCTTTTCTTTATTTTCTTTTTCATATTTATTATAATGTGTATTTTTATTTATTTTTAAATGTTGTTATTACAATGTCAATTTTGTTTAAATTTTATTATTATTTATTTCTTTTTGTTTTCTTTTATTCTTTCTATCCCTTTTGTTTTATTTTGTAAGGATGACTGTATATAACATCATATGACATTTTCACTTAATTTAGAATTTGTAGTTTTTATTATTCGTAAGTACCAAAATATTCTTTTCGCATTTTCTTTGATATTTTATTTATCTGTGCTTTTTTATGTACATTAAGGATAATGTACAAATTTAGGTGTGAGGAAGGTGTTAATGAAAATTTCATTAATAAATTTCAAAAATTTTAAGCTTATTATAATATTTATTATCTTTTGTAATAAATTGATAAAATTTGTCCAAAACAATTTATGTTATTATTGATTCTTGAATTAAATTAGTATACAAAGGATGAAGGTTAGAAGGAACTTTCCTTTTTAAGTCATATTTTTAGTGGCTTGTGAGACAGTTAATTTGAATAAAATGGCATATTATTTACATATAAGAGACCTGTTTATGGGCTTTTGAGCCTAAGGATAAATATTTCATTATTTTGTGCTCTTTTCTTCTTTGTTGTATGTTATCATGCATAGTTGGATGTTTCTAAAACTTCCTCTTATTATTCATATTGAGACCATATTTTTAAACTAGAGGCATTTAAATGATAAAGCTACTTAAATTTAACCCTTTGTTTTAGCCTATTTTCTTTGACTATTATCCAACCTATTTTTTTCTCTTAGGAGTAACCACTTTTGAGACTTAACCTTTTGATTGATTATAACCACACCGATATCCTTTACCCTATTTTTCTTGAAAAATTTTTATTATTTTTAAACCCTAAGGAATTTGTTTTTAGTTGATTGCTTGAAACTTGGGTTATATTGAAGAATGTTAAAGAGAAGTTCGATAGTTTTATGATTGCTGGTATATGTTGAATGTTAACTTATTTCTTCTTAAGTGTTTCATTGTTATAATTTTACATTCTTTCCAAATTTGCTCAAAAAAATTCAAAATTTGAAACTTATGGGTAAGAGTATATTGAAAAAAGAAAAATAAAAAAAAGAAAAAAAAAAGAAAAGTTATGTTTTTTTTTTATAATGAGAAGAATTATTTTTGTACCAATGAAATTATTATTTAAAGGACCAATTTTATGAAGAACCAAGTCATATGTAATCTTGTTTATATGAATTTCCTTCAATGGTACTGCCCTTTTAATTATCCCTACTGCATCTTTACCTAAGCCGCATTACACCCTATTTAAAAAACCTTTTGATTTTTGTTTCTAGTTTACTTATAAGTGGTGGAGATGGGATTTTATTACATGTTTATAGTCAAGAATCCTCCTATTTATTGATTTAAGAGTTTGATATACTTTCCACTCTAACCACTTTGAGTGCATTGAGTAAATCCTTATGAGGGAGTGGACTTGTAATTTGGATTTCAAAAAGATTGTTAATATGATTGCTATTGATAGTGACTTATGAAAGTTAATTATAAGATAACTTGAATCTAATTATAGGTTGATTTGATTGATATGATAAGATGGCCTAGGATGTGGATGGATATGTTAAGTTTAATAAAGGATGTATGTTTTTAAGTTTAACGATCTGAATTATAATTTGCTTAAGGACAAGCAAAAGGTTAAGTATATGCTTGTGTAATCTTTTGAAAACATGTTAATCATAATTTTGAGGTATTTTTTGATATATATGATCACTCACACGACCATGTGACCGACCATATATATTTTACAAACCCTAATTTCGCATTATAAAAGACAATTATCAAGAAACAATGAGGGAGCAACAATTAGAGTCAGAATTAGAGATAAGAGTTAAGAGGTAGAGACTCAATATGAACCTAGGATAGAGGAAAATGTGAAGATTACTTTAGAGATCCTATAGAGAATAACCTTTCATCGAAGTTTCAAGGACATTACTTTAGAATAAAAGGGGATATATATCTTACGAATTCTTTTCTTTTTAATTATTCTTATGAATTTTTGGTGTTTATATTGCTTTCTATATTTATGAATTAAGTTTATTTAACACCTAGTTTGATGAACCCTAAGTTGAGATGGATATTATGATATAATATTTTATTTATTACAATTTGAATGATTGATTCATTATAATTCAATCATACATTTTTATTCTTGAATTAATTTGTCGATGTGTTAGTTAAACGTATGATTTCATATGATTGAGATTGACAATTCCTTTTGTATGAATAGATCGACTATAATTAGAAGGAGTTGTATGTAAACCTAGAGATATGTTGACATAAATCCTCTACATTAGGAACATTCTTAATAGTGAAATTCATAAATCTAGTAATGTAACCTTAGGGTTTTAACTAGAAAGAGATTTTAGTTAATTAATTAAGGATTAGTTGCAAGTAGTCTTGAGATAGATATTAGCATAAGATAGGAATTTTATGGTCCAATGATTAATAATTTAATTCCATGATAAAGGGTTAATATTTAAGAAATCTTATAAGGATTCATTACCTAGGTTCTAGTTATTTTATATTGATTAATCTTAGTGTTATATAAGTTTTGATTCATTATTGTGTTAAATTTTAGTTTAGTTTAGTTTTAATTAAGCCATCATCTTAAATTTTTATTTAAATAATAGAAAGAGGTTACTATTAGTACTTGTAGTCCCTGTTTCACCAATACTACACTATAGTTCGATAGGTGCACTTGCCTATGAGATCTATAGAGTAGCGATCAACACATCATATTAAGCTTCATTTGGACTTGAGGTGTATTGGTCAAACTTCTCTAATATTTTAAATAAGTGAGTGTGAAATTTCTTTTAATTAATTAATGTGAGTTATATTAGCTTGGTTATTTTGATATATAAGGTAAAATTGAAACAAATAGTAATAAACTAAAATAGGATTGAGTTTAATGGTGCTTGGAATGAGTGGTAATAAATAGTTTATTGAGGCAAATTATTTGTCTTAGGATAAGTATGTTAAAGTAAGGTTAAGCCTCCAAACTGAAATGTTGATCTTTAGGCTAAGCCCATATAATATAAGCATCAATCCATCAATTTTTATTGAGTCATGAAACCATTTAAATTTTTGCATTCAACTTTTAAGGTTTTTGTATTGTTAAATTATATACAAGAAGATGCTAAGAGATTAAGATTACAGTAATGTTTACAGTATTGTTAAGTTTTATTTGATAAGTGATTGACCATGTTTATCAAAACAAAATTCTGTATGCAATATTTGAAAGGATGTGGCATAATCACTATGAAATTAAATATATTCATGCAATCATTCTATATAAAACCAGAGTGATATGTTTAGGTTGGCTAACCTAAGCCACTAAACCAAATATTTAATCTATGTCTTGTGCATGCTAGAAACTCTCAACAATGAATATGACATAGATTTTTTTTATAACTATAAGGTGATATTTTGATTTGATCATCATATTATTTGGGATGATCTTCTAGGTGATTGATGGAAGAATAAGGTCTTATCCCTCTAATTATGTACGTAAGCTTTTAAATCTTGTAATGAAATTTTATAAATATGAGATGGATACACAATTTTCAATAATAAATGTTGTAAGATAACTTACAATTATATGTGCTATGATGTTGGAATCTAACATGAAACAACTGAGAAGATGTGTAAAACATTGAACTTTCCATTCTATCTGTTTATTGGTTTATAGCTATTGGAGTCAAATAACATTGAAATGGATCGAAAGCAAGTCCAATAGCATTAATTTTAGGAATTTCATAAGTTTAGGACAAAAATATCCTTTTTGGAAAATAATGGGTATTAATGATTTAAAACCCATTCAAAATTTTTGAGGCACCTAATTACTAAGTATTGATCCTAATTAAAGTATCCCATGGTCAATTTGATGGTGAGACAGCTGTGGAATATTTTCGGGATTTAATCTAGTTTATAAGTATAGTAATCCATGAAAGGGCGAATTAATCTTTTTACATAAATGGAGTTAACTAATAAATTTTAAATGACTCAGATTTATTGACCAATTACAAGACTCCATATGGTTTGAGAAACATTAAATTAGATGATGATTAGTCATTTAAGATGTTTAGTAAGAAAATGACATGTGTAAAGTATTAAAGTAGTATAAAAAGGCAAAAGAAGACAAAATTTGGTTCATTTGAAAGGAGGATTCGTGAGAACCAAAAAGAAAGAAAGAAAAGAAGGGAGAAAGAGGAAGAATTTGGTCAAAGAGAAGAGGAAGAAGAGAGGTGCCATTTTTGGTGGATTTGGTGTATAAATTGAAGAAATCTTGACCTAGGATTGGTGTTCACCAATTTCCTAAGAGATTGGGGGAAAAGGTGGTAAGTCTTTCTTAGTTTAAGTTGTTTATTTTGTAGATTTTATATGAAATGGAGTTATTTAAGATCAAGGGTTGTTTTTGACTTATTATGGAGTAAATAATAAACTTGAAAGCATGTAAAGGTTGAAAACAACAAAAGTGAATCAAGAAACTAAAGCTAGGGTTATGATGTTCATGATATGGATTTACTGTCAATAAAGAAAAGAAATGAAAAAGGATTGAATTAGAATTGGTTTGAATTCATTTATGTGTAATGAAGAGATGATGTGTTATAAAAAATGGAAGGATAGTGAAAGAGTGGTGTATTCAACCAAGTTAGGAAATACTGGAGAAAATTTGAAATTTTTGGTTTCATCAATCTTCATTATGTATGCATTCTTGTTTTAGATCCAAAAGGTCTTTCTAGACACTTAAATACAAAACTAAAAAGATAAATTCTTTTAATATGGAAAAATAAAATTTTAATGAGTTTAAATGATGTTTGGGACCTTAGGTAAAATGTGTTAAAAAGTTTGAAAGAAAGTGGAATAATATATATGTGTGTGTGTGTGTGTGTGTGTGTGTAGTGAAGAGAATTCATCCCTAAAGAGGAAAGTAATTGATTGTGTGATTTGTTGAAATTCAATTACAATCAAGGTGTAAATAACTCAAAATCTTAAGGTTATTTTCATAAAAAATCAAATGGAAAAAGTTAGCGTCACCTATTCGGCCATATTATGATTTAAACGGATGGGATGATGTTTAAAAAAATGTTTTAAGTAAATTTCAGAGTTAAATTCTGAAATAAAAACTAATGGAATAGCTTATGGTAGTTAAAACTGAATTGATAATTGTAATGCTTTATTCCTATAGTGGAAATAAATGATTAAACGATTTGTAAATTGTGTAGGTCAAGAAGAGACACTCAACACATGAGCATACTTAGCGATAAACGACAAAGCTATGAGTGTATCTTTAAACTAATTTTATGAAAGAAAATGGTTTCTATTTTATCATGAAAAGTATGATTATAAATAAGATCACTAGTGTTGCTACTTGAATTTGAAAGTTAATTTTTATAAGATATATATATATGCTTTGAGATGGCATCGAATTGAAATTGCATATGCACTAAATTGACATGACAATGGAATTTGAACATGAACTAAATTCGTATAGAAATATTGTTGGACCCCGAAATTTCCTTGGAAGCTAGAACTATTAAATGAGGAATTGTTGGCGATTCTTCATGTGTATAGAAAAGGAGAATTCTTGAATTTGAAATAAAGGAGAAAAGATTGATTGAATCAAGTGAGAGGATCGGTAAATAGAGTATGAGTTGGAATATTTGACTGAACATGCTTTAGTATTTTGATGATATTTTGATCTGTAGAGCTCTAAATGAATTGATTCTTGTTTCTAACTAAACTAGAGAAATAGGGATATGATTTGTCTGAAGAAATTAAATTTTAATTCAGCCTCTAAGATTGTCAATTTTCGGATGGAAGTAAATCGCAAGAAAATGTTTTCTCATAAGAATAGTCCGAAAGTTTTGGAGTAGTGAACCAAATTAAATGATTTTGGTGGCATAATAAAATTGAGACAATGAGGAACATTTCTCTAGAAGGAAGTTTTAGCAAATTCCTTCAATTTGATGGTTAGAAAAATGTCCTAAAGTAAGCATGAACTAAAATGAATTTTTGGGGCATTGATAGATTATTTTATGATTTTGAGGAATTAATTAGCATGTTAATATGAGAAATTAACATGTTAATTTGAGCAAGATCATATGGCATGGGTTTGATTGGATTTAAATTGAATTAAGGTGGTAATTTATGCATGAGGGCAAAATTGGAAGACCACTTAAGCATTTAAGTTCCTAGGCTTTTAAGTAAGGGAAAAATGGACATTGTCCAATCATAAGTGGTATAAAAGGCAAGAGAATGAGTTGTCCTTCATTTTACAAGAAGCAAGAACGAAAATAGAGAGAAAGAGGGAGAGAGAGAGTCGTATGGGAGAAAAGAAGAGAAGGAAAAGAGGGCTTGTCTAGGTTTTGATTTTTCTAAGTCTTCAAGAGGAGTTTTGGAGTAATTTCAAGAAGGAAAAGCTAGAGGAAGGTTCAAGCTTTCATTAGAGCCAAGAAAATCCTTTATTGGGTGAAGATTCAAGGTAAGTGATTTTTTAAGGTTTTGAATTTTTGGAGTGTTTTTGGTTCAAAGAGCTTAGGAAATTGATGGGTCTAAGGATTCTATGATCAATTTTATGAAAATGTGTTATGGGTTTTTCAATTTGAACTCCTTGTGATTTGGGGATTTTGTGTTATTGATGAAGGGGATTAAGAGGGGCAAGAGGAATCAAGATTAAGGGGAGGCAATTTGAGTCAAGTCTCAAGCAAGGAATTAAGGTGAGTGACATTTTTATATTTGTGTTAATAAGTCATAAATGTTTTTCAACTCAAGGGAATTCATTGATTTTTCCACCTACTTGATAAAAGTGCATTTATTGTTCTTTGAATACTTGCAAATTTCCACATGTTTTTTTTGTAAACGAATTTTGAGAATGATTGCTAAATCCTTTGTAATTGTGGTACATGTTGCCTTAACATGATTTGAGAAAGGTTTATTATGATTGGCATATACTTTTGGTTGTGAAATTGTGAAATGATGATAGAATTGCATATGAATGGTGCATGCTCATGAAAGTCAAGATTTTCAAAAATGTGCCATTGGGCCAAATGTTTTCAAGTTCATGAACTTCATGTTATGTGGGTTTGGGGTAGTCCCTCAAGATCCGTCAAATGCACGTTGACCCAAGAATAGGCCTCTCCCGCCTGCCCGCTAGTGGCACGGAGCTCCTTCAAGGACTCCCTCAAGTTTACGGCTACACAGGACCATTATATGAAAATGTGTAGTATGTGTAGTACGTCATGAATATGGACCTACCCGAACCATTATGATGTGTTTATGTGTTTTCATGCATTGATAAGTTTGATGATTGTTTGACTTGAGTGAAATGAGAATTTGCTTGACAAGTTGACAATTTTGATAAAAGAATGTTTTTATAAATTTTCAATGAGGTTTTGCTATAACCATAAAAGTTTCAAATGGATTTTGCTTATTACCGTTTATAAAATTGTTACCCACGAGCTTTCGAGCTCACCCCCTCTATTTCCCCATCTTCAGGTGAAGAACAAGAGATCAAGTAAAAGTGAATCAAGGTTAAATCCGAATTTGCATGTTTTGTTTTGCTTTTAGAGATTTATGTAAACAAAGCTGTAATTATATTTTGAGCAATTGTCATTCAAGTTTCTTATGTAATTTGGGGATTTAGAATATCAATGTATTGTGGCTTTGAATGCCATTGAAGTTTTGTAAATTCTGATTTGTTGTGAATGAATTATGAATGATGTACGGATGAGCATGATGAATGTTGAGTATGAATGGTAGGTATATATATATATACATATGTATTTACATCAGTGAGGTGTTATGGAAAAGACACCTAGGAATGGTATGAATATAGGGATGTTGATGAATATGAGAAGTCAAGTGAATTGAGATTAAGGGTTCGATGAATTCCAACTGGTAGTTAAATTGTCATGAGTGATGTGCTATTAAGGAAGTGAAGTTGGGATAAGTTCAAGTTTTCATGAGGGTAAATTGTGTGTTCTGAAGTCAGAAGAAATTCTGTATTAATCTATGATGATTTTGACCAAGGTGTCTTAATAAAAGTTATAGATGATCCTCTTAGTTTTCCGATGCTATGTAGTATGCAAATTTAGGATATCGGAGTGAAAAGATATGGGCATTATAAGTGAAGATGCTGCATAAGAAGTTTAATCATGACAATCATGGTGAATGATGAGAGTTTGAGTTTGTGATTATTTATTTGAGTTGCATTTTGGGAGTTTGATGCACCCCAAGTGGTAAATGAATGTTTAAGGAGTGTGATTGCATTAGAAGAAGTGAATTTGTGAAGATTATAAGTGTACATGATGTTAGATTGGAGGTAGGAAGCATTGGAGATGGTTTGGAGGGGTTTTGGAAACCCCCATGTCCGTTTAATGGACTTTAGGTATGTTTAACGGACATTTATGGGTCAAAAAGGACCCCAGGCATCGTCCATGTTTGTTTTAACGGACTTGATGTCCGTTTAACGGACTTTCTCAGGTGAGAAAGTGATTTTTGACCCGACAGTGTCCGTTAAACGGACATGCATGTCCGTTAAACGGACACTCACGGGTTAGCTTCATGAAATCGCGATTTTGAACCATTTTAGAAGCATAATATGACTTTATGGTCTTCATAAAAGTTTTATATCTCGAAGTCTTCTTTCCAATGGTCTAAGAACGAAATCAATCCAAAATGTTTAGTGAAATTTATGACAATCGCGCCAAGACATGTTACTGCATGATTGAGGTTATGAACATGTTAGATTCTTTAGGTCATAACTCCCTCATCCGACCTCCGAATGAAGTGATTCTTAAGGAGATAGATTTCTAAGACACGAATTTATCTCTCCATGAAATTTGGTAGCTTTTGGTTTTGAGATGAAAAAGTTTGATTGTAAGAAAGTGAGAGGCTTGTTTAGAGAGCATGATTAAGGTATAAGCACGCTTTGGAATTTTAAGCTTATCTTGAGTTATAAAACTCTGATTGAGGTGATTCTTGCTTCAAGACAAAGTAGAGGCTTAGAGCTATGATTTCTTTGAAGAAGTCAAATTGAAATTCTAGTTTGAAAATTTCCAAATTTTTCTCACAAGCAGGAAAATTTGAGTTCAAGCATGATGACTGATTTGTATGGGCACACCATGACACAATTTGTGAGTAAATTTTTGGGATGTTATGAGAATGAACATGTAACGGACGATGACTAATGATGGTGCAAAAAAAACTTTCAAGGTAACACGCACGCACTCATACGTTTCATGATTTTTGCAAGAGGTTGGGCTTTAAAATCAGGCGGGATCCAACAACTGTATGAGTCCGCAAGAGGGTTGGGTTCCAAAATCGGGATCCAACAAATATGGTGCACCTGTGTGTTAATTGTTGTTTAGCCTATGGTATGTCATTCGGTCTCCTTATATATATGATTATACCGATCAGCGTACGTCCTAACGTGTCTCCTTATATATACGATTATACCGATCAGAGTACATCCTAACGTGCATGACAGTGTTTGGGGGTGGGGGCGGGGGCGGGGGCGGGGGGGAGGGGAGATGTGGGAGGCGTCTGTCACTAACGGTGGGTGGTGTTGTGTCTGTCAGTCTGTCTTGTGAGTCGTCCCTCTACACGTATGAAGTATATATTATGCTAGCACTATTACTGGTAAGCGATGCAGAACCAGCTTCGTAACCATTGATTTATATGTAGTATCAATACTGTTATGGGTAAGCAATGTAAAACTAGCTCCATAATAATCGTTATATAGTTGTTAACCTAAAATGGGTAAGCGATGCAAAACTAGCTCTATTACTAGAGGTTAGCCAAGGATGGGTAAGCAGTGCAGAACCAGCCTCGTACGGTACCAAATGGCAAAGAAAATTTTAAAAGAGGAAGTTCATGAAACTATTGATTATTATTTCTACTTACCTTACAAGAAAAGAGGAACTTGATTGTGTTTTACATGTGCATTGATTATATGAATTTGTTATGTCAGAACATTGGTTACCGCTTGAAAAGAAAAGGAAATTTTCTTTGCTCTTTATGGAGTTTAATGTTTGTATAAACGTTTTGAATGGAAAACATAACACTCATTGAGCTCGTTTAACTCACACTTTATTTTATGTTCTTTTTTTTTAATTTTAATCTCCCAGGTGCACACTCAAGGATTTCAGTAGCCGGGACTCAACCATTTGAGTAGCTACCTTTGTCACATGCCATTGTGTAGGCAGTTTTGCTTGTGCATTTGTTTTACATGTATTACATAATTATGAACATGTTTTGAACATCTTTTGTGTAAAGATAGATTGTAAATGTTTTACTACGTATAGTTCATCAGCTTCGTAAATATGTCTTGATCTCAGTTTTGTGAAAATGTGATTATTTATAAATGTTGTTTTCTTTAACTAAATGTATGAATGTGTTTGAACCTTTGAGATTGTTTCTTAATGGACTTGAAGTCCAGAAGTAGCAGTGGTGCTTTGGTTAAGTAGATAGAAGTGTTTTAAATTGCTTTTCAAGAACCTAAATTTTTTTATTTTATTAAATAACAATTGTTATACTGTCAAAATTTTTAATAAAAGCTACTTTTAAAAACTTCCACTACTACCCCTTTTTTTTCTTTATACTGAGTTAAAATATTTTCAAGAAAAGATAAAAGACTTTGCTCCAAGGGATTGGATATCGACTGGAGAGTTTTTATGGGGTGCTGGGCAGGTTGCTTAGTTATTAAGAAAAGGGTCATCAAGATGTAAGTTAATAAAGTGAAAGAAGTATTACTACCATCATCAACTACTACAATTAAAGCACCTATATATATATATATATATATATATATATATATATATATATATATATATATATATATATATATATATATATATATATATATATATATATCATCATTGTCTCAAGTAGTGACAATGTTGGTTGTGTCATTCTAGCCATTACTCCCGGAAGAAATGGAAGGATCCACTACAAGAAAAATTAGTTTCAGCAACTATTATTAATGGTTGCTAAAAGTAAGAAAATGGTCGTTAAAAATTATAACGACCAAAATCGAGTTGGTCACAGGTGGTCACTATAGGGTTGTTACTAAAAGTGCTCAGTGACGAGTTATTATGTTGGTCGTTAAAAATGCATTATTAACAACCATTTAAAATTGGTCACTAAAGGTAGAATTATTAGCGACCAAATTTATACTTGCTAATGTAAAATTTAATGGTCGCTGTAATGTTAGAATGGTTGCTATAGTTATGCATACTGCGACCAAGTTATTTTTGTTGCTAAAAAATAATCTTATAGCAACCAAGTCAATGGTTACTATAGCTATTTATAATGCGACCAAATTATTTTTGTTGGTAAAAAATAATCATATAACAACCAAGTCAGTGGTTACAATAGTTATTCATACTGCGACAAAAATATTTTTGTTGGTAAAAAATAATCTTATAGCAATCAAGTCATTGGTTAAAGTTATTTTTATTTGGTTGTAACAAATGGTGTATCAAATTTCTTTTAGTAACCATGTTGTGACGACATGATGCTGTTGCTAAAATTTTACTTTTAGCAACCAAATAATTTGTTGCTATAGTTTTAATATCGTCACAAATTGTATTATATTTACTATAATTTAGCAACAAAAAATTAATTATTGGTCACTAGAATGTATGTGTTAGCCACCAAAACTTGGTCGCAAAAATAATTTGGATGATTCCTAACGTATACCTGCCAGTAACCAAAATTGATTGCAAAAATAATTCAAATTGGTCCAGTTTGATTCAAATTATAAATCTTAAACCCATTCTAACCTAGTAAATTTAACCTTTTATTGGTTAACAACAATCAAATTTGCATACAATTAAATCCCACAACTCCAATTTCCTTTCCACGTTTGGTGATTGAAGATCCAGAGCACTATAAGACCATTGATACATTGAAATAGTTTGTAAATTCAATCGTTCATTTCAACTAAAGCATCACAAGCCATAGTAAGAAGCTGCGTCAGACACTAGTGTTTCAAACATCAAGAATAGATTAGGCGAAATTGATCTAATAAGGACATTAATTTCTCATAAAAGTCACAGGAAATGTACAAGAGTTGAAAAATAATGATTATGTAAAATAATACAAGCATCAATCACAAAGTTCTGGCAAAATTAGTGTTCACCAACATGCTCAGGAATGTGTCCGTATGCTTATTCAACTTGGCATCTTTAAGAACCATAGCAAGTTGATTTTTATACAGTTTGGCCAGCTGCTCCTGCCTGGTCTGGTTGGTTGATTTTTATCGTTTGGGGCTACAACATTCAAAAGTATAATGATTCCATGAATGGGATGAGAATCAAAAACGAAAACACGATAAAAAGAAATATAGGGCAATTGAATGAGCAGCTAATGAAATGCAGATAATTCAAAAGAATATCTGTATTTGGCATTCGAGAAATTTTATTGAGCACGGCATCTTGCGAAAATAGTTTTAATGACTTGGTACCTCAACTTTTGAGTCAGTATCTGCAAGTCTTTGCTTGATATCTCCAGCTATTGAAAAGAAAACCTCCTCCACGTTCAAGTTAGTTTTTGCACTCTGCAATTAACATAATCATTAGCACATGGAATCAACTACAATCGAAGTAATTAAGCACCAAAATCAAATTTTACATACAATCCCAAAGAACTTCATGTCATACTCATCTGCAAGAGCCTGTCCTTTTGAGGTTGGAACAGCCTAAAGAAAAATCTTGTCAAGTAAATTCACATTGGTGACAAAACAAATAAAAACATAAAGACACGCACAACCAGAACAAAGTGAGACAGATAGCTGACCCTTTTGCTTTCATCCATGTCTGCTTTGTTGCCCACTAAAATCTTGTTGACATTATCAGAAGCATGCTGTTCAATATTACGAATCCAATTCCTGATGTCTAACAAAAGGTAAAAGTTAATTATATCAAGAAAATATAACAATGAGAGATAAAAGAATTAACTTTTTTACAACCAAAGATCTTAGACATTCTAAGAGTCAAATGAAAATGAATGAAGATCTTAGAAAATCTATCAACAAAATGAATTAAGATCAAAGAAAATAAAACCACAAAAGATAAGAGTCTAGTTAGTTATTACTATTAAAAGAAGACTCATATGTGACATCATACACAAGTAAAATGCCCATGACTCCACCATAGTAAGCTGAAATAGAGAAGAATCCGGGAGAAAATATAAGAAAATATATGACAACATTAGGAAATACATTAAGTTATTCTTATTATTATTCATTATTAATTATTATTGTTAATAAGTTATTATTATTATTATTATTATTATCATTATTTATTGTTAATAATAATAATAATATTTATTATTTTATTATTAATTATTTTATTACTATTAACTATTGTTATAAATTTTCTACTTATTATTTTAATATTATTAATATTATTATACCAAATTAAGTATCTTATTATTATTATTATTATTATTATTATTATTATTTAATTATCATTATAAATTTTGTACTTTTTTATTTTATTATTATTATTATTAATTATCATTATAAATTTTGTACTTTTTTATTTTATTATTATTATTATTAATTATCATTATAAATTTTGTACTTTTATTATTATTATTATTATTATTATTATTATTATTATTATTATTATTATTATTATTCGAGATAGCAAGTAGGGATATGTTGGTTTTCTGTCAAAGAAAACATTTTGTCAAAATTTAGAGAAACGATGTTTTCTAGTTTCTGTAAAACCGTTGTAATTTTTTATTTTCAGAAACAAAAAATCGTAGCAAAATAAGTCAAACACATTTTACTTACCTATTTTTCTTGTTACAAAAATGACAACAAAAAATGAAAAAAAAAAGAAACAAACAGCTTCTTCCACTTTTGTTTTTCTGTTGTTGTTTTTGATTTCTGTTTCCTGTTTTTAGTTTCTGTTTTTTTTTCTCTAAAAAACGAAAACTTGTTTGGTTAGGATTTACAATATAAAATCTAAAATAAAAACTTGTTTGGTTGAGATTTCTAATAAAAATTGAAAACAAAAATATATTTGTTTGTTTGTTTGTTTTTTTAATTATTATTATTATTATTATTATTATTATTATTATTATTATTATTATTATTATTATTATTATTAAATAATTATTTTTAATAAGTTATTATTATTATTATTTATTGTTAATAATAATATTATTATTACTATTATTTTTATTTTATTAATTATTGTTATAAAATTTCTACTTACTATTTTTAATATTTTTAATATTTTTAATTTTATTATACCAAATTAATTATCTTATTATTATTATTATTATTATTATTATTATTATAAATTTTGTACTATTATTATTATTATTATTATTAAGCGAGATAGAAAGTAGGGATATGTTGGTTTTTTGTCAAAGAAAACAGAGAAACGATGTTTTCTGGTTTCTATAAAATCATTGTGGTTTTTTTATTTTCGTAAAAAAATCGCAATGTAATAAACCAAACATATTTTACTTACCTATTTTTTCACAAAACAACAACTAAAAAGGAGAAATGAAACAAACAAATTCCTTAATTAACTAAAGGTAAATGAAATATGAAATTACCAAACAATAAATTTTTTATTAGATAACTTCTTTCCTCAAATAAAAATATATTTTGAATTATAAAATTAATATAAATTAAATTATAATAATTAATTATTATAAGAACGAATCTTTAAACTAATTTGAACTATATGAACCGAATCTAAAGAACTCTTTTATCTTTTCTAAAATGTTTAGCGACAAATTATTTGGTTGCTATAAATACTTCTTTAGTAATCATATAATGTGGTTGCTGTAAAGAAGTAATGTAAATTTAGCAACCAAATTTATTGGTTGCTAATAGAAAATTTGAAATACTTATAGTGACCACTCAACAGTTGGTTGTTATTAATAATTTTCTATAGCGACCATTAAAGTTGTTGCTAAAATTATTAAGTTTGGTCGTTATATTATTATCTATGAATTGTAAGTTTTAGTGACCATCTATAGCCATCAAGTATTGATTAGACGATAAAAAATATACGTAACTTATATATTGCAACCAAATAAATTTTGGTTGCAAAATATATATAATTAGCAACCATTTTATTATGGTTGCCGAAAATTTGGTTGCTGAAACTAAATTTTTTTGTAGTGATCACTTTGATATTGCAACTTTGTACAATAAACTTGAGATATGTAATGTATTAATATCATTTTATTGAAGATATGTAGTGCATATTTTTACATTATATTGGTATCTTGTACAGAAGTCTTTTAGTAACATTTACAGTGTCTTGGCATTGTATATAATTCTTTTATTTTTCGATCTTAGTTTTGTTAAATATTTTAAATCTTTTAAGTCAATTCTCATAACTTGTGCAGCATTGTTTAAGGGTTAATTGTAAAAAAAATCCTCACCTTTATTTAATTTTGTAATATTAGTACCAACTTTTAAAAGTAAAATTAAAATGTTCAAATTTTCAATTTATTGCAACAATAGCCTGGCGTTAAGTTCTTCGTTAATGCGGCTTATGCAACTAGCCACGTCAGATTGATGTGTTTGTCATGTAAGTGCCACGTGTCTATATAATTATTTTATTATTTAATAAAATTAGAAAGAAAGTGTCTAATTTTATTATTGGAATTATCTCCCCTATTAGTACTCTTCAAAACAAAGAAAATTTATTAAAATTTGGGTTTAACATAGTTCATCTAGTTGGAATGAATATATGGTTCATTGCCTTAGGATGGATGGCCATAGTTTTTCATAATAAAGAGGGTTCGTTAGTTATGCTGATTGTCGGGTAAAATTGGGCTCTGTGGGACTTGGCTTATGGAAACAACTTTCAACTTTAATTATCGTTGCAGTGACAGATCAGGACAATGTGTCAACTTCATAAACATTTATTTGAGTAATAGCTTTTGCTTTTATAGCCTGGGACGGAGCTATGTTACAAGGGAAGGGGGCTCTTTTAAATATTTTTTTAAAAAAATTATTTATATAATTAAAATTTTTAAAATTACAAATATAAGTGGCTCTTTTTTTAAAAAAAATTTCTATTAAATGTTGACATCTGGCCTCTCTTTAGAATTGAGTCTGACTCCGTCCCTGTTTATAACCTTTATCCAACAGGACCAACACATTAACAATCTAAAAGAATAATATAACCTTTTGTGTGGTCAACAGTGGGAGATGAAACATGTGTAGAGTAGCTTATTCCAAGTATCAGGCAAGCCCATCAAATAACAACAGAGACAATCAGCATCAACTTTGGAACGTAAAAGGAGTTGTATACTGAAATATGAAAACAACCTCGTTTTATTCAGGATCGATTGTTACATTCATGGACCCAGTAATGTTCACTGCCGTACGAAATGGCTAGCGATTTATATGCCCACATTCACCAGTTTGGAGTGTTGTCTAGGGTGATGGTCGAATGAAAGAGCAACTAAACAGGGAAAAGAATCCAACAATAAAAGGGTTTTTCTCTCCCCTTTTTTAATTTTATTAAATAATAAAATAATTATGTGAACAAAAGATTACGCGGTAGTCATGCATGAAAAAAATAATTTGGTATCGTCGAGCTATTTTTATAATAAATTAAAGCTTGAAATATTTTAATATCATTTTTTAAAATTCATGTTAAAAATCTCAATCAATCAATCGAAGCAAGACTAAATAACGATAAGAAACGGAGTTCACCATGAAAACTAGGGAACGAAGTATTATTTACCCGCCTCTTTCTCCACGTTTCTTCTTTATTTCATCAGTCAAAATACCAAGAATTTGCACATCACTAGTGGGCCAATTGGGGTCTCGTCCGTTACGTGTTGTCGTGTCGGACAGTACCAATGTTTTAAAATTTGGACCGATCATTGAATCGGTGACTTTATTGATTATCGGTTTGATCGGTTCGACCGGTTCAACCACCGATCGAACCAGTGTGACGTAATAATTATGCAATAATTATATTTAATTATATATAATATTAAAAATATTAAAAAAAAATTATCGAACCGGTCCGATCGGATCGGTCCAATCGGTCAAAAACCGGTCAATTGACCGATTTTGACAGGTTCACACTGATCAATTGAAGACCGATTTTATGACATAAACCGGACCGAACCATCGACCGATCACCAGTCAAACCGGCCGGTCTGATTCAAGTTTCAAAACCATGGACGGTACTAATTTCAATGTTGAAGACGACGAGACTGGACGCAAGGACGAGCACACCGAGTTATAGTCAAGCTTCAACGGACGGACGGAAGAAGGGGCCATGGACTTAAAGAGGGTTTAGTCGTTTAGATCGATGTCACCTTTAGATGGGCGTCTATGAATTTGGGATGTTTTAAGGTTTTCAGGGCTTCAACCTTCCTTATTTTGTTTTTTTTTCATTTAATTTTTAAAATCTATTTATATAATATCCCATGTAGGTTGACGTAGAATGAGCTAAACCTTTATGGTACTTTAGCAAAGTTAACAATAAAGTTAATAATGAGTTATATTTATAATAAATTAAAAATAAATAAATAGCTTTTATACTCTTGGTTGATATTATAAATTAGACAGAATTAGCATTTAAAATATATTTTAGGTAGGTGACATCGACATTTGCTCGCCGTGTTGGCAATAAGCATGAATATGCAGCTGGATGCAACAGATTACGAGAACAGCTTTGATTTACAGGAATGGACTAATAAGACAACACATTATATTATTGTATTTGTATGCATATCCGAAAAAAGACAATAGTCAATATACTAATATCAATTTCGGATACATATATATATATAAAACAGAGAGATTCATAGTCAATACATTACATTATTTTTAGAGAAAAAGGAAAGAGTAAACTTTAGTTCAAAGTTAATTACATTACAGTCCCAATTAAGACAATAAATCCTATTTTTTTTGAATGCGTGTCTGGAAAAAGACAATTATCAACTGGGAAATTAATTATTATATCACATATTTAAATTACATGTTCCCACGGGTCTCTGCTTTCTCGTAGCAAATGTGGTCACGATTGTCAAGGAGAAGCCGAGCATTTCTTTTGTAGGTCCCCTTTCTTTTTCGACTTCTGCTTTCTCCTTTTGGTATGTTAGACGGAGTCAGCCCTACTCCTACATGTATCCGGTATCAGTGAAGGACTTGGACCATCCAACACCCTTGAGAGTACTCCGATCTCCAACGTACAGATGATAACAAATCGGTAGTGGCATCTTTTTCTGTGGCCAGCTAGAGCTAGAGGTAGTCCACTTTTAGAGATACCAAGGCGTTATTGGTATGCATGTTCTCTTTCGAAAGTATGCATGGCGTTATTGTTTATTAACATGATGAAACGAATGATTGGTAGTACAAGCTAGCGCGCATGAATTTTGCCAATCTTCTTCCATCTATGAAATGTTGCTTCAAACTTTCTTTCCGCTGTAGACAATGTCGAGAAGTCACGACAAGTTCTGATAGAATGTTATAATTTTCAAAAATCAAGATAACTAAAAGTTTATAATTATATGATTAACACATAAAATATAATAAAGCATAAATCTTAATTTTTATTTAATAATAATAATAATGATAGTATGTCAATTACAAATACAAGTAGGGCCTTGTATAGCCATAAAACCCTAAAGATAGAGCCTTAAAAGGAAATAACAGCCTAAGATAATAAAATCCTAACTAATTAAGAGATAATTGCGATGTTTGTGTTGCTAACACTATCATTCATTTTGTTTTTGTGTGTGGATCGGCTACGAGTCTATTACTAGTTACGTGTTAAACTTTGACACTAGTTTAATTTTAGAACTCCAATATGCCTGCAAAACCTACTAAAAAATGGAAAGTCTGACATTAATTACATTCTGTAACGGTAATTCTTTTACTCAAACATTTCACAAGTTGTCCAAGCCCGTCCTTATGCCTCCACTAGGTCGAAGCCCACGCAGCTCTAGTATATACTAGATTCCCATCATTTTCCCCGTCCTAAAAATGATTTTCCTCCAATTAGCACATCTATCTACACATTCAAATAGAACTTAATGCTTAGCTAAGTAGGTGTCTATCACTTTTAGTTGGGTCGGTCATGCTAGATATAAGCCCAAACTCAGAACGGCGCATGGGCCGATCGGCCCATCCCTTGATGATTGACCTAATTCCTTGTAGGTATTAGCTATATAAATTCATTACCTCATCATAAAAAAAAGTACGACTTTCGAGAACCCTAATGTTCTTTATTCACTAGCCACCAAAATTCTCATAAGAAACTGACTTCAGAGTCGGAGGGGCCTACCGACAGTCAACCCCCAGCGTGCCTTTATTATTTTGCAGGTGTCTCTGAACCAAAATCAGCCAATCTCATGGATCCAAACAGCAGCGCCCAGCCCCATCAAAATCAGATAGAACTAGTTGACGCCCACCGTGAGGCCGGGCATCAACACACTACGTCCAGAAACACTCAAATCAATTAGGTGGTGACAACAAATCATGTTGTAGCAGCTGTTGCGGCACTCGCATTACAGCGAATAGGTTTGCGACTACCTGTCGCCCTTCCATCGTCGCATCCTGATCACCAGACACACCTTCCGCCCATCATCCAAAACCCTAGCATAAACGAGCTACCCCCTCAACACTCACATCAACATGATCAACCGCAACAATCCCAAAACCAAGACCAAGAAGTGCAAAGTGTGGCCTTAGAGGATGACGCTAGAACCAGTTCACATCCTCACACCCAATATTCCCCCAACACGAATCCTCCCGCACCACAACAAGCCTTCCTCATACAAAGACAAATTGAAGAAGCGGTCGATCTATTGATTCGCCAAATCTTACAGTCTCAATTGGAACAGCAGCAAACCCCCGCTCGGCAGATTGGTGTGATGGCCGATCGGCACTCTGCTGAAGCCCTGGAAAAAATCGTGGACCACCGAATCAATATAGCCATGAATTCCCGTCCTAGTCAACCATCTGCACAATACAACTCTCCTTTCATCCCGGAGATCCTGGATAGCCTCCCAACGGTCGGAACTAAGATACCAACGCCAGAAAAATATACTGGAAAGGTCGATACTCTCGACTACCTGCAACACTTTCAATCGATGATGAACCTGCATTGCGTTCCAGATGTCATTCAATGTAAAGCCTTCTGCACAACCTTTCAAGAAGGAGCCCGAAGATGGTTCAACAGCTTACCCCCGCGTTGCATAACTAGTTTTGAGGATTTTAAGCTGCTATTCCTCAACCAGTTTGCTACAAGTAAACGACCACAGAAAACTGCCTTGGAAGTAATGCAGTTGACCCAAGGAAGGAACGAAAGTTTGCGAGAGTTCATCACCCGATTTAACAATGAAGCTGTCGAAGTCTCTGACCTCACTTGCTCGTCCATGTTGGCTGGCTTGATGAGCAATACGAGGGATGAAGAGTTCAAGAAGTCGCTGGCTCTTAATCAACCCAGGTCTATCCAAGAGATAAGAAATCGGGTAGATAAATACATCCAGCTGGAGGAAGTGTTGAAAAACACAAAACGTAGAGCGGATGACTGCTGGCCGAATAGTAGAGCCGATGATTCACATAAACGGCAGAAGGATCTGTCTAGTTGGAGGAAGTCGATCGATCGAAAGGACCAAAGGACAGAATCCTTCACTCCGCTCAACAAGCGATATGCGGAAGTACTGGAGGTCATGAGAGCAGAAGAGGAATCCCTCCGAGAACCCAATAAATTGAAAACTCCTATCAAAAAAAGGGATTCTTCTTTATATTGTCGTTTCCACAAAGATGTTGGTCATGACACGGAGGATTGTTGGAACCTAAAGAAAGAGATCGAACTCCTTATCCAGAGGGGAAGGCTGGGTAGATTCTTGAAGGACGAAAAAAATGCCGATCGGGATAATGAGGGCAGGAGCGGTCGATCTGACAATTGGCGAAAACCATGGAGACAATACATGAATGATGGCGGAAGGCAAACCAGGAATATGGACGACCGACGAGATACAAGAGGACAGTCCAGGGCTAAAGATGACAGAAATACCAGACAGCAGGATGACCGACCGGTCAGGGTCATAAACATGATTTTTGGCGGTAGCGCAGTAAGAGGGTCCACCGTTAGAGGAAGGAAGCGATATGCCAGGCAGATCGCTGAGGGTCAGTCAGCAACGAAAAAGCCACAAATTAATGAGGTGATCTCGTTTGACGAGTCTGACCTGGCTGGTGTTAGCTATCCTCATGATGATGCACCCGTGGTCACTTTGAATATGGACGGTTGTGAGGTGAAACGTGTAATGATTGACACAGACAGCTCGGTCGACCTATTGTACTACGATGCTTTTAAGTAGATGGAGATTCCGGAGGAACGACTACTGCCGATAGAAGGACCAATCAAAGGGGTAACAGAAGCATCAACCTATCCATTCGCTCGAGTCCTCTTGAACGTAAAGTTCAGACAAAAGTCATTCCAAGTAGTGAAGAATATTGAATTCCTAATTGTGAAGTTTGTAGGAGCCTATAATGCAATAATTAGAAGAGCCACACAAAACGCCCTCAGAGCTGTCGTCTCAACCTATTATCAGACGATGAAGTTGCCAACACCCCATGGCATAGATATTGTCAGGCGTCAACAAAGGATCGCTAGGGAATGCTACTTGGCAGAAACAAGAACCCTTGAGGGAGCGATAGTGTTGGCAAGCTCTCTTGATGTAAGAGCAGATGAAGAAACTGAGATGATGAACCCTACAGAAGAAACTCAGCGGGTCATACTGGATGAAGAAGACCGATCCAAATTCACAAATTTGGGCTCCGAACTCGAACAAGGGTTGGCCGCAGCAATCACAAGTTGCTTGGTAGAGAACCGATCAGTCTTTGCGTGGGTACCAAGCAACATGCCTGAAATCTCTCGAGCGGTAACATCTCATTCCTTGGGTATTCAGAAAAATTCTAGGCCGGTCAGACAGAAGAAGCGATGGCACAGCAAGGAGCGACAGGGGGTGATCGAGAAAGAAATAGAGAAGTTGCTTGACGCTGGGTTCATTCAGGAATTCAAGTACCCAGAATGGCTAGCCAACGTGATATTGGTGAAGAAGAAAAACGAAAAGTGGAGAATGTGCATTGATTTCACTGACCTGAACAAAGATGCCCAAAGGACAGTTTCCCCCTGCCCAAGATTGACCAACTGGTAGACTCCACGGTAGGGCATGAGCTCCTCAGCTTCTTAGATGCCTTCTCTGGTTATCATCAAATAAAAATAAGCCTCGAAGACGAAGAAAAAACGGCTTTCATAACTGACCAGGGCACATATTGCTACCAGGTGATGCCGTTCGGTTTGAAAAATGCAGGGGCTACTTACCAGCGGCTCGTTATGGAAGTTTTTAAGAGATAGATCGGCAAAACAGTTGAGGCTTATGTGGACGACATGGTGGTTAAAAGCAAGACAACTGCCGAACATATGGAAAACCTTAGAGAAGTCTTCCCGACCATCAATAAATTCCAAATGAATTTGCATCCTGAAAAGTGCGTCTTTGGTGTAGCATCTGGAAAGTTCTTGGGATTTATGATTACTCAGCGGGGGATCGAAGCTAATCCAAAAAAGATCGAAGCTATTGTCCAAATGCCCTCACCGCGATGCTTGAAGGATGTACAGATACTGACTGGGCGGATAGTTTCTTTGAGCAAATTAGTCTCTAGGAAGGGGGACAAGTGCCTCCCTTTCTTCAAAATTTTAAGGCAGATGTGACCCAATTCCAATGGCTGGATGAGTGCAAAAAAGCATTCCAACACTTGAAGCAATATCTGACCAGTCCACCCATCTTGCAAAACCCTGTTGAGGGGGAGAATCTGATTCTTTATTTGGCAGTCACAGAGGGGGCGATCAGCGTAGTTCTTGTTCGATCGAAAGGTAGTGAACAATTCCCGATCTACTATGTCAGTAAAGTGCTGAACGGACCAGAAACGTTGTATGCACCCATTGAAAAGTTGGCTCTTTCCTTGATAACTGCGGTACAAAAACTAAGGCCCTACTTCCAGAGTCATACTATCGAGGTATGGACCGACCAACCCCTCAGGCAGTGCCTCCAAAATCCCGAAACCTCCGGGCGGTTAATAAAATGGGCAGTAGAGTTGGGGGAGTTCGATATACACTATAAACTACGGACGACGATCAAGGCCCAAGTGTTGGCGGACTTTGTTGCAGAAATGAGTCAACCTGACTCGCAGGGTGAGCAACGCCCTGCCTGGAGCCTATTTGTTGATGGGTCGTCCAACACTCAGGGATGCGGAGCAGGAGTGGTATTGATCAGTCCACACCGGGAAGAAAAGGTGAAGTAGGCTCTGGGTTAGAATTTAGAGCATCCAATAACGAGGCAGAATACGAAGCTCTAATAGCCGGCCTCCAGTTGGCAAGAGAGATGGGGGTAAAGTATCTGAAGGTGTATAGCGATAGCCAAATAGTGGTTGGTCAAGTTACTAAGCAGTATGAGGCCAAGGGGAACAACATGATCAAGTATCTGGAATTGGTAAAACAGGAGTTGAGTAATTTTGAGCAATGCTCGGTCAGTAGGATAGAACGGACACAAAATGCTCAGGCAGACGCACTTTCCAAGATGGCTTCCGATCAAAATGCTAGGAACAACATCTTGGTCGAGCGACTCGACCAACCTAGCATCCAGAAGGCTACTGAAGTCCTTTAAGCAGACGAAGAATGGTCAAGTTGGATGGAGCCGATCAGGCAGTACCTTCTTAAGGGAACATAGCCGGTGGAAGCTTTGGAGGCCAGGAAACTAAGGGTAAAGGCGGCCGAATATGTGGTTGTCAATGACATTTTGTACAAGCATTCTTATGATTAGCCGCTACTACGTTGCTTGAATGAAGAAGAGGCAGAACGAGCAATGGCTGAAGTTCATGAAGGAATGTGCAGAAATCATTTAGGAGACAGAATGTTGGCTCACAGATTGATCAGACAGGGGTATTATTGGCCGACGATGAAGAAGGATTGCCAAGAGAAAGTTAACCGATGCGAGGCCTACCAGAAGAATAGCAATTTGTCTCACCAGCCGACCGAGCAGCTGAAAGTTGTGAGCCATCCCATTTCTTTTGCTCAATAGGGAATGGACATACTAGGTCCTTTTCCTCTTGGTCTGGGGTAGAAGAAGTTTTTGATAGTGGTAGTCGAATACTTCACTAAATGGGTAGAAGCAGAAGCGGATGCCACCATCACTGAGCAGAAAATTGAAAAATTCGTACGCAAAAATATACTGAGCCGTTTTGGGATGCCTATGATTTTGGTTACAGACAATGGTCGGCAGTTTGATAACGACAAGTTCAAAGATTTCTGTGAACGACTGAAGATGAGGCTCCAGTTGACTTCAGTAGCTCATCCCCAAAGCAATGGTCTTGTGGAGAATACTAATAAAAAGATAATGAGTGCCCTCAAGAAGCGCTTAGATGGACGTAAGACTTGGGTGGACGAAGTAGATGAAGTGTTGTGGGCGTACAGAACGACCCCAAACGGGACCACTGGTGAAACACCGTTCAGAATGACTTTCGGGGCAGAGGCCTTAGTCCCAGTAGAAGTAGTTCTGCATAACCAACGAATTTCGAGTTATGAAGAAGAAAGGAATGATGAAGCTTGCAAGGCAGAACTGGTGCTTCTCAATGAAGACAGAGATAGGGCAGCTGCTCATTCAGAAGCCATCAGACAAAAAGCAAACAAGTTTTACAATAAAAGGGTAAGGCCAAGCGACATAAACGTCGGTGGGTACGTTCTGCGAAAGGCCGAGGCGACTGGAAAATATCCTGGAAAGCTCGGTCACACATAGGAAGGACCCTATCAAGTGGTCAAACAAGCCGGGCACAGCTCTTACATCCTGCGCAATACGAATGGCAAGATTCTACCGGGGCCCTGGAATTCTCAAAACCTGAGGACGTTCTACCAATAGATAAGCTTTATTTTGGTTCACTTATTTCTTCGTTTATTTGTTATTGTTTATGCTCTTGTACACGCAACTTGTGGATACCTTTTTTCTGGCCCTGCCAGTTAGGTTTCTAATAGCCCACGCCCTTATCATCATCAATAAAGGGATTTCAAATTTTTTGGCAAGAAAAATCTCACTAAATTGGGAAAGAGAAGAAAATTCTACCAACTGATCTCCGTCTACATCGCTCGGCCAGGTTGCCAAGACAGGATCTTGGAACTAGGCGATGCCAAGAGCCAAAATCTTGGATTGCTTGGCCTCTACATTGCTCGTCCAGGTTGCCAAGATAGGATCTTAGAACCAGGCGATGCCAAGAGCCAAAATCTTAGATCGCTCGGCCTCTACATCGCTCGACCAGGTTGCCAAGACAGGATCTTGGAACCAGGCGATGCCAAGAGCCAAAATCTTGGATCGCTCAGCCTCTACATAGCTCGGCCAGGTTGCCAAGACAGGATCTTGGAACCAGGCGATGCCAAGAGACAAAATCTTGGATCGCTCGGCCAGGTTGCCAAGACAGGATCTTGGAACCAGGCGATGCCAATAGCGAAAATCTTGGATCGCTCGGCCTCTACAGTGCTCGACTAGGTTGCCAAGACAGGATCTTGGAACCAGGCGATGCCAAGAGCCAAAATCTTGGATCGCTCGACCTCAGCATCGTTTGGACAAGTTCTCTTGTCTCGGTCGACCGATCGACGCACATCGAGCACACTCGTTCGCTACCTGGTATTTGAAAAGATCATCCAATTTTAACACGACAAATAAAGAAGGCAACGAAAGATAAAAGTAAGAATTTCTATTTCCTTGAATTGCTGTTCTGGTCACAAGCCCGACCAGATGAGCCTTGAAAAGGGAAAAAATCATTTTGACCCCTCGGTTGGAGAGGAAGGGCCAGCATCTGGATCGACAGGAGAAGACAACGGAGAGACATCCTCTTCCTCATCTGAACTCAGGTCCAACATCTCATCTGACAAGACCTCTCTTTCCCTCTCAGCTGTCTCTCTCACCTCCTCAAGTGAAAGGCCGAGCTCAGAGGGAAGCATCGGCTCGGCATAATCCTCAAATGAAGGACCATCTGACCCGTCAGGGATGCAAATGCTGTCACAGCTCCTCAAGATGGAAAGTGCCAAGTCGCAAGCAAATTCCAGACACTCCTCGTGTAAGTATCGCTCTTTCCATCGCTTGATCGCTTCAACCCTTTGCTCCTTGACGGAGTCTTGCAGCTCCAGCAGTTTTCTCTTGGCCTTCATTTTATCCATCACTACCTCATGACAGTCATGAAGGACTTTCGAACAAAGCTCCTCCTCCATTTTCGCCTTCAAATTGGCATCGAGCACCTCTCTCCTTAGGCCCTCATTACGGAGTTGCAACGCTCGACATTCACTTTCCAGCTCACCCCTAGAAGCAACCACTCTACTCCTCTCCTCCTCCCCCAAAACGAGTTGAGCTCTCAAAACGCCCTTCTCTTCCTCCAAAACACTCTTCTCCTCCTCCAGTGAAGAGAGTTGAGCTCGTAAAACGTCCTTCTCCTCCTTCGCCTCTGAAAGTTCAGCTCTTAAAGCATTAACTTGCTCAAGAAGATAGTGAACCTCCCGATCTATTGTTCGGTTGACTTCATCGAGCTGATCGATACGCTGATGCATCGCAGAGGCGAATGCCAGATCCCTGGCACAGCCGCGGACGAGACTAGAAATTAGCTCCTTGTTGTTCAACATATCCAAAAACTTCTCGTCCGCAGGAGGAACAACCTTCTAGGCAATATGCAGAGCAACATTGATGTCCCTAATCGATGTAGTCTTATCAAGGCTGATCGTGGACACCCACTTTCCACCGCTGGAGGCTTGCTCTTTCCTCTTGCCTTTATCTACTCGGGGCACTCGCTCTTCCCCCTTTTCTCTGTCCAGTTGGCAGGACGATAGATCAACATTCCGAGCAGTCTTTTTCTTTTAAGCGGTGGCTCCATCTCTTCCTCCAGATCCACTCGGTCCTCACTCACCGGTTGGATCGACAATAATGCAAACTCGTCAGGTCGGTCCTCAGTGGGCGAAAGGGCCAAGAATGTCAGATCGTCCAAAGATCGTAAATTACCGAGCGATGTCTTTGCTGACCTCTATCTCCTTCCTTTGCTTCTTCACCTTCGAAGAAGATTTAGGCCCTTTGGTTGATTTTTGGATTTAGGGAGACTGGAGGACCCGGCGAAATCCTTGAGCTTTGCTATGGCTGCACAATTATAGAAGCAGGTTAGAAATCAAAACTAGTACATGTGAATATAGCAGATAGTTAAACTACGAGGAGTTGACCAGGACGGGGAGTTTTGAAACACCCCACTCCAGAGTGACTCGAACCCGATATCGTTGGTGATATCCGAGTTCGTGCCCCGCAAGGGTGGCGTACTACATCAATCGATTAAAACTCAGTATAACATTTTCTCCTCTCTTTTTTTTTTACCCATTCATTAACGCGGCATAAACAGTAAGAAACTTGAGCCCATGTTCACAATTAATCATTTCCAGTTATTACAGTCATCCAATAATAATTTACAATCAGTCAATGTGTAAAACAATAAAACCACAATGGCTCCTTATAAATATAATACATTGTCGTACAATGATTGTGGAAACTAATTCGCTAAGACACTAATGCAGACACGAACTGATCCCGACCTCTATCCTTCACTTGCCTATAGTAGACATACTCCCATGTCAAACGGGATACCCTTCAAGTCTTGAAAAAATAGATTGCAATTTTGGATGAGTTTGCGAACTCAATGAGGAACCATCATTGATGGTTCTCTCAATTCATGCATCACATAATCAATTCACAGTAATAAGGCAGTTGTAGTAATACTACGGTCTACAGTCACAGTAATATACAGTCACAATACAGTAAAAACCATTTCAAGTATTCAATCCAGTAATGATGCAATGCACATGTGACTCTTTTTCCAGTTTCATTACAATATTGTGACCGAGCGCGTAAACAGTATTCAGTGATCAGTAGACGCGTTTGGGGAGAATTATCTCCCTTCGAGCTCTAGGCTCATTTTAGTATTTCGAGCTCTAGGCTCGTTTCAGTATCAGTGGTGACTCGGTACACAATTTTCCTTTATCAGTTTATGCATCTGTGTATGAATGCACAAGCCCAATTGAACAGTCACTTATCAGTACTTAACAGTATCACAGTCCATCATTTACAATCAATCACAGTAAATCCAGTAATGGCAAACAGGTCAATTCAACAGTCCAGAATGCTCAACTAACAGTCCATAATACAGTATGGCACACAAGTCACGTTAACACTTCCTGATCCCACCATTATCCCCATATTAGACAAGTAATAATTGAGAAACCCATCTAGGTTACTCACCTATCACTTTCGAGCTAATACCGGGAAGTCTCTGCCACGTCGGTCGATCGACACTCCAGTTATGTCGCTATAAGAATCAGAGAACAAAATGATCACTAAATATCCAATCCGAGTTAGTTAATGATGCACATGTAGGTGAAAATGCATGTTCATGAGATTCCCGGCCCTAATCCCATTTTTTCCATCAGAAAAATCCGTCTAAAAAAATTATAAATTCAATGGCGCTGATGGCGCTCAATTTGAACCTCTATAGGTCTCCAATTAAATAAAACAATGGTTAAGGACTCCGTTACCCGGACTCACGTCAATTTTCCGTCCAAAAATATTCTCAATCACCCAGAAAATGAAATTAAATATTCTATGAATTCGATGCCTCAAGAATCAGGTCAATCGGATGTCGGACGGAAAAGTTATTCACGAAAGAAACCAAAAATTCAAATAAAACAATATATATATATATATATATATTGCCCATATTTCCTTCTCTTTTTCCTATTTTCCAACCGAAATTCAATCTATCATATCTCTTTCTACACGTTTCAGAAAATTACAAACTATACCTTGTTGGAAAGATTATGAAAAACTCTACAAGTTTCATGAAGACCCCAACAAGCAATTTTTTTACCTCGAAGGGTATCAAAAATCCAATTGAAACTTCTGCCCATGCACTACCTCTTAAAACAGAACAGTATTTGTAAATTCAGTAACTTTCATTCTCTTCAGTCAAAAATTGCACCATAAATATGCTCAGAAAGATCACAATGTGATCTACAACTTTCATGAACAATATGAAATCAAATTCAATTGTTAACTAGTTCAAATAATTCAATCAATGATGCTGCCCCAGAAATCACCCAATCTGGACAGTAATGTTCTATCAAGCATAATTCCCTGTACACAAGTCAAAAAACTCACTACCTTATATCATTGGAAAGATAAAACCACATACTTCAAGTTTCATGCAGAGCTTAAGAGCCAATTCCATCTCTAACCAATTCAAAACTGTTATGCTAGTTTCTGCCATGATCAGCAGTTAACACCTTTATGCAGGTTCAGGTTTTGAAAACTCATAACTCCCAAATCTGATCTCCAAAATTTACATGCTATATACCATTTTCAAGATAAATGTTTCCTCTACAACTATTCAGAAGATCACTCAAGCTAATTCAATTCAAAGAAATTGCTAAAATTGCTTCCAATCAGAATGCTCACAAATCTGACACTTAGGCTAGGTTTCACCACCATGTACAAAATCAGTCAATAGTTAACAGTGGATATCTCCCAATATACATATCAAAAAATTACAAAATCAATGGCAATGGAAAGATAACAATATAGGCTTCAATGTTTATGAAGACCATTTTCCCTAATTCCTTCTCAATTAATTTAGAAAAATCATCAAAACTCTAGGTTATGTGGTTCAGTTACTGTTTATTCCAGCCATTAGCAGTAACTTTCCACGCTAAAATTCACCCTCTTAAGACTAAAATTAGACAACACCAATTTCACACAAAAATGTAGCCAACAAGCCAAAGTTTCATTTGGCACAAACCTCACCTCATTTTCATAACCACACAATTAATTATGATCAAAACATTGCAATAGGTTCAACATCAATTTTCCAGATTTCCTCCTTACCTCTTCCTTTTTCATTCTATCACTTTACCTACATCAATATGCATCCATTTACACCTCTAATTCAGCCACAAACTCATCACAACATTTATTTGCATAATTAAACAAAATTTGGCAGCACATACACAATTGACTTATCTTAATTTTCCATTCATCTAGCCTTCCAAAAAATCAATCCAAAACCAAGCCAAAATCAAGGTAAACCATGTTCATTCACTCATCCTCACACAAGCATACACTTAAACCCATACAAACCTACCACTATCATGATCAAATAAATGCATAAATGATCTCCATGAATGCTTCTAACTACCCAAAAGAAGAAATACAATTATTAATACTCACCAAACAAGTTGCAAGTTCTAATTTCCTCAAATCTTCAAGTTCACACCAAGTTTTATTTCAATCCCCACCCACGGCTATCACAAGCATCACAAAGATCATCGTCAACTCAAGGCTTGAGCTAGTAAGTGAAGGAAGAGGGAGCAAACAAGTAGACAAGAAAGCTTCTTGTATGAAGAAAGGACAATCACCAACAGAGGAAGAAGGGGAGCACACCAAGGAAGGGGAAACAAAGCTACGGATGAAGGAGAATAATTGGCTTTCCAAGTGACTTTGTTTATAAAAAGGCCAAGGAGAAAGTCGTAGGTGATGAATGGAAGAAGACAAAGCTAACTAATAATAGGGACACTTGGCTTTTTTAATGGAGAAAAGACAAAAATATCAATTTTTAATAAATCCTTTCTCCAATCCAATGGCTCCAATTAATCAAATCAATGGCTCTAATTAATCCCAAAATCATCTATGCAATAATCCCCATGCCATTAGGCAAAACTTTTCAGTACAGAAAAATTCACTCAGTCAGCCAGTTGGAATTTTTTCGGTCCGGGAATTTTCTTCGGAAAATTTCAGAAAAATTCCTAAAAATCCCTTAAAATATAAAACACTCAATGACGCACTCAGAATAATTTTTTAAACACGAGAACCACGTTAATCATAGTAAAACGACATTAGGCACAAAAATCGGGAATGTCATGTATGCAAGTACAGTTATTTCATGTGCACAAAATTCACTGTGTACCAATACTAGTATGCATGAACAGTCCTATTCACTCTCACCCCTAACCAAAATTACTATTTTACCATTCCCGTCGGGGGTGGGATGTTACAATTCCCCCTCCTTATAAAAATTTCGTCCTCAAAATTCTCAGTCAACGGTTCACTATGACCATTATCAAATGACCCTACATGTCTCATACACTTTTCCACTCAATGATTCATTTTCCGAAAGGTCACAGTAACCACACTCAGTCAGTTGTTCAGTCACTTATTTGGCTAACTCATTATTACTCATCACAGTAGACGGACTCAACAAGGTTGTCAGTTGGCGATCTCACAATCTTAACTATCTCACTTGTCATTTTCAGAGTAGCCACTACTTTTAGTTCCGATGCTATGACTCAATTCCTGTTCACTCATCACGTTTTATCCATCCAATACATTTTTCTCACTATACAGACTTATTCCAATAACTTCATTGATACCCTTTTTGCCAATTCTGCGTATACTTTATCACTATGATACTTCCAATAAAGTAGTTTCTCTCGTCTGCGGTTCACTGTTCTATATGTATTTAATTCTTTTTCATTAGTCCGATCCTGATCCACTCCAACTATCCCATGTAATTTTCCTAAGCCCTTTCCTTTGTTTCACTCATCACAAGCATCTCGACTCACTGTTGGTCTTTGCCTCTTGTTAGGCATTTTTTTCGTGTAATACAAGCGTGTACAATTCCATCTTGTGCTCACCATTAGTTCTATAATCATTCAGTCAAAATTAAATCATGAAGTTATAATCCTCTGCAGTCCAAACCCTTAACCACTTTTTCTATTGAATAGGAAATTCAAACCTCTACGCACTTAAATCTATAATCACTTCGTTCTATACCCCTAGTGATTCAATTTCACTTTTCGCATATACTTACTAGAATGTCTAGCTTGGACTGTTCACTTTCTTGTTCTATCACTTTTTTTTGGGTACACATACTTCTTCTTTGAAGCATGCAATATTGTTTTTCTGATTTCACTCGCATATTCAGACTCATCATAGGACTCACTACTTTAACTCCTGCACTCTTAACCTTTCTTACTTCTATCCAGTATCACTAGATCTACAACTTCAATTTTCCAAAGAACACTTCACAATTACCCATAATCTACTTAACATTCTTTGGAAATCCCAATATCTGTAATTGATCTGTTCATTGCAGCATTATCTGTTCATTGTCGGTATAGTAATCATTTATGCCCATCTTTTTCCTCGAATAAACACAATGTATCCTTATAGGAATCAAAGGTCTCCAAGACTTTAAACAATTGCGATCATAACACTAATACCATTTATCAAAGTCAGTTCAATTTATCTTATACCATTTTAACATAATGTCTCAGTTCATCACACACTGCCCACTCTCCAAGGGTATGCTTATCCTCAGTATCAAATTCCTCAATTATTCATATAGTTCTTTTTACTTTTCACTGTTCAACACTTTCAAACACATTCCGTCTATAAACATAGTCACTACCATTTGCTTACCTCACATAATTCCCTATTAGGGTCTTGTTGACTTTACCATACATCATTCAACTTTTTCATTGAGTCCACAAGTAGGGTATTTGCAATCCCTTTATAAAGGTAACACTACATCACGTCAGTTTCAGTTTCCCTTTTCTTGTTGCTATGAAGTTTCTCTTATCAATTGATTTCCTGTCATTCACATCGACATATGCCAATACCTAGTCATCTGTACTTGGACCTCCATAATTTCCACTTCATTTGAGTATTTCACTTCGCAGTTCGGGGCTATTTTCTTTTTAGTTTCGAATTAAGATTTCCCAACAGTTTTGCATCACATATGGAGATCTATTCGCTTCACATTGCAATAGACTCACCTCAAATTAAAATTCCACTCATGTAGGTGGATACGTTACATTCCCGTACATACAAAGCAGATAACCTCAGTAGTATCTTTCACTTGTCATGTCTAAATCTCCTCTTGAGATATGACTCAATTTCACTTTTGATTTCGTTCATACTTCTTTTCGTTTGACCATTAGTCTTGCTACCATCATTATACTGTTCACGAAAGTCTCATCAGCCAATTAGTGTCCCTAATTGCTTTTCAATCATTCTTAACTATACGCACTATTTCAGTCAGAACAATGTTATGTCATAATTGAAAAGATCAAAACATTCATTGCACTAAGGTTCCCTGTGACACTAAACACTTTCGTTAACACTTATTCTTTAAACTACACATCACCGGAGACCAAATAGGAACTTATACTATTAAACATTCCACAAAACTCCTTTATGGTTATACTGATCCTCAAATAGAGGACTGATGCCATTATCATTCTTCATTTCCTCTCATACAAGTACACTCAGTCCTCTTATGTCATACTTTAACCTATTATGAACTTTACACTTATAGCCACTCATAGTAGCACATATTTAATAATTCACCGATCATCTCCTCTCTTATTTCCATGTATCTTTCACATATGTTTCATTAATCATGATCAACTTTACTGTCCAATAGATACTCCCAACGGTAAATCAACTTAAATGCGACAATTCTTTTCATATATTACTATCATTGTTTTATTCATTTTTTTTCATTTCCCTAGTTTCATTCCCATATCATTCATGTATCAGCTTGACCTTTTAAGGTCATATCCACTTGGCTTATACAATGTCATCGCATTATTGCTAAGTCTCTCTTTATTTTCCTCAAACAATCCACAATAGGGTATTCACATTGATAGTACATTCGGGGATATGTCCCCAACCAGAACAAAATTATAGATACTCCACTGTATCTCTATCTATTTACCCATCCATTTACCATTTCTGTGTCCATATACATCTTTTCACCCAATCCTGAATTCCCGATACCCAATCAGTAGAAAATTGTCAGTCTGTCTTTTTCCCTTACGATCTTATTATACTGATTTCCAAACTCAATATTCGCATACCCATTTCAGTCTCAAGCTTATGCGCTCATGATCATACCCGTTTCACGAGTTCATTTCAGTTTATCTGTACACTTTTATCTCACCATTTCTACTTTTTCTTATCCTACTAGGCACTTTGCTCTTTCAGTTCTTTCGCCTAGGTAGATCGTTACTGCACAATATTGACCTTATTACAATCTCGCTATCATCATCTACCTATGATATCTACCGATATCGAACACAAATGCAATGAATCAATATCTGCCTGATCGGGCCATCTACGTTTTACTCAGCTCCAATGTTTCCCATTTCATCGCATCTACAATGTAACTCTAATTCCCTAATCATCCCGAACTTTTCATCTCACTTAGTCCTACTATAACCAAGATACTTCTCATATCTCCAAGGACCTCTCAAGTTCTGACATATTCGTTTTCTGTCGCCGTAATATTGCCACATTAATAAGGGAACTCAGTTTGATATCAATTCTTTCCTTAATTAGTCTAGGCCAACATAGTCATTCTAACCACAGTACATTATAATTCTCATTATCGATGTTTCTTTTTTCCCCTTCCCAATCGCTCATACCCTTTCATGGTTTCACATTCTGATACCTTCTCACTTTTCTCACACATAATCACGTAACACATGTTCACACGTAGGATTTCTACTAGTGCGACTCAGACTGGGGATCAGTTGCTATGGTCTGCAACGACACGACTCAAATGCATGCAACTTAACCTATGTTTTAGACTGCGCCCAGATACATTCGTATTGCTGGGCTCTGATACCACCTAAATGTAACACCCCACTCCCGAGTGACCCGAACCCGATATCGTTGGTGATATCCGAGTCCTTACCCCGCGAGGGTGGCGTACTACATCAGTCGATTAAAACTCAGTATAACATTTTCTCCTCTCTCTTTTTTTGACCCATTCATTAACGCGGCATAAACAGTGAGAAACTTGAGCCCATGTTCACAATTAATCATTTCCAGTTATTACAGTCATCCAATAATAGTTTACAATCAGTCAATGTGTAAAACAATAAAACCACAATGGCTCCTTATAAATATAATACATTGTCATACAATGATTGCGGAAACTAATTCGCTAAGACACGAACTGATACCGACCTCTATCCTTCACTTGCCTACAGTAGACATACTCCCGTGTCAAACGAGATACCCTTCAAGTCTTGAAAAAATAGATTGCAATTTTGGATGAGTTTGCGAACTCAATGAGGAACCATCATCGATGGTTCTCTCAATTCATGCATCACATAATCAATTCACAGTAATAAGGCAGTTGCAGTAATACTACGGTCTACAACACAAGATATATCTGATACAATACAAGAAAACCATTTCAAGTATTCACCCAAGAATGATGCAATGCACATGTGACTCTTTTCTAGTTTCATTACAAGATTGTGGCGGAAGTAAAACAGATTCAATGATCGATGACGCGTGCTGGGAGAATTATCTTCCTTCGATCTCTAGGCTCGTTTTAGTATTTCGAGCTCTAGGCTCGTTTCAGTATCAGTGGCGACTCGGTTCACAATTTTTCTTTATCAGTTTATGCATCTGTGTATGAATGCACATGCCCAATTGAATAGTCACTTATCAGTACTTAACAGTATATAATTCACAAATCACAGTCCATCATTTACAATCAATCACAGTAAATCCAGTAATGGCAAACAGGTCAATTCAACAGTCCAGAATGCTCAACTAATAGTCCATAATACAGTATGGCACACAAGTCACGTTAACACTTCCTGATCCCACCATTATCCCCATATTAGACAAGTAATAATTGAGAAACTCATCTAGGTTACTCACCTATCACTTTCGAGCTAATGCAGGAAAGTCTCTGTCACGTCGGTCGATCGACGCTCCAGTTGTGTCGCTATAAGAATCAGAGAACAAAACGATCACTAAATATCCAATCCGAGTTAGTTAATGATGCACATGTAGGTGAAAATGCATGTTCATGAGATTCCCGACCCTAATCCCATTTTTTCCATTAGAAAAATCCGTCTAAAAAAATTATAAATCCAATGGCGCTGACGGCGCTCAATTTGGACCTCTATAGGTCACCAATTAAATAAAACAGTGGTTAAGGCCTCCGTTACCCGAACCCACGTCAATTTTCTGTCCAAAAACATTCCCAATCACTCAGAAAATGAAATTAAATATTTTATGAATCCGATGCCTCAAGAATCAGGTCAATCGGATGTCGGACGGAAAAGTTATTCACTAAAGAAACCAAAAATTCAAATAAAACAATTAATATATATATATATATATATTGCCCATATTTCCTTCTCTTTTTCCTATTTTCCAACCGAAATTCAATCTATCATATCTCTTTCTACACGTTTCAGAAAATTACAAACTATACCTTGTTGGAAAGATCATGAAAAACTCTACAAGTTTCATGAAGACCCCAACAAGCAATTTTTTTACCCCGAAGGGTATCAAAAATCCAATTGAAACTTCTGCCCATGCACTACCTCTTAAAACAGAACAGTATTTGTAAATTCAGTAACTTTCATTCTCTTCAGTCAAAAATTGCACCATAAATATGCTCAAAAAGATCACAATGTGATCTACAACTTTCATGAACAATATGAAATCAAATTCAATTGTTAACTAGGTCAAATAATTCAATCAATGATGCTGCCCCAGAAATCACCCAATTTGGACAGTAATGTTCTATCAAGCATAATTCCCTGTACACAAGTCAAAAAAATCACTACCATATATCATTGGAAAGATAAAACCACATACTTCAAGTTTCGTGAAAAGCTTAAGAGCCAATTCCATCTCTAACCAATTCAAAACTGTTATGCTAGTTTCTGCCATGATCAGCAGTTAACACCTTTATGCAGGTTCAGGTTTTGAAAACTCATAACTCCCAAATATGATCTCCAAAATTTACATGCTATATACCATTTTCAAGATAAATGTTTCCTCTACAACTCTTCAGAAGATCACTTAAGCTAATTCAATTCAAAGAAATTGCTAAAATTGCTTCCAATCAGAATGTTCACAAATCTGACACTTAGGCTAGGTTTCACCACCATGTACAAAATCAGTCAATAGTTAACAGTGGATATCTCCCAATATACATATCGAAAAATTACAAAATTAGTGGAAATGGAAAGCTAACAATATAGGCTTCAACTTTCATGAAGACTATTTTCCCTAATTCCTTCTCAATTAATTTATAAAAATCATCAAAACTCTAGGTTATGTGGTTCGGTTACTGTTCATTTCAGCCATCAGCAGTAACTTTCCACGCTAAAATTCACCCTCTTAAGACTAAAATTAGACAACACCCATTTCGTACAAAAATGTAGCCAACAAGCCAAAGTTTCACTTGGCACAAACCTCACCTCATTTGCATAACCACACAATTAATTATGATCAAAACATTGCAATAGGTTCAACATCAATTTTCCAGATTTCCTCCTTACCTCTTCCTTTTTCATTCTATCACTTTACCTACATCAATATGCATCCATTTACACCTCTAATTCAGCCACAAACTCATCACAACATTTATTTGCATAATTAAACAAAATTTGGCAGCACATACACAATTGACTTACCTTAATTTTCCATTCATCTAGCCTTCCAAAAAATCAATCCAAAACCAAGCCAAAATCAAGGTAAACCATGCTCATTCACTCATCCTCACACAAGCATACACTTAAACCCATACAAACCTACCACTATCATGATCAAATAAATGCATAAATGATCTCCATGAATGCTTCTAACTACCCAAAAGAAGAAATACAATTATCAGTACTCACCAAAAAGGTTGCAAGTTCTAATTTCCTCAAATCTTCAAGTTCACACCAAGTTTTATTTCAATCCCCACCCACGGCTATCACAAGCATCACAAAGATCATCATCAACTCAAGGCTTGAGCTAGTAAGTGAAGGAAGAAGGAGCAAACAAGTAGACAAGAAAGCTTCTTGTATGAAGAAAGGACAATCACCAACAGAGGAAGAAGGAGAGCACACCAAGGAAGGGGAAACAAAGCTACGGATGAAGGAGAATAATTGGCTTTCCAAGTAACTTTGTTTATAAAAAGGCCAAGGAGAAAGTCGTAGGTGATGAATGGAAGAAGACAAAATTAATTAATAATAGGGACACTTGGCTTTTTAATGGAGAAAAGACAAAAATATCAATTTTTAATAAATCCTTTCTCCAATCCAATGGCTCCAATTAATCAAATCAATGGCTCTAATTAATCCCAAAATCATCTATGCAATAATCCCCATGCCATTAGGCAAAACTTTTCAGTACAGAAAAATTCACTCAGTCAGCCAGTTGGAATTTTTCCGGTCTGGGAATTTTCTCCGAAAAATTCCAGAAAAATTTCTAAAAATCCCTTAAAATATAAAACACTCAATGGCGCACTCATAATAATTTTCAAACACGAGAACCACGTTAATCACAGTAAAACGACATTAGGCACAAAAATCGGGAATGTCATGTATGCAAGTACAGTTATTTCATGTGCACAAAATTCACTATGTACCAATACTAGTATGCATGAACAGTCCTATTCACTCTCACCCCTAACCAAAATTACTATTTTACCATTCCCGTCGGGGGTGGGATGTTACAAGTTTCCTCTTCTAGCCCTCTAATTTGAGGAGGGAGATCAGTTAAAAAGGCATCAGCTGATGCCCCTCCACGATACCCCAGAACGAGACTGTCGAAAGAATACCGACCGAGCGCCTTAATCATATCGATCACTTCCCATTCCTGCCTAGTAAGATATAGATCGGCAATATCATTTCATTGCTCGGCCAAGGGATACCTCCACGGACGGGATTCAAAGGTGAATCCTGGGGGACTCACAAAGAAGTACTTTGTCTTCCACGCTTTGATTGATCCTACTGTTCCAGCAGGACGATACCTCGCATCCCTATACTGGAGATGAGGGATCCCGGCCTCAACGCTTGAGCTCTGGTTCATTATCAAAAAATGACGCAGGACACCGACTGATGGTGGACACCCGAAATAATGACACAGCAAAGCCAGACCGTTGATGAACCTCCAATCATTTGGGAGAATCTGGCTCAACCCTAATTGGTAAGCGCGCCATACCTCATCAATGATCGGGGCGTATGGAAGCTTCATACCACTGATCGAGAAAAAGCTCTCTGTCATAGCAAAATAGTCTCCCATGGTGCTATAAATTCGTTCGTTCTTGGCAGCCAATCTGGGTCCCCACGACGAAGGAATGTTGTTCTTAATGATCGAGTGGGTCAGCTCCCTTTCAGTCATCGTCGAAGGGTCGCTCGGTGGCTTTTCAACAATTTGCCCATCCTTCCGGGCACTCGCTCCGATTTTCTCATTTCCCCTTGCCTCCGACGCTTCATTTTTGTCGGTTTTCGGCACCTCCATCGTTTCCGCCGCTATCTCCAGCGACCCAACAACTTTTAAAGCTCTCTCGACGGCCAGTTCCTGACGGAGCTCCATCAGAACCGTACTTACTTCTCCGCTAAGACTAGGGGATGCCCGTGGCGAAGGCAGGCGAGGAGGCGACGAAAAAGGAGAGGGGGAGCTAGCTTCGTTCCTAAGTCTAAGTTTGTCTCTAGGGCTAGTCGACGACATGGTTACTAAAGATGAAACTTACAGGACGAGGAAAGGAAGAAGGACGTACCTAGTTTAGACAGAACCAATCAAAATCAGCGCCCAGCCCCTATCAAAATCAGACAGAACCAACTTTTTCTTTTTTCTTTCCAAAGGCTTGAATTACTCCTAATTGTTTTTTCCCCTCATTTCTTTCGCCCTTAATCTCTCTCGCTTACTCTTATAAATCGTGAGTTGACCTTTATGAACCCACTTAGGTAACAATGGAGCAATGGTAAATAATTTATTATTTGTGAAAAAGGATACATATTTCTATACTCATCTCGTATAACTCTCTTATTAAATTGTTATCACTATAAGAAAAGTAGGAATTAGCGATAAAATATTACTTACGAAAATGAAACAGTTGCAAATTATTGACAGAAAATCAATTTCAGTTGGTAACAATGACGAGAAAATTTTCATTTAGCGGTGGTTGTAATATCCGTCGGTAAATATAGCGGGAAATCATCCCGACAAAATTTCTGACAGACTTTAGCGACGATATAAAATTCCCGTGGTAAAAAAGGTGGGAATTATTGGCGGAATAAAAAAAATTTGAGTTTATCGACGGAAAAATCTTCTAACGGTAAATTTTGAAGGTAAACGTCGTTTTTTGCTTCGACTTCAGCATTTTAAAGTAAACCAAAACGATGTTGTCTACTTCGGCTTTAGCATTTTAAAGTAAACCAAAATGACGTCGTTTGGTTTAACAACAAACGTTGTCGTCTTAGTTTACATTTAATCCACACACACAAACACTTATGTCTTTTTCTTCGTCTGCTTCGTCTCTCCTCTCGTGTGATTTTCTTCTCTCCAGTTTCTTTACTATGGACTCCTCTTCTACACGTCAGCATTTGTCTTCTCCGGCCACTATCATCGTGTCCATCGATGGAGGTATTTTTACAGCCACTATTATCTGTTTTTTCGTATATTGGATGAAAGTTTATTTGGGTATTTGATCACTTTCGTTTATTTGTGTATTCTATTATTGGAAAACAATTTTAAAGTATAAATGTTAGTGATAGAAGGGATAAGACTTGATTTTGGTTGTGATTTTGGGATGAATTTCTGATACATGTAAGGTGTTTAATGAAATGTCTTTTATGTTAATGTTTAATATATGGGAGTGTTCTGCATAATTTAAATTGATAGAAGTCTATTCCTTTAAACGATGAGAGTGTTATAACTTTAATCCAAATGTGTATAACGAAAAAAATGAATCATTCATACATTGAAAAAATGATTTCAGTTTTTTATTTTCAGTTCTTTTTTATGGTTTAGTATAGTGGAGTGGAGTGGAGTGGAGCTTACGAAAGAGTGGTACTTCGATTGTGAATTGGAAAATAAAAATATAGCTTATTAAAAGTTAGGGTTTTGGTTTTAGCATGTGGAGTAGGTATAAAAGATAAGTTATTTGCCAAGAAAACAACAAAAAGTTACTTTGAAACTGTTTTCCATTATTCTTGATCAAGAGTTCACCATTCTTTGGAGATAGAGGAAGGATTCAACAATTCTTTGGAGATTTTTAAGATTCAAGAACATGACTTCTTTATATTGTTTTCTTTATTGTTTTATGTTGATATTCTTTATGTGTTTATGAACTAATATTGATATAGATTTACGTGAGAAGAACATAGGATGTGATATGCTCTAATTGATTCTTTGGTTTAATGAAATTGTAGTTTTATTGTGATTTATTCATGCTTTTACATTTATTAAATCGAAGGAGTGAAGGTGAAAGATTCATTATTAGACGATAAAAATTGAGAATTAAGAGTTGAGATATATGTTTAGATCATAACATGAATAAAAAGAATCAAGTATGAGCTATTTAAAAGAAAGCCACAAGATCTTTTTAGATTAGGGTAAAATCTATCAGAGAGTTTATAGAATGAATTAAATTATTTTTAGGTTTTCTAGATTAAACAAGGATTTTGGTTGATTACCCTTTGAATAGGTATTATATGTCTCGAGCGAGAATACATTCAAAATTAGAAACTCTTACTGATCCAAGAACAAAAATAATTTATTAATCAATAGTAAAACTAAATATAGTAGAGCCTTAGGGGAACCTAACCTAAATCTAGCTAATTCATAATTTGGTATATTCTTGATTATTTCTTTGCATTAGTATTTAGATTGTTACTTTATTTTATTTCTCAAATTATCTATAAATGTTGATATATCTTGCTAAGTTTATAGAGAGTGGGCAGTTAATCAAGAATCCTTATGGGATTGGTTTGTACTTGCATTTTTAGCTATAACTGCATGATGCACTTGTGGTAAAACAATTAAAACAAACAATTAAGTAATGTAGAATGCATCATTGTCCTTTTGACTTATAATGAGTGTTCCATTTTAGAAAACCTATCTAGTACTACAAATATTGAATCCTAACCATTTCTAAAATTGGATAAACTAAAGAAAAATCCATTAATAAATCTACCTATCTATGGGGTTGCACTTGAGATTTAGCATATTTATAAGTAATACATCTTTCACATATTCTCTTTATATTTCAAGATTCTTTTGACTTTAAAGTTTCCTATGCAATGATAAATTTTAGATTTATTTCTCATGTGTTAAATTAGCATAATTTATTATTGTACACTTATTGTTTGTATTAGAAGCACTATTTACATTCCATTTAAAACCAACATAATTATTTTCATTTGTTTTCAATTCTTTATTATGTCACTAAATTGTAAGATCCTAGGAATTATATACTCACATTCTTCAATTAAAGGAAAGGAAATGGTATATTTTATTGGTTTTTGTCATTCTCTTTCCAACTTATAGAAAAGGGGTTTTTTTTTGCTCAAGTAATGTCATTAATTTACTCATTTTGGACTATTGGTTTTGCTTCAGATTTCAAATCACCATTGTGGAATGTGGATATCTCTAACTATTTAATTTCCTATTTCGGTGCCATCGAACTTGGAGAAAAAAGGACTTATTCTATTAGCATTCATTGGATTAAACAAGAAAGCTATCTATTGGATGGACCATCTTCCTTCTTTCATCATCAAAAATGAAATTGATTGGTCTTATTTAGGTTAATAGACTTTTCATATAGTCATCTTAAAGATAAATGAGAAGAGTCTCATTTAATGACTTGATTATGATTGATTAAATGAATAAATGATGCATTGGTTGGAAAACTCTTCTTTCCTTTGTTGTTAACCGAAAGTGTGAGGGAGTAAGAAGGTGTTCTTACATTTTTATCACTCTCTCTCCTATCTTGTATGAAAAAATTGAAAATTGCATGAGAGTGTCTCATTCTTGGTCTTCTTTCTTCTAAGAAAATTCTCCTTCAAAGTTTTCTTCTCCTTTCTCACTAAAGGATCTTGTTAACCAAGTTGTCCAAGAAGAACAAATGGTAGATCGGATTGGTCGAGGATACAATATGGAGAAGAGGAAATAATAATAAGAAGAAGAGGATACATCACTTAGAAGAGGATATATTGCTAAGGATAACATAGCGTAGCGAGGAGTCAAAGCTGTAGCAAAGGAGTCGGTAATATAATCTTCATCTTATTCTTATGTTATTATTATCATTATACCATATCATATATAGATTAGCATGATGATTTGAATATATTGCTTCCGTTGCAATTTAGATTTCTAAAAAGTTTTGAAATCTACCGTTTCTCTAAATATAGCATGCTTTCTTTTTCTGATCCAACAATATCCTCTCTAAGTTGATGTATCTTCTTCTTCTTGTTATTTTTTCCTCTTCTCGATATTGTATCCTCAACCAATCCGATCTACTTCTTGTTAGACAACTTGGTTAATAAGATCTTTTGGTGGTAAAGGAGAAGAAAACTTTGGAGGAGATTTTTCTTAGAAGAAAGAAGTCAAAGATGAGATACTTCTCATGCAAGTTTGAGCTATGAAATATAGTTTTTGCATTCATCATAGTTGATGTCCATAATTGTGAGTGAGTTTTGTATTTTGCGCTTGATGGTATATTGAGTGTTTTTCTCATTTCACTATCTTTAATAGCTTTCATGCTACATTATCCAATTACATCTCATCTTTACCTTTTCCCACATTACAACCTTGAAAAATCCTTTGATTCAGATTATACATGTGAATATTAGTAGTGGAGAAATTAAATGATATACAATGTTGTGGAATGTCATGACTATGAATGGTATTTCAGTGTACCTATGGATCCATTTTATTTAAACACATATTTTCAATTCTACCTCTAGATTGCTCAGTTTCTAAAGATAATGATTATTGATTAATCTTGAGTAGCAGCATTGAAAGTTAAATTTTTTTCTATATTTTTGAAAGTTATTCCTTTTTTATTATGATTATCTGTTTTTAGTAAATATGGAAAATGAGTAAGCATTTTGGGTTTGTGACTTTGATTTTAATTTTTTTCCCAAGGATGGTCAAAAGCTAAGTGTGGGGGAAATTGATATGTACTTAATTGATTATACATTTATTTCATAACACTTTGTGATTAATGCTATAAAATGCTTAAGACATTCACTTTAGTTTATATTTAGGTTTAGGTACAATTTGGAAGCAAAAGAGCTAAAATGAGTCCAAACCACAATATTTGAGTCATGTTCTTGAGATTCACACTCCCTTATCTTCATGGATCAAGAAGGAGAAGGATTAGATCAAAAAGGGACAAGAAAATGAAAAAAATATGAAGTATATATATGATGTATAGCAGCTCCTAACCATGCATGAAATTGTCATAGTTGTGAGACATCTTTCATAGCCATGACAAATGTGTCATAGGCGTGACACTCATCTCACACCCGTGAGACATGTTGCATAAGTGTGACACTCCTTGTCACGCCCATACAAAGGAGGCTTATGGATGTGAGCCTCATTTAGGGCATTCACAACCGTAAGAAATATAGTCACGTCTGTGACTTTTACTCCTAGACTTGAACCGTAGTTTTTAATATAAGTAGACATGCTAAGATGATAGAAACTTATAAAAGGTTGGATGAATTGTTTGGGAAATAAGATGGGCGAGAAAAGCTTGCATTTTAGGAGACCCATGGAGGGGTAATCCTCCTTGCTCCGGTTCATAGCGAATGTTAAAGCCAAAAACATATTTTGGGCATCTGTTCATGTGTATTGTATTCTTTCTATCTTAGGAATTGATTATTTTATCTTATATTTATTATTTGGGTATTGTTTAAAGATAATCTGAATACGTTTATTGGATTGTTTTATTACAAATCTATTGCTATAATCTTCAATATGATTTATAATTGTTATGTTGAAATTTGTTTGTGGCGACTAATGATATCGAATCATTAGGGATACAATCCATAATTGTGGTGTTTTTTTATTAATGTTGAATCATTAGGGATAACGTAACCTAGGTTAAATGACACGAGCATTTATGTTTGTTACCTTGATTAATTTGTTTTCCTAACTCGTAATGTAGTTGTCCAATTAAATCTAAAGAGCTTATCATAGGTTGTTCGATAGCTAGGTTTAATTAACAAACTTTTCTTAATTAAACAATACCTAAGGGAAAACCAGGGTTAATAAAGTTTATCGTTAACCTACGATTAATAGTTGATAGGAAATGAATGAGAATAACAATTCTATGAAGTATCTTTAATTGTGTGTAGGTCGATATTGAACCGATGACCCGGTCCTTAATGTATTCATCACTTTTCTCATTTTTTATGTTGTTTGATTTAATTTGCTTTTGTTAGTTTAGTTTTATTTTATTTTCTTATTTGAAAACCAAAACTCTCTGTAACTTAAATACTATTTATTTCCATAACAAAAGCTAACCAAACAGTCTTTGTGGGATTGATTTAGACTTAGCACTAGCTATATTTTTAGGTTTAGTTATTTAGTGTAGTGTTATGATGGGCTACGTCATTAGGTCTAGTCAACTTGTTAGCATCCATGATGCTCCTCAACGTCAAGTTGGTACTCATATCCTGATTCGATAATTGGCATAAAAGGAGCAAGTATTAGCTTTTGCCCAAATCAAATAAAATGAAGACTTTAATAAAAATTTGATTACTCGCACTATTTATTTAGAATAATAGCCCTCACTATTACATCGAGAAATTATCAAATAATTTCCTATTAAGCTAGGATTCTATTAAAAAATAATTGATGTTGAGTTTGCACAAAAAAACAATTAAATTTAAATCAGGTAGACAACAATTATATCAATCACATCTCATATGACTCTTAAATTCGTTAGGTGACAATAGTTTGTCAAAATATATCACATATATTATTCCTAACCCTGCCTCTAAATTTATATGATCATAAGTTTGCTCATCTAAATCATACAAATTTAGTTAAATATGACCCACTAATTTAAGATAAAATACATTCAGGTTAAGGTGACCTTAAGTTTACTTAACAAGTCAAACAATAAAAAGAACTATGGTTTTATTACTATCGAACGTCGATTTTGGGCTAACATATTTTCTTTGATCAATTCTTAAATAAGAAAATGTAACTATCATGTTCTTAACATGCATTTAATATTTAATTGAGAAATTTAAAGTTTGAAAATTTTGGCCTCATAAAAATAATGTAATCTTATTATATTTATAATTTCAAACATAATCTAATTATGAAAGAAATTAATTAAAACATTTGCTTCATTCTAATTATTTATTTGTTAACTAGTTTAATTTAATAATTCAAAAATTTAAAATGAAAATAAATTGTAAAAATATTCCTAATAAAAATTATCCTTTGAAAACAATTTTAAAAATTATAATATCAACGAATTTAATTGAAATTAATGCTTTAAAAACGTTAAAAATCAAATAAAACAAAAATGAAAAGTTTGTTTGGAGAGTGCAGCCTGTGGGGCGTGTGCACCAAGATCAATAGAAATGTTGAGTAAGTGCGTGCAAACACTTTCCCAGATGTTAAGCACGTGTCTTACACGGGTCCATTGTCTTCTATTTATAAGTTTTGTCTCGTCCGCATCTGCCTGTCTTCTCTCTGTTTCTCACCGTCGTTTCTGTCCCACCTCCTTCCAGTCGCTTTACTTCCGCCATCTATATGCTTAAGGTTGTTGAGTCGACCAACATTCAACCAACGGTAGTTCAAGCCGTTGGTGATTCTAATGAAAACCACAGGCACGCATATATAATTATTCCAGAATAACCACACCTAAGAGTCAATGCACAAACAAATTTCCAGAAGGCAAAATGTAGAAACTTTTTCAGAATAAAAAACTTTTTGATTGGTTTAGTATAAAGTATAAACCAAATATCACAACGTAAATTAAATTTTCCAGAAACATAAATAGGACAAAGAGCAATTATAAGGCAGAAGTGGAGAAGCCGCATAAAAAGTCTTCTTAAACAATTTTGAGTTAATAAAACTTAAAGCCTTAATTTTTATCAAGTGAATAACAATCAATTACGAGTTGTTTACTTGTCTTAAGCAACTTCTCAACTGAGGAATTAAATAGGACTGCTACTATTTATAGAAAAGTATTAGGTTTTTCTTAATTTTATTCAAATTAAATTTCTTAATTATAATTATAATCAAACTCTAATTATAATTATTTTATTTTTATTTTAATAAAATCAAATGTCTTATATTTGATACCTGAAGTTTTTAAATTTATAATTAAGTCCAATATAATTAAATTTGATTTTTCACAAATTACTCTTTAATGTCTGACTTATTATGTTCCTAATATATTTACAATTATTATAAATTATCGTTCTAATTCACAATTAGAATAAGATAAATTAAAATTATTTTAATTTATCTTTAATTCTCAATTAAACAATTTGTAATTATAAATTAAAATTAAAGTTTAACAACATGTCATGACTACCCAAATATCAAGAATGTCAAAATTGATTTGACTTAACCTATCCATGCATAATTATGATGTATAATTTAATCATTTCTTCATCCAATGTTTCAATTAAATAGATTATAGATATAACGTCTAATCTCTTTCATATACTCACATTCGTTCTTGCTAATTAATAATTGATTTATAATTGATATTTGAAAACGATTTTAAATTTGAATTCACTTTGGCCGATAATTATATAATTCATTACTAATTAAAATAATAGAACATTTTCTTTAATTACTTTGAAGTGACAAATCTTTTATTGACTTACTCAATTATTTCTATATAGTTCATACTGCATCCAAATACTCTCGATTGATTTTTTTCTTTTTTTTGAATTGAGAAACCAGAAGTGCTAAGCAGCACACCTCTCTCTAGGCCCAACTAACGCATTCACCACAAAGTAGCCAACCGGCGCACCTCATCATCGAGGCCCAACTAGTTCTCCATCTACAGTAAAACCCCACGCCTCAGCACTTTTACAAGAGGCAAGCATGGAATCGAACCTGGAACCTAACCAAAGTCAAGCCTCGCTCTCAACCATCAAACCACACCCCTTGAAGGCCTATCGATTGAATTATCCTAAGATAAATCATAATATCAAAATACGGTAATTCTCACATGAGATATCTTAGTAATCACAAGTCTAAATATCAATTATACAATCATTTAAAGTTTTCATAGTCGGATCAATTTAATGACTTATTCTTTAATAAGCACCCACACATTAGTTTAAGTATCTTTATTTTTTAATTTATGAGATTAATTATAACATCTCATCATCGATAGAAGCTAGTAGCTCACCCTTATCGTAGGATATGTATCGGAATGACCTATGGGCGTCCCGGTGTGTACCCTGCGATAAAGGGGCGCTACATTAATTATTTTCTTTACAAAAAAAAACATAATATATGCTAGTTTTACAATTTCAACAATGTTCAGTCTTGATGAAACTACAACTATGAATATTTAGAAACAATGTGTAAATGTAAATTGAATCTCATAATTATGATCTCATCATAATTTCAATTACATAATAATTATTTCAAGAATTTTACCTTTATTATTAAAACATCAAATGTAATTAACTTAATACATAAAGATAAATAATGTCTTATTAATTATATAATCATGTCATATATCAAATTGCAACCAATCAATTGGCTACAAAGACGTAAACTAACAACTATATGTCTCATTTCCTTTCATTTTATTAGGTCTTATTGGGATGTACCAGTGCAACTATTGGCCCCAGGGTTGGCAATGTAAGAGGGATGAATTGATCACAGTGCATAGCTTGCGCAAACAGTACCAACTGTGGTTAGATTGAAACCTTAATTTCACAATCCAAGGGACACACGGTGATTGATTTCTCTGACCAAGAACTGTTACAGGTGCAATCTGAACTAACCTATCGTTAGAAGCTATCCTCATTTCTGCTTTTGAAGGATCAATGCACCAGACTGTGAAGTACTAATTCACCTAACTACACCGAATTATTTAACTCCGAAAGTGCTTGAATCACATCACTTAACATGGTCCTACATCGTGTGATTTGTTTCCTCATATATTCAAGCACCCTCATGCTGCAGAAGCAGGGCATCAGGAGAGCAATATTTCATTTGATTGTCTCCTCGTATGTGTAAGCACCTTCATGCTTCAGAAGCAGAGCATTAGGAGAGTCAGTATTACGTCTCTGGACCAAAATTGAATGCTCATTCACAGTGCTCCAGCCTAAGAACTTGATTTCGACATATTCTGGAGCTCATTTTGATTTATGAGACATAATTGGCATAATTCGGTCACCAATCTGGCCAATATAGGGGCTAAAATCATCCCAACCTTTTGCTCTTATTCTATGTCCAGCTCATGCCAGGCATCTTCTTAACCCTTCTATCTTTCATTAATCCCAAAATTTTTGCTGCATCGTCCCATCGACCCACTGTTCTGTAGATGTTAGATAAATAGATATAACTCAAATGGTAATCAGGTTTCAATTGCATCGTCTTCTTTGCAATACGCTCTGCAGTAGCAGAATTAGTATAGGTAGCACACGCACCAAGAAGAACCACCCAAAGAGACGAATTATCTCTATATTCAGAATTCTGAATCAAGCTTTCAGCTTCGTCCAATAATGCAGCACGGCCTAGAAGATCAACGACACAATTAAAATGTTCAATGACAGGTTTAATCCCAAATGTCTCAGTCATTGATGCAAAATATTCCCGTCCTTTATCAACCAAACCTGCATGACTACAAGCAAAAAGAACACCTAGAAAACTTAAGCGATCAGGCTTGTTCCCCTGCTTAATCATCTCGTCAAATATTCTAACAGCTTCATCTCCTCTACCATTCTGAGCAAACCCGCGAATCATGGCATTCCACGATATCATATTTCTAACTGCCATTTGTTGGAATATTCTGTGAGCAAAATCAATGCAACCACATTTTGCGTAAAGATCAACTAAAGCCGACTCTGTGACAACATCTCTCCAACTACCTCTTCTCACGTACTGACAATGAACCTCTTTACCCTGTTGTACGGCTCCCAAACCTGCGCAAGCTCTTATAATGGTTCCAAAACTATAGAGATCAGCGTCTTCCATTTCTCTGAAAATTCTAAGAACGGATTTAAAATCTCCATTGTGACAATACCCTCCTAGCAAAGCACATCTTGAAACTGAATTTTTTGTAGCCATCCTTTCAAAAAGACGTTGAGAGTCATCAACCATCCCGCATTTTGCATACATATCAACAAGGCTGCTCTCCACAACCACGTTCCCATTTAATCCCGACGTGATGACCTTAGCATGCAATTCTCTGCCTTGCTTCAACCTTCCTAAGTTACCGCAAGCAGTCAACACAGTCCCAAATGTGTATTCATCGGGCAATAAACCGTGCTCCCTTTGCATCAAATAAAAGAATCCTAGCCCTTTGTCGTACATGTCATTCCTTATAAAAGCCGAAATGACAGATGTCCAACAAACAGCATCTGGATCAGGCAATTCCTCAAACAAAATGCGTGCATCATCCGGCTCATGATTGCTTCCATACATATCTATCAGAGCACAAATAATCACGATATTCGAGTCAAACCCCCGAATAACAACTACTCCATGAAAGCATTTACCAAGTTTTAGCTCCCCAAGATCCGAACAAGCCTTGATCACAGCCGACAAAGTGAAGCCATTTGGCTCAATTCCTAGTTCTAACATTTCCCAAAACAATTCAAGCGAAAGGCTCGGCTTCTGCAGTTTGATGTAACCAGTTATCATCGAAGTCCAAGAAATAACGTCTTTGAAATAAAGCCCATCAAAAACTCTCCTTGCCTCAAAAAAATTAGGACCCAACTTGAAATAGAGGGCAAGCAAGCTGTTGCCTACGAACCTATCTGACTCGAGACCCGATTTGATAACATGGGCATGAATCTGGAGACCGTGATCAAAAGACACAACTTTGACACAAGTTTGTAATAGCGAAGCAAAGAAGAATGGCTTGTTAGAGAGTTTAGTCCAGTCTATGGAGTTAAAAAGGCGAAATGCGTTGAAAAGTGCACCAGACTTGCAGTGATTAAGTATTTGGGATTCTTTGGCTCGAAGGTTAAGATTGAGAGTAGCTAGGGAGCTGCAATAACGTTGAACGTAGAAGAGCTTCATGAAACAAAAACAAGCCGCCTTTGAAAATGTTGAAGGTAGTATTGCCGTGATTCTTTAGCGTTGCTTTCGTTTGTGACACGTTAGGAAAAAAGCTCGACTGATCTACTTTTTTTTTATTAAAGGGAAAAAAGATACAGTTTACAAAATGAGTCGAAAAAACTAACGCCTGATTAATCCTCAAGAAGGATAGAATGACACCCACTAGGTGTGATATCTAAATAAGTAAATTCAAGGTCGAACTACACTGCATAGCTTGCTAACCAATCCGCGTAACGATTACTCTCCCGGTAGATATGACGATGCGTAATGATCCAATCCCGAGTAAACAGTTCCCGAATCTCCTGAACGAGCGGATTGAGGATGGTGGACCGGCTCGCCTCAGAAGAGAGCACCGCGATCGAGTCTACTTCAAATTCGATCCGACGATAATCGAGTGTCCAAGCAAGGGTGAGACCAGAAAGTACGCCCCAGAGTTCCGCAGTCACTGGGGTGCACCAGCAGAGGTTGTGGACAAAACCGCCAAGCCAATTGCCCGAACTGTCTCGTAGGAGTCCGCTTGCGACGGCTGATAAGAAGGAAGGTGTGCACATACCATCTGTGTTGAATTTGACCCATCCGACAGGCGATGTGCTCCAACCAATCAGTTTCTCATGACGAGGCCGATGTCCGAAAATAGCTTGTTGCCGTCAAACTACAGCTCGCTGGATCTAACCTGCAAAAGACAAAATGAGAGAAATGAGTGAGGGAGGCCACGTGAACTGAAGGTCAAAGATGCTCAAATTCTGTTAGTTCCATAAGAGCCAACAAGTGACTCCAAAAAGCAGCGACTAATCCTGGCCCAAAACGCGCGTGTGGGTCCTGAGGTTGGTGGTGAGCCACCAACGAGTCGACAAAGAGAAGAACTCGTGAGGAACGACGCGAGGGGGGAAGGAATCCCACACTTGGCGAGCTTTAGGGCAGTCACATAGGGTGTGCAGCGTGAGTTCGTCAAGCCCACAGTGGTAACAAGAACCGTCTGTAGTAAGGTGTCGACTCAGGCGATGGTGGTTGGTGAGTAGCCGATCGTGCGCTAGTAGCCAAAGAAATGTGCGAATACGTTGGGGGCCTACCCATTGCCAAATTAACTGCCAGCAGTTATCCATCGCGATGGCCTCCTGATCCAATATCACGGAGTAGGTGGAGGCGACCGTGAAGTACCTAGTCTCAGAACGACCCCAAATGACCTTGTCTTATCCTAGGAAGGACGGGGGGAACGTGCCGGCGATGAGACAACATAGCGAAGGCGGGAGACAATCTTGAAAAGTAGGCCAGTACCAGTCCCCTATGTCGTCCACAAACTGATTGATCTGGAGTGTGCGCGAGGAAGGAGGAATGTGGGAGACAGCATGATTGATAAGAAGGCCTATACCTGCTAGCCAGGGGTCCAACCAGAATCGAATCTTATTCCCATCGCCAATCATCCATCTCATGCCTTGCAACACCAAGGGCCACGTCGCCTTTATGCTCTGCCAGATCATCGAGCCGCCAGTGGTGGCAATAGAGGTGGGCAGGTGGGTGACATCAAAGTTGTATTTGGCAGTAAGGACTTGAACCCATAAGGCATGAGGTTTAGTCACCAAAGTCTAACCTAATTTTGCTAGGAAGGCATCATTAGTTGCCCTGTAGCACCCCCTTACTGTAGGGTATGTACCGGGATACCCGAAGGTCATTCTGATACATATCCTACGATAAGGGCGAGCTACGATTGATCACTAGTTTCCCTTCATATGGTATGGTAACATAATTCACTTATAAAGCATCATAAGAAGATCAATATATTTTAAAACCAACTTTTCTTTTTCCTCATTGCATTTCACAAAATTGAAGTCTACATTGACTTTCAACATTATCCATAAGTACATCATCAAACACCTAATATAATAGTACTACATGAATGAGGAAAGTACATCAAGTTATCGAAACCACCCAAAAGAATACCAACTGACCGACCTTTGAGCCATGATCACTCTCACCAATCACAATCTACCCTGCTGGTAGAGCCTCTTTAGTAGTTAAAGTCGTCACTCTGTCCTGAAAAGACAACGTTGCAATTTTGGTGAATTTTGCGAACTCAATGAGGTGTCCATCATCGATGGTTCACTCAATTCATGCATAACGTCATTACACATAACATATTAAATACATCATGGCATAATCATAACATATCACCTTTAGAACAATCATATCGATCATATCATTCATACGAAACACACATATTAATTTGAATTGTAATGCACATGAGACTCACTTTGTTGGGACCCGATTCGGGAACCGGATCCCAACCGGAGAAACGAAAACCGAAAAGGAAAATGGATACGAAAGCGAATAGGAAGTATCAAAACAAGGAAATACAGAGGTGAACGAAACGATAAACGAAGCGGAATCGAATCTTAACATACGGAAACAGAATAAAACGAAAGCGGAAGCAATTCAAATAATCGAAACGAAAAGGTATCGCATCAAAACAAATTGAATATACGAAAGCGAAACAAACACTGAACCAAGCGGATCTGACATCCGAGAACTAAGAACAAAGAAACACAATCACGTTGGAAACCTAGACTAACCGATCCGAAATTTCGGTATAATTTTTTTTTTCTTATTCTTATTCCTTTCTTTATTCAAACTTCATGCAAAATTCATACAATTTCCTTTTTCTTAGAAATTATCCTCAAACACATTCTCAAATCATACAAACTTCTTATACATACAAACAAACCCAAAATTCCCATTTTTTAGCTAAACACTTATTCTAATTCTTTATCTACCTTTGTCGTAACACCGATTTTAACGAAAATCAGGCAGCATAACGACTGTATTTAGAATAGCCCAAAAATCTGCAAAGGATAAAATGCACTTCTATAATTCTCACACAATAACCAGAATCATCGAAATCGACCGGACCCTCCGTCCGGGATCTCAGCAGATAAACACACTCCTATATCTAAACCACTTCAAATCATTAATCATGTCCAATTCCAATACACATTTCAATCTTAAATCCATATACAAATTCCTAAATCAATATCATTATCGTACACAATGTCATACACAATTTCATATACAAATTCAATGATTCCAAACACATCATCATTTGATTTCTTACAAATCCTTAATGGCTTTTCAAGCCATTTACAAACTTACAAATTGCTCAAGATACAGAAATGTACACAAATCGAACAAGTGTCTTGACAGTCTTTCATTCAATCTCCTGCTCGAATACCTGGAGATGGGGATGAAAAGAGGGGTGAGCTAAAATAACTCGTGGATAATATATTTATAAATTGAAAAATAAGCGAAAACATATTTGGAAAAACTTTACCATTTATTTCTGAAATTTCACATTAAAAATTTGGCAAATCTCGTATTTTTCACACCTTTCAAAATATTGCCAAAACAATTGCAATCGCTTTTTAGTTGAAAAACCACCATAATTTATTTTGAGAAATTTTTCACATTTTGTTTTTAAAAAATGATGCAATGCAACACACTTATAAACAAAACAAAACACACAAAACACATCAAATGGTGCAGTTCGGTCCAAATAGAGCGTCTTGCACATTCAGCGTAGCGTCTGTGCGGTAGTGAATGAAACGTACTACACTTTCCCGCATAACGGTCCAGTGTAGCCGTGAAGGGAGTTCGAAATCGGAGCTCCTATGCCACTAGCGGGCAGCCGAGAGAAGGCTTTAAACAAATAGAGACAAGGTCTGCGACTCACAAGGACCTAACCAAACCCACATAACACATAAGCGAAAAGGAAATGCAAATTGCCCGAAGGCACTTTTCAAAAATCTTGATTTTTCATATTTTCATATCTCAACCACATATCCAAGCATGAAATCATATAGCAATCCACATTCAATCCAAATTCATCAATTTGATCACGTATCAATCTAAATCATAAATGCAATGTATTTCTTTAAAACATAACTCACACATATACATATTCAAAATGCCCACTTTTCAAATTTATCTAATAATTCAAAACTATAAATTTCTTCAATCTTGTAATTTCTTAAAATCATTTATAAAATAAGGAATTTAATCCTTTTAAATCATAATCTTTCAAACATTTACATAAACAATAATTTTTCAAAGCTTTTCTTCTTGATTTTTCAAACCACATGCTTGTGCTTAAAATTCAATAAATAAACGTACTACCCACCTCATATCCATGCTAATACTTTGTCCAAAGCATCAAATTTCTAAATTCCTTCTTCTTTCCTCAACTTTAAAATTCCCTATACCATAATTATCCAAAATAAATATCACAAATATCATAATTACTCAAATCAAGCTTAGGAAACATCAATTCCTCACATATTCAAGCTATCTAAATCTCCAATTTTCAAAATTCTCAATTTCCAAAATTTGACCTAAACCAACATATCCAAATTCAATATCATAAATCTCATAATCCTTAAAATTTGATATCATAATTCATCAATCCATCGTAGTCTCTATAATTCTAAGCCAATAATTCATAAAATCCTCAAACATAAAATTTAACGTAAACCTAAGTCACAATTTACCAAAATTAATTCACTTAATCATGAAATCTTTCAAAATAAATCATGGAATTAACAAGCCCACCACCTTTTCCATATTTCTAAACAAAAAAATCACTAAAAACTCAAAGCTCAAAATTTTCCCTTACCTCTTTCTCCTTCAAATTTCGGATTTATCAAGCCCCATGGGAAGCTTTCAAGTTTTTTTTCCACCTTTTTCCTTTGAAACCAAGCAAAACTTATCTAGAACCCAAAATTTTTTTCAAAAACCCTTACTTTTTCTCTTCTCCATCGCCATCACCGAAGCTCTACTCTCCTTTCTTCTTATTTTCTTCTTTTCTTCTCAAACCTTCTAGCTTTTTCTACTCCAACGATAGGCAAAGGGTTTATAGTCTGCCATGTCAATTAAAATGAGGGGTAATTGACCAAATTACCCTTACTCTTTAGCTTAATTCCAAAATTGCCCCTACACTTTCCTTTAAGTTATTCTCACTTGCGGGTTTGATTCGCACTATCAAGTTGAAGGAATTTGTCAAAACTTCCTTCTAGAGAAATGTTCCTCTATGTCTTAATTTCATAATGCCATAAGAATCATCCAATTCAGAGTACTACATCAAAAGTTACGCTCAAAACATTTCGGGTATGTTCATGTTCTAATACATTTTCCATCACGTTATTTCCATCCAGAAATTAACATTCTTAATCCCAAACTTGACATTCGATGTCTTCATAAAAATTGTAGCCCTATTTCTCTAGTTTAATTCAAAATAAGAATCACCTTATTTCGATTACCAGAGCAAAAGTTATGCTCAAAATACTTTCAGATGTTCCTAATCTAAAAACTACACACTAATCCGAACTTCCATTCATAAATTAAAAATCTTAGGGGCAAAATTGAAATTTACTTTCTTCATATTATTTGTAGCCCCATGTCTTAATTTTATTTTGCCTTAAGAATCACTTCAATCGGATCACCACAGATCCCGAATTTCTCAAAATACTGAACTATGTTTGGAAAATTTCCTTACTCACTTTGATTAATTTAATCATCCTCAATTTAATCTAAAAAATTTACAAATTTTCCATAAAAATGAAATTCATTGTCTTAGGAATTCAACGCTTCAAAAATCGAGTCAATCGGATGTCGGACGGAAAAGATATGAGCGAAAGATTGAAGAGGGGTCATATTTCTTAAAATCTGGAAATAATAATTAAATAATCCGAAAATAATAATTAAATAATTAAATAATAAAAGAAATAAAAAATAAAATTAAAACTTAACTCTCCTCACTAGGGCGACGTATCGCCCTAGCGAGAGAGCTTCTGATCTTTTTTTTCAATATATATATATATATATATATATATGATTATATATATATATATATCCTAATTTTTTTTTCAAAAATCGTAGCTCTTGATTCCGAATTCCAAATTTGACAAAGTTGGTCTCTATGGAAAGATTGAAGGAAGCTCTACAACTTCCATGAAGAATTCAAAAATCAATTTTATTTCTAAAGCAGTCAAAAGTTCAGTCAAAGGTACTACCCCAATTTAATGTAAACCTAAACAATATTTAACTTTGAAAATTTATATCTTTCAACCCTAAATTCCGAACACCTCATATTTTATATCACTACGAAGATCAGAAAGCCACCTACAACTTTCATGAAGGACATAAAAATCAATTTGACCTCTAATGAAGTCAATTTGTCAGTCAAAAGTTTTGTCCTCGAATAATCATGCTAAAATCATAACAGAAACTTGTAAAAATCATAACTTATTATTCCTTAATCAAAAAATTCCATACTTTATATCAAAATAAAGATTAAATCAAATCCTTCAACTTTCATGAAGAACTTCAAGGCTCAATTTACCTCTAACTAGGTAAATTTTTCAATCAAAACTTCAACCATAACATAAGTCAATCGATAACATACATAAACTTTGACTGATCATAACTTTCACTACCGAGATCGAAAAATTACAAACTTTATGACTACATAAAGCTCTTAACATAAACTACAAGTTTCCAGAAGACCATTTTCTCAAATTTTGCCTAAATCAAAAGTCAACTCTCAAAGGCCAAAAAGTCAAACTTTTCATATTTTCATATTTTCACACTTTTTCTCTTTATTTCTTGATTTTCAACTTAATTTTCAATTAACTCATCCACTTTAACATTCACAACCCATCCCAATTTATTCAAATCCTCAAAGATATCAAAATCAAATCATTTCTTTTCTTATCAAGATCCTTTAAGTATTAAGTCATCTATTACACAATACATACACAAAACACTCCTTAAATTTCATTTTACTTATTCTAATTTTCACTCAAAGATCGGGGTCCAACATTTCTCCCCCTTTTAAAAGAATTTCGTCCTCGAAATTCATACTTGATTAAACTCGAAGTAACTCATTCTTATGTATAATTTCTTTCTAAACAAAGATAATCAAGCACTTTCTTACTAATTCACTTCTTATGTCAAATACTAATATCATATCCAAAGTCACTATCTCCTCACATCAAATATTTCACAAGTCATATGGTCTCATTTTTTTAAGGAATCCACTACGGACCAAATATCATTTTAAATTAACCAATGGATCTTCAATATTTAATCCCATATTTCAAACCTTCCTCATTTCATCTCACACATAAATATTCAACATCTCTTCATCCAATACATCGTGAACTTTCAAATCTCAATTTCATGAGCTCTTTCCTTAAATTGCTCAAAATTCTTATCATCTTCATCAAATGATCACTTTTATTCTTCACATAATTCATGACAAATCATTCACATCAATTTCACATTCCTAAAGTCAATCATACTTGTTGTCATCGAAATCAAACAATCACTTAGCACATTCTCACAAATTCAATTTTATCCTTATACACTCTTATCAATCTTATATTCCCAGTTAAGATCCTATAACCTGGCTCTGATACCATAAATATTTGGACCCGATCCGGGAACCGGATCCCAACCGGAGAAACAAAAACCGAAAAGGAAAACGGATACGAAAGCGAATAGGAAGTATCGAAACAAGGAAATACAGAGGCGAACGAAACGATAAACGAAGCGGAATCGAATCTTAACATAAGGAAACAGAATAAAACGAAAGTGGAAGCAATTCAAATAATCGAAACGGAAAGGTATCGCATCAAAACAAATTGAATATACGAAAGCGAAACAAATACTGAACCAAGCAGATCCGACATCTGAGAACTAAGAATAGAGAAACACAATCGCATTGAAAACCTAGACTAACCTATCCGAAATTCCGGTATTTTTTTTTTCTTATTCTTATTCCTTTCTTTATTCAAACTTCATGCAAAATTCATACAATTTCCTTTTTCTTGGAAATTATCCTCAAACACATTCTCAAATCATACAAACTTCTTATACATACAAACAAACCCAAAATTCCCATTTTTTTAGCTAAACACTTATTCTAATTCTTTATCTACCTTTGCCGTAACACTGATTTTAACGAAAATCGGGCAGCATAACGGCTGTATTTAGAATAGCCCAAAAATCTGCAAAGGATAAAATGCACTTCTATGATTCTCACACAATAACCAGAATCATCAAAATCGACCGGACCCTCCGTCCGGGATCTCATCAGATAAACACACTCCTATATCTAAACCACTTCAAATCATTAATCATGTCCAATTCCAATACACATTTCAATCTTAAATCCATACACAAATTCCTAAATCAATATCATTATCGTACACAATGTCCTACACAATTTCATATACAAATTCAATGATTCCAAACACATCATCATTTGATTTCTTACAAATCCTTAATGGCTTTTCAAGCCATTTACAAACTTACAAATTTCTCAAGATACAGAAATGTACACAAATCGAACAAGTGTCCTGACAGTCTTTCATCCAATCTCCTGCTCGAATACCTGGAGATGGGGATTAAAGAGGGGGTGAGCTAAAATAACTCGTGGATAATATGTTTATAAATTGAAAAATAAGCGAAAACATATTTGGAAAAACTTTACCATTTATTTCCGAAATTTCACATTAGAAATTTGGCAAATCTTGTATTTTTCACACCTTTCAAAATATTGCCAAAACAATTGCAATCGCTTTTCAGTTGAAAAATCACCATAATTTATTCCTCAAAATTTTTCACATTTTGTTTTTAAAAAATGATGCAATGCAACACACTTATAAACAGAACAAAACACATAAAACACATTAAATGATCTGGTTCGGTCCAAACAGAACGTACTGCACATTCCCGCGTAGCGGTCCTATGTAGCCGTGAACAGAACGTACTACACTTTTTCGCATAACCGTCCAGTGTAGCCGTGAAGGGAGTTCAAAATCGGAGCTCTTATGCCACTAGCGGGAAGCCGGGAGAAGGCTTTAAACAAATAGAGACAGTGCACTGACTCACAAGGGACCTAACCAAACCCACATAACACATAAGCGAAAAGGAAATGCAAATTGCCCGAAGGCACTTTTCAAAAATCTTGATTTTTCATATTTTCATATCTCAACCACATATCCAAGCATGAAATCATATAGCAATCCACATTCAATCCAAATTCATCAATTTGATCACGTATCAATCTAAATCATAAATGCAATGTATTTCTTTAAAACATAACTCACACATATACATATTCAAAATGCCCACTTTTCAAATTTATCTAATAATTCAAAAACCATAAATTTCTTCAATCTTGTAATTTCTTAAAATCATTTATAAAATAAGGAATTTAATCCTTTTAAATCATAATCTTTCAAACATTTACATAAACAATAATTTTTCAAAGCTTTTCTTCTTGATTTTTCAAACCACATGCTTGTGCTTAAAATTCAATAAATAAACGTACTACCCACCTCATATCCATGCTAATACTTTGTCCAAAGCATCAAATCTCCATATTCCTTCTTTCCTCAACTTTAAAATTCCCTATACCATAATTATCCAAAATAAATATCATAAATATCATAATTACTCAAATCAAGCTTAGAAAACATCAATTCCTCACATATTCAAGCTATCTAAATCTCCAATTTTCAAAATTCTCAATTTCTAAAATTTGACCTAAACCAACTTATCCAAATTCAATATCATAAATCTCATAATCCTTAAAATTTGATATCATAATTCATCAATCCATCGTATTCTCTATAATTCTAAGCCAATAATTCATAAAATCCTCAAACATAAAATTTAACATAAACCTAAGTCACAATTTACCAAAATTAATTCACTTAATCATGAAATCTTTCAAAATAAATCATGGAATTAACAAACCCACCACCTTTTTCATATTTCTAAACAAAAAAATCACTAAAAACTCAAAGCTCAAAATTTTCCCTTACCTCTTTCTCCTTCAAATTTCGGATTTATCAAGCCCCATGGGAAGCTTTCAAGTTTTTTCCACCTTTTTCCTTTGAAACCAAGCAAAACTTAAGCTAGAACCTATTTTTTTTTTCAAAAACCTACTTTTTCTCTTCTCCATTGCCATCACCGAAGCTCTACTCTCCTTTCTTCTTATTTTCTTCTTTTCATCTCAAAGCTTCTAGCTTTTTCTACTCCAATGACAGCCAAAGGGTTTATAGTCTGCCATGTCAATTAAAATGAGGGGTAATTGACCCAATTACCCTTACTCTTTAGCTTAATTCCAAAATTGCCCCTACACATTCCTTTAAGTTATTCTCACTTGCGGGTTTGATTCGCACTATCAAGTTGAAGGAATTTGTCAAAACTTCCTTCTAGAGAAATGTTCCTCTATGTCTTAATTTCATAATTCCACAAGAATCATCCAATTCGGAGCACTACATCAAAAGTTATGCTCAAAACATTTCGGGTATGTTCATGTTCTAACACATTTTCCAGCACGTTATTTCCATCCAGAAATTAACATTCTTAATCCCAAACTTGACATTCGATGTTTTCATAAAAATTGTAGCCCTAGTTTAATTCAAAATAAGAATCACCTTATTTCGATTACCAGAGCAAAAGTTATGCTCAAAATACTTTCAAATGTTCCTAATCCAAAAACTACACACTAATCCGAACTTCCATTCATAAATTAAAAATCTTAGGGGCAAAATTGAAATTTACTTTCTTCATATGATTTGTAGCGCCATGTCTTAATTTTATTTCACCTCAAGAATCACTTCAATCGGATCACCACAGATCCCGAATTTCTCAAAATACTGAACTATGTTCGAAAAATTTTTCGACTCAATTTGATTAATTTAATAATCCTCAATTTAATCTAAACAATTCACAAATTTTTCATAAAAATGAAATTCATTGTCTTAGGAATCCAACGCTTCGAAAACTGAGTCAATCGAATGTCGGACGGAAAAGATATGAGCGAAAGATTGAAGAGGGTCATATTTCTTAAAATCTGGAAATAATAATTAAATAATCTGAAAATAATAATTAAATAATTAAAAAAATAAAAGAAATAAAAAATAAAAATAAAACTTAACTCTCCTCACTAGGGCGACGTATCGCCCTAGCGAGAGAGCTTCTGATCTTTTTTTTTTCAATATATATATATATATATATATATGATTATATATATATATATATATATATATATATATATATATATATATATCGATTTTATTTTAAAAATCGTAGCTCTTGATTCCAAATTCAAAATTTGACAAATTTGGTCTCTATGGAAAGATTGAAGGAAGCTCTACAACTTCCATTAAGAACTCAAAAATCAATTTTGTCTCTAAATGGGTCAAAAATTCAGTCAAAGGTACTGCCTCAATTTAATGTAAACCTAAACAATATTTAACTTTGAAAATTTATATCTTTCAACTCTAAATTCCGAATACCTCATATTTTATATCACTACGAAGATCAGAAAGCCACCTACAACTTTCATGAAGGACATAAAAATCAATTTAACCTCTAATCAAGTCAATTTGTCAGTCAAAAGTTTTGTCCTCGAATAATTATGCTAAAATTATAACAGAAACTTGTAAAAATCATAACTTATTATTCCTTAATCGAAAAATTCCATAATTTATATCAAAATAAATATTAAATCAAATACTTCAACTTTCATGAAGAACTTCAAGGCTCAATTTACCTCTAACTAGGTAAATTTTTCAGTCAAAGCTTCAGCCATAACATAAGTCAACCGATAACACACTTAAACTTTGACTGATCATAACTTTCACTACCGAGATCGAAAAATTACAAACTTTATGGCTACAGAAAGCTCTTAACATAAACTACAAGTTTTCAGAAGACCATTTTCTCAAAATTTGCCTAAATCAAAAGTCAACTCTCAAAGGCCAAAAAGTCAAACTTTTCATATTTTCATATTTTCACACTTTTTCTCTTTATTTCTTGATTTTCAACTTAATTTTCAATTAACTCATCCACTTTAACATTCACAACCCATCCCAATTTATTCAAATACCCAAAGATATCAAAATCAAATCATTTATTTTCTTATCAAGATCCTTTAAGTATTAAGTCATCTATTACACAATACATACACAAAACACTCCTTAAATTTTATTTTACTTATTCTAATTTTCACTCAAAGATCGGGGTCCAACAAACTTTCATTTATTATTGTCGTTATGACCGAGTGCCTTTTTATTCGCTCATATCCCTTAGTGGATATCGAGCAGTAGCATAATTTGTCCCATATCCCTTAGTGGATACCGGGTACATTCACAATCGAGCCCGAGGCTCTAATCACATTCTGAGCTTTAAGCTCTTTATCCTATCGACTCCGATCATAACTTCCTTTATCATTCATGCATTCATGAAATGAATGTTTCACATAACCTCACCTCAATCAATCACATGGATGCACATTCACTTTTAAATCAAATTCATAGTCAGACCTTAGTTCGACATTCAACAGAACTGCTGAGCACATTTTTTTGCATTCATATGCATCCTCACAACCTTCACATTTGAAGTACTTATTTCGTCATATTCACATACAAGGAGCACGTAAATAACTCATTTATACATCAGAATCATCAGACCTTCATTGTTCGAAATCAACACAATAGAACCACATCAATATCATCATTCAAAGCATCTTCTACAACAAACAATTAATTGAGTGAGACCATCTAGGTTACTCAAAGGTTACTCCTGAAGCTAATGCCTGGAAGATCCGACAACGTCTGGAAGTTGACGTTCCAGTTGCTCCTCTATAACAAATAACATATATGATATCACAATTTACACCATTTAGGGCATTCAATAATGCACATGCATGAAATAATTTACGTACAATGCATGTTCATGATAAATCTCGAGTATCATTCCATAGTTCCTCTCAACACTATTCCATACCAAAATTCATCTAAGTATTACTAACACTTAGGTTTATGCCGCTTTAGAATCATTGAAATCACAATTCATTTCTCATTAACTTACTTTAATCTTAGTTCTATCGTCTCATTTCTATCGTCTGCTTTTCCATCGTCTCATTTCTATCGTCTGCTTTTCTATCGTCTTACTTCTATCGTCTGCTTTTCCCTCGTCTCATTTCTATCGTCTGCTTTTCCATCGTCTTATTTCTATTGTCTGCTTTTCTATCATCTTATTTCTATCGTCTGCTTTTCCATCGTCTTATTTCTATCGTCTGTGTAGCACCCCACTCCCGCAAGACCCGAACCCGATATCGTGGGTGATATCCGAGTCCGTACCTCACGAGAGTGGTATACTAGAGTACTCGAATACCATCAAACATTCAGTATAATTTTTTTTTAAAAATTTTTTAGGTCATCATAAAATAGTCACAATATTTAGCAATCGAATGTACAAAAATCCATAATCACATTGGGCCCAACTTTAATCATAAACATTTTCAGTACTTACTTCACAATCAAAAGAATGTCAATAGCCACCTGGGGCCCACTGAACTACAAGCACTATTTTACAGAAATTGCAGAAATATACATTTTTACAAGAATTGAATGCCACTAATGCAGACGTGAACTGATCCCGACCTCTATTTTCAACTGGTATGTAATAGGCATACTTCCGTTTGTCTAACGGGGTACTCTTCAAGGCCTGAAAAAAATGATTGCAAATTTTGGGTAAGTTTTACGAACTCAGTGAGTAACCATCATCGATGGTTCGCCCAATTCATGCTTCACACAAGCAATTCACAGTTCAGTTCACAATAACAAAGTCAGAAGTACCATATCATTATACAAAAGAAATTCACAATTGTAGAAGGCACTCTTTCCTTGTTCTCATTTACAGTATTCAATCAACTATAGATGCAATGCATATGTGACACTTTTCTATTTTATTTTAGTGTTGTGACCGAGCGCTTAAACAATAAACAGTGGACAGTAGACGCGTCTTGGGAGTGGGAGAGCCCTCTGGTTATGCACTATCTCCCTTCGAGCTCGAGACTATTTTTCAGTATCAGTGGCGACTCTGGTCACAACTGTTATTATCCGTTCATGCATTTGTGTATAAAATGCATATGCCCAATATATCACAGTCAATATAAAACAGTCTGTCACAGTAGAGGCAACGCAATGAAGCACAGTAATAGCAAGCAATTTGACAATCAACACATAAAGGACACTTCTATGTCCAATCTCCCAATTCATCAAACCATCCATGTCCGGAACCCAGTCATAAACAAACACAATCACTAATCCAACCATTATTCCCCACATTAGACATATAATAACTGAAAGAACCATCTAGGTTACTCACCTGTACTTCCGAGCTAATACCTGGAAGTCTCAGTAACGTCGATAGATCGACGCTCCAAATGTGCCTCTATAACAGTTATAGTATATAAACATTACCAATTGTCCAAATCAGAAATATTTACGAATGCATATGTAGCGATTTAAAATGTGTACAATGCATGTTCATGATATTCTCGGCCTTAATCCAATATTTCCATCACAAAATTCCATCTAAAACTCAGAAATCTAACGGCATCAAAATTATTCAATTCGGGCCTCTATAGGTCCAAAAATAAACAAAACAGTTACCAAAGAACCATTACACGAACCCACGTCAATTTCCCGTCCAAAAATTCCCAATTTCTTATAAAATGAAATCAAATATTTCACGAATCCGATGCCTCAAGAATCAGGTCAATTGGATGTGGGACGGAAAAGTTATAAGCAAAAGAAGGAAAAAAACACATCCTAGTCGATTAGTCAGAGGTTGTAGTCGACTAGTGCAGGAAAAATACATGTCCTAGTCGACTAGTCAGAGGTTATAGTCGACTGGAAGCTTTATTCTTTCTTTTTACCGACATCCAAACTTTCACAATTCATAACTCCTTGCTCCGAACTCCAAATTGGACAAACTTGGTGTCTATTTTATAGAGAAAAGAGAGCTCTACAAGTTTTATGAAAGACACAAAAACTAATTTCACCTCTAAGGGTATCAAAAGTACACTCAAATTTACTGCCTTCATAATGCCTCTCAAAACAGTGCAACATTTTGTCAAAACAGTGCAACATTTTATAAAATCCATAACTTCTCATTCCCTTTGCTAAAAATTACAAAATTTATGAAAAAAGAAAGACCAAAATGTGACCTACAATGTTCATGAACAACATGAAATCAAATTCAATTGCTAAGTAGGTCAAACAATTCAATGAATGACTCTGCCCACTGAAACCACCTGAACTGGATAGCAATTTTATAAAAAGCATAAATCCTTGTACAAATGTCAAAAAATTGCATACTTTATACCCATGAAAAGATCAAACAGAATAATACACTTCTCATGAAGGGCTTAATAGACAATGTCATCTCTAACAAACTCAAAACTGTCATGCAATTGGCTGCGCTGATCACTAGTCAATGACCTAACTTAAGTCCAATCTTTGAAAATTCATAACCCCAATTCTGATATCCAAAAATAGTTTAGTATATCTCATTTTCAAAATAATTGCTTCCTATACAACTTTACAGAAGATCACTTGAGCCAATTCAAATAACAGAAATCTCTAAATTTGCTTCCAATCACAATACTCACAAAACCTACACTTATGGCTAGGTTCCAACATAATGCACATAAACAGCCAACATTCACAGGTCATAACTCACAATATACATATCGAAAAATTGCATAATCAGTGGAAATGGAAAGATAGCAAGATAGGCTTCAACGTTCATTAAGACCATTTTCACCAATTCCTCTTAAATTAATCCAGAAAACTCATCAAAGTTTCAGGTCATCAAGCTCGAATTACTGTTCATACTGCACCTAAACTTCACTTTCAAAGCAAGATTCAACACTCTTCTAATCAAAATTGGCCAGCACTTCCTTCACAAAAATTGTAGCCACATGTCTCAATTTTAATTTAAAACAAACCTCACCTCAATTGCTTAAGCACACAACTAGTTATAGCAAAAAAAATTAACCCATGTACAAATGACAATTTCCAGCTTTGATACTCAATTCAATTCCTTTCATTCCCTTGTCAATTCTACTTCAATTAGCACTCAATTTACCCACCTATTCAACCTAACTTTCATCAAACACTTCAGTTCAACATAAACCCTCAAAATTGCAGCATCCATACTCCATCAATTTCTTTTGAATATTAGTCATCTAACATTGTTAGAATCACTTCAACATACACAATTTACACACTAATCATATTCAATCCCATTAACTCTTACACAAGCATAAACTTATACCCAATAAATCAAACATAGGTTTCATGAAATTAGTGCATCATAAATCATAATTAATGCACCAAAATTTCCAATTAATGCATCTAACCACTACTACTTCAAAAGAATAATTAAAATCTTACCAAATCAAGCTTTTCAACTCTTAACTTCTTCACCTAACATCAACTTCTCCACTTCACTCCACATGTACAATCACCATCATAATAAGGAAGTAGGAGGTTTAAGTTTGTAAAGAAAGTACTTAAGTTGGAGGATTTTCGAAAATTAATGATGAGGAAGAAGAGGAGAGTTTCGGTGGAGGAGAACTACACAAAAGCAAGGGAAATCTTTCATTTGTTGCAAATGGGTTGAAAGAGCCATGGGTGAATGGAATAATAAGACCATTTAATGAGTTTGGGACACTTGTCCAAGTGAAGGAAGAAAAGACAAAATTAATAAATGATCTTTGATAAAAATAATCCAAACAAATAAAAAAATAATCAAATTATCAAACCATTTTCAAGGGTCCAAATTTTGGTTCCAACATAATGCTCCCAATAGTCCAGTACCATTGGACAGAAATTTTCGATACCGAAAATCAACCGGTTCGCCACTTGGTGGTTTTTCTGGTTCGAAAATTTTCTCCAGAAAAGTCCAGAAAAATTTTCAAAATTTCCTGAAAATATAAAACACATAAAGACTCACTCCAAATAATTTTTTAAACACAATTACCACGTTATTCACAATAAAATGTTATTAGGCACAAATATCGAGAAATATCATGAATGCATGTACAGTCAAATTCATGTGCAATTTCACTATACACATGCAATGATATGCATAAATATTGCAACCCAATACTAAACACTCTCGGCCCCTCTTCAAATTACTATTTACCCTTCCAGTGGGGGTGGGATGTTACAACTCCCCCTTCCTAATAAAAAATTTCGTCCTCGAAATTAATATTTGGTTAAGGAAACGGGCGGTTTCTTTCATAAAACCTTATTGAATGAATCCGATAGGTCTCTCAATCCCATCACACTTTCTTAACTATCTCACTTGACTATTTCATAGTAGACACTAACTTTATTTCGTATGCTAAGGATCAGATCGTTCTTTCCGAACCTATTCACTTATCACGTATTATAAATCCAATACCTCTTTCACCAGTAACATACAAACCAATTCATATAGCTTCATTGATACCTTTTTCCAGTGATACTTACAAAATACTTCACCTCTAACTCATTTATCCTTCATATCTCATTGACTCTTATTTCAGATTCATCTCTCCTTTGCCAATTCCCTATTCTGTAGTGTTCACGCATTCAATTCGTATATTCATTTTACTATATTTCATCTGTCCGATCTGGTTCCACCTCATCTAACCCATTCAGCTTTCATAAGTCACTTCAGTTTGATTCTATACTCATTTCACTCACTAACAGTAATCATTTTTCTAGGTTCTCTCTCTATTGCAATGAAATGGCGAACGACTCTTTTTGTCGTCCAATGCCTCATAGAAAATTCTAATGGTGTCACCAAATTAATGCTTATTGTATCTGTAGTCACTTACATGATAACTTAATCCCATGTTCCTAAGACCTAAAAAATATAATCTGTACATTCGTCTATGATAATTAAGACTACTGGCAACTCAAATGTGTAGTCACTCAGTTCTACATTCTTTATCAACAATTGCTCTTTCGGCGTACTTTTACTAGAACATAGAGCTTCGATTGTTCCTTATGTTTCTACTAACAATGCTTAATCCTCCTTTATCATATCATTTACTCACAAATTGGGTCTATTTTCAATTAAAGTCCCCGATAAAATTTACAAGTTCTAACTCCTCGATTTAGGCTTTGTCAGTTCCTTGATACATAACTGATTGCAAACTAATCACATGTTCTCCACCCATTAAGACTTTCGATTTAATACGTTTCTTGACTATTTTAGTCAAGGCAATGTACTCTGTATTTTAATCACACAGTCACATTTCCGTATTCAATCTTCAGAATCCGAATTCATTGTCAGCTTCACAGGGAGAGCCAAAATTTATGAATCACCAATTTGGGGTCTTGCTTAACTTTTCGTGTGAGACTAAGCTTAAACTCAACTTTTAAAAGTACTTCGGTTTGCCCAAACTTCAACTCAACTTCTTGTGCTCTTTAATGCAGTAGTAATGGTGACCTTAATATCACAATTTGTTTTATAACATTATCGGATTTTATGTTCAATGCACCGATATACAACACTAACTTTACAAGAAGTACTCATTTGCTTAGTCAACATCTTTCTATACCTCTATTCATTGTCTCAATCGAAGATTCAGTTCTGTCAACCTCTATAATGAATTCCCCTGCACCTATCATGTCTCCAACTAACGAAGTAATCACTACTGTAACAAGTTCTACTCCATGCATTCAGTAATTAGCGCATGGGACGCTAGTCGTCTCAATGCATATGAAATTACTTTCTTATAGTCCCAGCTATAAAACATCATTGTATGGAAATCTCCAATCCCAAATAACAAATGATATTACTCTCATCGGTGTCTCCAAGTTTTCGAACCAAGTACTAGTATAACACATTTCAAGTTTTTGAATAGATGACTTAAGCTCCCGAGACAAAAATTGTCCTCAGTACACGAATCACTTTATAGTGTTGTAAACAATTGTATTGAAATCACTAATAGGAAACGTGATAAATTTCCTACAAAATCTCCAATTCAAAATAGTATCATCAATACGGAGGTCATAAATTCCTCAAACATTTGTTGGGATCTCCTCACTGATGCGACTTACATATGATATCACAATTAGTCAAAATCTCATCTTACGTTTCTAAAGCACAATTGGAATACGGTCTATGATCATAATCACTAATTGCTATCATGTAACTGAAATCACGTTACTCTACAACATGGGGTCCTTGTGCCCATAATTCATCTCTTTAATTAGCAAATGAACCAAATTTTCTCTCAAATTCACAAATCTACTTATATAGTGGGATACGTTATATCAACAAACTGTATACACTCTCAATAGCCCCTTCTGACTCTTATGCATGACTCTTTGCGTCGAATGCAACTCCAATATTCACCTTTAACTCACTATTTGGTCATTTGGGTTTGTTCCTTCATTGGTCATTTTTTCATTTTCCCTCCATATTGTTCATGATTCCAGTTCCTATACTTTCTTATTAATCAGTTGTAGCACTTCGCAAAAATTAGCTTCCACATTGCATAGGATCTCAATAAGATTTCCTAGGGTTTCAATAAGATCAAGACATATCATGACGAAGAAGGTCAAAACACCCTCGCCATAAGGTATTAGGTAATGTATATACCTTCCAAAATCCTTACATCTCGCCTAATTGCATTCACGTCAAGTTTCCAAGTAAGAACATTCACTAATGCTATATATATTCCAATTGTTTCTAGATAACATTCCTATCCCTGTTCCTGTCCATGAATGGGGGTTTCCCGTATGATCATCACAAAATCATATTTTGTGTAGGCCATCATCATGCCCCGTACTTTCTTTCTCATGGAAACACATATCTTACCAGTGATTCTATTTCAATTTCCCAGCATTTACCTCTTCGAAAACAACATCATTTCATATAGCATTATAAGCGCAGTCACTCCTCTTCTGTTGATTCAGTATTTCTTCCTTAATCGCGTGTATAATTAAAAATCCAAACTTAGGCGTATTTCTATAATCTACGTACTACACACCACTTATTACTTATCCTCACTTGTAAAATCATTTGTATCTATTCCTTTTTCCCTTTTTTTTAATAGATTCCGAGGTAGAACATTATAGTCCAAGATCAATATCATTATGTTCCAAGGTACACACCAACACCATATAGTGAATTTCTATACCTTGTCGAACCATATACTTTTTCTCATTGCCAATTATCCACACTTTATCGTCCATAATCAGTTCAGACACATAGAGACTTGGGCATCCTAAAATTTTGGTCTCAATTACACGAGTATACAACATTCATTTCGTGTCCGAATCGAACCTTTCATGGTCAAAAAGAAAAATTTATTCCTGTAACCGAGCTTGTACATTTTAGTCTCATTCTTTCTACATATATTCTTCTTATCTTCGAATTAGATTGATCCATACAGTTCCAAAATGTCTCAGTATGCCTAATGTTTCCAAATTCTCAAAACAATAATTATGATAGAAATTCTAAACCATGTACCCAATTTAGCCCTCGAGACTTTCATCGTGTCTCTATGCATATAAAATCACAATTCAGAATCGTGAATACCTAGTTAGCCTGAACTTTTAATCTCGTATAGGCATATTTAGCATTACATCATACTTTTATCACTTTAACTGATATTCCTCTCATGTGCAACTTTGACCTCTTCAGATTATAGAAAATTTTGTTTTCATTCAATTCGCTTTATACACTTTATGTCTCAGTATTTGGTTTGATATCACTTCTTTCCTGAAGCAGCCCATACCCATATATTTACATTCATATCATCTTCAAGGGTTTATAATCACATTACAACATGAATATCATTGTCGATTGTTCCTTCCCCATTCCTAATGGCCCATACACCTTCATTGGCTCATATCGTTATCTGCCATGTCAAATCATGTACAATTTCTCATTTCTACACATCCACAACCTTCCGTTACGATATACCATCACTTTTTGCCCTATTTATATCAACTTAAACACTTTATACATGCTCATGCGACTCAACTAAGGATCAGTTGCTACTGTCTGCTTTGACATGACCAAAATGCATGTAACTTAACACAAATTTCAGAATGCCCATGTACAATCGTACTTCTGGGCTCTAATACCACATATGTAGCACCCCACTCCCACAAGACCCGAACCTGATATTGTGGGTGATATCCGAGTCCGTGCCTCACGAGAGTGGTATGCTATAGTACTCGAATACCGTCAAACATTCAGTATAAATTTTTTTTTAAAAACATTTTAGGTCATCATAAAACAGTCACAGTATTTAGCCATCGAATGTACAAAAATCCATAATCACATTAGGCCCAACTTTAATCATAAACATTTTCAGTACTTACTTCATAATCAAAAGAATGTCAATAGCCACCTGGGACCCACTGAACTACAAGCACTATTTTACAGAAATTGCAGAAATATACATTTTTACAAGAATTGAATGCCACTAATGCAGACATGACCTAATCCCGACCTCTATTTCCGATGGGTATGTAATAAGCATACTCCCGTTTGTCTAACGGGGTACTCTTCAAGGACTGAAAAAAAGATTGCAAATTTTGGGTGAGTTTTGTGAACTCAGTGAGGAACCATCATCGATAGTTCGCCCAATTCATGCATCACACAAGCAATTCACAGTTCAGTTCACAATAACAAAGTCAGAAGCACCATATCATTATACAAAAGAAATTCACAATTGTAGAAGGCACTCTTGCCTTGTTCCCATTTATAGTATTCAATCAACTATGGATGCAATGCATATGTGACACTTTCCCATTTTATTTCAGTGTTGTGACCGAGCGCTTAAACAGTAAATAGTGGACAGTAGACGCGCCTTGGGAGTAGGAGAGCCCTCTGGGTATGCACTATCTCCCTTCGAGCTCGAGGCTCTTTTTCAGTATTAGTGGCGACTCTGGTCACAACTGTTATTATCTGTTCATGCATTTGTGTATGAAATGCATATGCCCAATATATCACAGTCAATATAAAACAGTCTGTCACAGTAGAGGCAATGCAATGAAGCACAGTAATAGCAAGCAATTTGACAATCAACACATAAAGGACACTTATATGTCCAATCTCCCAATTCATCGGACCATCCATGTCTGGAACCCAGTCATAAACAAACACAATTACTAATCCAACCATTATTCCCCACATTAGATATATAATAATTGAAAGAACCATCTAGGTTACTCACCTGTACTTCCGAGCTAATACCTGGAAGTCTCAGTAACGTCGGTGGGTCGACACTCCAAATGTGCCTCTATAACAATTATAGTATATAAACATTACCAATTATCCAAATCAGAAATATTTACGAATGCACATGTAGCGATTTAAAATGTGTACAATGCATGTTCATGATATTCCCGGCCTTAATCCAATATTTCCATCACAAACATTCCATCTAAAAATCAGAAATCTAACGGCACCGAAATTACTCAATTCGGGCCTCTATAGGTCCAAAAATAAACAAAACAGTGACCAAAGAACCATCACCCAGACCCACGTCAATTTCCCGTCCCAAAATTCCCAATTTCTCATAAAATGAAATCAAATATTTCACGAATCCGATGCCTCAAGAATCAGGTCAATCGGATGTCGGACGGAAAATTTATAAGCAAAAGAAGGAAAAATACACATCCTAGTCAACTTGTCAGAGGTTGTAGTCGACTAGTGTAGAAAAAATACATGTCCTAATCGACTAGTCAGAGGTTATAGTCGACTGGAAGCTTTATTCTTTCTTTTTGTCGACATCCCAACTTTCACAATTTATAACTCCTTGCTCCGAACTCCAAATTGGACAAAATTGGTGTCTATTTTATAGAGAAAAGAGAGCTCTACAAGTTTCATGAAAGACACAAAAACTAATTTCACCTCTAAGGGTGTCAAAAATACACTCAAAGTTACTGCCTTCACAATGCCTCTCAAAACAGTGCAACATTTTGTCAAAACAGTGCAATATTTTATAAAATCCATAACTTCTCATTCCCTTTGCTACAAATTACAAGATTTATGACAAATGAAAGATCAGAATGTGACCTACAACTTTCATGAACAACATGAAATCAAATTCAATTGCTAAGTAGGTCAAACAATTCAATGAATGACTCTGCCCACTGAAACCACCTGAACTGGATAGCAATTTTATAAAAAGCATAACTCCTTGCAAAAATGTCAAAAAATTGCATACTTTATACCCATGAAAAGATCAAACAGAATAATACACTTCTCATGAAGGGATTAACAGCCAATTTAATCTCTAACAAACTCAAAACTATCATACAAGTGGCTGCCTTGATCACTAGTCAATGACCTAACTTAAGTCCAATCTTTGAAAATTCATAACTCCCAATTATGATATCTAAAAATAGTATAGTATATCTCATTTTCAAGATAATTACTTCCTATACAACTTTCTAGAAGATCACTTGAGCCAATTCAAATCACAGAAATCTCTAAATTTGCTTCCAATCACAATACTCACAAAACATACACTTACGGCTAGGTTCCAACATAATGCACATAAACAGCCAGCATTCACTGGTCATAACTCACAATATACATATAGAAAAATTGCATAATCAGTGGCAATGGAAAGATAGAAAGATAGGCTTCAACTTTCATTAAGACCATTTTCACCAATTCCTCTTAAATCAATCCAGAAAACTCATCAAAGTTTCAGGTCATCAAGCTCGAATTACTGTTCATACTGCACCTAAACTTCACTTTCAAAGCAAGATTCAACACTCTTATAATCAAAATTGGCCAGCACTTCCTTCACAAAAATTGTAGCCACATGTCTCAATTTTAATTTAAAACAAACCTCACCTCAATTTCTTAAGCACACAACTAGTTATAGGAAAAACATTAACCTATGTACAAATGACAATTTCCAGCTTTGATACTCAATTCAATTCCTTTCATTCCCTTGTCAATTCTACTTCAGTTAGCACTCAATTTACCCACCTATTCAACCTAACTTTCATCAAACACTCCAGTTCAACATAAACCCTCAAAATTGCAGCATCCATACTCAATCAATTTCTTTTGAATATTAGTCATCTAACATTGCTAGAATCACTTCAACATACACAATTTACACACTAATCATATTCAATCCCATTAACTCTTACACAAGCTTAAACTTATACCCAATAAATCAAACATAGGTTTCATGAAATTAGTGCATCATAAATCATAATTAATGCACCAAATTTCCCAATTAATGCATCTAACCACTACTACTTCAAAAGCATAATTAAAATCTTACCAAATCAAGCTTTTCAACTCTTAACTTCTTCACCTAACATCAACTTCTCCACTTCACTCCACATGTACAATCACCATCATAATAAGGAAGTAGGACGTTTAAGCTTGTAAAGAAAGCACTTAAGTTGGAGGATTTTCGAAAAATTAATGAAGAGGAAGAAGAGGAGAGTTTCGGTGGAGGAGAACTACACAAAAGCAAGGGAAATCTTTCATTTATTGCAAATGGGTTGAAAGAGCCGTGGGTGAATGGAATAACAAGACCATTTAATGAGTTTGGGACGCTTGTCCAAGTGAAGGAAGAAAAGACAAAATTAATAAATGATCTTTGATAAAAATAATCCAAACAAATAAAAAAATAATCAAATTATCAAACCATTTTCAAGGGTCCAAATTTCGGTTCCAACATAATGCTCCCAATAGTCCAGTACCATTGGACAGAAATTTTTGATACCGAAAATCAACCGGTTCACCACTTGGAGGTTTTTTCGGTCCAAAAATTTTCTCCAAAAAGTCCAAATTTTTTTTCAAAATTCCCTGAAAATATAAAACACATAATGACTCACTTCAAATAATTTTTTAAACACAATTACCACGTTATTCACAACAAAATGTTATTAGGCACAAATACCGGGAAATGTCATCAATGCATGTACAGTCAAGTTCATGTGCAATTTCACTATACACATGCAATGATATGCATAAATATTGCAACCCAATACCAAACACTCTCGACCCCTTTCCAAATTACTATTTTACCGTTTCAGTGGGGGTGGGATGTTACAGTCTGCTTTTCTATCGTCTTACTTTTATCGTCTGCTTTTCTATCATCTGCTTTTCCATCGTCTTATTTCTATCGTCTGCTTTTCCATCGTCTTATTTCTATCATCTGCTTTTCTATTGTCTTATTTCTATCGTCTGCTTTTCCATCGTCTTATTTCTATCGTCTGCTTTTCCATCTTCTCATTTCTATCGTCTGCTTTTCCATCGTCTTATTTCTATCGTCTTCTTTTCTATCATCTTATTTCTATCTCCTGCTTTTCTATCGTCTGCTTTTCCATCGTCTTATTTCTATCGTCTGCTTTTCTATCGTCTTATTTCTATCCAGAACATCTCCACTTTCAAGAATTATAACTTTTGACTCCGATATCCAAAATTTTCATACTATATACCATTGGAAAGATAAAAGAAAGCTCTACAACTTTTCAAAGGCAACTTTGCTAGAACCTATCTAAATCAAGTCCATATTTTCTCCCAAAATCAGAACACGAATTTTTACAATTAGCTTTCAGCACTTTACCTTTAACTCATCTCCTACCTGAATTTTCTCTTCCATCCAACTCCGAAAAATCACTTTTACAACACTCAATGCTCATAACCTTTCAAACACTAAATTAACACTGTAGTCGGATTTTTTTCGTCCTCCAACAACACAGTATTTATGAACAAACACATAAATGTCATTTTCCATGCAAATAATAGTAACCTAGCAATTTGTTACATGAATCCCCAACTCTAAAAGATTTATTTACTACTTACCTGTTAAAACTCCAAAATCTTCAAGCCCTAATCTCCACAAAATTTTCATACTTCACTGATTGAAGCTTCTGGTTTTTTTTAGGATAGAGAACACAAATGGAAAAGTAGGTTTGGTAAAAGAAAGGAAAAACACAGAAGTCTTTTGAAGGTATTTGATGGAAAACTCTGGGTCTCCAAAAAGAAAGTTTCAGAAAGATAATAATAAAGAAGGGACTTGGACAAGACTTAACCTGTCAATTTTCAAAGAATAGCAACCTACTTCTAGCAAGAGTGCAAAAGCCTAAATGACACTTGTCACTTACCCAATACCCAAATTCCAACTTAGTTTCTTTTGAAACTAACTCCCTTGACTGTCATCTTTACAATCCAACTATCTCCAAAGCTTCTTTTAATTTCTTGTTTCCTATTATATATATATATATATATATATATATATATATATATATATATATATATATATATATATATATATATATATATATATATATATATATATATCTTTCTCAATACTCCATAATTTTCAAAGGAAACTCCTAAATTTACTAACACCTACAAATATGGCATTTCCACCAATCACTAATATTTCCAATGTGAAAACATTCATAATTCTCAAATCAATCCAATTATACCCGAAATTATTCATGAATGCATGTACAATTATTTTCATGTGCAAATAAATTCACTATTTATGTATAAATGTATGGAATATCATTCATGAACCTAGAAATGAATTTCTAACTCTCATTAGTCACTCACATTTACTATTCTAATCCTCCCACAAGTAATGTTATGTTACAACTCTCTCCTCCTTAAAGAAATTTCGTCCTCGAAATTCTTACCTACTTGCTCGAATAGGTGGGGATATTGTCTCCTCATATGCTCCTCTGTCTCCCATGTTGCTTCTTCAGTTGAGTGGTTCCTCTAAAGGACTTTTACCAATGGAATAACCTTGTTCCTCAACTGCTTAATCCGTGATTCCACAATCTTGATCGGCTCCTCAACATAGCTTAAGTTACTAGCAACCTCAATCTCTTAAGCCGGTATGATATGTGTCGGATCTGATCGATATCTTCGAAGCATACTCATATGAAACACGTTATGTAATTGAGACATCTCATTTGGTAAAGCCAATTTATAGGCCAAAGGTCCTATCCTCTCAATGATCTCATAAGGACCAATGTACCTAGGGCTCAACTTGCCCTTTTTACCGAATCTCAAAACTCCCCTCCAGGGTGACACTCTAAAAAATACTCTATCTCCTACATTGTACTCCATATCCCATCGATGTTGATCCACATAACTCTTTTGCCTATCCTGAGTCGATTTAATTTGGCTTCTGATCAATTTCACCTTATCCACTGTGTCCTGTATTAACTCTGGGCCTTCCACCATTCTCAAGCCATCTTCATTCCAATATAATAGCGACCGACACTTTCTACCGTACAGTGCCTCATACGGTGCCATTCCAATACTACTGTGGTAATGGTTATTGTAGGCAAACTCCATCAATGCCATGTACTGATCCCAAGCTCCTCTAAACTCTAATACACAAGCCCTAAGCATATCCTCAATAGTTTTAATTGTCCTCTCACTCTGTCCATCTGTTTGAGGATGAAACGTTGTATTGAAGTTCAACTTAGTTCCTATAGCAATCTACAAACTCTTCCAAAATCTAGAAGTAAATCTCAGATCTCTGTCCGATACTATGGATACTGGTACTCCATGCAGTCTCACCACCTCATTCACATACTTCTGGGTCAACTAATCAAGTGAGTTATTCTCTCTTACTAGTAAGAAATGGGCTGATTTAGTTAACCGGTCCACTATGACCCAAATAGCATCATGTTGCCTCGGAGTCTTTGGCAAACTCATGATGAAGTCCATAGTGATCCGTTCCCATTTCCACTCCGGAATGGGAAATGAATTCAACTTCCCTACTGGAGCCTGGTGCTCCGCCTTCACTTGTTGGCACGTTATACATCTAGACACATACTCAGCTACTTGCCTCTTCATTCCAGGCCACCAAAAATGTTGCTTTAATGTGTTATACATCTTGGTAGTACCAGGATGCATAGCATAGGTGGTCATATGAGCTTCCTCAAGGATCTCCTTCCTCAAATCATCCACATTAGGTACACACAACCTCTGTCTCAACCACAAAGTATCATCCCTCAATTCAAACTCGAAATCCAGATTTGCCTTCACTTTCTCTATAAGCTTTACCATATCAGAATCTTTGTTATGTACTCTTCTGATTCTATCATGTAGCATTGGCCTCAACTTCAAAGTAGCAATTAGTGCCTCAACTTGCTCTAGATTCAACTCTACATTTAGAGCTCTCAATTGAATCAGGTTAGGTAACCTCGATAACTGAATCTGAGCCGTATTGATATTAGACTTCCTGCTCAAGGAATCTGCCACCACATTAGCTTTCCCCGGGTAGTACTCAATAGTACAATCATAATCTTTCAATAATTCAATCCATCTCCTTTACCTCAAATTCAACTCCTTTTTACTCAGTAAATATCTCAGACTCTTATGATCAGTATATATCTGGAAAGTCTCCCCATACAAATAATGTCTCCAAATATTTAGAGCAAAGACAACTACAATTAGCTCTAAATCATGTACCGGATAATTAATCTCGTGAGACCTTAATTGTCTCGATGCATAGGCGATCACCTTGTTATACTGCATCAGTACACATCCCAAACCTTGATGCGATGCATCACTGTACACCACATATCCTCCAGTCTCCGATAGAATAGTCAACACCGGTGCAGTAGTCAACTGATGTTTCAGCTCCTCAAAGCTTTTCTAACACTCCTCATTCTATTTGAACACTACATTCTTCCTCAAAAGTTTTGTCAGAGGGGCTGAGATCAGAGCAAAACCCCTCGACAAACCTTCGATAATACCCATCCAATCCTAGGAAGCTTCGGATCTCCGACACACTTCTCAGAGCTTCCCAATTCATCACTACCTCTATCTTCTTTGGATCTACCTGTATGCCATCTCCAGTTACTATATGTCCTAGAAATACAACCTGATCCAACCAAAATTCACACTTACTGAATTTGGCATACAATTGTTTCTCTCTCATAATCTGTAAAATAAGTCTCAAATGTTCAACATGCTCCTTTCTACTCCTTGAATACACCAAGATATCATTAATGAACATAATTACAAATCGATCCAGGTAGGGCTGAAACACTTTATTCAGCAAGGCCATAAAAGCTGTCGGGGCATTAGTTAACCTAAACAGCATCACCAGGAACTCGTAGTGCCCATACCTGCTTCTGAATGCACTCTTAGATATATCAGCCTCCGCTATCTTCAACTGGTAATACCCTGATCTCAGATCCAGCTTAGTAAATACCTGAGCTCCCTATAACTGGTCAAGCAAGTCATCAATTCTAGGCAACAGATACTTGTTCTTCACGGTCACCTGATTCAGTTGCCTATAATCGATGCACAATCTCAAAGTCCCATCCTTCTTCTTCACAAATAGTACTGGAGCTCCCCAAGGTGAAACGCTAGATCTTATGAAACCTTTTTCCAGTAACTCCTGAAGCTGAGCCTTCAGCTCCTTCAATTTCACAGGTGCCATCCTATATGGAGGAATAGATATAGGAGCAGTACCTGGAACTAGATCAATTGTGAACTCCATTTCCTGATCTGGTGGTAATCCTGGTAACTCTTCGGGAAACACGTCCAGGAACTCCCTAACCACTAGAGTATCCTATGCACTCTGCTCAACTCTTGTATCAATAATGTGGGCCAGATAAGCCTCACATCCTCCCTGCGTTAACCTCGATGCACTCATGAAGGATATCATCCTAGCTGGCACTGTCTAACTAATTCCTTTGAATACTGCCCTCGGCTGACCAGGAGATTCCAGTACTACCTCTTTGGTATAACAGTTCATGATGACCCTATGAGCAGTGAGCCAATCCATGCCTAGGATCACATCTATCTCCCTTAATTGCAATATTATCAGGTCTGCCACCAACTCTGCTTGATCAATCCTAATTAGGCACCCCTTGCAGACCTCACCTATAACAGTAGTACTACCTAGAGGTGTACTCACCTCTAGCCCATACTGTAGTGACTTCCTATCATAATGTAGTCTACATGCCAAATGCGGTGTGATAAAAGAGTGTGTGGATCCTGGATCTAGCTGTGCATATGCTTCCAAATCATAAACAAGAAGTGCACCTGCGACCACATCTGGTGAGTCTTGGGCCTCCTGCCTAGTCATGGCATAGACCCTGGCTTGGGACTGTAGTCGGCTGCCTTATCCCTCAAGCCTCACGAAAGAGCTCCCAGCTCTCCCTCTATCTCTACGTCTGCCTCTCAGTCCAGATCCACTACCTCTGCTATGTTGAACTGTGGTATTACTCCCAGATCGCCCACTGACAACAGTCTGAGTCCCCAATGTAGCTGGACAATCTCTAATCTGGTGTTCTAAAGAGCCACATACAAAACAAGCCCCTGTCATAGTCCAGCACTCTCCACCGTGCCTTTTTCCACAATGCTCACATGGGAGCCGCTGGTTCTGCATTGTGCCTCTTCCACTACCAACCTGCGTAAAACCACCCCTTTGTCTGAATCCTAACTGCCTGTATCCACCTGAAGATCTGAATTGTCTATTCTAGCGCTTACTGAAGCTCCTGCCAGAACTGCCCTGACTCTCACTTGGCCTCTTTCCTCTGGACCCTTGTCCCATCTCTGCTTGTTTCTCCTTCATCAGTTGTTCAATTCTAATTGAGGCAGCTCTCAACTTAGTGAAAGTGCCATGTTTGACCTCGCTAACCTTGTTCTGATCTCCATGTTCAGCCCATTCTCAAACCTCCTGCATTTATCTTCTTTGGTAGGAATCAGTGCAGTAGCATAACCCATCAATTCATTAAATCGGACCTCATAGTCTGCCACTGACATCTTGCCCTTCTTCAGTTCCAAGAACTCTTGCATCTTCATGTCCAAGTAGACCTTGGGCATGTAGTTGTCCCTGAAGACTCTCAGAAAATCTTCCCACTTTAATTGATAAGGCCTGGTGGTACTGCCTAGAACAGTCTTGCACTACTAGTAAGTTGGGCCCTGCAGTAATGATACTACATAGTCAAACCTCTCATCAGGCTCGCAATCCATCTGATCAAAAACCCTCTCAGTCCTCTCTAACCATCCCTCGGCCTCAGTAGGGTGCATCTTGCCATAGAAGTCCACACTCCACCTTGTAGCCTATCATATCTCCTCTCCCTTCTCTCGGGAACTCTAGGAGGCAACCCCTCAGATTGAGGTACCGAGGACTCTCTACTAACTCCTACAGATCCTTAGTCAGCGGGTTGGTCAACCTGATCACCTAGAGCGGATGACCTAGAACAATTAATAACTTCAATCATTATCCGCATTGCTCAAGATATTTCACGCCTATCATTTCTATATGTCCCAACAGATGCTAAATCATGCTCTGATACCACCTAAATGTAGCACCCCCTTACTGTAGGGTATGCACCGGAATACCCGAAGGTTATTCCGATATATATCCTACGATAAGGGCGAGCTACGATCGATCACTAGTTTCCCTTCATATGGCATGGTAACATACTTCACTTATAAAGCATCATAAGAAGATCACAATATTTTAAAACCAACTTTTCTTTTTCCTCATTGTATTTCACAAAATCGAAGTCTACTTTGACTTTCAACATTATCCATAAGTACATCATCAGACACCTAATACAATAGTACTACATGAATGAGAAAAGTGCATCAAGTTATCTAAACCACCCAAAAGAACCCCAGCTGACAGATCTTTGAGCCATGATCACTCTCACCAATCACAATCTACCCGGCTGGTAGAGCCTCTTTAGTAGTTAAAGTCGTCTCTCTATCATGAAAAGACAATGTTGCAATTTTGGTGAGTTTTGCGAACTCAATGAGGTGCCCATCATCGATGGTTCACTCAATTCATGCATCACGTCATTACACATAACATATTAATCACAGCATGGCATAATCATAATATATCAGCTTCAGAACAATCATATCGATCATATCATTCATATGAAACACATATTAATTTGAATTGTAATGCACATGAGACTCGCTTTCATTTATTATTGTCGTTATGACTAAGTGCCTTTTTATTCGCTCATATCCCTTAGTGGATATCGAGTAATAGCATAATTTGTTCCATATCCCTTAGTGAATACTGGGTACATTCACAATCGAGCCCGAGGCTCTAATCACATTTTGAGCTTTAAGCTCTTTATCCTGGCGACTCCAGTCATAACTTCCTTTATCGTTCATGCATTCATGAAATGAATGTTTCACATAACCTAACCTCAATCAATCACATGGATGCACATTCACTTTTAAATCACATTCATAGTCAGACCTTAGTCCGACATTCAACAGAACTGCTAAGCACATTTTTTTACATTCATATGCATCCTCACAACCTTCACATTTGAAGCACTTATTTCGTCATATTCACATACAAGGAGCACGTAAATAACTCATTTATACATCAGAATCACTGGACCTTCATTTTTTGAAATCAACACAATAGAACCACATCAATATCATCATTCAAAGCATCGTCTACAACAAACAATTAATTGAGTGAGACCATCTAGGTTATTCACAGGTTACTCCCGAAGCTAATTTCTGGAACTTGACGTTCCAGTTGCTCCTCTATAACAAATAACATATACGATATCACAATTTACACCATTTAGGGCGTTCAATAATGCACATGCATGAAATAATTTACGTACAATACATGTTCATGATAAATCTCGGGTATCATTCCATGGTTCCTCTCAACACTATTCCATACCAAAACTTATTTAAGTATTACTAACACTTAGGCTTATACCTCTTTAGAATCATTGAAATCACAATTCATTTCTCACTAACTTACTTTCATCTTAGTTCTATCGTCTCATTTTCTATCGTCTCATTTCTATCGTCTGCTTTTCCATCGTCTCATTTCTATCGTTTGCTTTTCTATCGTCTTACTTCTATAGTCTGCTTTTCTATCGTCTGCTTTTCCATCGTCTCATTTCTATCGTCTACTTTTCTATCGTCTTATTTCTATCATCTGCTTTTCTATCGTCTGCTTGTCGATCGTCTTATTTCTATTGTTTGCTTTTCTATCGTCTTACTTCTATCGTCTACTTTTCTATCATCTGCTTTTCCATCGTCTCATTTCTATCATCTGCTTTTCTATCGTCTTATTTCTATCGTCTGCTTTTCCATCGTCTTATTTCTATCGTTTGCTTTTCTATCGTCTACTTTTCCATCGTCTCGTTTTTATCGTCTTCTTTTCCATCGTCTTATTTCTATCGCCTGGTTTTCTATTGTTTGCTTTTCCATCGTCTTATTTCTATCGTCTGCCTTTTTATTGTCTGCTTTTCTATCGTCTTATTTTTATCAAGAACATCTCCACTTACAAGAATCATAACTTTTGACTCCGATATCCAAAATTTTCATACTATATACCATTGGAAAGATAAAAGAGAGCTCTACAACTTTTCACAAGGTAACTTTGCTAGAATCTATCTAAATCAAATCTATATTTTCTCCCGAAATCAGAACACAAATTTTTACAATCAGCTTTCAGCACTTTACCTTTAACTCATCTCCTACCTGAATTTTCTCTTCCATCCAACTCCGAAAAATCACTTTTACAACACTCAATGCTCATAACATTTCAAACACTAAATTAACACCATAGCCAGATTTTTTTCACCCTCCAACAACACAGTATTTATGAACAAACACATAAATATCATTTTTCATGCAAATGATAGTAACCTAGCAATTTGTTACATGAATCCCCAACTCTAAAAGATTTATTTACTACTTACCTGCTGAAACTCTAAAATCTTCAAGCCCTAATCTCCACAAAATTTTCATACTTCACTGATTGAAATGATCAGCTTCTTGTTTTTCTTAGGATAGAGAACGCAAATGGCAAAGTAGGTTTGGTAAAAGAAAGGAAAAATATAGAAGTCTCTTAGAAGGTATTTGATGGAAAACTCTGGGTCTCCAAAAAGGAAGTTTCATAAAGATAATAATAATAAAGAAGGGACTTGGACGAGACTTAACCTGTCAATTCTCAAAGAATAGCAGCCTACTTCTAGCAAGAGTACAAAAGCCTAAGTGACATTTGTCACTTACCCAATACCCAAATTCCAACTTAGTTTCTTTTGAAACTAACTCCCTTGACTGCCATCTTTACAATCCAACTATCTCCTAAGCTTCTTTTAATTTCTTGTTTCCTATTATATATAGATATATATATATATATATATATATCTAATTTTCAAAGGAAACTCCTAAATTTACCAACACCTACAAATATGGCATTTCCACCAATCACTAATATTTCCAATGTGAAAACATTCATAATTCTCAAATCAATCCAATTATACCCGAAATTATTAATGAATGCATGTACAATTAGTTTCATGTGCAAATAAATTCACTATTCATGTATAAATGTACGGCATATCATGCATGAACCTAGAAATGCATTTCTAACTCTCATTAGTCACTTACATTTACTATTTTAATCCTCCCACAAGTAATGGGATATTACATGCCCGGACGTTGCAAATGCCAAGACCCCCTCAGTCTTTAGGCAGACAGATAGTCTCCCAGTTGACAAGGTGAATCCGCTTATGGTCCGCAGAAGAACCCCACAGAAACTGACGCAGGGTTTTCTCGATAACATCACAAAGGCTCAATTCACTTGTGTTTATTTTTTATCAATTCTATTACGGTAGTGCCACTCCTTACGCGCGCATAATCGGAAGTAGTTTCGTTACATGTGTTTGGAACAAAATGTTTCTAGAAGTACCGCCGGGGCAAAATATGAAGATTTATGTAACTTTTTAATCTTTTGTGTTGGTTAATGTGATATGGTGATGGAAAAGAGTTTGAAGTTTATAGTTTAGATGAGAATTTAGTTGACAATAATGATAAGCGTTGAAATTTAGATTATGTTAGAATTTTCTATTAGATAAAAGTAGTGAATTAAATATTATTCTATTTTAAATATGCTATCTTAATTGTTTAGGACTTAAATCTATAGAATATTTATTAGAATAAAATTTATATATGTTTGGACCTTTCGTGCTAAAATAAGGGTTAACTTTTTTATAAATATGTGTATATTTAACCTTTCAACTAGAAGATGCAATGCTTTCTTTTAAAAGTGATTATTAAACCCTAAAAGTGTTTCTTCAATTTCCACCTTCAATTCTTTATGTTCCTCAATAAATTCTAAAAAACCTAAACTTCAACCTTCTTAAACCTAAATTCTAACCATATTAAATTATGAAGTTCTAAGCCTAAATTTCTAGCAATTAAATCGTAAAACCCTAACTATACTAAATATGAAAATTGGGCATCTTTATCTAAAAGTCAGACCTAGAACTTGATATGTTAACAGCTTAATATCATTTCTATTTTTTATTTTTGTGATTTTTAGCTACTAGTTAATACTTCTTCAATTTCTTCTACATTAATTTGTAATAAGAGCTTTGGTTCACATTGGTAACTTGTAGCATAAAGGTACATAGAAAAATATTCAACGACTAAAAACAAGTTGAAATACTTTTAAGAGTTATAGAAAGATTAGACATTAATGGCCCTTGATCAGAAGGTGCTCCAATAACTAGTCTAGCAATAACATTGAATGGCAAACTACGCTAAATGTGGAGGGTGGAGAAAGTCAAATCTAAGATAAAGAGGCTGAAATTATTCAACAATGAATGGGATTAGGAAATCAACACCTACCGAGATATATCAGACAATAAAACCAACCAACAACACATAGAGAGCATATTGAGCCTTTAGAAGCCATGAAAGAGTTTAAACAAACAACAAACTTGATCACATTTCTAAGAAAGTTTATGTTGAAGCCCTTTGATTTTGTAGGAAAGATGGATCGACACCTCTTCTTAGACTGGACAATAACAATGAAATATTTCTTTGACTAGTGTTGTGTCTAATTTTTATTGATTTTGCTTGCCTTCATATGTTGATTTTGGTCACAAATTATTGTATTTTAATCCAATTTTGAAATGAATTAAGAGAAAAGGACGTGAATATTGCATGAATTTTGAATGGAGTGTCTTGTGAATGTTGCATGGAAATAAGGAAAATTGTGCATGAAAGAATGAAAATGGATGTGAATTATGAATGGTGTAACATTAATTAATTAATGCATCTATGTTAATAAAGTCACAACTGTGATTGCAGAAGTCACATGTGTGACTCGGGACTTGGAGGAGTCACACTCGTGACTCCCACAGTCACACATGTGATAGAAATTTTGTTAAATGGTTTAATATTACATGTCATCTAATGCAGGGTTTTGATGGCATAAAAACCTAAACCTAAATTTGAACTTTAAATAGAAAAAGTAAGAGAGACTGGAAGCAGACACACACAGAGAGAAAAAGATGAAGAAAGTGACAACGAACAAGACTGGAGGTGAAAGAACAAAAGACCAATTGGTGGTGAAGAAGAAGAGAAATAATAGTAGATAGAGAGAAGGCAGAGTTGAAGGCAAGGGAGCATCCATTCTTTTGGGTGATAGTGAACAGAACTAGAGGAAGAGAGCTGAAGCTAGGGAGTCGCCAACATCCTCATCCGACCACCCATTTGTTTGCTATTTCTATTTTATCTTTGTTGCAATATGGAACTCCTCTATTGAAATTGTTTTTCTTGTTAGAGTTTGATAGTCCACTTTTTTTTTTCTCTTTTTATTGTTTTTAAGACATTTCTGATGGGCTGATTACTTGTTCATGATAATTCATATAGTCAATTTAGTCAGTTATACATAATGAAGGGACTTTTTGTTGTCGTATTATTTGCTATAGTTTCTAAGCCTATTTGTAACATCCCATTTCTAGAGGGAAGGGTAGGATGGTAAATGTGAGTGACTAATGAGAGTTAGGGATGTATTCTACATGTTCATGCATAACTTGCTACATACTTATACTTGATTGTTGCACATGAAAATAATTGTACATGCATTCATGAATAATTTCGGGTATAATTGGAATGATTTGAGAATCTTGAATGTTATTACATTGAAAATTTTATGGGTTAGTGAAATCTTGATATTTTGAATTTTGGTGGAATTATTGTATTTGTATATGTTGGTGAAGTTATGGAGTATTGAGATAGATATATTTATAGTAGGAAACAAGAAATAAATTAAATAAAGATTTGGAGATAGTTGGGTTGTAAAGATGATTGTTGTATTAGAAAGAGGGGAACTAAATGGAGTTAGTTTCCAAAGAAATTAAGTTAGAGTTTTAGCATTAAGAAAGTGACATGTGTCACTTAGACCTTGTAATCTTGCCAGAAGTAGGTCTCTATTCCTTGAGAGTTGATAGGTTAAGTCTTGTCCAAGTCCCTTCTTCATTCTCATCTTTCTAAAACTTCTCTCTTCGAAATACAGAGTTTTCCAGCAAAATATCTTCTAAGGGACTTCTTTGTTCTTCCTTTCTTTCACCAACCTTACTTTTCCATTCGTGTCATCTACTCTAAGGAAAAACCAGAAGTTGATCATTTCACTCAGTGAAGTACGAAAACGTGTGGAGTTTAGGGCTTGAAGATTTTGGAGTTTTCAGTAGGTAAGTGTTAGAGAAATCCCTCACTGTTGGGAATTTGTGAAATAAAGTTGATAGATTACTGTCATCTGCATGGAAAATTTACTTCATGTGTTTTTTCTTAAATACTGGTTAGTTGGGGAGAAATAAATTCAGTTATAGTGTTAAATTAGTTTTTGAGAAAACTTTTGGTGTTTGGTGACGTAAAGTGTTGAAAGTTAGAAAGTCTGGAAAATTTCTCACTGAGTATGTTTCAGTATTTTAGCCATAACTTTTTCTGTAGTTGTTCAAATGAGATGATTCTTAATTCGAAGTAAACTAGGAATATATGGCTACAATTCGTATGAAGACATAGAATTTCAGTTTTGTCTCTAAGAATCTCAAAAGTTGTCATGCAGTTGAGAACTGGGTGCAGGATGTTGAGAGTTGAGCGAAAATTCATATTCCAACTTCGGGAGGAAATTTGGACCTGATTAAGATAGATTCTGGCAAAGTTGCCTTCTTGAAAGTTGTAGATAATTCTTTTATCTTTCCAACGGTATAAAGTTTGTAAATTTTGGACATCGAAGTCAAAAGTTATACGTCTTATAAGTGGAGACGTTCTGGACGCAGAAAAACAGACGCATAAAAGTAGACGCACAAAAGTAGACGCACAAAAGTAGACGCATAAAAGCCGACGCATAAAAGTAGATGCATAAAAGTAGACGCATAAAAGTAGACGCACAAAAGTAGACACATAAAAGCAGACGCATAAAAGTAGACGCATAAAAGCAGACGCATAAAAGCAGATGCATAAAAGCAGACGCACAAAAGCAGACGCATAAAAGCAGACGCATAAAAGTAGACGCAGAAAAGCAGATGCAGAAAAGAATCTGAGACGCAAAAACATGCTGTACTCTTTTGGTCATAACTTCTTCTCTAGACCTCCAAATGACCTGATTCTTGAAGCATTGGATTCCTAACATATTTATTTATCTCTACACAAAAATCTATGGTCTTTGGTATTAAATTGGAAACGATTGACTGAATCGAAGTAAGGGTACAGGTGGAAGGAGTATGAATTGGATATTTTACTGAATGTGTTTCAGTATTTTGATGATATCTTGGTCTATAGGATTCCAATTGAGGTGATTCTTGATTTGTAGTGAACTAGAGTTATAGGGCTACAAATTATATGAAGGAGCTGAATCTTGATACGGTCTCTAAGGTGTTCAATTACTGGATCGAAGTCGGATATAATACACTGATTTGGAGAGGAACATTCTGAAAATGTTTGAGGTACATTTTTGAAACTACTGAACCAAATTGAGTGATTTTGGTGTTAATGGAAAGATAAAAGATATAGAAACACTTTTCTAAGAGAAAGTAGGCTCGAATTATGCAAGTTTTACCTTCTAATTAAACATGAACAGTGGACCTGAGAGTTAGAGTTTGGAGAAAGATCTGAAATGGTTCATTGGACTATGAAATTGGATTCAAATGGTTTATGGAGGTTTAAATCCCATAGAATGAGGCTAGTTAAGTGAGTTTTGATAGTTGAATGTCTTGTGATGATATTGATGGATTGATACCCGAGATAGTCATGAATATGCATTGTACATATTTCATCTCATTCATGTGCATTATTAAACACTTATGATTGTTCAAAATTATGATATATGTATATGTTATTTGTTATAGAGGAGCCACTGAAACGTCAACCTCCAGACATTGCTGGATCTTCTAGGCATTAGCTTCGGGAGAAACTTGTGAGTAACCTAGACAGTCTCACTCAATTAATTGTTTGCTTTAGAATATGTTTTGAATAAGTTGTTTAAGTGCTCCAACCATGCGAAAATTGTGAATGTGCATGAGTGCAAAAGTGTGCTAAGCATTTCTACTAAATGCCGGACTAAGGTCTGATGATAAATGTGATCAAAACGTGAATGTGCATCCATGTGTTTGACTGAGGTTATGCTAGTGAAACATTCATTACATGTATGCATGAAAGATAAAGAAAGTTATGACCGGAGTTGCCAGATTAAGGAGCTAAAAGCTCAGAATGTGAATAGAGCCTTGGGCTCGAGCGCGACTGTCCCCGATATCTACGAAGAGATATGGGACGTTATTCGACTAAGCTCGACATCCATTAAGGGATGAGCTAGAGAAAAAAAAGAGAGGCACTCGGTCATAACGACAATAATAAATGAAAGTGAGTCTCACGTGCATTGCCAATTATAATTGCTGTGTATTTTATCTGAACAATGTGATACATTATGAATATGCAATGAAGTGAATATTATGTTATGTGCGATAATGTGATACATTGTGAATATGTAATGGAGTGAACGTTGTGTTATGTGCGATAAGATGATGCATGAATTGAGTGAACCATCGATGATGGTTACCTCATTGAGTTCGTAAAACTCACCAAAATTGCAACGTTGTCTTTTCAGGACTGAGAGACGACTCTAGTTGCTAAAGAGGATCTACTAGCCGAGTAGATTGCGATTGGAGATAGAGGTCATGACTCAAAGGTCGGTCAGCTGGGGATCTTTTGGGTGGTTTAGATAATTTTGATACACTTTCCTCATTCACGTAGTACTATTGTATTAGGTTTTCTGATGATGTTCATGCGGATATTGTGGACAGAAAATGTAGACTTTGATTTTTGTGAAATGTAATGAGGACAAAGTGGGTTTTCAATATATATTGTGATCTTCTTATGATGCTTTTCAAGTGAATTATGTTACCATGCCTTTTGAAGGGAGTGTAGTGATCGATCGTAGCGTGCCCTCATCGTAGGATATGTGCCGGAATGACCTCCGGGTCTCCCGGTGGATACCCTGCGGTAAGGGGGCGCTACACTATTGGATGTAATAGTGTGGCCAACCTTTGCATTATTTAGGTATTAAACAAAGGATCAAGAGAAAAAGTTTGATATTAGAATGGGAAACTATAGATGCTTGGGTTAAGAATCAGAAATATATTAGCTTAAGTAGGTAATTATTATTTGGGTTTCTATAATTAATTTGGATAATAAACTTGTCCAATACAAAAGTTAGATTTAGTTTATTATTTTAACTAATTTAGAACACAATTGGTAATTTTAGCAAGACAATTATCCAGTCAATTCATCTTAGTCATGCATAAGAGATTAAATTAGTGAAGTTAATTTCTTAAGAGTTTTCCACATCGATTGATCAAATCATTTTGTTTGCTTTCATTTAAATTAGTTTTTTTTAGTCCAATTGTGTTATTTTCTTTAAAGCCTTTACTCAAAAATCGGGATAGAATGTTTAGGATTGCATCTGCTTTTATTTTTATTCAAGATTAATTTCAACGAACCAATTTCACCTTCTTGAGAGATGACCCTTGGTAATCATCTACAACTACCTCATATACTTGTGAGTTAAATAACCTCGGTATTGTTTACAACTTATTTTGGCACAATAAATTTTTGGTGCCATTGTTGGGGAGGTTCTTAGTGTTTAAACTTAATTTAATTTTGATTGTTTTGTTGATTCATGCAAACATTTTTATTGTGTTATTTCATTGAATTGTTTTAGTATTTTTTGTTGCTAATTCAGTGTTGTCTTTAGTTTGTTTATGCGAGGAAGGAGGTCGTAGGAAAGTGAACTCATTCAGTTTATTGATAACATGCATCGGATAAGAGGACGTCAAAGGGACATTGAAGATAATCTTGAGGAGCCTAAGCCTGAAGATCAAGAGATAGGTGGCAGCCAGTAATGAAGGAGTATACTATACTAGTAATTGGTACTGCCACTCGTGCCTATGTTTGGGAGAGATAGCCAAAAACTATGAATTGAAAAGCATCCACTACAACATTCTGCCATTGACTTCATTGGGAACCCCAAAGAAAGATGGCAAAATGTTGTAGTGGATGCTCTTCATTCGGGAATTTTATACCACTCTCTAGACATTTCCTTTGGATGGCTTAAACTAAGATGAACTTATAATAAGATGCTTTCCATACACATTCAAAGATCGGGGCAAGGCGTGGTTGATGACCTTTGCATCTTTTTCATTAACCAGATAAGAGGAGGTGTATAATAATTTCATGGGAAAATTCTATTCCCATCAAAAAGACCTTTAAGTTACAGATGAAGATAGTTACCTTCACTCAGATGGAAGGAGAGCTAATGCATGAGGTGTGGGAACACTTTTAAATCTTATTAATATAGTGTCCACATCATCATTTTCCACTTCACATGTAGAACTAATTCTTCTATGATGGATTAACATAACAATGTCAGTACACAGTGGACAATACAACAGAATGAGTTACGGGGGAGAAGACTGTCGAAGAGATATATGAAATATTTGAAATGTTGAGAGCCAATTTTCAATAAAAGAGCATGAGGGGAAGAAAAGCTGGAGTTTATGAAGTGAACTTGAACTAAGAAATGGCTATACAATTAGTAGAGCTAACATAGCATGTGAAACTATGAAACTACCCCAAAATGTTCTAAATTAAGGGGTATGTGATATATGTGGAACTTACGGTCATAAAACTAATGTTTGTTCGTATTCTTTTGAATCTTTTACAGATGAGGAAGAATAAGCGAACTTACTAAATGGATTTCAACTAAAGGTGCAAAATGATCCATATTTGAGCACTTACTGTTGGGCCCGGGTCCCGGATCCCCAATTCCCGAGGCGGCCCCTCGAGCTGCGCCGGCGACGGGCACCCAAATACCTTCGGGCCCGATCCCAACATCCATACAAATACATAATTCGATTCATATAACAATACATATACTCATATATATGCATACATTCTACATAACAATCATTATGTAATTTCTATTTCTCAGCATAACAATCATTATGTAACAAGTCTGTCAAATCCATTATATGTTATGCTCAACAAATCGATCGTGTATGCACAACCAATTGGCTCGAGAGTTCCGTAAACGATCCGGATAAACCGAAGTTAAATCCGTAAACTATCCGAGTCCGATTTCTCAAGGATCTCGTGGCCTCAAGCGGGCAGCCGGGAGAAGGCTTTATGTCGACGTGCACCGGTGCACGTGACTCCATCCGTAACTCTCTCACCCAAACAATACACATAATCCATACGTTCCATGTTCAAAGCATTTTTCAAAGCTTTCGTTATTCTCATTCTTTCCATTCTTGCCAAATATGCTATAAGGTCTATCAAGCCATGCATAATCATAGTCAAAATGCACATTCGATAATTCTCATGTAATTCAACACCAACAAGGTCATATCATGCAAGCAAATAAGCACACACAAGGCAATTTGCCCATCTACACAATAACCATAAACATATTACCCACCTAGTATCGCTTGAGTATCAGACTCACTGCTATCCTTCCTCTTGCGATTGGGTCAAATCAGCTTGGTTCCCTATAATAAACCAAGTTCTCATTTAATTAGCAATCCATAGAAAATATTCCATAAAGCTTGACAAGCCAAAAATAAAGCATTAAAAGTCTACATTTTACCTTCTTCTCGAATCCCGAACCCTTACAGACTAAATCCGAACTTCCCTTATTCATACACCTTGTATTCCTTTATTTCTAGGTCACAACGGATCAATAATCACCTCAATTGGACATCTACACCAAAAGATATGCCCAAAATACAAAAAATTTCACTTTTGGAAAACAGGGGTGGTCGCTGCGGCATGCACCGAAGTGTGCGTCGCGGCGTGCTCATCACTCGCACGCCGGGACGTCCACACTCGTGCACCGCGGCGTGTACGTCTCTTCGTGCACGCCGCGACGTGCACATGGTGCACGCCGCATGTCACCAATTCTCCGCACGCTGCAGCGTGCTCTTGCGCACGTCGCGACGTGCGGGTCGGAGTTGCGACTCCGAACCCCTGTTTTCTGCATTTTTCGACTTCATTCTTTTCCTAAACTCAAATACAACACATCTAAACTTTAGACCATGTTTTATACTACATTTCTAACCCATTAACAACTTAAAACCATGCACAAAACCAATAACCCAACGAAATCTAACCCTTTTTCCTTTCAAACCCTAAAACCATCGATTCTCAAACATTCCACTTATCTAATGGATTTATCCAACCGAAACAAGACTAAGCAAAGCGGAACTTACCCGAAAATGTCTTAAATCTGTCAAAAACCTTGAAGATCGAAAATCCCTCTTCTCTTCCCTTCTTCTCCACCGACGGCGCACTCTCCTTCTTTCTTCTATTTCCTCTTCTTTCCTTTTCCTAATTTCTTTCTCTTAAACCTAAAGGAATGGGACAAAGACCATAATACCCCTCTTAGCTAAGCCCAAATCCATTCCAACACAAGTAAACTTCCCAAAATGCCCTCATAAACTTTTACCCATTAATTCTCATTCAACCATACTAAACTCAAGTAAACCCACTAATGTTCTCAAGTTAATCAAATCAAGGCATAAAACCACTATTATTACAATTCATGCTTAAGAACTTCATAAAAAAAAATCGGGGTCTAACACTTACAACCCTGGTTAAAGAAACAATCCCAATTTTTCATGGAAGACCAATAATCCACCAATGCAACCTCAACCACAATATCAGAATTTTCAAAGGCAAAGTTAATTCCAAGTGCAATCCTTAAATTATAAACTACCAAGAAAGCTTTCTTTGGAGGAGGGTCTAAATGTGTTTATTCAAGTAACCACTCATGTAATGTACCACTCCCATAAATGACACGTTAAGATACTATGTGAAAATGGCACATTAAGATGGTTAATCATTTCATTTTTTATTTTTTAATCCATCACATATAACATAAAACATTTCAATCATCATGTTGATCCAAATTTGTTCACAAACATATATAGTCTCAAATGTCATTATATTTCTAAAATTCACATGTACAATATACAACAGTTGAAAGATACAATCCTTGATAAAACATAACTAAGCCATTTACAGCTACAACTGATCTTGACACTAACCCATATCCAAATGCAGAAGTTACTTCAACTAGACTAGCTAGGTCTCCTTGAACCTGAAAATCAACGTTGCAATTTTGATGATTTTGCAAATTCGATAAGTTAACCATCATCGATATACTCACTCAGACAAATATAAACATCATTTAGAATCAAATCCTATATATCATATCGTTCAAAATTTGGTACCTGATCGTAGTATTCATCATATTTCAACAAGCCCATTATGAATACAAATATTTCATATAATCATTTCAGGATAATCTAATCATTCATTTCATCTCATTCATATCATCCACATATACATAAACATCGCATATCATTATATTCACTCAATTCAGTGATTCTTTGCAAATATTCATATGGTACATATAAAGATATGGATGCAAATGAACATGAGACTCCACTTTCATTTTTATTTTATTGTGACCAAGCTCCTATTTAACTTTCCTGTATCCATTGTGGATATCATACTTAGTTTAGATACTGTCTCGTACCCATTATAGATACTAGGCTCATTTTATATATTGTCTTGTACCTATTGTAGATACTGGGACTATTAATCATTGAGCCTGTGGCTCTGTGTGCACATTTATGAGCTTTAAGCTCTTTTCAGGATGGTCACTTTGGTCATAACTCCTTCGTCTGATCATGCACATCAATGTTATGAAATGCTTCATTTCACATAATGTGCTATCAATCACTTTCATCCAGTGTGCACAGTCATTTATTATAATCATCTTTTCGAAGTCTGAAAGTCAATATTTAGTTGAGTACATATTTTTCCCACATTCACATACAATCATTAAGCACTTCCTATACAGTCTAGTATAATGACCTCTTTGAACAACTGATGGTCTAAAATTATCACAATCATACCAATGATAGTTCAATATATAAAAATTAATCAAGAAGAATTTAAACAAAGTGAGAAACATCTAGGTCAACTCACTACACATATAACTCAAACAAAAACACACATATAATTAAGTTTAGACATCTAGGTTAACTCATAAGATGCTCCAAAATATCTATTACCTTGACGATCCAGCAATGTCTGGAAGTTGTCGGTGTATTTGCGCTTTTATATCTTATATCTTGCAATACACACATAGTTCACACATTACTAAATTGTTAAAAAAATGAATATTCGATCATGCATATGTAGTTGTGTCATGTTTAATGCATGCTCAATTGACTATCCTAGGTATATATCATTATTCACAATCTTGACTATTCATTCATTATAACTTGTACATAACTTGTTTGAAATTAAACCTTAAGTAAGCTTGATCACTCTTAATTCATCAATCATGATCTCACCAATCCTTTTCTAATGCTTTATATTCACACAATTTCCCAATTCTCATTCATTTATAAATAATTCACATTATTCATATCCTTTAAATCACATTTGCATTTACAGGAACATATTTATACCATTAATAACTCATACTTTCCAAATTCCTATGAAATGATATCAAACAATCCATTCCTTAAATTGTAACACCAATTAATAACCTAAACTCATTAAACACTTAACCAATTGATTCATCATCAAATTAAGTTCATTTTAAGCCTCAGTCAAGTCCAAATACACCAATGTATAATGCCTTATCCTTATATAATTCAGCCAGAACACAAAACACAATTCCTTCTCACTGCTAAGCATTTCCACAATCATAGGAATGAACCGATACAATTCCCACGATCGTGGGATGGGTGAACCAAAACTTCACCTTCACTTTCCTTCCACTTTTCTTTCAAATTTTGACACCTTCAAGATAGTTCATCAATTATACCTCAAAGATATTTCAATTCCTCATCAATTCATCTCTAATTCCAATTCAAATCATTCATTTGGTAGTTCATAAATTATGGTCTTTCAAACATTAAAATCAAAACAGAACATAACCAATTCATTCATTAAATTCCCAACACTCATTCAACATTAACACCACAAGCAAATTCATCCCTAATCAATCATCATAAATGTTATTCTAACATATGTAAATTGTTTAATAATTAAATTACTAATTTAGCTCAATGTCTTCTCAACCATCAAGCTAACCTAACCTTATGTGCAATGTTTACATCCTTTTCTTCCTAATGTTCCTTTATGAACAAGTTGTCTTCTTTTAATCATAACTCTCTCTACAAAGATCCAAATGTCATGATTCTTATGCCCCCCAAAACTAGACTTCAATTAGTCTTAATATATTCAAAAATTACACAAACAACTTCTTCCTTTAAAATATAATCCCCAACCAAATTCTATCCTATTTCTGGTAAGAAATAAACTAGCAACCAATACTCAACCCTTAATAAATCATTATCAAGACATCTCCTAACCAAACCGTTTCACAGAAGCATTAATAATACATCATTAATCATTTTTCATGTTTTATACTTTCACTAATTCGGACTCTAGGGTCCTCACAAATTAGGAAGTAATACAAGGTTCCTTTACAGGGGTCTATCACAAGCATTATTAGGTAAATAAGCATAACTCAAGTTCTAGTCATTATTTTGTCAAGTCACTTTCATAGAGGTCAAGCTAAGACCTATATCTATAACTTTCATTCTTTTAGTTTCTTCAAATTCAAGTGATTTCTTCAATAGCTTTTACTAGAGGAATTACTCGATTCCTTAATTGTTTAGTCCGATAACTGACTATTTTTACTGGTTCCTCTATATAACTCAAATTACTCACAATCTCAACTTTCTAAGCTAGTAACATATGCCTCAGCATATTATCCATATAACAAAAATGAACATTTATAAGCCAAATATTGATACTCAATGCTTATTCATACAAATTATCAATACAATTGCACATTAGTACAATTAGTCACTATAACCAATACAAATGCTCATCAATACCAATTATTCATGCTGTCATATTGTATTTCTTATTTATAACTATTAAGTTTCCTTTTTATGTTAAGCCTGCACATTTTCTGTGGCTGTGGATATCTGAAGATATCAAATTATGGACATTAGTGGTGTCAAACTATATTAGTGGCACTGTTACCTTATAGACGTGCCCATCTATCCATATCCAAGATAGTAGAGCAAGCATTATAACATTTTCTTTGGAATGCATTATGCTTCAGATTTGGCTCGAACTTTCTAAGCATACTAAATACAATATGGATCTAAGTTCTTTCTAGCGGTAGTGCTAATCTGTAAGCCATTAGATCCACGTTCTCAGTAATCTCATAAAGGTCAATACACCTAAGGTTCCTCTTGCCCTATTATCGAACCTCAGCACTCCTCTCTATAGTGTGACACTTTCAAAAATTCTTTTTCTCCCACCTGGCACTCTATATCACTCATGTGTTGTTTTGTGTAACTCTTTTTGTCAGTCCTAAGCTACCTTAATCTTACTGCAGATCATGTTCACCTTATCAACCATATCTTGAATCAATTATAGGTCATCAATATTCCTTAGGCCCTCTTCATTCTAATATAAGGGTATTCTACATCTTCTACCATTTAATTTCATAAACATATTCTCTTGTTCTATATCACTGCCAGCATTATCAGAAGTTCTACTACACATACAGTAACCACACATTCTGGAATTCTTCTCTTCTTCAAAAATAAACCTCAAACTATGTTTTGCAAGTCTTAGATTACAAATCCGTAGATTACAAATCTAACGTAAATGTTTTTAATATGAAATTTCTATATAACTAAATTCAATTTCTCATACCTTAATTTTTTGTAGCACGAGCTACCTCAATTACGTTTGTTAATCATTAAATATTTTATAATATCAAGTATGGCAAGTATCTTAATTCTAGTCTCTGATCATCTATGGTAGGTCGATATAGTTGATCATTACATGTAAAGGTATCATTGTGCAATAACAACTTAACACTTTATCTTTGTAGGATAATACCATCCAATTCATGCACTTAAAGATCTCAACATTAAGCAGGACATATCCATTCATACAAAACAATCAATGTCTAACAATAACACAAAACAAGACAATATATCAATGTTTATAACTCATATTTCCAATTTGACAAAATTAAAGATCACATCTATTTCGTTTCCAGTAATACATTTCGTATGACACATAATACGAATATTTTCTAACATTTCTTTATCTTGGATTTTGAATTAACTAACAACTTAACCCTAAAAAATCAATAACTATTAGTATGTCTTATCCTTTATATAATGTTTTCAAGCCCTTTAAGCAATATCAATAACATCATCTCAATTTAAGAACTTAGTAAAGTTATATATATATATATATATATATATATATATATATATATATATATATGTTGAGCTCCTAATCCACGAGTATTATAATTATCCCACTCCAATATTCACCAATTCCTAAAATGGAACATTTGGTCTACATGATTTAATTTGGTGAATGTCATTATAAAAAGAAGATTTCTCACCAAAGTTACTTATATTGTTCATGAAATCTTTCTCAGTCAATTATATTCATCATTGCTTTTCAACCATTCATATTATTTCAACAAAATCAATTTCTCTCATATCTTACATAATTAGAATATTCTATATACTAATGCTCGATGATACAATAAGCATGCACATTTACTCTTATGCCTTGGTATGTACGATTAAAATCATTACATCTTATAGGATTAATGACTTTAGCATTGATTCTAAATATCTATGGCATTTAAGAATGGGTCATACCAATCTTAAAAAACTTGACAAGTTAGTAAAGGATGGGATCCTTGTAGACTTGGCTAAAGATCCATTACCCACCTGTGAATCTTGTATTGAAGGAAAGATGACCAAGGCCTTATTTCCTTCTAAAGGAAACATGAATTCACGTTAGACCTGATACATACTGATGTGTTTGGGCCCATAAAAGTACAAGCTAGAGGAGGTTATGAATACTTCATAACCTTTATAAATGACTACTCAAGATATGGCTATTTGCATTTAATACACAAAAAGAGTGAATCTTTTGAAAAGTTCAAAGAATTCAAAGCTAAATCTGAGAAGTAGCTAGGTAAGCCATTAAAACAACTTGGATCAAATCAAGGTGGTGAGTACTTATCTGGAGAGTTTCAGTAATATTTAATTGACAATGGAATTATTTCTAATTTGTCAGCTCCTCGAACACCTCAACAGAGTGGTGTAGCTGAGAGGAGAAATAGGACTCTATTGAAAATGGTAAGATCAATGATGTCCTACGCTAGCTTTCCAAATCATTCTATGGATATGCCATATAAACGACAACATATCTTCTTAACTTTGCTCCATCCAAATCGGTGCCTAAAACACCTAGGGAGTTGTGAACTAGTCGAGCACCTTCATTGCGACACTTAAGGACTTGGGGCTGCCTAGCCTATGTTCTAAGAACTGAATCCACAAAGATGGAACCAAGGTCAGAAGTATATTTATTTGTAGGATATCCCATGAGAACTTGAGGGTATTATTTTTACAATCCTCAGTATAGGAAGGTATTTGTGTTGACTAATGCAACCTTCTTAGAGGGAGTTTTTGAGAAATCAAAAAGGAAGAAGTGAAGTAGCACTAAAGGAATTAGCTATTTCATCCAAACCAAGAGTTGATTTGGATATGACAGAACAAGATGTCAAAATGGATTCAAAAGTTGAATCGGAAGAGCAACCCGAACATCAAGTTGTACCCACACATAGTGGGAGGGTTATGAGACAACTAGATAGGTATCTACGTCTAAGAGAAGGCATGATTGCCTTATCTGACTAAGAAGAAACAGATCCCATTACGTATACACAAGCTATTAATGATGTTGATGCAGAAAAATGACTTAAGGTGATAGAATCATAAATAGATTCCATGTACGCTAATGAAGTCTAGATCCTTGTAGATTTACCACCAAGTATAAAATCCATAGGGTGTAAATGGATCTACAAAAGGAAAAGAGGATCAGATGGAAAGGTAGAGATCTTTAAAGCTAGACTGGTAGCCAAAAGTTATACTCAAAGAGAGGGTATAGACTATGGGGAGACTTTTTCTCCAGTTTCCATGCTTAAGTCCAGCATAATTCTTTTGGCCATAGCAACCTATTTTGATTATGAAATATGGCAAATGTCAAGACTACATTTCTTAATGGAGATCTTGAGGAGACCATTTATATAGCCCAATTGAAAGGGGAGCCAGGTAATGAGCATAAGGTATGCAAGTTGCAAAGGTCCATTAATGGACTTAAGCAAGCATCTAGGTCTTATAACATTAGGTTTGATAAGTCTATCAAAACCTATAGGTTCATACAAAACCTAGATGAGCCTTGTGTCTATAAAATGATACAATATGGAAAGGTTATTTTTCTAATCCTGTATGTTGATGACATTCTGCTCATTGAGAATGATGTGGGAATGTTATCTAAAGTTAAGAGATGGTTAAATGAATAGTTTTCAATTAAGGATTTGGGAGAGGCTAACTATGTTCTAGGGATCAAACTTATAAGGGATCGTAAGAACAAACAGATAGCCTTGTGTTGGGACCCGATCTGGAGACCAGATCCCAACCAGAAAATGAAAAGCAGAACAACCAGAACGAGGCAAATAGCGAAATGTGGAAGAATAGCAAAAACGAACTCGAATCACAAAGCAAAAGAATCGAAAGCGAAGCGAATACTTGAATCGAAATGGAATAACAGAAGTATCGAATGCGAAACAAAGTACGAATACCAAAATACGGAAGCAAAATACAAATCGGATTAATCAAACCATATGGCAGAGACAAATCAAAGCAGAACATATCCGACATCCGAAAACAATTATCGAAGAAAAACGATCACGTTGGAAACCTAGAGTATCCAAATCCGGTATAAAATTTTTTTTCTTTCTTTCTCATCTTTATTCAAACTAATGCAAATCAAGAATACAATTTTCTTTTTCTTGGGAAGTGTCCTCAATCCATTTCTCAATTCATAACAAACTTTTTATCCATCATATAAGTCCCATAATCCATTATCACACATCTTAATCTTATTTTTATTCATTTTCAACTTATTATCTAACGAAATTTCGGCAGCATAACGGCTGCCTTTGACCTAACCCAAAACCTGCAAATGGTTTAAAATACACTTCTAAATGCCCAATCAATAATACAATCATCAAAATCAACCGGACCCTCCGTCCGGGATCTCAGCATACACAAACGCAAACCTAATTCTAAAACACTTTCATAATTGTACTTCAATCTATTAGTCTTATAATTCAATCTCATTCCCAAACTCATACAAAATTTTATATACAATTTCATACTCTCATACATCAATTTGTAATCCTCATACATTCTGAAATATATGCTCGAAATACATCATAATCACTTACTTAACGGAAATTCAAGCCATAAACAATATTAATATCCAATCTCAATTCACATAAAAATACAGACGATGCAAAATCGGACCAAACGTCTTCACATTCTTTCATCCGATTTCCTGCTCGAAACCTGGAGATGGGGATGAAAGGGGGTGAGCTCGGAAGCTCGTGGATAATATATTTATAAATTGAACAATAAGCGAAAAACTCATTTTCAAGAAGTTTGTCATTTTTAAACATTTCACGGTGAAACCTTTCAAAGCTTATTTTTCAAATCTTTCACTTTTCAAACCATTCATAAAGCATTTCCAAAATCTTTCATTTGCAATTCTTATCTTCTCATTTCTCAAAATCCTCAATTCTTTCTTATTTCAAGGTCAAATTTAAAAGCATGAATGCAACACACCAAATCACAAAACACATAAAATCATATATTAAACACATAAAACACATCAAACGGTTTGGGTCGGTCCTAGAAGAATGTACTGCACATTCCTACATAGCAGTCCTGTGCAGCCGTGAACGGAGGGGAATCCGAAATCGGAACTCCTAAGCCACTTGCGGGCAGCCGGGAGAAGGCTATAAACAAATAGAGACAATGCACTGACTCACGAAAGGGACCTAACTAAACCCACTTAACACATAATTCAAAACTGAAACTTTCGGATTGCCCGAAGGCACTTTTCGAAAACTTACTTTTAAACTTTTTATATCATAACATCAAATAGTGTCAATACTTGACACATTCTCATAACACATGAAAATCATATAACGATTCTAATGCAATTCAAATCATCAATTTAATCACACATCGCAATCAATCAAAATTCATAACAATGAATGCAATAATTCCCTTAAGTCATAATCCAAACTTATTCAAAATTTACCAAGCACGTTTCTCAAATTATTCAAATAATTCGAAAACCCTGAATTTCATAAACCTTGCATTTTCTAAAAATCATTTCCACAATAAGGAATTTAATCCTTCGAAATCATAATTTTTTAAACATTTATATAAACATTAATTTATCAAAAATTCGTTTCTTAAATTTTCAATTTAACATGCTTAGCTTAAAATTCAACAAATAAATATACTACCCACCTCGAATTAATGCCAGAAACTTGTTCCTAGCTCCAATTTGATCCTTGCTTCTTTCCTTCTTTCAATTACATTTTCCCTAAATCAATTTCATCAAAATTCAACCTCATGAATAATATAATTCTTAAAATTGATGTCATAATTCATCAATTCATACTAATTCCAAGATATTTAAATCACCAATTTCTAAAATCCTCAAATCTCAAAATTGGCCTAAACCAATTTATCCAAATTCAATATCATAAATCCCATAATCTTTAAAATTGATATCATAATTCACAAACCCATACTATTATCTATAATTCTACACCAATAATTTCTAAAAACCTCAAACACAAAATTTAACATAAACCTTAATTAATTTCCATCCAAAATTAAACATAACCTAAGGCATATACATCAAAATTGACTTCATATATCACATACTCATATCATTTTCCATATTTCTAAACCAAGAACTCATCAAAAATCACACATTAAATTTTCGACCTTACCTCATTTTTCACTGAAATCTGACTTTTCTTGGCTTGGAAGGAAGCTCTTGTGCTCCTCCACCTTTTTCTCTCTTGAACCATCTCAAAAATCCTTAAGAAACAAGTAGAAAAATCGAAACTTAGCTTTCTCTCTCATCTTTCTCCATGGACGAAGCTTCTACTCTCTTCTCCCTTCTTATTTTCTTCTCCTTTCCTTCTCATCATCGTGATTCTTCCTTTAGAAACGACACTCCCTTTAATATGTAGTGCCATGTCATTTAAAATGAGGGTCAAATGACCCTTTTTCCCTTTTCTTTAAGTGGACTTCCCAAAATGCCCCTATCATTTACTTTAAGTCATGCTTACTTACGGATCTGATTCTCACTATCAATTTGAAGGAATTTTTCAAAACTTCCTTCTAGGGAAATGTTACTCTATGTTTTAATTTCATAATGCCACAAAAATCATCCAATTCGGAGCACTACATCAAAAGTTATGCTCAAAACATTTCGGATATGTTCATGTTCTAACACATTTTCCAGCACGTTATTTCCATTCAGAAATTTACATTCTTAACCCCAAAATTGACATTCGATGTCTTCATAACAATTGTAGCTATATTTCTCTAGTTTAATCCAAAACAAGAATCACATCATTTCGATTTCCAGAGCAAAAGTTATGCTCAAAATACTCTCAGATATTCCTAATCCAAAAACTGCACTCTAATCCGAACTTCCATTTATAATTTGAAGGTCTTAGGGGCAAAATTGACATTTTATTTCTTCATATGATTTGTAGCCCCATGTCTTAATTTCATTTCTCCTTAAGAATCACTTCAATCGGATCACTACAACTCTCGAATTTCTCAAAATATTGAACTATGTTTGGAAAATTTCCCGACTCAATTTGATTAATTTAATTACCCTCAATTTAATCTCAAAAATTCAAAAAATTTTCATAAAAATGAAATTCATTGTCTTAGGAATCCAACTCTTCAATAATCAACTCAATCGGATGTCAAACGGAAAAGATATGAGCGAAAGATTGAAGAGGGGTCATATTTCCTATAATCTGGAAATAACAATTAAATAATCCAAAAATAATAATTAAATAATAAAAAAATAAAAATTAATAAAAAAATTTATACAAAGGTCCTCCTCACTAAGGCAACACGTCGCCCTAGCGAGAGAGCTTCTTCTGTTTTTTTTTTCAAAAAAAATATATATATATATATATATCTGAATTTTTTTTCAAAAATCGTAGCTCTTGATTCCGAATACTAAATTTGACAAATTTGGTCTCTATAGAAAGCTTGAAGGAAGCTCTACAACTTTCATGTAGAACTCAAAAATCAATTTTGTCTCTAAAGAGGTCAAAAAGCCAATCAAATGTATTGCCCCAATTTAATGTAAACCTAAACAATATTTAACTTTGAAAATTTATATCTTACAACTCCAAATTCCGAACACCTCATATTTTATATCTCTGCGAAGATCAGAAAGTCACCTACAACTTTTATGAAGGACATAAAAATCAATTTGACCTCTAATAAAGTCAATTTGTCAGTCAAAAGTTATGTCTTCGAATAATCATGCTAAAATCATAACAGAAACTTGTAAAAATCATAACTTATTATTCCTTGATCGAAAAATTCCATACTTTATATCAAAATAAATATCAAATCAAAATCGTCAACTTTCATGAAGAACTTCAAGGCTAAATTAACCTCTAATTAGGTAAATTTTCCAGTCAAAGCTTCAGCCATAATATAAGTCAACCTATAACATACCTAAACTTTGACTGATCATAACTTTCACTTCCGATATCGAAAAATTGCAAACTTTATGGCTACAGAAAACTCTCAACATAACCTACAAGTTTCATGTAGAACATTTACTCAAATTTTGACTAAATCAAAAGTCAACTCTCAAAGGCCAAAAAGTCAAACTTTTCATATTTTCATATTTTCACATTTTTTCTCTTTATTTCTTGATTTTCAACTTAATTTTCAATTTCTCATCCACTTACACTTGTATAATCTATACAAATCTATTCAAATTTCAAAATCATCAAACTCCATCAATTCTTTTTCTCATCAATTTTCTTAAAACATAATCACATCTATTACAAACTTCATATACAAACTTACTTATTTCATACTTTTTATATTTCTAAAATTCACTTAAAGATCGGGGTCCAACACCTTGTCTCAGTTAACCTATAATCAGAACATGTTTAATAAGTTTGCATTCCAAGAGAGGTTTCACACCTACTAGATATGGAATCAAACTTTCAAAGGAACAAGCACCTAAAACCCAAAAGGAGGTTGAACGCATACGTAATATTCCATATGCTTCAGCAGTTGGAAGTTTAATATATGCAATGCTTTACACTAGATCGAATATCTGTTAAGCAGTGGGACTAGTAAATAGATTTCAGTCCAATCCATGAATGGAGCATTGGATTGAGGTTAAGTGTACACGGAAGTATCTTTGTAGGATAAAGAACTTAATGCTTGTTTACTCTAGAAGTAATCTTATTCCGATGGAATATGCAGATTTCAATTTCCAATCAGAAGTTCATTCAAGGAAATCAACTTCTAGTTCTATATTTATTTTAAGAGGTGGAGTCATAGTATGGAGGAGTGTCAAGCAATCTTGTATTGCTGATTCGACTTTGGAGGTTGAGTATGTTATTGCTTGTGAAGCAGTAAAAGAACCAGTCTAGCTCCACAAGTTCCTAAATGATTTGCAGGTCGTCTCTGAGGCAGAAAAGGCTATTACACTTTATTGTGATAACAGTGGGGCAGTGGCTAATTCTAAAGAACCTCGGAACCACAAAGTTGCCAAACACATTGAGTGAAAGTATCATCTCATAAGGGAGATAATACAACGTGGAGAGGTGGATTCACGGAGCAAAACCTTGCTTATCTGTTTACGAAAATGTTGTCTCAAAAGATTTTGAGGGTCACCTAGCAGAGATGGGAATGAGGGATATGTCATACTCGCTTTAGGTCAAGTAGGTGATTGTTGGAGTTATGTAAATATAGTACCCTGGAAAGCAAGTGTATTTACATGTAACTTAATTTTCTTCCAGTTACAGTTTTATAATAAAAATATTTATTATTAGTGAAACAAAAGAGTTTGGTTTTATATGTATGAGCATTACATAACTAGTCATAAGGTACCAAGATTCTTTTGTAAATAATATACGTATACATGGAGATGTATGGGAAACATATATATTATTAGAATCTAAATTAATTGATTCACAGTTGAATAATCAAGTTGGTCGCTTGATTATGATTTAGACTGTAGTGTTGTAATTTATCTCCATGTAAGTAAAGGAGTTTAGTTCAAGAGAATAATGAGTTTCATATCATGTCAATAATGGAACTATTAAATGAATCTAGAATCAAGTATGTTTTCAAGAATAAAGTAGGTCGTTACTTTGGTCTTTAAAACATACATTTTAGCATTTGCTTATTATAAACCACAATCTTGATGAGTAGTGAACTCATATGTATTTCATTATAATTCTTTATATGATCAAAATGTATTTTTACAGAGTATTAATCTAGTGTCCACATGTTGGAATTATTAATTGAAACGTGCATCAGGGAATATTCACTCAAATAAAGAGTTTATAGTGATATCATCACTTTTATATATTTTATGGAGATTGGTGATTAAACTGGCGCCAGCAGTTTGATGGACTAGCTACCCATCAAATCTTAACACCAAGACAAGATCTTATATGTTAATCACCATATAGAATAAAACGGGAGATGTAGAAGAAAAATCAATATAAGGGAAAAAAGGTAATTTTACCCTTTATTGTGCGGATGACTATAATAAGGTTTATAATAGGATTTACACTTGGACATCTTATTTGAAATATGTGTTCTCATAACATTTAGTAATTTAAGAGTTAAACTAATTATCTTTAGTGGAATGACATTTAGTTAATAAGCTAGAATAAATTATAATGAGATTAAATTAATTATGGGCTTATTGAAGCTTGAATTATCTAAGTCTAATAAGATTCCCCACTTAACTTCAAGGAAGGTTATCAAGCAAAGTAAGAAATATAAATAGAGGTTTTAATTCCCATGATTGAATGTTGGGCTTGTATTAATTAATGGTTAATTAGAAGCCCAAATGAATATTTGAAAATGGGCTAGACTTTGGTTTAATTTAATTAATTAGATTAATCATATTAAAACAAAATTTTTAAAAAAATGAAGTGTATTTTTAGTTTTTAATGGCTGAATGTGCAGCTGCACATTTAGCATTGAATTGCTAAATAAAAATGATATTTATCATGCATTATCATCATTAAATGGAGTAATGATCTTACCATGAAATGATTTAATGGTTATCTTTTAATGATAGCATGTAACCAATTAGCATTCATTGGATTACAGAAGAAAGAGGTACATTGGATAATCCATCTTCATTCTTTCATCATAAAAAACCGAAATTGATAGCTCTTATTTAGGTTAATAGTCTTTTTATATAGCCATCTTAAAGATAAATGAGAGGCTTCTTTGTGATTGATTAAAGAAAGAAGTGATGCATTTGATGCAAAGCTCTTCTTTCCTTTGAGGTTAACCGAAATTGTGAGGGTGTAAGAAAGGGTTCTTGCATTGTTTTGACCAACTTTCTCCTCTCATCTATGCATGGCTGAAACCTTGAATGAGAAGAGTCTCATTGTTTCCTTCTTTCTTCTAAGAAAATTCTCCTCTAAATATTTCTTTTCCTTTCCCACCAAAGGATCTTGTTAACCAACCTGTCCAAGAAGAACAAGTGGTAGATCAAATTGGTTGAGGATACAATAACAAGGAGAGGATAGATTGACAAAGGAAAGGATTCAAAAGCTAGGGTTGGATACAAGAAGAAGGAGAGGATAGTACAGCGAGGAGTTAAAGCTGTAGCGAAGGAGTTGGTAATAATCTCTATCTTGTTTATGTTTATTATTATCCTTATACCATACCATGTATAGATTGGCATGATGATTTGGATATATTGCCTCTGCTGCAATTTAGATTTCTAAAAAGTTTTGAAATCTATCGTTTCTCCAAATACGACATGCTTTCTTTTTCCGATCCAATACGTTTGATTGTTTGTAATAATCTTAATACAGGTTGGATTTGGATTTTAAGGCTTGTATGTGATAAGTACCATATGGATGTTATGTTCTGAATATGACCCAACCTATGTAATAAACTGTATGTTACTTGAGTTTTTATAAATGCTTTAGCATATTTTGGATTGTTTCAATACTGTTTTGTGTGGCACATCTATATATCCTCCCAGGGGGTATATGGGTGTTACATGTTCTTCCTCTCTCTCTTCTCTCTCTCTTCTTTTCTCTCTCTCTTGAACTTTCCAAAAGTAGCAGAATGTAAAAGGTCCCCCTTTATTATATAGTATTTCCAATTAGGGAAACCTTAAGGTCTTTTCCATATCTGGAAGGTCTAAAAATTCCTCGAAAACTTAATTCAAGATTATTGTCTGTGTATCTATCTAATGCCACAATCGTGGCCCTTAGTAGCATAATTGTGGCTAGGAGTTTTGCTTCTGTAATGATCGTGGCTCCCTACACCAGCTTATGTCACAATCTTGGCATATTCCCAATGATTGTGGCTCCTTGCTCTTGCTTCTGTCACGATTATGGCATATTTTCCACAATCATGGCCCTGGGTTATTTCTCAAGTCTTCTCCAAATCTTCTCCAATTTTCCTAAAATACTAACAAACATATTAAGACACCTCATAAATATAAAATTGAAGCTCAACATCATGTTTTAACTCACAAAACACTTAAAACACAAATATTTACTAACTAACACAATTATAACCTAAACACGCACTAAACAATCAATTTAACAACTAAATACACACTAAACTACCCACAAAAACATGATGCAATCTATAATTATCAATGTTATAGTTATAGATTTATAATTTCTTAGGCCTTTTATTAATGCTACTATAAGTTTTAGTGTTTTGGTTAAGGTTTATAATGAATTTGATGAAATTTTTGTCAATACTTGATAGGTCATGTTGTGTCACTTCTCTTTGTTTTGGGTTACTTGGCTGATGTTTCTTAGTATAAAAGTTCATAAGGTTCTTATTTATTAGAAAATTGAGTTAGATTTTAGTTAGTGACTTGATGACTATACTTACAATATTTTAAGAATATACTTTTGTGATATGCATTATAAAATAATTTTAAAATCCAGCTCTTTTATTTTATGTCTTATTTTGTTTAAAATTAAAACATCTTTCTCTTTCTTCAAATTACAAACTCACTTCTTTAATTTAGGTATAATTTTAAAATATTTTTAATTGTAAAATTTTTAAATCAATTTTCTATTTATCGTTTAAGTACATTAAAAGATCTTAAAACATAAATATTCAATTTCTCTAGTCTTCAAATTATTAGTGATCATAAATTATTATAACTAAAACAATATAGTTTTACAAATCCTTCCCGAATCTTTTCTTCCTCAAATAAATCCCTCAATTCATTATATTTGTTTCAAAACCTAAATAACAATTGTGGAATCTTTAACAACTTTCATCAAACATTTCATCTCTAAATAACATTTCATCAAACATTTTGTAGGCAACCTGAATTCATCTCTAAATAATAGAAAAATCATTGTATTTTTCCATCATTCACCAACATAAACACATTCAAACACATTTGTTTTCGAAAAAAGTTGACATGAATAGCATACCTAAATTTTTGAAAGCACTTCCAAAATGTCAAATGGATGTACCAATTTTATCAAATGTATAGATTAACAAATGCTAGTTTAATAAAAGAGAAAGTACTTTGGAAACTGATACATGGTATAAACCTTGTTAAAGATATCAGATAAACTTATTAAGATGAAGGGATTCAACAAAGCCAATGCAATCATTAAATACCTGCATAAAGCAATTAAAATCAGAACATTACAATTAGAATTAAACATGTCAAAAGAAAAATAATCTTGGAAATTAGTAAAGATGAATACGAACAACTAAGCATAGAAGTGAGTAAAGCAATAGTATTCAAACCTCAGGTACTTAATAACTTGAATAAAATAGAACTCCTACTCAAGCAACAAAGATTCTAAGTTAAATTAAATCTAGTATTTCATTTCTAGTTAAATACAACTTCGTAAAGAAATTTGTTACAACAAGAATTGCTCTAAGTAACTCATAAGATGTAAATGAACTTGTAATCTAGAAACCAATTTCATCAAAATTATAAGACATAAAGATAAAGATGTCTTAGGAAAGATAAGGTATTACAAAATATTTATTTAGAAATTTTCAATAATTATTACATAATTAACTAGGCTTAAACATAAAAATGTCAAATTTCATTACAGTGATTGATATGAAGAAAGCTTTTAGAGGTTGAAATAAAGCCTTCCTTTTAAAGATGAGATGCTTTTTGAGTTGGTTTAAAGTATGTTTTGATGTAAAATGATAAAACATTACCTATTTATCAAGGTAAATTAAGCGATAGAAAGTGAACTATCTTGCTCATAACCTTAAAATAATAGTCATGAGCAAGATGTCAAATTAAAACAAAATCTTTAGAAACATTATTTGTGAGATGTAGTATTACATGATTCAAGTAATACAGTACAATTTATTGGTAAGGTACATCTAAGTATCAAAATAAGATTTGAGAATATTATCTCTATAGAGTTACCTCTAAAGTATATATTGATTATAAGGGTTTTAAATATATTATATATATAAGTAGTTGACTAATTATCCAAGTCAATATCAATGGGTAGTAAAGAAAACATAATGCATTATGACTCTATTTTGAGAATATCATAACTCCATATAGAAAATACTAACACCTTAAATAAGGTATATTACCACTTGTTTAGAAAAGTACCAATACTACGAAAAATTAACATCATTTATATTAAATAAATACCACCACTATATGAAAAAATATTACCACATTGTATAAAAAGTATCATTAATTAATTTTGCAAATACCATGTGCTTAGATTGAAAATACCATTACCTTATTTTAAAAACACCAATATAGTTACCAAAAGATACTAATATTCCGTACAAAATATAAGACTAGCTTTCACAAAGAAAATGCTTTAGTTAGACTTATAATAAATTTAGTGTATTGCTTAAGAAGATATATGGATTTTAACATAGTTGCTAATTGGATTATGTTCATATGTTTTATACAATCATGTAACAAAAATATGGGCAAGTACCAAATCATGTTTGAAGATCATATTCTTAATGAACTTGGTTTAGTGCATGCTTGTGTGCCAAAATATGTTTGTGAAATATTTTCTTAAGGAACATGGATGGAAAACACCCAATTTTTAAACTATGTTCATGAATGATTTTCTTAAGTACACAATTTAGTACATAAAGTGTTTCAAATTTGTGTTAAAGGACTTTCCTAAAGAGCCTGTATTGGTACATGATCATATGCCTAACCATATCGATGAATGATTTTCTCAAGGAACATTGTTTAGTACACATCTATGTGGTCAACTGTGTCAATATTAACACAATATGAAAATTAAAAAACAATTTGTGACATGTCTATGTTGTTAAAATCTACTAATTTGTCTAAAATCCCTTGTATGTTCTGAGTCTAAATCTATTTCTACCAAAATTAAAGCACTAATTAAGGACATACTCATCCTATTTAAACAAATTTTTTAAAGTTAAAATGAGTTAACAAAAAAAGGAGGGAAATGTACAAGCTGAAGTTCAAGGAACCAACTATAAGATAAACAACAAGCTTAATAATGCTACATATAACATCACTTTTACAACCATTCATTCCTAATTAATTAGGTGTAAAAACTGACTGCTAACAAACACATCAACAACTTAAGCTTTGAATCACAAGAATAAACGATTTAATAAAATTATGTCAATTTGATTCAACTTTTAGTATCCAGTATAGTCTTAGGATTCATCTTTTATTTTCTAAGAATTAAAATTTTAGGATGACAACTAATTGTGTCTTATCTAAGAAATAATATCTCTCTATTTTATTGTATACACTCCTCTAGGATCTACTACTTGTGCTTCTCTACTCCCCTAAAGCATATACAGTTCATCTCCTTCCATATCTTATAGATGCATAAATTGAAACTAATAACATAAATAATCAAGTTACCTTAAAATACAGTGGTCAACTTATAACTAGTTTATGAAACCTTCATAATTCATGACAAATCTTTTCCAAACGAATAAATCTTTGATAGTTACAATCAAAGAAAATATGGATTAAACTAGTACCTCAACCAATGATTAAACCAGTACCTTAACCCAATAAAAAATAAAAAAAAGGATGATTACCCATACAATCAAACCATAAACAAAAACTCATACAATCAAAGTGGTAATCAAAACCTAATGATGTCATAAAAAAATCAAACATGGACCACTTACATTAATCGATGATTAAACGAAGATGACAACGATGGCATGTGATGGAAGAAGATGGACACAAAGGAGGGCAAACATGAGAAAATTGAAGCACACACGATGGACACGGAAAACTATGGACAGTGATGGCAACAGGGAACGAGTGACAGTGACAGAGGAGAAAACAAAAAAAAAAGAGAAAGGAGAAAATGAGGATGGACGAGGGGGTGGGGTTTGTGGCTAGGTTTATCATTTAACAAAAACAACATTAGTTTTGTTTTATTAAAAACATTGAAGACGAAGCTATCGATGACATTTAAGTTGTAATTTTACCAATGGAATCTAGTCCTGTTGGTACACGCCAAAGCTTATTTATGTTGCCAAGCATTCCCGTCTAATTTACCAATGGATATCGCTCTTCCATTGCTATATTCTATCAAAAAATTACTACGATAATTTCCCGCCACCTTTACTGATGAATATTTTGCTTGTCACAAATTAAAATTTTTCTGAGAATGTTACCGACAGAAATTAATCTTCAGTTGCTAATTGCCTATGGTATTTTTACTGTCAATAATTTGCAATCTTTTTGTAGTGGTCTAATAATTGACAACACTTATCAATTTCTTTCACCATGCCCAACTTCTTTTCTTCTTCTTCCTATAATGTAAATTCGAGGTCTGTAGAATTAAATTGATCAACACGAGAGCATTCTTCACAGACAGTAGTAGTAGGAATGTGTTGAACATTAAAAATTAAAAATTCTATTGTCTCTCCCAATACATTCATACTCAATTTCCCTTTTTCACATCAATCAAGGTATTAGTAGTAGCCATAAAAGGCCTCCCTAAGAGTATGGTTGCTCATTCCCTTGCTCTTTAACCTCCCTATGTCTAAGACCATAAAGTTTACAGGGATAATCAATCCGCCAACCTTCACTAACACTTCTTCCATTATTCCTTTGGATAACAGGTTGACCTATTAGCTAATTGGAAGCACATATTGGTAGGTTTTAACTCTTCTAGATCTAGTTTATCATAAATAGAGTGAGGCATAAGGTTTATACTTGCTCCACGATCAAGCATACCTTTAACCTCATCCCCATTACCCATTGATACTTTCACAATAAAACTCCCTGGATCTTTCAGTTTTGAGGGTAATTGATGTTGAAGAACTGCACTCGCTACTTTTGAAACTATCATCTTCTTGTTAGGCTCAAACTTTCTTTTCTTAATGCTTAGAACTTATATAAGCTGGAATGTTCCTAATCACATCTAACAAGGGCATATTAATGTTAATTTTAGAAAGCATGTTACATAAGTATGAAAACTGTTCATCTTGTTTCAATTCCTTAAAATTGTTTGGATACAGAATTGGTGTTCTATAGGATCCGTCACTTTATGTAGTTTTTGTCTTTGGTGTCATGTTTAAGTTTTTTGCCTTTTTGAATGTGCCTAGAAGAGTTATGTCCATTGTTTTCCTCCTTCTACTCATCTTTTTCTCTTATAAGGCTCTCCTCCTCTTGATTAGCAACATCAGACAGATTAGGAAGAATCTTAATGTGATTTTTAATCATCCTTCCACTTCTCATAACAGTAACTACTTAGGATTGCTCGGGTTAACTAGGCAACTTTCATTTTTGATTGTTATGCATTTTAGCAGCTTTAATAACCCGTTTTCCATATTGAGGGTCAGAGCCTTAGATTATTGCACTTAGCCATATCATTGAGAATTCATGAAATGCATTTCATTTATATGTATAATATTCATATACACACATGAATTATGTTTTAGAAGACATTGCAAGTATAATATATGCACTCAATTGACTTATTATAGGGTAAGAAAGATTTTAAATTATTATGATGTGATTGTGTGATTGTGTATTGAACAAGTCTTGAATTTTGGTTTGATGAACTACAATTAGTACATTGGAATTTATTGTTACAGTTGGGTGATTGATAGAGTGATATGTGCATCTAGCCTAGGAAAAATGGTAAATGCAAGACAAATTGATACATGAAAATTTAGGGTGACTAGGCCTATAAAATAGTGACACATGGCATTAGTACTAGGGTAACAAATGGCTTGGATAAATGAATGACAAATGTTGGTATAATTAGGTGACAAGTGGCTTAGGAAACTATAAGACAAATGGGCTAGTTATGGAGTGACATTTGGTCGTTTAAGAATAAGACATATGGCTTGGGTCTTTTAATTCATAAGTGTTATGACAAGTGTCTCAACACTCACCATACACCTATACACTAATGACACACATACATGAAAGACTAACTTTCTTTTGTTTTTGCTACATGTTATCTTCTTCTTCCTTCTCTCATCATCGATGCCCATACACCACCCTTACAACCTTGAGATTTTGCTAAAATTCTACACTTTGTTGCTCCAAAATTTTGTTGTCTTTTTCTTGTAATTAAAATCCCTTTTTGTTTTCACCTTGTTCTTGGTGTTGTGTTTGTATGCTTGGAAGGCTAGGTTAGCTTGATCATTGAAGAGGTTTTGAGATGAACAAGTAAGTGATTTATTGATCTATAATGTATGATAGCATAACATTCATGATGATTAAATTGGGATGGAATTTATATAGGGTTGATGATGAGTGGTGCTGGAATTTGATGGATGAATTGGTTTTCTTTTTATGTATGAAACTGTAGGTTAAAGACTATTCAATAGGTGATTTTAGGCTAGGATTTAAAGTATAATGAAGGTGACTTTGTGCTAAAGAAAGTTGTTAATGTAGTATTCTTGAAATGGGAAAGAAATAGGACTACTTATATGATAGTGAATGATAGTTTCTGTTTTGATTTTTCATGCATGAAAGACTAATTTATGAACTACTAATTGAATGATTTTGAATTGGAATTGGAGATGAATTTGATGAGGAAAATGAAGTATAATTAAGGTATAATTAATGGACTATTATGATGGTGTTAGAATCTGGAAAAAAATTGAAGGAAATGGATGGCGAACTTTATATTCACCCATCCCACAATAGTGGAAGCTGCATTAGCTCCTTCCCATGATCATGGGCAATGCTTTAACAAGAGAAAATTTATGTTTTGTCTTTCCACAATCATGGAAAGGAACCCCAAGATCGTGGCCAATGCTTTGAAGTGAAAAAAAAATTGTTTTGTGTGATTGTTGAACCAACTAAGGACAAATTACTTTACCTTGGTGTATTTGGACTTAACTAAGGCTTGAAATGAACCTTGATGGTTGCTTGATTAATTAGTTAAGGGTTTGATCAGTCTAGGTTGTTAATTGATGTGATAATTTAAGAAATAGATTATCTTGATATCAATGTACTCAAATCTGGAATTTATGAGTTGTTAAAGGAATGAAAGTGTTCTCAGAAATGCAAATGTGATCCAAAGGATGTGAGAAATGCGAATCAGGTATGAATGAATGAAAATTGGGGAATTGTGTGAATAAATAAGACTAGAAAAGGATTGATAAATGAATGATTGATTAATCTAGAATAATCAAGTTTACTTAAGGCATAAATCCAATTACCACTAAGTTGTGTACAAGCTATGATGTATGAATGATCAAGAATTGTGAATAAGTATACATACCAAGACTTGTGAATAATGCATATACATATGCATGATTGAATATTCATTTGATTAAACAAGTTAGTGATGTGTAAATATATGTGTATTGCATGATTATAGAAGCACCAATTGATCAGCCACATCTAGACATTTTCAGATCTTCAAGGCAATAGCTATCTAGAGCGTACTTTGAGTTAACCTAGATGTTTTCTCACTAGGTTTAAATTGTTTTTTAATAACTGCCATATATTAAACTGTTATTGATATAATTGTAATAATTTTGGACTTTTTTGGTCTGAGGAGTTTAATATTCGGGATTGTATTGGAAGTGTTTTCTAATTGTATGTGAGTATGGAAAATATGTCCTCAATTGAATGTTGAATGCCAGACTTAGATATGATGAATGTGATAAATGACTATGCATATTGAATGAACGTTATTGATAGCATATTATCTGAAATGATGCATTTCATTACATTGTTATGAATAATCAGATAAAGGAGTTGTGACTAGAGTGACAAGCATGAAAAAGAGCTTAAAGCTTAGAAAACGGTGCAAAAAGAGCCATAGGATCAGTTATTAATGAACCCAGTATACACAATGGGTATGGGAAAGTAAATGAAATGAGTCTGGTATCCACAACGAATACGAGACAATAAATAGGCACTCGATCACAAAAAAATGAAAATGAAAGTAGAGTCACATGTGCATTTGCATATGTATAAATTGACATGTATCATATGAATGATTGAGATAAATGTTTGGATTATTTTGAAATGATGATATATAATGTTTGTATTCATAATGTTCTTGTTGAAATATGATGTATATTGTGATCGGGTACTTAATACTGAATGATGTAATACATAGGATTTGATTATGAATAATGTGATATACTTATGAATTTGGTTATATACTTATGATGTTGTGTTCTGACTTGAGTGAGCACATCGATGATGGTTCACTCAATAAGTTCGTAAACTCATCAAAATTACAAGGTTGATTTTTAGGTACAGAGGAGACCTAGCTTCTAAAGCAATCTAGTTGAAGTCTAGTATTATCAATTTTGGGGACAAAATGGCTCAAAGGTCTGGTCAGCTGATACTAAAGAGTCTAGCTAGGATATTTTTGTTTAGTATCCCATTTCATGTAGCACACTTTGTATGGAATCGTAAACTCTCACATGTTTTGAATGTATATATATAAGTTATGAATTTGTAATGACAATGCACGTTGATGTTTCTGAATGAAATGGGAAAGTTTAATCTTTTGGAAAACTTGTGATACATATGATGCCATAAATAAGTTAATATGCTTACTCTAGCGTGCCATTCCCATAGACTATATACTCGAATATACTCAGGTATCTCGGGTATATGCTCTATGGTAGTTTTGTGTTACAGCAGCGAGTTGCCCTACTTGGATCTCATTTCTCTTCACAGAAGCCTCCAAAGAATCAAATCTCTTATTGTTTATTTCTTAATTTTGAGTTGTGATCGGAATAAATGTATTCAGACTTTCCTCTAAAGAAGGCTTGCTTGGTGGCTTTTGAAGTGAGGATTGCCCTTGGTAATAACTTGGCCTCTAAAAATTTTGTTATTATGGTTGGGGGCTGTACTAATGGATTGTTAGTCTTCTCTAAAAAATTGGGGTGGTTTCTCTAACCAGGATTGTAGGTGTTTGAACACGGATCATTTCGCTGCCTTAATTGAAAACCATTGAGTGAGTTTACTTGTTCTTTGCCATCTATAAAAGACTCACAAGAATATGAACAAACGTTAGATCCATGACCACAAATTCCATATATACCACATACCTTTTGATTTGGAACGCTTTGGGGTAGTCTTATAGTTAGCATCTTTATATACCTTATTAACTCAACTAACTACATAGCTAGTTCTTGATTTGAGCTCACTTTATAAACTCCAACTCTTCTTCCCCTGACACATTTTTGTTAAGAATTGGTCCGCAACATTTCGAAGATTTCATACATTTCTTCGGTCCTCTTCTCTCCCACAGTTTCCTCTACTGCATTATCCACTTTATACTGACACTATTGTGTTAATCCATCATAGAAAAATCAGTTCTGTATATGAAGCGGAAAATGATGGCGTGAACACTGTATGAGTAAGAGTTTGAATCATTCCTATGCCTCATAGAATAGTTCTCCCTTCATTTGAGTGAAGGTTGCTATCTTCGTCTACAACTCAGAAGTCTTTTGATGGAAATAGAACTTTCCCATGAATTTGTTGTCTCCTCCTATGTAGTCAATGAACTAGGTGGACGGGTCATCAATCATGCCTTGGCCCGATTCTTCAATGTGTATGGAAAGCATCTCATTTTGATTTGATCTTTATTTAAGCCATCCAAACGAAAAGTTTGTAGGGTGGTATAGAATTCTCGAATGAAGTTCAAAGGATCTTCATTAGGAACCCCCTAAGAAAGATGGTAGCATGTTGTAGTAGATACTCTTCAATTCATAGTTTCTGACTACCTCTCCCAAACGTATGCACAAAGTGACAGTACCAATCACCGGTCTAGCATACTCCTTCAATACTAATTGCCTTTCACCTATCTTTTGATTATTAACTTGATCTTTATGCTTAGGTTCCTCACATTCGTCTTTACTTGAAATCTTCTTGTTAAATGTATGTTACCAATAAAAGGGACGGGTTCACTATCTAGAGATCTCCTTCCTAACATAAACTAAATGAGTTCATTTATGGAGACCTTCTTCCTAGTAGGGACTAACTAAAGGCAAAACTAAATTAATAACAAAAATTAAGAAGTAAATCAATGAAACAACAAAATAAAACATATATACATGAAGAGACAAAAACAAACCTAAATTAATTTTAGTTGAAACAGTAAACACCTTCCATGGCATTGGCACCAAAAACTTATTTTGCCTAAAAATAAGTTTTAAAAAATACCTAGGCTATCCTACTTGCAAGTATATAAGGTAATTGTAGTTGATTATTGCGCAGGGTCGTCTCTTAGGAAGGTTAAATTGGTTCATTTATATTAATCTTAAACAAAAAAAAACGAATGCAATTCTAAACATTCTATCCCAATTGTTGAGTGAAGTTTTAAAGAAAATCATAAAATTAAAGTGACAAGTAAACTGAATTAATTGGGAGCAAAAACAAATAGATTAATCGAAGTAGAAAACTCTTGAGAATTAATTTCACTAATTTAATCTCCTATGCATAATTAAGGGTAAATGATTAGATAATTGTCTTAATAAAATTAACAGTTGGGTTCTAAGATTAACTTGAATAATAAACTAAATCTAACTTTTATATTTGACAATTTATCACCCGAATTAATTATGGAAAGTCAACTACTAATTAACACTTAAGTTAATATATTTCTAATTTTAACCTAAGCATCTATAGTTTCTCATTCCTCTTAATCCTTGATTTAATTCCAAAATGATGCATATTTTGGTTATGCAATTACATCCACTCATTTTAGAAACTATAGCAAACATAAGACAACAACATAATCCTCAATCATGTATATTTGACTAAAATAGCTACATTAATCCTTAAGAAAAAGAGATCAGCCCATTATGGAAATAACAATATTCATCATCTTCATATACTTCAATCCTATCTTTATTAATATAAGAGAAGTGTTAAAGCAATAAACTAAGTAAATAACTAAATAAACTATCTAAAGCTATAGAGTAAGAGTCGGTTAAGCTATAGAATAATGATTCCAATAAAATAACAAAGAAACAATGCAATAGATAAAGAAGAGAATAAGCAAACAAGGATTGGATGAGGGAGTTATGGTGGTCTCTTGCCCCTCTCAGGTTTCCTGCATTATCTCTTGCCTTTTGCTTCTGCTTGGTTCTCGCCTAAATGATTGAAGGCTCAGATTATTTTCACCTTGTTGTTAGGTTTCTCTCTTCCTCACCCAACTCTTTATGTTCTCTCCTCTCTTCTCCCTTTCTCTCTCTCTCTATCTATTCTCTATCTCTGAATGAAGGTGTCTGTGTCAAGAATGTGTAGAATGATATAATTCGCCGCCACCTTCCTCTCTTCTTTTTATTTGTATTCTCATTTTAGGTCTAGTTTTTCAAGCCTTCAACCTACAAATGCCATGTAATAATTAGATGAATTAAAGGAAAACAAGTAACCTGTGACCACCCTTGTGACACCTTTGAAATGGAAATCACAAATGTGATTCCCATGTCACACATGTGAAATGGCAATCATGAAATGGGAATCACGAGTGTGATTCCCATGTGACACCATTTCCATGCATAATTAAATTAATTCATGCAATGTTCATGTCCCAATTCACTCTTTCATACATAATTCTTCTAATTTTTCATACAACATCGGCAAGATAATCTAATTAACATTCATGCAATATTCACACCATTTTTAGTCAATTCATCTCATATTTGGATAAAAAACATAAGAATTTATAACCAAAATGAAGATATAAAGGTAATAAAAATCAATAGAAGCTAGACACAACATATGTTCCTCATATCCATTCCATATATGATTGTTGCATATCATTTCTATAATTTTGATGATTTTCTTGGGGATAACCAAGTGTGCAGCCCAAAATACATTGATAAAATTTATTACTGTAGATATAAGTTGAATCCTTCTTCTTGTGGATAACATTTTGGAGCTCCATAAGAACACTCTACTTTTGATTCTTTTAATAAGTAAAGAGAAGTCAATAGAAGTAGGACTAGAAGTGGAGATTGGAATGCCAAGATATACCATCAAGAAAGATTGATAATTGAAACATTTAATGGCTTTAATTCTTTATTCAATTTTTAAAGAAGATTTAAAAAATAGGAAGCCACTTTTTTGACAATTAGCATCCAACCTAGAGAGATTGCTGAAGATTTTCAAGGCTTTCATTAATGTGGAGACTAAAAGTTGATCTGCCTTAGAAAGATCATATGTAAAAAAAAAGTTTAGTGATCCCCTGCCTTTTACATTTAGAGTGGAATTTGAAGGCTTTCGTATGCTCCACAATTGCTTTGAGAGTTCTATTGAAAACCTTCATAAAAAGATAAAGAGGTCAAGGGAGATAGGATCGCCTTGCCTAATCCCCCTAGAGCTTTTAAAATGCTTACTAGGCTGTCCGTTCACCAAGATTTTGAATGTAGGGGTTATAATACATTTTCATATCCATAGAATAAAGATCTAAAGAAAATCCAAGCCCTAAAGTGTATTTAGAATGAATATCCAATCAATAATGTCAAAAGTTTTTTTTAGATCCACCTTAAGAATGTAGATTTTTCTTCTACAAGTCCATGCAATAGCAATATATTGTCTCCCATAATCTGACCTGGTATAAAAGCCCTTGAGTGAAATCGGTGTAATTGTGTAGAACACTATTTTGTCTCTGAGCTAACAATTTTGAAATGAGTTTATAAAATGTATTGCAGCACGAGATTGGCCTGAAATCAGAGAAAGCAGTTTATTCCCCTCCTTTAGGAATAAGTGTTATGAATGCACCACTCAATTTTATCAACGATTTTCAGTTGTTGAAGAATTCCATTATTGCTTTAACCATTGGGGTTTAATCAGGTTCCAATCTTTGTTATAAAACTGAGTATTGAACCTATCTAGGTTAAGTGCCTAGAATGGATTCAAAATTTTCAAAACATCTTCAATTTCTTAACTTAGAACTATTTTAATCAACAACTCAGCTTCCTGAGGAGTGATATAAAACTTCACGAGTTCTCTCAAAAAATCTTGAGATGAAATAACATTGTATGTATCTTTTAGCAGCTTGGAGAAATAATTAAATGCTTCATATGGCAAAGCTTGTTGGGAATTAAGTTCTTGATTATTATGCATCAAAAAGATAATCTTGTTTTTGCTTTTTCTAGTGATGGAAATCTTGTAGAAATAACTTATATTTTTATCTCCCTCTTTCATCCATTCCACCCTTAACCTTTGATTCATCAATGAATAATCAAAAGTAAGAGCACTAGTGAGATGTTGCATGATAATTCTTTCTTAATTTTGTAGGCTAGGAGCGCGAGGATTAGCTTGGAGTTCATCTTAGATCTTCTCAAATGCACTTTTGGTTGGAGTTCATCTTAGATCTTCTCAAATGCACTTTTGGTTGAGTTCAAAAGATGGTGTGTGTTACCTACATTCTTCTAAAACAATTGTTTCATTTCCTACTTGATGAAGGTAAGTTTCTTGGTAAGAATGAATTGCTTGGTACCTGGTAGATAAACATTTAAAGGTTTGTGGATGCAAAGTTCAAATTTAACTAGATTAGCTAGGCATTGTTAAATCTAAAGGATGAAAAGATTCTCTCAATATCCAAGTGAGTTATTAAGATAGAATGATCTGAAAGGCTTAGATTAGTGAATGTGGAATAACTATTTGAATAGATTATGAACCACAAATGATTTTCCATACTTCTATCAAGTTTCTTTTAGATGAATTTTTCCCCAGCTTGTTTGTTAAACCGTGTATATAACTACGTTCCTTCGGTAGATCTAAAACTTGTATGTGACATATGAATTGTCTCAACTCAGTGCAAAGGCTTCCCACAAATCTAATCCCTTATGTTTCCTTATGATTGATGAAAGTATTAAAATATCCAACCTGAGAATCAACAAATTTGACTCTGCATTGTTCACAAAATTGTGGGTCTTCTTTTAAACTAGGGTTACAAGATTGTTGTTGATAAAGATTTCAATTGGGACGAAAGTTTAGATCTTTGATAATCACTATTTTGTGTATAAACAAATGATATGAAGAAAGCCATACTTGAATCCTTCCTAACCACTTCAAGATGAATTATTTTATTTGATATAAGGCATTAGTAGTGACTATTAGTATGTTGTAAACAATCAGTATTTTCCATTGGGAAGGTATTGTAGTTGGAAAGTTGGAAATCAGACTCCAATGCCTAGGCTAAAAATAAATAAGGTTACAGTTTTGGAGTTTTATACGTGTCTCCAAGAAGCCTGCTATTGATACTTTATTCTAATCTGCTAAGTTCCTTAGAAAATGCTTTTGTGAGGGCCATTAACCCCTCTGACATTCCATACCATAATATTATTTAATTGAATTATACAAAGAAAAAATCAATTCTTAGCATAACATATTCTTATCCTTTGTTGTTAGACTCACGCTTATTAATTCTATATTAAAAAGTCTGTATGTTCATTAGAGTGCTCATTTAGTTCTACCCAAGAGAGTTATAAAGGAAATTGAATAGTGTGTTAAATGCTTTATTGTTCTGGTAAGGCCGAGAACTCCAAGGGGACTAAGGTCAAATGAGAGGAAATTTCCACTCCAAGGAAAGAAGGGTGCCAGGAATTGTTTCGATAACACTTATACAAAAATTTCTACTAACCAAAAGGTTATATATATTAATCATTGACAAAGAAACATTATGGCATAAATGGATCAATGACATCTATTTCAAGGATCTAAACAAGTAATGAACAATCTTGGAGCTTCACATATATGCTTAAACTACGTGAATTCATCTATCCTTCGATCAAGAGCTTGGGGGATGGGTAATTATCCTAGTTCTGGTTTCATAATTGGAATTGCCCTTTAATCAAAAGAAATGAGCTAATACACTTAATACCTAGGATCCCTCTAAATGTCAAGGTTTGTTCAATAATATTAAATGAGAGTTGGACCTGTATATTCAAAAGTTCCTCTTGCCTAAAAAACTACTTACCTCATCCCATTCATCTACACAAGGAGGATAGGATCATCTAGTTAGCTTATAATAATGGATCCTTCAAATATACCTCATGATACAAAATTTATGGAACTTACTTGGAGCATGTACCCTAATATCAACTAATATAGAGGCAAACTATTAATCCTAAAGCATCCATGATCAGTTGGCAATTGTAAGGAACATGATCAGACTAAAGGATAGATGGTTTGAAAATTATGACCCTACATGTCTCCTATGCAAGGAAGAGAAGGAGGATAAAAACCATCATTTTTTCAATGCAAGTGCTCGAAAGTCATTTTGAGTAGGGTGTTACATCTACTGATGCAGCATTATCACTCATATGAATGGAATAAGGTCCTGTTATGGGCAATAAATGCAACAGTTCACTACTATAGGGTACATACCCAAACATTCAGGAACATTCAAATACATATCCTATAATAATGGCATGATAAAGCACAACAGATCCAACTTACACATGGCATCATCTAACATAATCAAAAGTCATCAAATTTTAAAACCATTCATTGCATTCATTCATAACTATTTACACTGTCTTCATTAGACGGATATATACAAAACCTTTTACAGGTTCTAGCAAAATCTACAAAATAGAAGCTATAACTCTCTGACGTCAGCTAACAGACCTCTGAGTCATAACTTAGTCCAAAATGTTCTTCTAATCTAGAATAAACAATAAATCTCCTGTCTTGTACCTGAAAAATCACATTGCAATTTTTATGAGTTTTGTGAACTCAATGAGTGAACCATTATTGATGATTTCACCGGATTACACACACATAACACATATTTCACATATATTCATTCAGACCATATATACACTCCAGATATTCGCACAATATGGTATATCATATAATCTCACAATCCACATAGCCAAGTATAACAAATAGATCATATCAATTTATCATTCGTTTCAGCTTGGCAGATCATTAAAAGAAATTCAATCTTATAATGTTATATGCATGAGACTCAACATTCTTTCTTATTATTGTGATCGAGTGCCTATCACAAACTTATACAAATACCGGCCTATAGGCCTCAGTCAAACAGAATCACAGAGCATAGCTCTATGTGTAAAATCAGAAATCACGAAGCAAAGCTCTACATGGAAGCGCTTCATACTGGCAACTCAAGTCACAATGCCTTTATCTGAGTATGAATTTTTTGAATGCAACAATTTTTGAATATATCATGTATCACAATCTTATACAAATGCTCAGACAAGAATTCACAGTCATCGGACCTAAGTCTGGCATTCAACTTTCATTGAGAATCAAATGTCAAATTAATATCAAAACAAAACACTCCCAATACATGCCTAACTATTAAACTCCTCGGACCTCAGGCCCAGAATCCAGAAACAACTCACAAACAATTCAATAATATTGGAAGTTTAACAAATCAAATTAAATCATCAAATTCATATCAAATTAAAACACTCCCAATACATGCCCAACTATTAAACTCCTCGAACCTCAGGTCCGGAATCTAGAAACAACTCACAAACAGATCAATAATATTGAAAGAATAACAAAAGTACAAATCTCAAATGCATCATCTAAATTATTCAATACCACAAACTCAAATCTCCAACCCATGCATGCATGTATATTTTTACACCATAAAAACATCATCAAGTTACTTACTTGTTCCAGCTACAAAGGCAACCAACAAGGGACAAAAACACAAAGCAGAGAATGCTTTCAGTGATCCAAAAGCTATAGTAATTCTTTTATCAGAACCAACTTCGCGGGTTTTTGCATGATATTTACGTGTCACTTAATCCAACATCCACTTATCTCAATAGATGCAACCCATATGTCATAATACAACTAGCCAATGTCTCATAAATATTAATGCCACATGTCATTATATAAATGGTCCATAAATCAATTTTTTTCAAAAATTCACCAAAAATTTTAAAATGATAATATGACTCTCCAAATAAATTTTCAACTCAAAAATAATTCATCAAAAATTTCAAAATACCCGAAATGTACAACAATTGCCAAATCACATTTAATACACTCTAATTTAAATCCACAATTTCACTTATAAATCAAATTTACCCAAAAATGCCAACGAATGCATGTACAATCATATGGATGTGCAAAATAAATGTGTATGTCACAATTAACTTATGCATGATGTGCATTTTCCTAATTTCACAATATTTTCTCATAAATTACTATTTTAACCTTAACATAGGTATCGAGATGTTACAACTCTCACCTCCTAACAAAAATTTCGTCCTCGAAATTCTTACCTGAATGATTAAATAGGTAGGGGTACTGATTCCTTATGTGCTTTTCTGTTTCCCATGTGGCTTCTTCGCTAGAATGATTCTTCCAAAGGATTTTCACCATTGGAATCACCCGGTTCCTTAATTGCTTATTCTGATAGCCAATTATCTTAACTAGTTCTTCTATATAGCTCAGATTATTAGAGACTTCAATCTCTTGAGTCGGTATCATATGAGTTGGATCCGACCGATATCGTCTAAGCATGCTTACATGAAACACATTATGTATTTGAGTCATTTTTGAAGGTAAGGCTAACTTATAAGCCAATGGTCCAATTCTTTCAATTATCTCATATGGACCAATATACCTCGGACTTAACTTACCCTTCTTGCTAAATCTCAATACACCTCGCCAAGGTGATACTCTCATAAATACCCTGTCACCAACTTGATACTCCATATCTCTCCTATGTTGATTCACATAGCTTTTCTGTCTATCTTGTGTCATTTTAATTCTACCGCGGATCAATTTACCTTATCAATGGTATCCTGAATCAATTCTGGGCCTTCAACAATTCTTAGACCCTCTTCATCCCAATATAAAGGCAAATGACACTTCCTACCGTACAACGCCTCATATGGAGCCATACTAATATTACTATGATACTGATTATTGTAAGCAAATTCAATCAAAGCTATATATTTATCCCATGCTCCCTGAAACTCCAAAACACAAGCTCTGAGCATATCCTTGACAGTATTGATCGTTCTCTCACATTGACCATCTATTTGAGGATGGAAGGTCGTACTAAAATTCAACTTGGTACCCAAAGTTGTCTGTAAACTATCCCAAAATCTTGAGGTAAATCTAGGATCCCTATCCAAAACTTTGGACACTGGAACCCCATGTAATCTTACAACCTCATTCACATATCGTTGAGCTAATTGAACTAGTGAAAAAATTTCTCTCACTGGCAAGAAATGAGACGAACGTAAAAAGAGACGGAAGCCAAAGCAAAATGAGGCAGAAGCAAAATGAGATGGAAGCAAAATGAGACGGAAACCAAAGAAAAATGAGACGAAAGTGATATGAAATAGAAGCCAAAGCAAAATGAGACGGAAGGAAAATGAGACAGAAGCGAAGCTGAAAAGAAGAAGAAGAAAATGAGACGAAAAAGCAAATCAGTTTGAGTTAGTTATAGAACTCAACTGAATAACTATTTTTTTAAAGATCAAGAATCAAGAACAAAGAAGTAGTTATCAAGAAGCAGTTGAAGACGAAGACTATAAATATGAGTCAAAGTCGAAAACTGAAAAGTTTAGTGATTTTGTTAGTAATATTCAAAAGCTAAATACTGTATTTATGCGAAAACACGAGAGCTATATTTCTGTAACAAAGCTCGCAATATCTTTCTGTAAGAAAGAAGAATAGATGAGAACCTGAAGAGGCTAAGTGAGAAAAAGAATACTTACTGTAAGAGACCTAAAGAGGCTCGGTGAAAAGAATACTTGTACTTTTGTGAAGTATAGTGAAATCTCATAAAGGATTCTGAGGACTGGACGTAGCCCACGATTTAAGGTGAACCAGTATAAAATTGATGTGTCGACTCTCACTCTTATATCTTAACTTTTGTTTTTATTGTTGATATTAATACTTTATAATATTGTCTGTCTATCGTTTTGAGAAAGCAATTTTTTAAAAAGTGGATTATGTTAAAAAATTCGAATATACAATTCAACCCCCCTTCTTGTACAATTTGTATGTCATATACTAACGTGTGATTCACTTCACTGAGCTCCCTGTAACTGGTCAAACAAATCATCAATAACTGTTATCCGATTCAACTATCAATAATCAATGCATAATCTCATAGTGTCACCCTTCTTCTTTACAAACAATACCGGAGCTCCCCAAGGTGACACACTAGGCCTGATGAAACCCTTATCTAACAACTCCTGTAACTCGGTTTTTAGTTCCTTTAGTTCAACAAGCGCCATCCTATATGGAGGAATTGATATAGGAGCGGTTTCTGGGACAATATCGATAGTGAAGTCCGTCTCCCTATCTGGGGGTAATCCCGGTAGTCCAGTCGAAAATACATCTAGAAATTTCCTAACAACTAGAATGTCCTGAATGGTTTGTTCATTTCGAGTATCCACCACGTGGGTCAGATAAGCCTCACATCCACCTCAGACCAATCTCAAAGCACTCAGAAATAAAATTAGTTGGGCTGGCACTACCTGACTAACTCCTTGAAACACCACTCTTGGCTGATTAGGGGATTCAAATACTACCTCCTTAGTATAACAATTCATCACTACCCAATGAGCAGTGAGCTAGTCCACGCCTAAGATGAGGTCTATCTCTCTCAGTTGTAATATAATCAAATCAGCTTCTAATTCTGCCTGATCAATCCGAACTATACACCTCTTACATACCTCACCAATCACTGTTGTGCTACCCACTGGAGTGCTCACTACCAACCCACATTTCAGTATCTCTCGCTCACAATGCAATCTAAGTGCCAGATGCAGGGTAATGAATGAATGTGTAGATCCTGGATATACCAGTACATATGCCTCAAAATTAAAAACATTCAACACACCTGTTACTACATCTGGAGAGTTCTACGCCTCCTGTCTGGTAATGGCATAGACCCTGGCCTGAGATTACGACTGGTTGCTCCGCACCTCAGTCTTGACACTGGGCCCTGCTGATTGAGTCCTACCTCTACCTATGCCTCACTGTGCAAGTCTGCCAACTCTACTTTACTGAACTGTAGCCTCAGTCATAGTTCTTCCTCTAGCTCCAGACTATGTTTCCAACATCTCAGGACAATCTTTGATCCGATGCTAATGATCCCATTTCATTATTTCATAATGATCCCATATGGACCAATCATCATTTCATACTCAACCTATTGATCTTCCACATTCTTCATCCCATCGTTCAAACTTTTATCTCACGCATGGAGATTCAACATCAACTTACCCCAATTCATCACAAAATTCAAATCTCAAATTTCGTAACACATTCCTCAAATGAATCAACATTCTTGTCAATCTAAATTAAACAAGCACCTTGGTTCCTCACGTAATTCATGAAAATTCCTCCACAGCAAAATCACATTCTCACCAGCCATTCAGACACTTTACAAACATAAGTGCCCATGTAAGATCATAATGCTGGGCTCTGATACCACAAATGTTGGAACCCCGTTTCCAGAGCCCAACTCTATAACGATTACCTTATGACGATATCGTACTCCGACGAAGTTTCCTGATTCATCTTCTTGCTTTGATACTGCAAATGCGATCCAACTTGGCACACATATCATCATACTGAAGCGAGGTTCCTTGAAATCCTTTCTTGCTCTGCTACCATACATGATGAGCCCCGCTCTCGAAGTCCAACCGTTGAACCATAAGCGTGGTGCAATCCAAAGAAATCGTGAAGCTGAAAGTCTCATACCATTCGATGTTCTATTTTTCCATAAAATAAAATCAACAATAAATCACAATCAAACATATTCATATCCAATCCATAACTTTCTCCAGAATACCACATTTCCACTCAATCTGATCAAGCTCTATGGCATTCCAAGCCATAATATAATATTACTATCAAAATCCGAATATACAAAAATATACAGTTCCCAAAATTCTCAATACCAATCTAACTTAAACAATACAACATAGATACATATACAAATCGAAAACCTTCACTTCCCTTCACCCGATCTTCTTCTCATCACCGTGGATGGGAATGAAGGGGTGAGCTTATAGCTTCGTGGGTAACAGGTTTATAGCAAAGAACAAGCAAAACTGTTGAAAAGTTTGTTTGTTATACAAAAGTCATAATCAATTCATAAAACACTTTGCTCCCATATTCTCGGTCAAATCCGAAATCTTGAGTTCAAACTCATATTTGAAAAGTGTCATTTCATAGTGAAAAATGTTATCACATCAACACAATATGTTCATTCAATTATCAATACAAATGCTCAATTTATGCACATACTTGACAATTCATCGATGCAATGCACAACCAAATGGCTCGAGAGTTCCGTAGTAACGATTCGGATAAACCAAAGTTTAATCCGTAAATAAAACGAGTCTGATTTCTCAGGGATCTCGAGGCCTCAAGCGGGCAGCCGGGAGAAGGCTATACGTCGACGTGCACGTGACTCCATCCGTAACTCTCTTACCCAAACAAAGCACATAACGAATCGTTCCATGCTCAAAGCATGTTCTTGTTTTTCAAAGCTTTCATGCTTTTCATGCTCTTTCTTTCTTTTCCGAATATACAAAATGCCACGAATTTTTCAAGGCATAACATAAAGCATTTCAATGCATTTCAATCTTTATTTTGAAATTCATCAGAAAAGTTCATATGCTGAAATATGTAGAAATTTTGCAAATCATTCAATAGAAACAAAACGATATTTATGAAGTAATTGAAATCATTCTTGTTTTGGGAGTAAACTTTAGTGGCTCATTACTAAATTATAAACATGAAACCCACCTGAATTCTATTGCTTATCAGATGTCTCTCCTTTTATCCTCTTGCTTTCCTTAACCAAATAACCAAAATTCCAATCAATTTGGGGTAGAAATCGGAAAATCAAACTTTAACCATTCAAACTACAACCAAAACTGAAACAAGAATTTCATGCTCAACTTCCATCCACATTTTAAGATTCTTAGAGACTGATTCAGAACTTAATTTCTTCATGAAGCTTGTGGCCCTATGTCTCTAGTTTACAACGCAAAAAGAATCACCTCATTTGGACATCTACATCAAAAGTTATGCCCAAAATACTAAAGCATGTTGCAGCAGGAAAATGGCCGTTCGCCGCGACGAGAAAATGGAGCCCGTCGCGACGTGCTCATCTGCAGGTCGCGACGTGCGACGGCGAGAAAGCTCCGAAACTCATTTTTTTCACTTTTCTCAACCATAATCCTCCCCTCTTTCAATTATAAACATATCTAAACATTAAAACACCTCCTAAACTTCATTCCTAACCTCAAAATCATTCATAACAACAACGTGATCATCAACCCTAAAAGATTTCACCTATTTTTCCCATAAACCCTAAACCATTGTTTCCTACTCATTCTAAACCATATTAGGGTTTCATTCAACCCAAGCAAGAGTAGAAGAGCTAACATACCTGATGAAAGCTTCAAATCCTTCAGAAAATGTCTAAACCTAGCTTCCTCTTTTCTTCTTCTTCTCCTCTCTCCCTACGACTGTCTTCTCCTTTTCTCTTCTTCTTTCTATTCTCTTTTCTTTTCTTTTCTCTTCTTCTATTTTCCTTTAATCCTACTTAATTGTGCAATGTCCATTTTGCCCTTTCATTTAAGCCTTAAGTCTTAAAATCTTACGTGCCAAGACCAAAATGCCCTCATAAACTTTTATCCTATAATATCCATTTATACCACGTTAAACTCAAATAAACCGCAATTATCCACTAATATTCTCAAATTAATCAAACTAAGCCATAAACACATAATTATCACAATCCATGCTTAATGACATCATAAAAAAAAATTTGGGGCCTAACATTTCTCCCCCTCTTAAAAGAAATTTCGTCCTCGAAATTCTTATCTGATCGAACAGGAGTGCTGGATGTTCCCGCAGTTCTCATCAATCTTCATTACTCTAACACTTTCTTCCAACTCACCGTGGTCAACAGACTCACTCGGTCTTTCAACCCCTTATTTGACCATTTTCCGTCTTAATTCGTTCCTCAGTATTCTTCAGATCACTTACACTTTTTCCACTTTCTGTGTCGATAAAACCAATACCATATCATATCATTATTTCCTTAACATACTCACGAATATCACATTTCGAATCCAAGACATCTCTTGTTAGAAGCACTAACTCATAATCATTTCATACAGTCCAATCATATTGGGCTTAGCAAATCCTTTGTCATAACTTGAACACACCTTGTACCCCATGAGCACACCCTGAAAGGTGATACCCTCAGAGACAAATCATCTTTCACTTGCTAATTCACATCACTTAGTATCAGTACCTTTAACCCTTACGATTATCTCACTGTTTTCCATGTCCTTAGCACGGATCCACCTAATTCATCCATCTTTCTTGAATCACTGTATATTATCTGTCCATAGCATCTCCAATTCTAGTCTTCAATGGCTTTACTCAACATAATACGAAAGCAATGACTCTTTCTATCATCAAACTCCTCATACGAAGTTCGATTACAATCACGATGACAACGATTGTGATGCTTAAGGTCAAATAGAATCATACCTTGGTCTCATGTCCATATGAACTCCAAACTATAAACTTGAAGCATATCTCCGATAGTTAAAATCGTCGACAATACAAACTTTCTGTCACTTGACATTCTAGGACGTATAGCTTAAATCATCACTTATACTTTTCTGACAGCCTCTTTGCTCAATCATCCCTGCCGGGACACATACTACTTATCTCAATCACCCGGTATCCTTTTTCCTACTCGAGCTCAAAATGCACATTCGTTTTCAATTTCTTGATAAGGTTCACAATTCCTGAATCCTCAATTTGCACTTTGTTCATGTAAACCGATCTTACATTTTCCGTGACTAATGGCACATCCTTTTGCCTTGAATTCGATTCCATTCAAAGACTCTTTATTACACTACATCGGATAACCTCTATATCTGAATTCATACTTCATGGCTATGAATTCTCTATGCAATACATCCGATTACAACATTAGCTTTATCATTTTTGCTCTCATTTGCTCAGCATGACCCATTGTCTCAGTCTGGCAGTTCACAATTTGTATACTTTACACACAATCAAAATATTTATGTACATATAATGTCTCCAGCTTTCAAGCAATCACTATAGCAACACTGTTCAATTCATGTATCAACACTCAACTTATGAGGTTTCAATAGTCTCCATGCACACGAATTCACTTCACTTTACTGCTTTGAATCTTATTTTGATCTCTTATGCAACCATCCTGATATACCATACAACTGAATTTCCTAGTCCAGATGATATAAAGAATATCGGTAATATAATTCCTCAAAATTTTCTTTACCTTCGTCCCACATACGATTTACTCATTTCGCCACAAGTAATCAAGCTATTCTTCTCAACTCTTCGAATACACTTAACATATCATGAAACTTCACTTGGATCACTTTAATCTTCAATACTAACTTGAGCAAATATTGTCAAAACTCCATATGTCCACTATTGGTTCTAACAATTTCTCAATTAACTGATTCCTCCATGAGATAATATCACCTCTTGTTATTTTCCAATTCCCAATTGTCTTACCTTTCTTGACTGATTTTCTCCATTCTTTAGATTTCCTCATAATTCACATTGATGCATTCTAACGCCTACTCATTTATGCTCGCTCCTCCATACACTCTAGTTTACTTGCTATCCGAGCTTCCCAGAGCTTATCACGCCTTCATCGAATAAACTTGCAATTCCCGAACATACTTACCCAGAACATAACGTGAACTTATATACTCCTCATATTGGCAATTAATGCCTCCTCACTTTTAGAAATCCACCCTCATAGTCGGATCCTTTACATCAAATCAAAAATACATACCTTTTCAGTAGTATCTTCTACCTCTTTTACTTGAGTCTCCGCTGGAATAGAATTCCAATACTCACTTTCAAATCATTACATATTCCTTTCTGATCAGTTCTTTCATTGATCATTCTCCATATAAACTATCTGATCTGCTTAATCGAACTTAGTGAAGTTCTTCTTCAAACGAGAATTTCTTGCTACTATCATATATACCACCCATTCTATTCAAACTAATCTTTATCAATCACTTACTATCATCATCACATTATGGATCCATTACCATATTGAGTGCATAAGGCTCACTTCTTTGCCCTACAAAAGCTTCATTCTTTCCTGGGGCTACCGATTCATCAGTACTCTCCTCTCTTGTCAGAGAGTCGGATGCAACTAATCCTTTCAGAACTCCTCGCGTCCTTCTACGAAGTGGAGTTCTTTATTCTTTTTCCTCAATCTTATTCACGCATGATCTTATACACATTTGCGATTGTCCCCATACTACATATCATTTCATTCGTCTCATATAAGGTCATTTATGTCTACTTCATTTCCTCTATTCGCTTCATCTTCCACATGTAGATCCTCAATAAATTCAAATTGTCGATGCATAATCATCATGAACTTCGACCTCAATTCCACCAATGTCCTCGTCTCATGGATCATCACTCTTGTCGCCTTATCAAACAGCCATTTCGGTTTCCAATTTCCTCGTCTTAAGATCATAACAAAGTTATGCTTCCATTGCACTCTACTCGAACACTCTAATCTCATCGTATATACTCATATCCCTATATGTCTTAAACAATCCATATCTATATCACTTTCAAAAACATAACACCACAGTACAATATTGCTGTCATGTTCCATACTACATCCTCCAGAATAATTGTCTTGAATCATTATCATCCGCTTACCCATCCACCACAAATCATATCCACCACTCAAGATTCCTTAACACGTTCACTAGCTAATGATCCCATTTCGTAAGGAATCCTATATGGACCAATCATCATTTCATACTCAACCTATTGATCTTCCATATTCTTCATCCCATCGCTCAAACTATTATCTCACGCATGGAGATTCAACATCAACTTACCCCAATTCATCACGAAATTCAAATCTCAAATTTCAGAACACATTCCTCAAATGAATCAACATTCTTGTCAATCTAAATCAAACAAGCACCTTGGTTCCTCACGTAATTCATGAAAATTCCTCCACAAAGAAAATCACATTCTCACCACCATTCGGACACTTTACAAACATAAGCGCCCATGCAAGATCATAATGTTTGGGCTCGATACCACAAATGTTGGAACCCGCTTCGAGCCCAACTCTATAACGATTACCTTATGACGATATCGTACTCACCAAGTTTCCTGATTCATCTTCTTGCTTTGATATCGCAAATGCGATCCAACTTGGCACACATATCATCATACTTGAGCGCGTTCCTTGAAATCCTTTCTTGCTCGCTACCATACATAATGAGCCCCGCTCTCGAAGTCCAACCGTTGAACCATAAGCGTGGCGCAATCCAAAGAAATCGTGAAGCTTAAAGTCTTATACCATTCGATGTTCTCTTTTTCCATAAAATAAAATCAACAATAAATCACAATCAAACATATTCATATCCAATCCATAACTTTCTCCAGAATACCACATTTCCACTCAATCTGATCAAGCTCTATGGCATTCCAAGCCACAATACAATATTACTATCAAAATCTGAATATACAAAATATACAGCTCCCAAAATTCTCAATACCAATCTAACTTAAACAATACAACATAGATACATATACAAATCGAAAACCTTCACTTCCCTTCACCCGATCTTCTTCTCATCACCTGTGGATGGGAATGAAGGGGGGTGAGCTTATAGCTCGTGGGTAATAGGTTTATAGCAAAGAACAAGCAAAACCGTTGAAAAGTTTGTTTGTTATACAAAAGTCATAATCAATTCATAAAACACTTTGCTCCCATATTCTCGGTCAAATCCGAAATCTTGAGTTCAAACTCATATTTGAAAAGTGTCATTTCATAGTGAAAAATGTTATCACATCAACACAATATGTTCATTCAATTATCAATACAAATGCTCAATTTATGCACATACTTGACAATTCATCGATGCAATGCACAACCAAATGGCTCGAGAGTTTCGTAGTAACGATCCGGATAAACCAAAGTTTAATCCGTAAACAAAACGAGTCCGATTTCTCAAGGATCTCGAGGCTTCAAGCGGGCAGTCGGGAGAAGGCTATACGTCGACGTGCACGTGACTCCATCCGTAACTCTCTTACCCAAACAAAGCACATAACGAATCGTTCCATGCTCAAAGCATGTTCTTGTTTTCAAAGCTTTCATGCTTTTCATGCTCTTTCTTTCTTTTCCGAATATACAAAATGCCACGAATTTTTCAAGGCATAACATAAAGCATTTCAATGCATTTCAATCTTTATTTTGAAATTCATCAGAAAAGTTCATATGCTGAAATATGTAGAAATTTTGCAAATCATTCAATAGAAACAAAACGATATTTATGAAGTAATTGAAATCATTCTTGTTTTGGGAGTAAACTTTAGTGGCTCATTACTAAATTATAAACATGAAACCCACCTGAATTCCATTGCTTATCAGATGTCTCTCCTTTTATCCTCTTGCTTTTCTTAACCAAATAACCAAAATTCCAATCAATTTGGGGTAGAAATCGGAAAATCAAACTTTAACCATTCAAACTACAACCAAAACTGAAACAAGAATTTCATGCTCAACTTCCATCCACATTTTAAGATTCTTAGAGACTTATTCAGAACTTCATTTCTTCATGAAGTTTGTGTCCCTATGTCTCTAGTTTACAACGCAAAAAGAATCACCTCATTTGGACATCTACATCAAAAGTTATGCCCAAAATACTAAAGCATGTTGCAGCAGGAAAATGGCCATTCGCCGCGACGAGAAAATGGAGCGCGTCGCGACGTGCTCATCTGCAGGTCGCGACGTGCGACGTAGAAAGTCTCGAAACTCATTTTTTCACTTTTCTCAACCATAATCCTCCCTCTTTCAATTATAAACATATCTAAACATTAAAACACCTCCTAAACTTCATTCCTAACCTCAAAATCATTCATAACAACAACGTGATCATCAACCCTAAAAGATTTCACCTATTTTTCCCATAAACCCTAAACCATTGTTTCCTACTCATTCTAAACCATATTAGGGTTTCATTCAACCCAAACACGAGTAGAAGAGCTAACATACCTGATGAAAGCTTCAAATCCTTTAGAAAACGTCGAAACCTAGCTTCCTCTTTTCTTCTTCTTCTCCTCTCTCCCTACGACTATCTTCTCCTTTTCTCTTCTTCTTTCTATTCTCTTTTCTTTTCTTTTCTCTTCTTCTATTTTCCTTTAATCCTACTTAATTGTTCAATGTCCATTTTGCCCTTTCATTTAAGCCTTAAGTCTTAAAATCTTATATGCCAAGACCAAAATGCCCTCATAAACTTTTACCCTATAATATCCATTTATACCACATTAAACTCAAATAAACCGCAATTATCCACTAATATTCTCAAATTAATCAAACTAAGCCATAAACACATAATTATCACAATCCATGCTTAATGACATCATAAAAAAAAAATTCGGGGCCTAACAATGAAACTTCATATATTAAGCATCAAAAGTTCTACAAATTACTTAGTCCAAATCTCAACATAGTTATCAGCACACGGTTAAACTATAACAATGCTAATCTAGAAATATCGATGCAATCCTCTAACTCAGAAGTTACACAAATATAACTAGAATTCAGATACTATGTGATTACTCCCCTTCGAAGCTTCTGTGAACTCAAGCCATTGCTACATCGTCAAGAGGAAAGTTGACTCAGCCACGCATGACTCTGGTTGATCCCTCAGATACTGGAGATGTAACGATGCTCATTTTGGCAGAAGATGCTGACGGTGGTGATGATGGTTGACGATGATGAAAACGTGGAGATGGAATCGAATGTCGTCTCCTTCTTCTGCTTCCTGAGTCTGCGTGTTCAAAGTTTTCTCTATCCCCCGTCTCTGCGTATGACCTAAAAACGGCAAGTTTTTATATGATGGAGCACGGGCCGGGTCAGAACAGTGAGACAAACTTTTCATAAAAAGTCGGATATCCGCCAGACGTCATGATTTAATAAAATAAATAAATCAAATTGCTATGACGTGTGCAATCGCTCGCTCGTCGCGTCGTGTGTATCGCCGTCGCGTCATGACGTCTTGGAAAGACCTATGGTCGTTGACTTCCGACGTTGACTCCTTTGTTCCTGCAATAAGATAATAGCAACAATTTGCAGTACCAATTGTCCCAATAAAAATTGTAGAGAAATAAGTATCAAATCATGACAATTTACTGACAAATTAAGAATTGAAAGAACTCGGTATGAGGAACCAATTTAAGCACAAAAATCATCAATTAGGAGTCAACATATGCACAAGCAGCTATAAAAATGCAGCCAATTCATAGTTTAAACTTGGCTCAATCAAATTCCCCCACACTTAGACCTTTGTACTCCTGGACAAAGTTTACAAGAGTAAAAAAGAATACAAGAGAAAAAGAAAATAGCAGCCATGCTCAAAACAATAAAATGAAATTGACGCAAGTCACTTCCTCAGAATTCAACCACAGCAAAATGAAAGAATGCTAATAAAATAAACATTGAAAGAATTCAAGTACAAGAGATTGAACAGAAGAGATAGCACTCAAGATATAGTGTTTTCGCTCAGCTCACTTGTGTCTAGGGATATTTTTTTCTCTCAATCTACTTAATCCATCTCTTACCATAAGCTTGTGTCAATTCTATTTCTCCACCACAAAAACTATCATTCTGAAGATCAAGAGGACTTTGAGGGTTGTAATGTATGGAAGGCTAAATGAAATGGATGAACGGAAAGAAAGAAAATATGAGCATATGCACTAAACGCGAACTGATGTCAACAGTGGAAAGCAAACTAATCATTTGCATAAACAGAATGCAATTTTTTTTTCATTTGAACATTTTAGAGACATTGTCTCTTTCTGGACACACAATTTTTTTAATTTTTTTTATGTTATTTATTTATTTATTTATTATTTTTATTTTTTTATTTTTATTTTTATTTTTTTATGTTATTTTAACATAGGCAAAATAACTGATGACACCACAAGGATATGAATGCAAATGCTCATAATAGGAGGGCTCAAAGGGGCTAGCAAGGGATAAATGTGTAGTGGATAGTGTTTAGGAAAATGGGTTGAGAAAGGAACGCCTATCATATCAACAAAATTCAGTCCATTAAGCTTCAAGTAAGAATTGAAACAAGTTCTAGAAAAAATGAAATAAGTAGATGCACACAAAGATAGAGGAAAAGTTATGGCTCAAATATCCTTCCACAAGGGTATAATCTCCATGAACAATCTCAAGTCTCAAAAACTCACAATGCCACTTTGTTAGCATGCTTCCATTCACTTTGAATTGAGAACATTGAAAGCAAGATTTTGTCAAGGTCAATTATCATTAAAAGGATGGAAGGTGTTTTCAAAAACTCAAGCATCATTTTGAACCTAGTAAAAACTTTGAAAACAAAAGCCACAAAAGTCTAGTGCGAGATAAATTTGAAATGAGTGGAAGAATTAAGCACAGAATCATTCATGCATGAGTATTGCGTCGCGACGTGCAGAAGCAGACGTCGAGACGTATGGACGTTGCGACGTAACAAGGATGACGTCGCGACGTATACAAAATCTGAAGAACGTTTCGCCGCGACGTGTGGACACTCGTCGCGACGAAGAAATGCAGAATGACAGAAAGATAGAAAATTCACCAAGTTTATCAGCAGAATGCACCAATTAGCCAACAATTCATATTGTCCTCAATATCAACAGTCATACAATGTGAAAAATAAATGAGGAAACAACTCCCCCACACTTGAAGCACACATTGTCCTCAATGAAAAGTAGAGGAAGGAAAAGAAGAAGAAGAAGGCACAAAAATCATAGATTGAGCATGAAGCGATTAAGTCAAGGACAAAAGAAACAAAAGAACTAAGGAACTAAATACATGAAAAAAGACAACAAAAGGAAAGAAATACAAAAAAGAAAAGAAATACAATAAAAGAAAAGAACTAAAAGATAAAGCTAAGCGGGAGGATCATCACCAGGGTGGGTCCGAGGAGCAAATGGAGAAGTACTAGGACCACCAAGGATCCTGGGAACAGGAGGGATGGGCAGCTGCAGGCGATCCACAATAAGTGTGAACATCGTATGGTAATACTGGCGGTCTGCAGCCATCTGAGCCTCTATTCGGCGCAAGTCGCCTCGAAGAAGGGTGATCGAAGCAGAGGAGGCGGAAGGGGAGGGAATGTGATCACGAGGAGGAGCCTCGGGTGGAGTAACAAGAACAGGAGGAACAGGAGGGGAAGGAATAGGGGCAGAAGTAGCAGGGGGAGGGGAAGGAGAAGAAGGTGGGGAAGGGGTAGATGGGGTAGGAAGGCCACGAGGGTGACGGAGACGGATGTACCGGAAAGCGAGGTGCTCAAGGTAGGTCGGTCGGATGTTCCGGACCCGATAGGCTTAACATGTCGATGATGAGTGAGGAAATATGAGAGAATGGTTGGGGTTGGTGGAGAGGATGCATTGACGAAGGGCAGAGGTGATGGCATGGGCGAGATCGACTGGCCGACCGATCATCAACAGATAAATATAAAGGGCCTGCTCCTTGGGAACCATGGCTAGGTGGGTAGCAGGAAGGATGTTGTTGCAGATAAAATGAAGCCACGGACGGGCTTCAGATCGAAGGTCAGCGCGGCGGAGATAACGTTGAGCGCCCCTGGGTTGATACCATTCAATACCCTCAGGGCAGAGAGTATGAAGAACATCATCCCAAGGGTACTCATGTATGAGCTCCGTGTAGTGGCAACGGGGTGTGGGAGGAAGCTGATAATGCTCCCGAATACAGATGGAAGTAAAGGCACGGGGAATGGAGACACCACGAAACGCAATGCCATAAGAGCCTGAGTAGCGGGCACGGGTGTAGTACTGGCGGACGAAGGTGATGTTCCCAGAGGTACGGGTATGGGCAAGGGTGATGAGGTTGAGTGCGAAGAGTTGGTGGACAAATGGGTTAGTGGCAGGGGTCAAAGGAAAAGGTTTTTCCTTCAGTATGGCCCGGGCCTCAGTTTTGGCGGCCAGGGCCACATACTCCGGATCAACCTAGAGAGAAGGGGAATGGGTAGGGGAGGGGTGGTGGTGCGAAGAATGAGAGGTTGAGGAGAGGGAGAATTAGCGGAGAAAACCCCTAAGGAAGGTGGAGAGACTATGGGATGAGGGAAACAGTGGAGCGAAATAAACTCGTCAGCGAGTGTGAGGAGAGGAAGGACATTAGAAGGGTCGTGGGACGCTGGGACTTGCTAACGTTCTTTGTGCGAGGCATATCCTGCAAACAAAAAGAAACATAATAGAAAAATCAATAAGGAATTAAGCAAAAATCAGCCTCCTCGTCGCGACATGTGGGCAGACGTCATGCGAGGCCAAGTCTCGACTAGACGTCGCGACGCGCGGAAGCGTCGACGTCATGCGTCGCGGCGAGGTAATTCAGACGTCGCGACGAGGTCGCGGTGTATGGCGATTTTTTCAGACGCATCACAAGCGAGCAATCGCTTCGTCGCGGAAACCTAACTCAAAACCTCTAACAACGCAGACGAAAAACAAGAACATGAAGGACAATGGAACACTTACAAAGATCGGAGATGCAAAAGGGAGAGATGTGGACTCAAAGAACACGAGAGAGAGCGAGCGGAGAGAGCTAGAGCAACGACGACGGCAGAAAAGAAAAGTAAGAAGAAGAGAGAAGAAGAAGAAGAAGAAGAAGATGAAGCGGCGAAAGAAGATGGAACGTCGCAACGTGAAAAGACAAGAAGGGCTCCAGACAAACGCGAAGACCACAGGACATAAGGGGCAAAAAGGGTACTTCAAACGATGGGACATCGCGGTGTCAGAGTGTGGGCACGTCGCGACGTAAGCGCCATATGAACAAGATACGTCGCGACGTATAAATGCAAATACGTCGCGACGAGGGCATAAAAGAGGAACGAGGTACGTCACGACATATAAATACAAATACGTCGCAGCGCCTCCTCAAAAGAAAGGCACAAACCGACTTAATCCAATCAACAATCAATCTAAAACAATCAATCTCCCAAAATTTATCCTCCAAAGAATGTCATGCTTCTTTAGAAAGATGTAAAGCTAACAAAGGAAAGCAATTTATTGAACAATGAACAGAAATCCTACCTAACTCAAATTAGTCTCATCGCTAGGTTTCTCCCCACACTTAATCAAGATATTCATGCAACACAAAGTTTTCATCACTTCCAAACAGGATGCATGAATAAAATGAGAATGCAGTGAGAAACAATCTGGTCTCATGGTGGGTCCTGAAACTTGGGATAGTCACCGATAAAATCCGAAGTTTCATCCCAACGGCTTGGCTCTGTGCGCCCATGTCCAACACTTGACTTGAAGTCTCTCCTACAAAATCATCAACAAGAAAATGTTCTCCAAGAAGAGTGTCAGTAGAAGATGTTAAAGTTTGTGCAAAATCACAACATGCATCATAAATAACCGTGTCAGGCATATTTACTCCAAGCAGAGAGTAATCCTCATGGGGGTGCTTCATTGCTTCATACATGTTGAAACTCACCCTTTGATCGCCAACCTCCATGGTTATCTTTCCTTCCTTCATGCTAATCATTGTACTTGCTGTTCGAAGGAAGGGTCGTCCAAGAATCAGTGAAGTATCCTGCACAACCTCAATAGACATGTCAAGAACATAAAAATCGGCAGGAAACACTAAACCTTTAACTTGCACCAAGATATCTTCAATTATCCCCACCGGATGCCTAAAGGATCTATCAGCCAACTAGAGGACAACAGATGTAGGCTTAATACTCTTCACTCTTAAGGCCTCATAAACTGACTTAGGCATCACATTTATTGCTGCCCACAGATCTAACAAAGCTCTACCGATAGTCACCTTCCCTAAGGTGCAAGGGATGGTAAAAGATTCGAGGTCTTAACACTTGACAGGTATCTGTGGATTAAACAATGCAGACACATTGGAACTCACCTGGACTCTCTCGTTTGGCCTAAACTTCCTCTTGTTAGTGCACAAATCCTTCAAATATTTTGCATAGGCCGGAACTCTCTTCACTAAATCTAGCAAAGGCATATTCACTTCAACCTTCCCAAACAAGTCAATAATTTCTTTTTCATGTTGTTTTTCATTTAGGCGCTTGCTCATCAAATAAGAGTTTGGAAAAGGAAGGTCTTGAATACTTACCTCCTTACCTTTACCTGCTTGCTTGCTTGACTCTCCACTTCCTGCTTGATCATTGGAACTCTCTGAAGTAGTTCCCTTGTTCCTTGAAGCTTGCTTTCTCTCTCTCAAAAGTTCTTCTTCCCTCACACTTTCTGATCTCTTAATCTTATCCTGTGGTGGAGGTGCTGTCTCACTCTCAATCTTATCCTCACATGGCTCTTCATCATCTTGAGGCTTAAACCTCACTTGCTTCCCACTCCTGAGGGCAATGGCATTCAAACTCTTCGGGTTCATCACAGTATTTGAAGGAATAGTCCCACTGCTTTTTGCTTGATTTTCACTCATGTTGTTAGACAGCTGAGTAATATAGGAATTTATGTTCTCCGCTTTGGTCTCCCATTGCTCCATCCTCTTCTCCAAGGCATTGAACCTGGCAGCAGTCTTTGAGGAATCCTGTTGAATCAAAGAAGCAATAGCATTAAACTGGTTAGCATTAGAATCCCTCTCTTCCTTCATCATGGTCATCATACTGTGGAGCAACTGATTGATATCCTCCTTTGGTAGGACTACTAGGGCTTGCTGTTGATTAGGGAACTGGCTAGTGGAAGTGCCAGCTCCTCCCCTTGTGCAAATCTGGTAGGTGCCTGCTCTCCTCATTCCTCCAATCAATCTAGGATTAGCCTTCCATCCTTCATTGTATGTGTTGGAGTATGGGTCCCATTTCTGATTCTGCCTGCCTTGATACATTGCTGAAACTTCCTCATATCGTCCTAGGCAAACACTCGAAATATGCATTACCGACCCATAATTTTCACAACTAGGTGCGGTAAGCTCTGTTGAAGTAGTAGAACGATGCACATTCAAATTTTTCAGCTCGGCCGTGATGCAAGACAGCTGTGATGTTATCCGATTTTCCAAAGAATCCACTTTCGATTCTAGGCTTTCCATTCTTTTAGCTTGAGTCGTCAAGGCTCCCAACTCATGCACTCCTCTTTGATCTCGACCTTTGTCTTCACGATGGTTTAAAGCCATCTTCTTAATCGAGATCCCATGCTTCCAAGGTTGTAAGGTCAATCGAGAGCCTCCAGGATCAAAGATCTAACATACCCTTCTCCCGACTCTTCAACCAATCATAAAAGTACTGCACCAATTGTTCATCAGGAATTTGGTGATGGAGGCATCTGGACAAAAGATCTTGGAAGCGCCCAATAATCATACAGTGACTCATCGTACTCCTGACGGGCTGAGTAAATCTCCTTCCTCATGGAAGATGTCCTGGAAGCTGGAAAGTATTTCACCAAAAAGGCCTTCCTTAGATTGGCCCAGCTATGGTAAGCATTGGCCACATGCCTAGGAAGACTCATATACCACTCTCTTGCTTTCCCTTCCAAGGACAAGTGAAACACCTTCCAAAGCACTTGATCCAAGGTAGCTCCCATCGGCTTCATACTCGGCGAGATCATTGTCAAAGCCTCAGAGGTGCATATATGGATCCTCTCTTGCCAAGCCATGAAATTTAGGAAGAGAATTAATCAACAAGCCTTTAATCTCAAAATTAACATCAAAATTAGGGCAAGCAGCAGTAAATGGATCATAATGAACATCAGAAGTTGTTGCTTCCCTAATTGTCCTACGTCTCTGGTTCTCATTTTTTTCTCCCACTCTCTCATGCTCACCATTTCCTCCATTAGTCCCATTTCTAGGTTGGTGAACAGGATAATCAGGATTCGGAAAAATGTTTGGATTCTCAGCCATATTCTCACTATCTCGCTCAACTACTCTCCGTCTCTCTTGTTCTTTCCTTTCTTTCCTAACTCTCCTCAAATGTCTCTCAACTTTGGGATGGAATTGAATAAGTCTACCTCTCCTGGGCATGCACCAAAAAATCAATCCACAAATAAAATGAATGGTAACAAGATTGCTCACAGTCACACAAGATCGGATAAAAGTGAAATGCGATGAATGCGAGAGTATGGATGTATGAGTGTATGTATGAGTGTGTATGTGTGAAAATAAAATGTGCAAAGTAAGAGACAAAATCAAAGTATGATGTATTTGTGTGCAAAGGGAATCAAACCTATACTATGAACAAGCGTAAAGATCAAACTATACTAAATGCAAGCAAAAATAATGATTCCTATTATCAACGACAAGTCAAAAGAATGACAATGGCTATCCGATGGTAAACCAATTTCTTGGTTCCCCAACTACGGCGCCAATTTGATCATGGCTCATTCGATGCGATCTTCTGATCGATCCTTAGAAACGGTCAAATAAAATAAATTCCAAAATTATCAGATAGAATGCAACCTCGGTCGTCTCACTCAATTGGAACCAAATAAAATGGTCTAAACTAGCCTAAATGTCAAAAATTGCAATTGAAGTTGATAAGCGGGGTTTGGTATTTTGTCAAACCGATAAAGTAATCAAAATCGAACAAAAGTATAAAAGAATATTTTGGGATTTTGAAATAATGCAATAAACAAAGAATCGAGATAAAATCAAATTGATAAAATCCTCTTGAAAATGAGGCTCAAAGCTATCACAGTTCAAAAATGATTTTTAGGCATACAATCCACTAAGTTTTGAAAGATCAACCCTAAAGGACTCTTTAGGTCCAAAGATTTAATTAATGAACTCCATCATTTAAATCTTTGTTAAAAACCTTAGTGTGAGAATAGACAAGCAATTTCAACCGGTCTATTGAATAAAACACAACAATCTCAATCAAACACAACTAGGCGATAAAGACCAGAAATGCAATATTCAATGACATATATGAAACTTCATATATTAAGCATCAAAAGTTCTACAAATTACTTAGTCCAAATCTCAACATAGTTATCAAAGACACGGTTAAACTATAACAATGCTAATCTAGAAATATCGATGCAATCCTCTAACTCGGTTACACAAATATAACTAGAATTCAGATACTATGTGATTACTCCCTTCAAGCTTCGTGAACTCAAGCCATTGCTACATCGTCAAGAGGAAAGTTGACTCAGCCACGATGACTCTGGTTGATCCTCGACATCTTTGAGATGTAACGATGCTCATTTTGGCGAAGATGCTTGGCGATGGTGATGATGGTAGACGATGATGAAAACGTGGAGATGGAATCGAATGTCGCCTCCTTCTTACGCTTCCAGTCTGCGTGTTCAAAGTTTTCTATCCCCGTCTCTGCGTATGACCTAAAAGCGGCAAGTTTTTATATGATGGAGCGCCGGTAGAATTGAACGATGAGACAAACTTTCCATAAAAAGTCGATATCCGCCAGACGTCACGATTTAATAAAATAAATAGATCAAATTAAATCGACGGCGTGTGCAATCGCCGCTTCGTCGCGTTGTTGCATCGTCGTCGTATGCGTCGCGACGCGCGGAAAGACCTATGGTCGTTGACTTCGACGTTGACTCCTTTGTTCTGCAATAAGATAATAGCAACAATTTGCAGTACTAATTGTCCCAATAAAATTGTAGAAAATAAGTATCAAATCATGACAATTTCTCGACAAATTAAGAATTGAAATAACTCAGTATGAGGAACCAATTTAAGCACAAAAATCATCAATTAGGAGTCAACACATGCACAAGCAGATATAAAAATGCAGCCAATTCATAGTATAAACTTGGCTCAATCAGTCTACCTTGCTTAAGGTCTAAAAATTCTTTCATTTTCTGATTCATGTAAATCTTCGACATGTAGTTCTCTCGAAACACTCTCAGGAAATCCTCCCAGGTCAAACTACAAGGTCTGGTAGTAGTGCCTGGAACAATTTTCCACCACTGATATGTGGGACCTTGCAGGAGTGAGATAGCATAGTCGAAGTTCTCATCTGCCTCATAGTCCATCTGATCGAACACTCTTTCAGTTCGTTCAAGCTACCCTTCTGCTTTAGCCGGGTTTGTACTTCTGTAGAAGTCGACAACCCCTTGTTTTCTCAGCTTATCATATCTTCTTTCTCGCCTCACAGGAATTCTCAGAGGCATCTGAGCAAACTCAGGTATAGGAGACTCTAAATTGACTCCTACAGACTCCATGTCAGCTGACTCTCCAATGTGATCTCCTATAGAAGGTGACCTATAACAAACAAAAGTTGTGATCACTATCGGAATATCTTACTAATTATCATATCTCAACTTATAATTGTCCCTAAAGATGCCAAACCATGCTCTGATACCAAAAATGCAACATCCCACTACCATAGGGTACATACCCAAACATTCAAGAACATTCAAATACATATCCTATAATAATGGCTTGATAAAGCACAACAGATCTAACTTACACATGGCATCATCTAACATAATCAGAATTCATCAAATTTTAAAACCATTCATTGCATTCATTCATAACTATTTACACTGTCTTCATTAGATGGATATATACAAAACCTTTTGTAGGTTCTAGCAAAATCTACAAACTAGAAGCTACAACTCTCTGACGTCAGCTAACAGACCTCTGAGCCATAACTTAGTCCAAAACATTCTTCTAATCCAGAATAAACACTAAGTCTCCTGTCTTATACCTAAAAAATCACATTGCAATTTTTATGAGTTTTGCGACTCGATGAGTGAACCATCATTGATAATTTCACCGGATTACACACACATAACATATATTTCACATATATTCATTTAGATCATATATACACTTCAAATATTTGCACAACATGGCATATCATATAATCTCACAATCCACATAGCCAAGTATAACAAATAGATCATATCAATTTATCATTCATTTCAACTTGGCATATCATTAAAAGAAATTCAATCTTATAATTTTATATGCATGAGACTCAACATTCTTTCTTATTGTTATGACCAAGTGCCTATCCCAAACTTATACAAATACCGGCCCCTAGGCCTCAGTCAAACAGAATCACGGAGCATAGCTCTACGTGCAAAATCAGAAATCACAGAGCAAAGCTCTACGTGGAAGCGCTTCATACTAGCAACTCAAGTCACAACGCCTTTATCTGAGTATGTATTTTATGAAATGCAACAATTTCTGAATATCTCATATATCACAATCTTATACAAATGCTCAGACAAGATTTCACAGTCATCGAACCTAAGTTCAGCATTCAAATTTCATTGAGAATTAAATGTCAAATTAATATCAAAACAAAATACTCCCAATACATGCCCAAGTATTAAACTCCTCGAACCTCAGGTCTGAAATCCAGAAGCAACTCACAAACAGTTCAATAATATTGAAAATTTAACAAATCAAATTAAATTTGTCAAATTCATATCAAATAAAAACACTCTCAAGACATGCCCAACTATTAAACTCCTCGGACCTCAGGTCCGGAATCTAGAAACAACTCACAAATAGTTCAATAATATTGGAAGTTTAACAAATCAAATTAAATTCTTCAAATTCATATCAAATCAAAACACTCCCAATACATGCCCAACTATTAAACTCCTCGGACCTTAGATTCAGAATCTAGAAACAACTCACAAACAGTTCAATAATATTGGAAGTGTAATAAATTAAATTCAATTCAATTTAAATCAATCCTAGGAAATCATCTAGGTTGACTCACAGTACATTTCAAGAAGCTATTACCTGGATGGTCCGGCAATGTCTGACTGACGTCTGATGTGCTCCTCTATAACATACACAACACATTCACAAATATCACATTTTGCACAATTGAAAACATATTCCTTTGTGCACATGTACTTAAATAAATAAAATATGCACAATGCATTGTTCAATGACAATTCTGAGTATCTTATTGTAATTTTTGTCATCAAATCGATCAGATATCAAAGCCCTCATTAAATACATTAGTACTTATAATTGGACCATAATAAAGCATATGTGAAATCCATTACATAACTTAATTGGCCATTACAGAATTTCTACCCACTTGATTTCGGGTCAACTTTACATAATTATCTGATGGGGTAAATAATAAAATTAGGCAAAACTTTCTACTGGAAAGTTGTTCTACATTGTCTTAAGTTTCTAATGACTCTAAGATCATCCAATTTGATTTAGCATTCGATGATTTATGTTCAAAATACCTCAGACTGTGCACATTTGAACTTTTGGCTAGACCATGATCATTCCTAAAACTCATATCTTTCAACTCAGATATCCAAAAATTACAAACTTTATACCAATTTAAAGCTAAGAGAATAAGCTTCCACTTTGGTGGAGACATCTCAACCTAAATCTGCCCACATCAATACAGTTTATTCAATAACCACAGGATATGATTTCTATCCCTGGTAGTGCTACAGCCCAAGCTAAGACTCAGTTCCATGCCAATTTTGAAAATCATAGAGAAAGAAATTAAAATTTTACCTCTTCACAAAAGTTGTAGAAATATGTCTCTAGTTTAATATGAATTAAAAATAAACTCATTCAGAAATCTATAGCTCAAGTTATAATTTGAAAACTGAAACATGATCATGAAAATTTTCCAATTCATAACATTCCAGCAGACTTCCACACTTTCATCCTATTAATTACTTTCAAATCAATTCAGATAACTCTAAATTGTTATGGAGAGAAATAAAATGTCTTAGAAATCCATTGGTCTAAGTTTCAAGTTATTTGAAGTTCGTATGAAAAAGTTATAGGCAAAAGACTGTGGGCTGCTCAATGAGAAACTCTAGTTTTTAACCCACACAAATAACCCATCATCTTTTCTCTCTCTAGGATGCCAACTTCATCTTCTTCATCAAACCCAATTTTTTTCTTCTCATTCCTTTTCCAATATAATCACTTATAAATCGTCTATTATGTTTGTTTATACTCACTAAAAATTCCAAACAATTCCGAAACAATTCTAAATTTCAAACATCACAAATTCAAACCCTCATTTTCACTTTCTCACACTACTGTAATTTTCCATCTCTCATACTATCATCAGATGCACAACTCTTTTCCAATTCTTATACTATCATTAGATGCACACTCTTTACGTTCTTTAACACATTTCACTTCATTAATTCCTATAATAGTTCAAAAACATCCATAACCGATCAAAATGTAGGATTTCACACTAACACCAAAAACAAAGCATAATCCGTGAAACACTAATTCCAGCACTCTCTTTTCTTTTTTGACTTACTCATTTACAACAAAAACCTCATTTCAACATAACTTTGCATTTACATACACTTGCCCTGAATACTGCATCATTTAAACTTGTCCTTTAAATCCCAAATCATTCAACTCACCTTTGTTAACACTTTATAAATTTTCCATGCATGAACAATGAAAAACCATAACAGAAACACATATGTCTCAGTCCAGAATCCATTTAAATCAATTGAAAACAATTCCTAATTCTCAAACCCATCATCTAAATTATTCAATACCGCCAACTCAAATCTCCAACCCATGCATACATGTATATTTTTACACCATAAAAACATCATCAAATTACTTACTTGTTCCAACTACAAAGACAACCAACGAGGGCCAAAACACAAAGCAGAGAATGCTTTTGGTGATCCAAAAGCTACAGTAATTCTTTTCTCATAACCAACTTCATGGGTTTTTGCATGATATTTATATGTTACTCAACCCAACATCTAGTTATCTCAACAGACGTAACCCATTTGTCACAATACAACTAGTCAATGTCTCATAAATATTAATGCCACATGTCATTATATAAATGGTTCATAAATCATTTTTTTTCAAAAATTCACCAAAAATTCTAAAATAATAATGTGACTCTCCAAATAAATTTTCAAGTCAAAAATAATTCACCAAAATTTTCAAAATTCTCGAATTGTACAAAAATTGCTAAATCACATTTAATACACTCCAATTTAAATCCACAATTTTCACTTATAAATCAAATTTACTCGGAAATGCCAATGAATGCATGTACAATCATATGAATGTGTAAAATAAATATGTATGTCACAATTAACTTATGCATGACATTCATTTTCTAATTTCACAATTTTTCTCATAAATTACTTATTCTAGCTTTAATAAATATTTCCTTACTTTGGTTTTGGTAAGAGAAAATTATCATGTTTATAAGAAACAACAACTATAACAACTCAATAAAAGTTTAATTGATACACTAAGTCCGAAAGAGTCTAATAGTATACGCCTTATTCTTAAATAGTAGATAGATTTTTTCGATAGACTTACATGAACAAAATATACATATTAAAATAAACATAATAATAAAATTTTATAATAATAATAATAATAAAATAAACTATAAGGTCTTAAATATATCTCTTATAATTATCTCAAATTCAATATTTATATGTTGCAATTAGACATATATAAATTAAGTCAAATTATTTAATTTGATGGATTAAACTCTAATACTAGTGGACTTAGTTTTAAGAATTAGCTTCAAGATTGATTTTGGATTCAAAATTAAGTTAAAATTAAGATTTGAGATTGTGTTATATATAATGTAAAAGAAAATGCAGTTTAACTTTGTAAATAATTTACAATTACCTTAATCTATACTTGTTTTCTAAAATTATTTTAGGTTAATTAATATTCATATAAATGTTATATTATTTAGATATTATCAAAATCATAAATTTTATATTTATTTATTTCATTAAAAGTTTTCAATAATTATGATTATTGTTTTAAGTATATTATTGTAAGAATTTATTTTTTATTCTGAAACAGCTTCATAAATTATTTTTAATAATATATGTATATCTTATATTGGTTCTGCATGATTACGGCGAATCGAACGTTCTGCTTGGATCCATGGAGTTGGTTGCTCTTTGTGGTAGCTTCGACGTGAAGGTTCCTGCAAAACAAAGAAGGCACGTCGGGGTCAGGTCCCGATTAGCCCTCCGACGCTCAAGTCAGTCTTTTGTGGTGAAGATAGGTTTACTGTGAGAGGAAAAGAACTAGGGCTGCGATTATGTACCCCTGTTATGGCAGAGTTATACCTTATATATGATGCATATGCTAGGTTTAAGTCTTTACGTATGCATGGGAGTCTTCCATCTGCGGATGGGCCGTGTATGCGTGGAGTGGGCCTGGCGCGGGTATGAGACTGATCTTTGGAGAATGGACCGATCGACCTTTGGGTTGTTACGTCTGGACTCGGGCCCAGCACGATCGACCTGACCATAAGCTCCCTACTCCTCGAGTCTGATCAAAGAGAAGGGTCGAAGGAGTATGTGTGGGTCTTGTAGCTCGTCCGTGAGACAGCTTGGAGTAGGCCTGATCGGTTGGATATTGGCATTATAGCTCGTCCGTGGGACAGCTCGGAGTAGTGCGTGGCTGCTCGTATTGGGATCGGTCGGCTGAGAGTCCCAATAGGTCGGCATTGGAGTTTATTGCATAATAGCTCGCGCCAAAGTAGATCGAGTGGTCATCATTAGTGAGCGTGTGAAGGTACTTGGAGCATTTATTATTGACGGCGTGTGCCCTCTGGTAGGTTTTCAGAATCTGAAAGGTATCGTCTTCGTAACCGTTGTGCAGCTGTCATGTACATCCTTTCACTCATCGCACCGCTCTGGATTTCGAACAACCCTAATGTACCTCGGCTCAGATTTTGCCACGTGTCTACGTTTGGCTCGGATTTCTACACGTGTCGAGCCAGTCTTTTATAAGTATTCAGGATCAACGAACTGTGGGTTTTCTTCACGCTTGCTTCGTTCTCTTGCCTTCACCTACTTTCATTTGCCCTTTCTTGCTCTCAGTTCCCGAAAATTTCTTTCAACCGTCGTCCGATTTCCCAACTTCATACCACTAAATAGGTACATCCCCTTCCTTCATTTCCCCTCTAAACTTTTTTTCAAAGGTTTTCTTCTTGGTAAGCATGTCGACGGTCAGTGCTAGACATACGGTAGGAGAGGTCGAAGAAATATCGACGAAAGAGCGAAAAGATGGGTCGGTTGTGGTGGAGCCGCCAAGATTTGAATCGACAATGACCCCGCCTGAGCTGAAACGATTGGTCATTAGGAATAACATCCCTATGGCTTGGGCGCCTAGTTTGGCCTTGGGGAACGAGCGAATCCACAGCAACTTGAGTGGATATTTCTTCGTTTTCGATAGTTTTTTCTCGGTTGGTGGCATGAGGCTTCCATATGCCCCGATTGTCGACGAGGTGTGCACGGCCTATCAGCTGATGCCTAGCCAAATTCCTCAGAACGGCTGGAGGTTTATCAACGGCTTGGCCTTGTTGTGCCATTAGTTCGGCTGCCGCCCTTCGATTGGCATCTTGCGCCATTTTTTGAGGATGAACCAGAGCCCGAGTTCTGAGGCTGGGGTCCCTTCTCTGCTGTATAGAGATGCAAGGTATCGCCTGGTGGGAACAGCTTCAAAAATCTCCTCTTGGCGGACGAAGTATTTCTTCGTGAAAGCCCTAGGATCCTCCTTCGAGTCTCGGCCGTGGAGGTATCCTTTAGCCGAGCAATGGAATGACGCGTCGAGCATATCCCTTAGCAGAGAAGAGTGGGTGGTAGTTGGTCGCATAAAGGAGCTCGGTCGATACAACTTTTCTCGACTCATTCTAGGGTATCGCGGGGGGGCTTCGGCCGATTCTTTTCTACTCGACCTCCCGCTACAAATTAGCGGGCTAGGAGAAGAAACCGCCCCATCTGGTTGACCCTTTGTGGTTCATTTACTAACTGCATTTTTTTTTATTATTGGTTTCTCTTTCTGAGTTGTTTTGTTGTTGTGCAACCATGGTGAGGATAGAAGATTTTGGCGGGCCCTCTTCTAAGTCCAAGAAATAGGCCGAGCTGAGGAAGAAGAGGAAGGAGATGGGGACTGGTGAAGGCGCCACTCCGCCAGTGGAGCTAGGCCATTCTACCGTGACGTCGGTCCCTCGGACTGCTGAAGATCATCCTGTTGTGTCGGCATCGTTGCCGATCGTGCCCCAACAAGGGCCGAGCAGGTGTCAAGGAGAGGAGGAGGAGGAGGAAGGAGCCTCCTCTTGAGGAAGAGACTGATCCGGCTTGGTGATCTACCATCCGGCCTGTCTGGTCAAGGCGGGAAAGAGAAAGAGAAGAAGGGCAAGGGGAAAGGGCGAGCAGTTAACGCCGAGCAGTGGGAGTCTGCAATCAAGCTGGCCAAAACTGCCTCGATCGGGGACCTCGAAGTGTCCCACCATATTGCGGAGAGGATTACTCCCCTCGTGGACTAGCGGACCATGGACAAGAAGAGTAATCTGGAGCTGGGGTCTCAACTCCTTCGTAGCGGTATACGGAGTGCGGTGATGTCCTTCGCAGTGGTGCAGCATTTGGAAACGCTGGACCGGGAAGTCCAGGACCTCCATGAGCAGGTGAAGGCTTTGAAGGATTAGCTTTCAGAGGTCAAGGAGGGGAGAGACTTCCTCCAAGCTCAGAACTCTTCCTTGGAGGAGGAGAAGAAATCCCAGGAGGAAGCGATGGGCGTCCTGAGGCTTCAACTGGCCACGGGGGAGGAGGAGAGGAACCAGCTGGCTGCAGCGAACGACAAGCTGAAGGAGATGGTGTAGAAGGAGCGGGAGCATGGTAAGAAATACCTCGAGGATTGCCACATAGAGGTGGAGAGCAGAAATAGGACCGAGGACACATTGTGGGAGCTGCGGGGTTCTATTAAGAAGCAGAGGATCGAGGCAATAAAACGATAGAAAAGGCAGTTTCTAAACGAGGAATGTTTAGAGCTTGCCTGTGATCTAACCCTCTCGGTCCTGAAGAAGTACCACGCAACTCACATTCCTGAGGGGTCAGTGTGTCCTTCATTTGAGGAGTATGCCGAGCTGTTTCTTCCCGCAGCTCTCGGCCTATCCTTGGAGGATATAAAGGGGAAAGCCGAGGGAGAACGGTCCATTGTTCTGGATGAAGAGCTGGATCTTAGCTCGGAGGAGGAAGAGCTTCCTCATGAAGGTATTCCTCCAGTTGCTCCCTTAGGCCCTACTCTCGCTCCGATTGCTCCGTCAACTTCTAAGGTTTCTCCTGTTCCCTCAGCTGCTCGTAGTTCCCCTTTTGCGGACTTTTGAAGCTCACCTAGTCGGGCTTGTGGCCAGGACTGATTCAAAAATGAAATTCTTATTTTGCCCTTCATTATTTTGAAGTCATTTTCCGCATTTTATGTTCTTTATTTTCGATCTATAGTTGGATTAGATGAAGTTGCTCATGGACGACCGGCGTCGAGGTCGATCTATAGTTGAGGCCGAGCTGTGGTCCCAAAGATCTTGTCTTGGCGACCCGGTCGAGCTATGTCGAAGTCGATCGATGGTTCTAAGGATCTTGTCTTTGCAACCTGGTCGATCTGTAGTCGAGGCCGAGCTGTGGTCCCAAGGATGTTGTCTTGGCGACCCGACCGAGCTATGTCGAAGTTGATCGATGGTTCCAAGGATCTTGTCTTGGCAACCTGGTCGATCTATAATCAAGGCCGAGTTGTGGTCCCAAGGATCTTGTCTTGGCGACCCGGCCGAGCTATGTCAAAGTCGATCGATGGTTCCAAGGATCTTGTCTTGGCAACCTGGTCGATCTGTAGTCGAGGTCGAGCTATGGTCCCAAGGATCTTGTCTTGGCGACCCGGCCGAGCTATGTCGAAGTCGATCGATGGTTCCAAGGATCTTGTCTTGGCAACCTGGTCGATCTGTAGTCGAGGTCGAGCTGTGGTCCCAAGGATCTTGTCTTGGCGACCCGGCCGAGCTATGTCGAAGTCGATCGATGGTTCCAAGGATCTTGTCTTGGCAACCTGGTCGATCTATAGTCGAGGCCGAGCTGTGGTCCCAAGGATCTTGTCTTGGCAACCCGGCCAAGCTATGTCGAAGGGATTTTTTACTTTGCCAAATTTAATGAAATTCCTTCTTGCCGAGAAATCTGAAAACCCCTTTATTGATGGTAATGAGGGTGCGAGGCGTTAAAAAACCTGACTGGCAGGGTCAGGAAAAAGGTACCCACAGTTTGTGTACAAATAACAGTAATAAACAAAGATTAACTTAAATGAAACTTATCTACTGGTAAAACGCCTTCAAGTTTCGGGAGTTTCAGGGCCTCGATAGTATCTTCCGTTCAGATCGCAAGGATGTAAACCGTGTCCGCTTGTTTGACGACCGGTAGGTCCTTCCCATGCTTGTCAGAGATTTCCAGGGTGTTTCTCAGCTGCCTCGGCTTTTCGTAGGATGTACCCACCGACCTTTACGTCACTCGATTGTATTCTTCGGTTGTAGAACTTCGTTACTTTTTGCTTGACGGCTTCCGAACGAGCGGCTGCCCTATCCCTGTCTTCGCTAAGAAGCACGAGTTCTGCTCGGCGGGCTTCATTATTCCGCTCTTCTTTATAGCTTGACACCCTTTGGTTATGCAGCACCACTTCTACTGGAACTAGGGCTTCGCATCAAGGTCATCCCAAGGGGTTTCCCACGGGCTCCGTTTGGTGTGGTTCAGATGCCCACAACACTTCGGCCCAATTCTTCCACCTGTGTCTTTCATCGCCTAGCGCTTCGAGAGCACTCATTATCTTTTTGTTGGTGTTCTCCAAGAAGACCGTTGCTTTGGGATGAGCCATCGAGGTCAATCAGCCTTTATCTTTAACCGATCGCATAAATCTCTGAACTTCTCGTTATCGAACTGTCAACCATTGCCCGTAACCAGCACCATAGGCATCCCAAAGCGACATAGTATATTTTTCTTCACGAAGTTTTCCACCTTCTTCTCGGTAATTGTAGCGACCGCTTCTGCTTATACCCATTTGGCGAAATACTCCACTGCCACTACCAGGAACTTCTTCTGTCCAGCACCAAGAGGGAATGGCCCTTGTATATCCATTCCCCATTGATCAAAAGGGATAGGATGACTCACGATTTGCATCCTTTCGGTTGGCTGATGAGATAGGCTACTGTTTTTCTGGCAAGCCTCACATCGATCGACCTTCTCCTGGCAGTCTTTCCTCATTGTCGGCCAGTAGTACCCCTGTCTGATCAGCCTCTGAGCCAACATTCTTCCTCCTACATGGTTTCCACACATTCCTTCGTGGACTTCGGCCATTGCTTGTTCTACCTCTTCTTCGCTCAAGCATCGCAGCAGTGGCCAATCTTAAGATCGCTTGTATAGGATGTCATTAACGATCGCATACTCGGCTGCCTTTATTCTCAGTTTCTTGGCCTCCGAGGTTTCTTCTGGTTGTGTTCCCTCTAGGAGATACCGTCTGATCGGCTCCATCCAGCTCGATCGACCGGTATTTACGTCGAGAACTTCCTTGGCTTTCTGGATGCTAGGTCGGTCTAGTCGCTCGATCAGAACGTTATTTCTGGCATCTCGATCGGAAGCCATTTTGGAGAGCACATCCTCCTTAGCATTTCGAGCTCGTTCTATTCTACTGATTGAATACTGCTCGAAATCACTTAACTCCTGCTTTACTAGCTCTAGGTATTTGATCATGCTGTCCCCCTTTGCTTCCTATTGCCCAGTGACTTGACCGACCACTACTTGGCTATCGCTATACACCTTGAGATGTTTTACCTCCATTTTCCTAGCCAGTTGGAGGTCGGCTATTAGAGCCTCGTATTCTGCCTCGTTATTGGAGGCCTTGAATTCTAGCCGAAGAGCGTATTCTACCTTTTTTTTCCATATGCGGGCTAACCAATACTACTCCTGCTCCGCATCCCTCAGCGTTAGACGACCCGTCAACGAATAAGCTCCAGGCAGGGTATTGCTCATCATGCGAGCTAGGTTGGCTCATTTCTGCAATGAAGTCTGCCAACACCTGTGCCTTAATCGTCGTCCGAGACTTATATTGTATGTCGAACTTTCCCAGCTCTACCGCCCACTTTATTAGTTGACCCGAGATTTCGTACTTTTGAAGGCACTGCCTGAGGAGTTGGTCGGTCCATACCTCGATGGTATGACTTTGGAAGTAGGGTCTTAGCTTCCGAGCCGCTGTTATCAAGGAGAGGGCTAGTTTTTCTATAGGCGATATCATGCTCCGTCCGATCAACACCTTATCGACGTAGTAGACCGGCGCCGGTCATTTCCTCCGATCGAACAAGTATCGCAACATTGACCTTTTCAGAATCGCCAAATATAAAATCAGATTCTCCACCTCAACTGGGCTTTACAGGATAGGAGGGGTAGATAAATATTGCTTCAAGTGTTGAAAAGCCTTCTCGCATTCATCCGGCCACTGGAACTGGGTTACATTCGCTTTCCTTAAAATTTTGAAAAATGGGAGGCACTTGTCTCCCAGTCTGGAAACGAACCTACTCAGAGAGACTATCTGACCGGTTAATATCTGTACTTCTTTCAAGCATTACGGCGAGGGCATTTGGATGATGGCTTCGATCTTCTCTGGATTAGCTTCAATCCCTCGCTGAGTGATCATAAACTCCAGGAATTTTCCTGATGTCACACCAAAGACGCATTTTTTCGGGTTCAACTTCATCTGAAATCTGTTGAGGGTCTGGAAGACCTCTCTGAGATTCTCCACATGCTCCGCGGCCGTCTTACTTTTGACCACCATGTCGTCCACATAGGCCTCGACCGATCTGTTTCTTAAAAACTTCTATGACGAGCCGCTGATAGGTGGCTCCCGCATTCTTCAAGCCGAACGGCATTACTTGATAACAATATGTGCCCTGGTCGGTTATAAAGGCATTCTTTTCTTCATCTTCGAGACTCATCTGAATTTGATGGTAGCCCGAGAAAGCATCCAAGAAGCTCAAAAGTTCATGTCCGGAGGTGGAGTCTACTAACCGGTCGATCTTGGGCGGGAAACCGTCCTTCGACATGCTTTGTTCAGTTGGTGAAATCGATGCACATTCTCCACTTCCCGCTCTTCTTTTCACTAAAACCACATTGGCGAGCCATTCGAGGTACTTGACTTCTGATGAACCCGGCTTGAGTAGTTTCTCTATCTTTTCTCAATCACCTCGCGCTTTTCTATGCCATCGCTTCTTTGTCTAATCGACATAATCATATCGAATGCCAAGGAGTGCGATGCACCGATCGAGAAATTTCAGGTATGTCGCCGATACCCAAGAGAAGACCGATATGTTTTCTACCAAACAGTCCGTGATTTCTTTAACTAGGTCCCTTCAAGCTCGGAACCTAGATTTGTGAATTTAACGATCGACTTCATCCAAGACGACCCGTCTATGCTTTCTTCCACCGGGTTCATCCTCTCCGCCTCCTCATCGGCTCTCACATCAAGAGAGCTCGTCAGACCATCGCCTCGTCTAGTGTTTTTGTTTCCGCAAAGTAACACTCCCTAGCGATTCTCTCACGACCCTGATAAGATCGAATTCTACGGGCGTTGGGAATTTCATCGCTTGGTAGTAGTGGAGACGATCGCTCTAAGGAGTTTTGAGTAGCTCGCCCAATTATCGCATTGTACGCCTTGAAACTTCACCACTAAGAACTCAACGTCCTTCTCAATTTGACGCGCTTTGTCCTAATTTTACTTTCAAATGCACTGGCAAATGGATAGCCGATGCTCCAGCTTACCCTCGATAGGTCCTTCTATAAAGTAGTCAATCTGGGTACCTCCATCCGCTTGAAGGCATCATAATACAACAGTCAATCGAAATGCGTGTCAATCATTACCCGCTTCACCTCGTTGCCAGCCCATGTTTAGATTTACAACGAAGCGTCATCACGAGGACAACTTACACCATCAAGTTCGGACTCGTCGAACGATATCATCCCGTCGTTCTCCTTCTTTCTTTTGGTTGACGAGTCTTTGCCGACCTGCTTGGCATATCTCTTTCTTCCTTTAGCGGTGGATCCCCCCGCTGCATTTCCACCAAATATCATAGTAATGACCCTCACCGGTCGGTAATCTTGTTGCCCATCGTTCCTGTCGCCTCTTGCCCTTGATCGTCCTCTCCCATTCTCGTTGATCGCCTGTATTCATATTCTGCTTCCCTCCATCATTTCGATCATTCTGCCTCCAATACTGTCGTCTGTTGTTGGGCCGACCGCTCTTATGTTCGTTATCTCGATCGGTATTTTGCTCGTGCTTCACAAATCGGCCTAGCCTTCCCCTTTGTATGAGGAATTCGATTTCTCTTTTCAATTGTCAGCAATCTTCCGTGTCGTGACCGATATCTTTGTGGAAACGACAATATAAGTTGAGGTTCCGATTAGCCCCTCCGACGCTTAAGTTAGTCTTTTATGATGAAGATAGGTTTTCTGTGAGAGGAAAAGAACTAGAAATTGCGATTACGCACTTTTTATGGCAGAGTTATACCTTATATATGATCGTGTCTTTGGTTTAAGTCTTTACGTATGTCGGAGTCTTCCATCTGCAGAGTAGGGTCGCGTGCGAGATGGGCTTGAATGTGGGTATGAGATCGATCTTTAGAGAATGGACCGATCGACCTCGGGTTATTAATCAACTCTGCTCAAACGACGATCGGCCGACCATAGATAATTACTAAAAGAATTTTAAAAATATAAGTTCTGCTTAAAGTTTATATTTTTTTGTATCGATTAGCTTCGAGTTTCAAAACAATTGTCATGAACTGGAGTTGAGTAAACTTTATTTCAACTAACTTCAAGCCGACTCACGCACATATTTAAATGGACCAAGGGGGTGCAAAACGGCAATTCCACAAGGCCCAGCCCAATATCAACAGCCACCCATCACTTGCCACCGTGACTGCCTACCCTCTCACCGTCCTCACTAATTACGACACCTTTTCATCCGCCAACTCCCCAAACCCCAAGTAAATGCATCACGCAGATAGCCAATTATTCTCTCACGCGTGTCACTCTACCCCCTTTCCCCTTCCCCCCTACATGAGCATGTAGTGGAGACTTGCAAGTTCCAACTTCCAATGGAAAACCACCACCGACTCTCTCAATCTCGTCAATGGGAAAGTACGTAAAGTTGTCCCATCAATGGGAAGGTCCGAATGGCAACCATTAGCTGCTAACCGCCTCATTCCTGTCAACCGAAACTCTCACAAACAACTTTTATATCCTTCTTTAATTGTTGTTTTTTCTTTTGCCAGCTATATATTAATAGGAGTGTCAGCCTTACCACATAGATTAGCTCCACAGAATACACACCGAAATACAATAGCGAAACGCAACATGGTAGTCTTTTGCTTCCTCGTTGATCAGACCCGCAAAGTAAGGAGAAGCAAGCCGGCGGCTGGAATATGCTCGCGGTGCGGCGGTGGAGCGAGCGTAGCAGACATGAAGACTTGCACAAGATTTTGTTATGTTCCCTTCTATTGGAAATCTTGGCGGGCCATTATGTGCACTTTCTGTGGAGCCATTCTCCGATCTTACCATTAATCGAGTCATTTAGCTCTCTGCTTCTATTTATCACTTTTAACTTCTTCAGGTTTAGCGGCCATTCTATTTGAATATCTGCATTTTGTTTGATGGTATACTGGAGAACATCACACCACTTTTACCTGTATTTCGACACCAACCGCCGAATGATGACTTGAAATAATAGTCGATTCATAAACTTTTGATTTAATTCTTTTGTATTAGTATATTTCAAAGTTTAAAAAGGTTTTTAACTATTTCTGCTATTGAAAATAATTTAAATCTTTAAGTATTGCGTGAATATTGATGAGAATGAAAATAGCATAGAGTGGTTACCATTTTCTGATGAAAACATAATATTGTTTTTAATATCTAGTTTATTATTTCATTTTAATAAAATAAATTATAACGATCTTTTCAAACTATAATGTATACATTGTAATGTTTAAAGAATCGTTAATTTTTTTAAAATGATAGTTAAGACACGTTTTCCATGAAAAAGAAAAATAAGGGTACTTTTAAAATATTAGGAGCCTGCACTGCATAGTACCTCAGCTTCCACCAACTTTAATTTTGAACAACTAGATATGCAGGCCGCTTTAATGAAATTACAGATCGAAGGCAGTAGCTTTAATTGATGCCAAGACGCGGAATAGTAGTAATAATGGCTAAAGTATCAAACTGAGGGGTTAGTAGAAGAGTAGTTCCATGACTACGAAATAGTGTTCGTATATATGTAGGCGTACTTGTGCGGTAGAAATTTGAAAAGTTTTGTCCGTGAATATTATTAAAGTTAAAATTTGAAGAAAAAATTTAAAAATACATTGAATTAATAAAAGTAGAAAGGAAAATTGACAATTCAATAAGGTAAAGTTTGTTATTTTAGTAAAGATCAATAAACAAGTAGTTTATTATTTGCTTTATATTTTAGTAAAGATCAATAAACAAGTAATTTATTATTTGTTTTACATGTTTTAGAATTGGCAAAATTTGGTGTTATCGTAAATTGGCATCTAGTTTTCTATTATGTCTTTTGTGTTTTATATGTAATAGAACATTTAATTGTATATACTTGGTTCTGCCTAATCTTGATGGGGTTGCATGTTGCCGTTTGGATCCATAGAACTCCGGCTTGAAGGTTCCTGCAAAACAAAAAATGCACGTCGTGGGTTGTTTCCCGATAAGCCCCTCCGACGCTCAAGTCAGTCTTTTTGTGAGGTTTGATAGCTGATGATAGAGAAGCTAAGGTTCTGATTGCGTACTTCTATTATGGCAGAGTTATACCTTATATATGGAGCAGATGCTAGATTTAAGTCTTTACGTATGCATGAGAGACTTCCACCCGCGAATGGACCGTGGATGTGTGGACTGGGCCTGAGCCTAGCTTAGCCGATAGGCATGAGACCAATCCTTGAAAGATGGACCAATCGCCACGGTCGTTATGACGGGTTTGGGTCCAAGACAACCGACTAACCATAAGCCCCTACCCTCGAGTCCGAAAAGGAGAAGGGTCAAGGAGCATACAAGGATCTTGTCGCTGTTCGTGGGATGTACCGGTAGGCCCGATCACCGGATATCAACGCTGTGGTTCGCCTATGGACAGTCGAGTTGGTCCGATCGACGACATCGATCATAGTCGCGGATCGCTCAGATTGATCGGGCGGTTGAGTGTCCCGATCGGTTGGCATCGACATTTATTGCGGTGATACCAGACAAGAGAGTTCAAAGAATATCGTAGTCGAAAGCGTGAAGATACTTTTATTTAATTATTATCGATGACGCAGCGCCTTGCTGCATTTCGAATCAAACGAATCGCTTTTTGAATCACTGCAATGCGGTATGGTGAGGATAGAAGATTTTGCCGGGTCCTCCTCTCCCCCTAAATCCAAAAACCAGGCCAAGGGGAAGAAAAAGAGGAAGGAGGCAGAGATCGGTGAAGGCGTCGTCCCGCCGGTGGAGCCAGGCCATTCTACGGCGTTGCTGGCCCCTCCGCCCGCTGAAGACCGTCCTATCGTGTCGGCATCATTGTCGATCGTGCTGGCCGAAAGGGGCCGAAGTGGTTCTAAGAGGAGGTGGAGCCACCTCTTAAGAGGAAGAGGATTCTTCGCTTGTCGACCTATCGTCCACGCCCATCGGTGGAGGTAGGAAGAGAAGGAGAGAAAGCAAGGGAAAGGAGCTGCAAGAGCACCGACAAGTGGGAGCTCAAGCGATCTGCTGCTAAAATCGCACCTGCCTTATTCAGAGCGGGCTGAGAAGTCCGGTGATGTCCTTTCATGATGCACCAACGATTGAAGCAAATCGACGGATCAATCGATCGCAAGATCGGAAGTTCACGATCTCCTCGAAAGCGGTGAAAACTTTGGGCGAGCTGAGGCTAAGGAAGGAGAGACGCCTTCAGCTCAACTCTCTCCTCGAGGAGGAGAAGAAGTCTTAGGAAGAGGCGAGGACGTTCTACAAGCTCAACTTGCCACTGGGGAGGAGGAGAGGAGCCGATTGATTGCGGCAAAGGACGAGCTGAAGAAAGCAGTGGAGACGGAGCATGAGCGTAGTAAGAAGTTCCTCCAGGACTGCCATGCAGCAGTAGAGGGTAGACATAGGACCGAGGATGTATTGAGAGAGTTGCAGTGCTCTATCAAAAGGCAGAGGGTCACCTATAAAGAGGTGGAAAAGGCGGTTCCTATATGGGAAGTGCTTAGAGCTCGCCTGCGATTTAACCCTTTCGGTCCTGAAGAGGTGCCATGAGGTTCACGTTCCTGATGGGTCGGAGTGTCCTTCGTTTGAGGATTATACCGAGCTGCTTCTTCCCGCAGCTCTCGGCCTTTCTTTGGAGGATATGAGGGAGAGGGCCGAGGGAGAGCGAACCTTCGTTCCGGATGAGGAGCTGGATCTTAGCTCTGAGGAGGAAGAGGAAGTCTCTCCGTTGCCTTCCCCTTCCTATCCTACTGCTGGCCCTTCCTCTGCCGACCCAGCTGCTCCTGCTGCTGGCCCTTCCTCTCCTCCAGAATGATTAAAACGAATGCTTCCCCTTCTAAGGCTCAGCTGGTCGGGCTTGTGACCAGAGTTCTGACTCAAAGAAATAGAAGTTCATTTTTCATTCTCTTTTGTGTTAAAGGTTAAACGATTCCCACGAATAACAGGTCGCAAATGAGTGCACTCGATGTGCGTCAATCGGGTGAACTAGGCCAAGCATTAGTCAAGGTTGACCGATGGTTTCAAGGATCTTGTCTTGGCAACCTAGTCAATTTATAGTCGAGGCCGAGCTATGGTCCCGAGGATCTTGTCTTGGCGACCTGGCCGAGCGATGTCGAGGTCGATCGGTGGTTCCAAGGATCTTGTCTTGGCAACCTATCCGATCGCTAGTCGAGGCTAAGCTATGGTCCCAAGGATCTTGTCTTGGCGACCTGGCCGAGCGATGTCGAGGTCGATCGATGGTTCCAAGGATCTTATCTTGGCAACCTATCCGATCGCTAGTCGAGGTCGAGCTATGGTCCCAAGGATCTTGTCTTGACGACCTGGCTGAGCAATGTTGAGGTCGATCGGTGGTTCCAAGGATCTTGTCTTGGCAACCTATCCGATCGCTAGTCGAGGCCGAGCTATGGTCCCAAGGATCTTATCTTGGCGACCCGGCCGAGCGATGGTCGATGGGATTTTCTACTCTTTGCCAAATTTAATGAAATTCCTTCTTGCCGAGAAATCTGAAAACCCCTTTATTGATGATAATGAGGGCATGGGCCGTTAAAAGACCTGACTGGCAGGGGCAAAAAAAGGTACCCACGGGTTTACAATAAACAATAACGAACAAAGAAATAACTAAAATCAAACTTATCTATTGGTAAAACGCCTTCAAATTTTGAGAATTCCAGGGTCTCGGTACAATCTTTCAGTTCGAGTTGTGCAGGATATAAGAGTCATGCCCGGTTTGTTTGACCACTTGATAGGGCCCTTCCCATGCTTGACCAAGCTTTTCAGGATGCTTTCCAGCCACCTCGGCCTTCCGTAGAACGTATCCTCTGACCTTTATATTTCTCGGCTTTACCCTTCTATTGTAGAACCTCGTTGCTTTTTGCCTAATGGCTTCCGAACGAGCTGTTTCCCTCTCTCTAACTTCGCTTAAGTACCAGCCTACTTTATGCTTCTTTATTCCTTTCTTCGTCATAACCCAAACTCTTTGGTCAGGCAACACCACTTCCACTGGACTAGGGCTTCCGCCCAAAAGTCATCCCGAACGGTGTTTCTCCGCAGCCAGTCGGGTGATTCAGATGCCCACAACACTTCATCTACTTCTTCTACCTGTGTCTTGTTCATTCCAAGCGCTTCTTAAGAGCGCTCATTATCTTTTTGTTGGTATTCTCTGCTAGACCATTACTCTGAGGATGGGCTACTGAAGTCAACTGGAGTTTTATCTTCAATCGTTCGCAGAAGTCTCTGAACTTCTCGTTGTCAAACTGCCGACAGTTGTCTGCAACCAAAACCATGGGCATCCCAAAGCGGCTCAGAATGTTTTTACGCATGAAGTTTTCAATCTTCTGCTCGGTGATAGTGGTGACCGCTTCCACTTCCACCCATTTAGTGAAGTATTCGACCGCCATTATCAAAAACTTCTTCTGTCCCGGACCAAGAGGAAAAGGCCCTAGAATGTCCATTCCCCATTGAGCAAAAGGAATGGGATGGCTCACAATTTCAGCTTTTCTGGTGTGGGTGAGATGAGTCATATTCTTCCGCAGTGCCTCGCACCGGTTAACTTTCTCCTGACGATCATTTCTCATTGTTGGCCAGTAATACCCTTGTCTGATCAATCTATGAGCCAACATTCTACCTCCTAAGTGATTTCCGCACATTCCTTCATGGACTTCAGCCATTGCTTGTTCTGCCTCCTCTTTATCCAGGCAACACAATAACGGCCAGTCGTAAGAGCGCTTGTACAGAATGTCATTGACGATCACGTACTCAGCCGCCTTTACCCTCAGTTTTCTAGCCTCCAGAGCCTCCGTTGGTTGTATTCCTTTGAGAAGGTATTGTCTGATCGGCTCCATCCAACTTGACCGTTCGTCCGCTTGAAAGACTTCAGTAATCTTCTGAATGCTAGGTTGGTCAAGCCGCTCGACCAAGATGTTGTTCCTGGCATTCTGATCGGAGGCCATCTTGGAGAGTGCATCTGCCTGAGCATTTTGAGCCTATTCTATCCTGTTGACCGAGTACTGCTCGAAATTGCTCAACTCCTATTTTACCAACTCTAAGTACTTGATCATGTTGTTCCCCTTGGCTTCATATTGTCCAGAGACTTGACCAACCACTATCTGGCTGCCGTTGTATACTTTCAGATGCTTTACCCCCGTTTCTTTTGCTAACCGGAGGCCGACTATTAGAGCCTCGTATTCCACCTCGTTATTGGATGCTCTAAATTCCAACCAGAGAGCGTACTCTACCTTTTCCTCCTGGTGTGGACTGATTAGTACCACTCTGCCTCCGCATCCTCAAATTGGATGATCCGTCAACGAACAGGCTCTAGGCAGGGTGTTGTTCGTCCTGCGAGTCGGGTTGACTCATTTCTGCCACGAAATCTGCCAACACTTGGGCCTTGATCGTCGTCCGCGGTTTGTAGTGTATATCGAACTTCCCCAGCTCTATCGCCCATTTTATTAACCGCCCAGAGGTCTCGGGCTTTTGGAGGCACTGCTTGAGGGGTTGGTCGGTCTACACTTTGATGTTATGACTCTGAAAGTACGGCCTCAGTTTTTGCGCTGTAGTTATCAAGAATAGAGCTAACTTTTCTATGGGCGCATATATCGTGTTTCTGACCCGTTTAGTACCTTACTGACGTAGTAGATCACAAATTGCTCCTTGCCATCCGATCGAACGAGGACCGCACTGATTGCCCCCTCTGTGATCGCCAGATAGATAATCAGAATCTCCCCCTCAACGGGGCTCTGCAAAATAGGTGGGCTTGTTAGATACTGCTTCAAGTGTTGGAAGGCTCTTTTACATTCATATGGCCATTGGAACTGAGACATATTCGTTTTTCTTAAAATTTTGAAAAACGGGAGGCACTTGTCCCCCATCCTGGAGACAAACCTGCTCAAAGAGACTATCCGCCCAGTTAATATCTGAACATCTTTCAAACATCGCGGCAAGGACATTTAGACAATAGCTTCGATCTTTTCAGGATTAGCTTCAATCCCCCACTGAGTGATCATAAACCCCAGGAATTTTTCGAATGCCACACCAAAGACACATTTTTCCAGGTTCAGCTTCATCTGATATTTGTCAAGGTTCTGGAAGACTTCTTTTAGATCTCCCACGTGCTCGGCGGCCGTCTTACTCTTGACCACCATATCGTCCACATAGGCCTCAACAGATCGACCGATCTGTTTCTTAAAAACCTCCATGACAAGCCGCTGATAAGTGGCCCCCGCATTCTTTAAGCTGAATGGCATTACTTGGTAGCAATACATGCCCTGGTCAGTTATAAAGGCAGTCTTCTCTTCATCTTCGAGGCTCGTTTGAATTTGATGGTAGCCCGAGAAAGCATCCAAGAAGCTGAGAAGTTCATGTCTAGAGGTGGAGTCTACTAACTGGTCGATCTTGGGCAAGGGAAAACTGTCTTTTGGACATGCTTTATTCAGGTCGGTGAAATCGATGCACATTCTCCACTTCCCGTTCTTCTTCTTCACCAACACCACATTGGCGAGCTATTCAGGGTATTTGACTTCTCGGATGAACCAGGCTTCAAGTAGTTTCTTTATTTCTTTTTTGATCGCCTCCTGTCGGTCCTTGCCATGCCATCACTTTTTTTGTCTAACCGACTTGCAATCTTTTCGGATACCGAGAGAGTGCGATGCGACCGATCGGGAAATGCTCGGCATGTCGCTCGGTACCCAAGCGAAGACCGATCTGTTTTCTATCAAGCAATCCGTGATTTCTCTGACTAAGCCTTTCTGAAGCTCGGAACCAAGATTTGTAAACTTGGAGTGGTCCACTTCATCTAATACGACCCGCTGGGTTTCTTCTACGGGGTTCATCCTTTCTGTTTCTTCATCAGCTCTCACGTTAAGAGAGCTCGCCAATACCACCGCCCCGTCTAATGTCTTTGTTTCTGCTAAGTAGCACTCTCTAGCAATTCTTTGTTGACCTCTGACAACACCGATTCCACGAGGCGTTGGAAACTTCATCGCTTGGTAATAGGTGGAAAAAACCGCTCTGAGGGCATTCTGAGTAGTCCGTCCGATTATTGCATTGTACACCCCTACAAACTTCACAACCAGGAATTCAACGTCCTTCTCTATCTGGCATGGCTTTTATCCGAATTTTACTTTCAGAAATACTCGGGCAAATGGGTAGGCTGATGCCCCAGTTATGTAGCGCCCCCTTACCGTAGGGTATCCACCAGGACACCCGGAGGTCATTCCGGCACATATCCTACGATGAGGGCACGCTACAATCGATCACTACATTCCCTTCAAAAGGCATGGTAACATAAATCACTTGAAAAGCATCATAAGGAGATCACAATATTTTAAAAGAACCACTTTTTCCTCATTACATTTCACAAAAATCAAAGTCTACATTTTCTGTCCACAATATCAGCATGTACATCATCAGAAAACCTAATAGAATAGTACTGCGAGAATGAGGAAGGTGTATCAAAGTTAACTAAACCACCCAAAAGATCCCCAGCTGACCGACCTTTGAGCCATGACCTCTATGTCCAATCGCAATCTACTCGGCTAATAGATCCTCTTTAGCAACTAGAGTCGTCTCTCGATCCTGAAAAGACAACGTTGCAATTTTGGTGAGTTTTGCGAACTCAATGAGGTAACCATCATCGATGGTTCACTCAATTCATGCATCATATCATCGCACATAACACAACGTTCACTCCAATACATACTCGCAATGTATCACATTATTGCACATAACATAATATTCACTTCATTGCATATTCACAATGTATCACATTGTTCATATAAAACACACATCAATTATAATTGACAATGCACATGAGACTCACTTTCATTTATTATTGTTGTTATGACCGAGTGCCTTTTTCCAGCTCATCCCTTTATGGATGTCGAGCTTAGTCGTATAACGTCCCATATCTCTTCGTAGATGTCGGGGATAATGACTTTCGAACTAAGGCTCTATTCACATTTGAGCTTTCACCCTTAATATAGCAACTCCTGGCCATAACTTTCATTATCTTTCATGCATACATGTAATGAATGTTTCACATAACATAACCTCAGTCAATCACATAGATGCACATTCACGTTTTGATCACATTTATCATCAGACCTTAGTCCGGCATTCAGTAGAAATGCTTAGTACACTTTTGCATTCATATGCACATTCAAAATTTTCGCATGTTTGGAGCACTTAATTAACTCATTCAAAACATATTCTAAGGCAAACAATTAATTGAGTGAGACCGTCTAGGTTACTCACAAGTTTCCCCCGAAGCTAATGCCTGGAAGATCCAGCAATGTCTGGAGGTTGACATTCCAGTGGCTCCTCTATAACAAATAACATATACATATATCACAATTTGAACAATCATAAGTGTTTAATAATGCACATGAATGAGATGAAATATGTACAATGCATATTCATGACTATCCTGGGTATCAATCCATCAATTTCATCACAAGACATTCAACTATCAAAACTCACTTGACTAGCCTCATTCTGCAGGATTTAAACCTCCATAAACCATTTGAATCTAATTTCATAGTCCAATGAACCATTTCAGATCTTTCTCCAAACCCTAACTTTCGGGTCCACTGTTCATGTTTAATTAGAAGGTAAAACTTGCATAATTCGAGCCTACTTTCTCTTAGAAAAGTGTTCCTCTATCTTTTATCTTTCCATTAACCCCAAAATCACTCAATTTGGTTCAGTATATATTCAAAGATGTACCTCAAACATTTTTGGTCTGTTCCTCTCCAAAACAGTGTATTACATCCGACTTCCATCCAGAAATTGAACACCTTAGAGACCGAATCAAGATTCATCTCCTTCATATAATTTGTAGCCCTATTACTCTAGTTTACTAAAAATCAAGAATCACCTCAATTGGAATCCTATAGACCAAGATATCATCAAAATACTGAAATACATTCAGTAAAATATCCAGTTCATGTTCCTTCCACCGATACCCTTACTTTGATTCAATCAATCATTTCCAATATAATACCAAAAATCATAACTTTTTTTGGAGAGATAAATAAATGTGTTAGGAATCCAATGCTTCAAAAATCAGGTCATTTGGAGGTCTAGAGAAGAAGTTATGACCAAAAGAGTACAACATGTTTTTGCGTCTCAGTTTCTGCGTCTGCTTTTATGCGTCTACTTTCATTCGTCTGCTTTCATTCATCTACTTTCATGCGTCCGCTTTCATTCGTCTACTTTCATTCGTTTGCTTTCATTCGCTCGCTTTCATTCGCTCGCTTTCATGCCCGCTTTCGTATATCAAAACGCTCCACTTCTAAGACGCATAACTTTTGACTCCGATATCCAAAATTTACAAACTTTATACCGTTGGAAAGATAAAGGAATTAGCTACAACTTTTAAGAAGGAAACTTTGCCAGAATCTATTTTAATCAGGTCCAAATTTAATCCAGAATTTGGAACATGAATTTTTGCTCAACTCTAAACATCCTGCACCCAGTTCTCAACTTCGTGACAGCTTTTGAGATTCTTAGAGACAGAACTGAAATTCGATGTCTTCATACGAATTGTAGCCATATATTCCTAGTTTACTCCAAATCAAGAATCATCTCGTTTGGACAACCATAGAAAATGTTATGGCTAAAATACTGAAACCTACTCAGTGAGAAATTTTCCAGACTTTCTAACTTTCAACACTTTACGTCACCAAACACCAAAAGTTTTCTCAAAAACTAATTTAACACTATAACTGAATTTATTTCTCCCCAACTAACCAGTATTTAAGAAAAAACACAGGAAGTACATTTTCCATGCAAATGACAGTAATCTATCAGCTTTATTTCACAACTCCCCAGCAGAGAAGGATTTCTCTAACACTTACCTGCTGAAAACTCCAAAGTCTTCAAGCCCTAAACTCCACACGTTTTCGTACTTCACTTAGTGAAATGATCAGCTTCTGGTTTTTCCTTAGAGAAGATGACACAAATGGCAAAGTAAGGTTGGTGAAAGAAAGGAAGAACACAGAAGTCCCTTAGAAGATATTTTGCTGGAAACTCTGTATCTCGAAGAGAGAAGTTTTTGAAAGATGAGAATGAAGAAGGGACTTGGACAAGACTTAACCTGTCAACTCTCAAGGAATAGAGACCCACTTCTAGCTATAGTACAAGGTCTAAGTGACACATGTCACTTTCTTAATGATCAAACTCTAACTTAGTTTCTTTAGAAACTAACTCCATTTAGTTCCCCTCTTTCCAATATAACAATCATATTTACAACCCAACTATCTCCAAATCTTTATTTAATTTATTTCTTATTCCCTACTATAAATATATCTCTCTCAATACTTCATAACTTCACCAACATATACAAATACAATAATTCCACCAAAATTCAAAATATCAAGATTTCACTAACCCATAAAAATTTCAATGTAATAATATTTAAGATTCTCAAATCATTCCAATTATACCCGGAATTATTCATGAATGCATGTACAAGTATTTTCATGTGCAACAATCAAGTATACGTATGTAGCAAGTTATGCATGAACATGGAGAATACATCCCTAACTCTCATTAGTCACTCACATTTACCATCCTACCCTTCCCTCTAGTAATGGGATGTTACAACTCTCCCCTCCTTAAAGAAATTTCATCCTCGAAATTCTTACCTGCTTGCTCGAATAGGTGGGGATATTGTCTCCTCATATGCTCCTCTGTCTCCAATGTTGCTTCTTCAGTTGAGTGGTTCCTCCAAAGGACTTTTACCAAAGGAATAACCTTGTTCCTCAATTGCTTAATCCGTGATCCAACAATCTCGATCGGCTCCTCAACATAGCTTAAGTTACTAGCAACCTCAATCTCCTGAGCCGGTATCACATGTGTCGGATCTGATCGGTATCTTCGGAGCATACTCACATGGAACACATTATGCAATTGAGACATCTCATTCGGTAAAGCCAACTTATAGGCCAAAGGTCCTATCCTCTCAATGATCTCATAAGGACCAATGTACCTAGGGCTCAACTTGCCCTTTTTATCGAATCTCAAAACTCCCCTCCAGGGTGACACTCTCAAAAATACTCTATCTCCTACACTGTACTCCATATCACGTCGATGTTGATCCACATAACTCTTTTGCCTATCCTGAGCCGCTTTAATTCAGCTTCGGATTAACTTCACCTTATCCACTGTGTCCTGCAGCAACTCTGGGCCTTCCATCATTCTCAAGCCCTCTTCATCCCAATACAATGGTGACCGCCATTTCCTACCGTACAGTGCCTCATACGGTGCCATTCCGATACTACTGTGGTAGTGGTTATTGTAGGCAAACTCTATCAATGCCATATACTGATCCCAAGTAGCTCCTCTAAACTGTAAGCGATCTAGAAGGGGGGTTGAATAGATCTTTATACTTTTTGTAATTTTCTACAATAAAATCAGAAGTTTATTCACACAAAAACAATTTAATCAAATCTAAATATAAAGAGTAGGGAAGAAGATCAAACACTGTTTTTATAGAAGTTCGGTGCTAAGACCTACGTCCTCTACCTAAGCTCCCACTTAGGATTTTGCAACCACTTTATTACACACTTTATAGTTCAGTGTGAACTCTTACAGTACCGCTTGATTTTCGGCTCAAGCTACCTTACAATTTGATTTGTCTTCCGGCACAAATCCTATCAACACCGCTTGATTTCCGACTCAACAACCTTTACAGATGATTTGTCTTCCGGCACAAATCCTACCAACAACACTTGATTTCCGGCTCAAGCTACCTCACACGTGACCTACCACTAGTCACTCAATTTGTAAAAGAAATAGGATAAAGTTCTAAGAACAAGTGCTCAATACAAATGTAGACAAAGTAAGAACAATGATGAGCAATTTGGAGCAAGATAAGAGTATTTTGGCTTGTAGAACTTGTGTCACTTCTTCATCAATCATCCACCCTTTATATAAGAAGAAATATAGCTGTTGGGACTTATTCTAGCCGTTGCTAGATTGAAATGACCGTTCCTTAATAATCTCCCTTCTATTTTTGGCTAATTGGACCGTTGGAATTAATGTGTTGTACCCATAAGTCGACTTGTCGAGTTGTATAAGTCGACTTGTGACAACATTTTACGTAAACTTACATCTCCGCTCTTCTATAAGTTGACTTGTGATGTGTAAGTCGACTTGTGGTCCACGATAAGTCGACTTGTATTCTGTTAGTCGACTTGTGTTGACATATCTTCATATATTAGTCGACATATGATGTTCTAGTCGACTTATGTAAGCTTCAACGGTAATATCCACTCAAATCTTCTATAATCTTCATTCTTTAAGCCTCTTTCACTTATAGAAAACTTCCATCTTGATTCTTCAATGATTAAACACTTGCCCATCTTGATTTGTACAATTCTTTCATTAAATATCAATCCCAAAATACTGAAACAATTTCTTAACCAATTCTATACATTTTATTATTATCAAACATAAGTGGAATTAATTTGTCAACCACCATCGGTCCAACAATCTCCCCTTTTGATAATGACAAAATACTTAGAAATTGTTTAAGAAATGAAAACAAAGAAACATTGATCAAGGTTTTTATACCTTGTCATTTTGGTTAGAAGTCTCCCCCTCAATCATATAAATCATTGAATTTTAATAACCTTGAAAAATCAATTAAAATTTTAACAAACTCCCCCTTAATCAAATAACTAATGAATATCCAATTTCTCATTTTTCTCCCCATTTTTGTAATAATCAAAACAACTAATACAAACCAACAATAGATGAAATATGGCAATCACATTAAATAGAGAAACAAGTCATCAAATACAAATAGTCTCAAGTAGCAAGCAAATACAAATGATATGAAATGTTGGTCTTGGCTAGATACAAAAATCATCATGGTGGAGAAACATCATCATGAATAAATCTCAAAAGTAGAAGAGAATATGTTTTCGGAGATTTTAGGAAAAAGAGAATTTTTGAAGAAGACCCAAATAACTTATATTCGACTGGCAGTTCATAAGCAAACACAAAGAAAATGCAGAGTCATAACATAACAATCCAATAATTAATACAAATATCAGAAAGTCATAAGAAGCACCACACACTTGAAATAGCATAAGAATCCGTGTAGACATAAGTCGACTTGTTTACTTCCATAAGTAGACTTATCCTGAAATTTCTTCATTCCCAAAGGTTGTAGATATCATAGGTCCATTTATTGACCCACATAAGTCGACTTTGTTGTTGTCTCTACTCATATGCCTTGAACTTCCACTATCGCTGTACCATGTGTGGTGGATCTTCATTCCTTGCTTGTACCTACAACTGCAACTTCCTTTCTTTTCATTGGTACCCAAGCCATCTTGGGTCCATTTTGTTAGTCATATAAACCACATTAGGTGGTGTTGTACCTTTAATCACCCAAATTTTCTTAACTTTGATACATCTCCTAATAGTTTTACATGCAATTTCTATATGACCATCTTTCAAGCATCTAGCACATCGAGCAACTTTTCCATCCTTGGTAAATTTGGAAATTAAAGAACAATCTCTATTATAAGGATCATATCCCAAACCATGTTTAGAAATAGAATATCTTTGTAAAGACAAAGATCTCTTCAAACTTTGCATTTCCACCAAAGAAATTTTCCAACCACATAAGAAAACTCCTTTCTAAGTCTATCAAGCTCACAAATAAGATTTTCCTTTTCAACAAGACATGCAGAATGATCTTCCTTAGGACTATCTAAATCATTAATAGTCTCATGTAAGGCACTATTTTCAGCAACCAATTCTCTTATTTTCTTTCTCAATTTCTTGTTGATTTCAATAGCTTCTTCAAAATCAATTTGCAAAGCATTAAAAGACTCTATAAGATCTTGATCAAAGAAAGTTACCTCATCTTCATCATCACTTGTTGAGGAGCTATTGGCTATAAGCCCTAGGTTGTTTTCATCATTGCTTTGATATGCTTCCTCATCATCACTCCACGTGGCTATAAGGTTAGCTTTCTTTTTCCCTTTGTCATTTTTCTGGATATTTGAATTTGAGGATGAGCTTTTCTTTTCGTCATAACCCTTGGATCTTCTTTCCATGGCAAATTTCTTCCTTTCTCCATTTTTTTCACCATTTAATTCTTTCCTCCGGTTTTTGAGAAGTCCCTTGAATTTTCTCAAATTTCTGGCGTACATTGCCATCTTTTCATCATCCTCTTTTTCATCTATTTCTTCATCACTTTCATCAAGAGAGGAAATATTAGCCTTTAAAGCAATTGACTTTTGTGACTTACCTCTACCTCCTCTGGATTTGAGAATGATTTCATAGTTGATAAGTGATCCCACCAAGGCGTTGAATTCCAAATGGTTTAGATCCTTGATTCCATTATACGTAACTCAGGAATCCCATTCCTTAGGTAGTGATCGAAGAATTTTCTTCACCTTTTCGCTATCTGTCATATGCTTTCCAAGGTTGCCTAATCCGTTAATGATTTCTGCAAAACGATCAAGCATAGCAGAAATAGACTCACCATCCTTCATGACAAACATTTCGTAGTCGTGGAGAAGCATGTTGATCTTTGTCTCCCGGACTTGGTTGGTTCCTTCATGGGTGATGCAAAGTCTCTCCCACATTTTTTTGGCACTGGTACACGAGTTAACTCTGTTTCTTTCCTCAACTGTGAGAGCGCAATAGATTAGCTTCATCGCTTTAGCGTTGATGTAGCTTGCCTCCAAATATTGTCATCGTATTCCAGCTCCATTTTTAACTCACCATTTTCTTTTAACGGTGGTTGTGGACCAAAGATAATTATCTTCCAATATTCTACTCCCTCGCTAATGATGTGGTACTTCATAGGATTTTTTCAAGAGGAATAATTAGTACCATTAAATAAAGGAGGGCGATTATTAGTATTACCTTCTTCCGCTAAGTTATCAGGTGCCATCCCTGATACTTCGCTCGATACCAATTGTGTTTATCTAGAAGGGGGTTGAATAGATCTTTAGACTTTTGTAATTTTCTACAATAAAATCAGAAGTTTATTCACACAAAAACAATTTAATCAAATCTAAATATAAAGAGTAGGGAAGAAGATCAAACACTGTTTTTATAGAGGTTCGGTGCTAAGACTTACGTCCTCTACCTAAGCTCCCACTTAGGATTTTGCAACCACTTTATTACACACTTTATAGTTCAGTGTGAACTCTTACAAGATCGCTTGATTTCGGCCTGTTACCTTACAATTTGATTTGTCTTCCGCACAAATCCTACCAACACCGCTGATTTTCTACCAAGCAACCTTTACAGATGATTTGTCTTCCGGCACAAATCCTACCAACAACACTTGATTTTCGGCTCAAGCTACCTCACACGTGACCTACCACTAGTCACTCAATTTGTAAAAGAAATAGGATAAAGTTCTAAGAACAAGTGCTCAATACAAATGTAAACAAAGTAAGAACAATGATGAGCAATTTGGAGCAAGATAAGAGTATTTTGGCTTGTAGAACTTGTGTCACTTCTTCATCAATCATCCACCCTTTATATAAGAAGAAATATAGCTGTTGGGACTTATTCTAGCCGTTGCTAGATTGAAATGACCGTTCCTTAATAATTTCCCTTCCGTTTTTGGCTAATTGGACAGTTGGAATTAATGTATTGTACCCATAAGTCGACTTAAGTCTACTTGTTGAGTTGTATAAGTTGACTTGTGACTATAAGTCGACTTGTCGAGTTGTATAAGTCGACTTGTGACAACATTTTACGTAAACTTACATCTCCGCTCTTCTATAAGTCGACTTGTGATGTGTAAGTCGACTTGTGGTCCACGATAAGTCGACTTGTATTCTGTTAGTCGACTTGTGTTGACATATCTTCATATATTAGTCGACATATGATGTTCTAGTCGACTTATGTAAGCTTCAACGGTAATATCCACTCAAATCTTCTATAATCTTCATTCTTTAAGCCTCTTTCACTTATAGGAAACTTCCATCTTGATTCTTCAATGATTAAACACTTGCCCATCTTGATTTGTACAATTCTTTCATTAAATATCAATCCCAAAATACCTGAAACAATTTCTTAACCAATTATATACATTTTATTATTATCAAAACATAAGTGGAATTAATTTGTCAACCACCATTGGTCCAACATAAACTCCAATACACAAGCTCTAAGCATATCCTCAATAGTCTTGATTGTCCTCTCACTCTGTCCATCTGTCTGAGTATGAAATGCTGTACTGAAATTTAACTTAGTTCCCAGGTAGTCTGCAAGCTCTTCCTAAATCTCGAAGTAAATCTCGGATCTCTGTCTGATACTATGGACACTGGCACTCCATGCAGTCTCACCACCTCATTCACATACTTCTGGGCCAACTGATGAAGTGAGTTATTCTCTCTCACCGTAAGAAATGAGCCGATGAGTCAACCGTCCACTATGACCCAAATAGCATCACGCCGCGAGTCTTTGGCAAACCTATGATGAAGTCCATAGGATCCGCTCCCATTTCCAATCCGCATGGGCAATGAATTCAACTTCCCTCTCGGAGCCCGGTGCTCGCTTCACTTCCTACTGCACGCCATACATCTTGACACATACTCAGCTACTTGCTTCTTCATTCCAGGCCACCAAAAATGTTGCTTCAATGTGTTATACATCTTGGTAGTACCAGGATGCATAGCATAGGTGGCCATATGAGCTTCCTCAAGGATCTCCTTCCTCAAATCATCCACATTAGGTACACATAGCCTATGTCTCAACCATAAAGTCTCATCCCTCAACTCAAACTCGGACTCTGGATTTGTTTTCACTTTCTCTATAAGCTTTACCATATCAGGATCTTTGTTCTGTACTCTTCTGATTCTATCATGTAACATTGGCCTCAACTTCAAAGTAGCAACTAGTGCCTCATCTTGCTCTAGATTCAACTCTACATTTAGAGCTCTCAAATGAATCAGATTAGGTAACCTCGATAACTGAATCTGAGCTATACTAGCATTAGACTTCCTGCTCAAAGCATCCGCCACCACATTAGCTTTCCCTGGGTGGTACTCAATAGTACAATCATAATCTTTTAATAACTCAATCCACCTCCTTTGCCTCAAGTTTAGCTCCTTCTGACTCATCAAATATTTCAAACTCTGATGATCAGTATATATTTGGAAAGTCTCCCCATACAAATAATGTCTCCAAATCTTTAGAGCAAAGACAACTGCAGCTAGCTCTACATTATGTACCGGATAATTGATCTCGTGAGACCTTAATTGTCTCGATGCATAGGCGATCACCTTACTATGCTGCATCAGTACACATCCCAAACCTTGATGCAAAGCATCACTATATACCACATATCCTCCAATCCTCGATGGAATAGTCAACACCAAAAGTGAGTCACCAATGTTTCAACTCCTCAAAGCTCTTCCGACACTTCTCACCCATCTAAACACTACATTCTTCCTCGGAAGTTTAGTCGAGGGTCGAGATAAGGAAAACCCTCGATAAATCTTCGTAATATCCGCTAATCCTAGGAAGCTTCAGATCTCGCATACATTTCTGAGCTTCCCAATTCATAATCGCCTACCTTCTTTGGATCTACCAGTATGTCATCTCCAAATACTATATGTCCCGTAAATACAACTTGATCTAACCAAAATTCACACTTACTAAATTTGGCATACAATTGTTTCTCTCATAATCAGAAGATCACTCTCAAATGCTCAAAGATGCTCCTTTCTACTCTTTGAATACACCAAGATATCGCCAATGAATACAATTACAAATCGATCCAAGTAGGGCTGGAACACCTTATTCATCAAGGCCATAAAAGTCATTGAGGCATTAGTTAACCCAAACGGCATCACTAGGAACTCATAGTGCCCATACTGCCCTCTGAATGCACTCTTAGGTATATCACCTCCGCTATCTTCAATCGGTAATACCTCGATCTCGATCTAGCTTAGTGAATACCGAGCTCCTCGCAATCGGTCAAGTAAGTCATCAATTTAGGCAACGACACTTGTTCTTCACGGTCACCCATTGTCGCCTATAATCGATGCATAACCTCAAAGTCCCATCCTTCTTCTTCACAAACAACACCGGTGCTCCCCAAGGTGAAACACTGGGCCTTATGAAACCCTTCTAATAACTTCAGAATCGAAGCCAGCTCCTTCAGCCCACAAAGCCATCCTATATGGGGAATGGATATAGAGCAAAGACTGAACCAAATCAATCAGTGAACTCTATTTCCGATCCGTGGTAAACCGTAACTCGAAATACCCCAGAATTCCTTAACCATCGAATGTCCCAACGCCTGCCAACCCTAGTATCAATAATGTGGGCGATAAGCGCACATCCTCCCCGCATCAACCTCAATGCACTCATGAAGGATATCATCCTAGCTGGCACCGCTCGACTAATTCCTCCAATATCGCTTCTAGGCGACCAGAGATTCTAATACTACCTCCTTAGTGTAATAGCTCATGATGGCCTTATGGGCAAGGAGCCAATCCATGCCTAAGATCACATATATCTCTCAACTGAATACAATCAGTTCCGCCACTTACTTGATCAACCTTAACTAAGCACCCTTGATACGCCACCAATAACAAGATATACCTAGAGGTGTACTCACCTCTAGCCCAAACTGCAGCAACTCCCTATCACAATGCAGTCTACATGCCAAATGCGGTCCAATGAAAGAGTGTGTGGATCCTGGATTTAGCAATGCAAATGCCTCCAAATCATAAACAAGAAGCGCACTTGCAACCACATCTGGTGAGTCTTGGGCCTCCTGCCTAGTCATGGCATAGACCCTGGCCTGAGACTGTGGTCTGCTGCCTTGACTCGCAGGCCTCATGGAAGAACTCCCAACTCTCCCTCTATCTCTACCTCTACCTCTTTGTCCAGATCCACCACCTCGCTTCTCACGAATCAGAGATCACTCTTGATCTCCCACTAACACTGCAGACGGGTTCCAAAGAACAACCGGACAATTTCTAATCTTATTTTCAAGGAGCCACAAGCCAAACAAGCTCCTGCCACATGCCTCAACACTCTCCACCGTGCCTTTTCCCACAATACTCACATAGGGCCGCTTAGTTTTGCACTATACTGCCCTCCACCACCTGCAGTAGATCTACCTCTCATTCCTGCTCTGCATCTGCCTAAATCCACTTGATGATCTCAATGGTCTACTCGCGCTTACCAAAACTCCCGCTGTAATTGCCTTGACTCTCACTAGCCTCTTTCCTCTCGACCTCTTGCCCGATCTCTCTTACTTCTCCTTCATTAACTGCTCAATTTCGATTGAGGCAGCTCAACTCAAAGGAAAGTGCCCATATCCGACCTCGCCAACCTTATTCTCGATCTCCATATTAAGCCCATTCTCAAACCTCCTGCACTTGTCTTCCTCTCAGAGGAATCAGAGCGGTAGCATAACCCATCAATTTATTAAATCGGACCTCATAGTCCGCCATCGACATCTTGCCCGCATCGCCCAAGAACTTCATCTTCATGTCCAAGTAGACCTTGGGCATGTAGTTATCTCTCAAGACTCTCGAAAGTCTTCCCACTTCAATAGACAAGGCCCGTGGTACCGCTCGAACAGCTCTTCCACCACTAGTAAGTCGGGCCCCAGAAGAGAGACATCGATAATCGAACCTCTCATCGGGCTCGCAATTCATCCGATCAAATACTCTCCCTCTCTAACCATCCTCGCCTCAACAGGTCTCAGGCCGCCACATAAGTCCACAGCTCCTTGCTTCCGTAGCCTATCATACCTCCTCTCCCTTCTCTCGGGAACTCTAAGGGGCAACCCCTCTGATTGAGGTACCGAGGACTCTCTACTAGCTCCTACAAATCCTTGGTCAGCAGGTTGATCAATCTGATCACCTAGGGTGGATGACCTATAACAAATGATAACTTCAATCATTATCCACATTACTCAAAATATTTCATGCTTATCATTCCTATAAGTCCCAACAGATGCTAAACCATGCTCTGATACCACCTAAATGTAGCGCCCCCTTACTGCAGAGTATCAACTGGGACACCCGGAGGTCATTCCGGCACAAATCCTACGATAAGGGCACGCTACGATCGATCACTACATTCCCTTCAAAAGGCATGGTAACATAAATCACTTGAAAAGCATCATAAGGAGATCACAATATTTTAAAAGAACCACTTTTTCCTCATTACATGTCACAAAAATCAAAGTCTATATTTTCTGTCCACAATATCAGCATGTACATCATCAGAAAACCTAATACAATAGTACTGCGAGAATGAGGAAGGTGTATCAAAGTTAACAAAACCACCCAAAAGATTCCCAGCTGACCGACCTTTGAGCCATGACCTCTATGTCCAATCGCAATCTACTCGGCTAGTAGATCCTCTTTAGCAACTAGAGTCGTCTCTCGATCCCGAAAAGACAACGCTGTAATTTCGTGAGTTTTATAACTCAACGAGGTAACCATCTTCGATGGTTCACTCAATTCATGCATCATATCATCGCACATAACACAACGTTCACTCCAATACATACTCGCAATGTATCACATTATTGCACATAACATAATATTCACTTCATTGCATATTCACAATGTATCACATTGTTCATATAAAACACACATCAATTATAATTGACAATGCACATGAGACTCACTTTCATTTATTATTGTTGTTATGACCGAGTGCCTTTTTCCAGCTCATCCCTTTATGGATGTCAAGCTTAGTCGTATAACGTCTCATATCTCTTCGTAGATGTCGGGGACAGTCGCACTTGAGCCTAAGGCTCTATTCACATTTTGAGCTTTCAGCTCCTTAATATGGCAACTCCGGTCATAACTTTCATTATCTTTCATGCATACATGTAATGAATGTTTCACATAACATAACCTCAGTCAATCACATGGATGCACATTCACGTTTTGATCACATTTATCATCGGACCTTAGTCCGGCATTCAGTAGAAATGCTTAGTACACTTTTGCATTCATATGCACATTCAAAATTTTCGCATGTTTGGAGCACTTAATTAACTCATTCAAAACATATTCTAAGGCAAACAATTAATTGAGTGAGACCGCCTAGGTTACTCACAAGTTTCCGGTTAATGCCTCGAAGATCCAAAGAACGTCTGGAGGTTGACATTCCAAAGGCTCCTCTATAACAAATAACATATACATATATCACAATTTGAACAATCATAAGTGTTTAATAATGCACATGAATGAGATGAAATATGTACAATGCATATTCATGACTATCCCGGTATCAATCCATCAATTTCATCACAAGACATTCAACTATCAAAACTCACTTAACTAGCCTCATTCTGCAGGATTTAAACCTCCATAAACCATTTCAATCTAATTTCATAGTCCAATGAACCATTTCGATCTTTCTAAACCCTAACTTTCGGTCCACTGCTCATGTTTAATTAGAAGGTAAAACTTGCATAATTCGAGCCTACTTTCTCTTAGAAAAGTGTTCCTCAATCTTTTATCTTCCATTAACCCTAAAATCACTCAATTTGGTTCAAGATATATTCAAAGATGTACCTCAAACATTTTGGACTGCTTTCCAAAACAAAGGTATTACATCCGACTTCCATCTAGAAATTGAACACCTTAGAGACCGAATCAAGATTCAGTTCCTTCATATAATTTGTATCTCTATTACTCTAGTTTACTAAAAATCAAGAATCACCTTAATTGGAATCCTATAGACTAAGATATCATCAAAATACTGAAATACATTCAGTAAAATATTCAGTTCATGTTCCTTCCACCGATACCCTTACTTTGATTCAATCAATCATTTCCAATATAATACCAAAAACCATAACTTTTTGTGGAGAGATAAATAAATATGTTAGGAATCCAATGCTTCAAAAATCAAGTCATTTGGAGGTCTAGAGAAGAAGTTATGACCAAAAGAATACAACTTGTTTTTGCGTCTTAGTTTCTGCGTCTGCTTTTATGCATCTACTTTCATTCGTCTGCTTTCATTCATCTACTTTCATGCGTCTGCTTTCATTCGTCTACTTTCATTCGTCTGTTTTCATTCGTCTGCTTTCATTCGTTTGCTTTCATGCATTTGCTTTCATGCGTCTGAAACGTCTCCACTTCTAAGATGCATAACTTTTGACTCCGATGTTCAAAATTTACAAACTTTATACAGTTGGAAAGATAAAGGAATCATCTACAACTTTCAAGAAGGCAAAGTTTCTAGAATCTATCTTAATCAGGTCCAAATTTCCTCCCGAAGTTGGAACATGAATTTTTGCTCAACTCTAAACATCCTGTACCCAGTTCTCAACTTCGTGATAGCTTTTGAGATTCTTAGAGACAGAACTGAAATTCGATGTCTTCATACGAATTGTGCCCATATATTCCTAGTTTACTCCGAATCAAGAATCATCTCGTTTGGACAACCACAAAAAATGTTATGGCTAAAATACTAAAACCTACTCAGTGAGAAATTTTCCAGACTTTCTAACTTTCAACACTTTACGTCACCAAACACCAAAAGTTTTCTCAAAAACTAATTTAACACTATAACTGAATTTATTTCTCCCCAACTAACCAGTATTTAAGAACAAACACAGGAAGTACATTTTCTATGCAGATGACAGTAATCTATCAACTTTATTTCACAACTCCCCAACAGAGAGGGATTTCTCTAACACTTACCTGCTGAAAACTCCAAAGTCTTCAAGCCCTAAACTCCACACGTTTTCGTACTTCACTGAGTGAAATGATCAGCTTCTAGTTTTTCCTTAGAGAAGATGACACAAATGGCAAAGTAAGGTTGGTGAAAGAAAGGAAGAACACAGAAGTCCCTTAGAAGATATTTTGCTGAAAACTCTGTATCTCGAAGAGAGAAGTTTTTGAAAGATGAGAATGAAGAAGGGATTTAGACAAGACTTAACCTGTCAACTCTCAAGGAATAGAGACCTACTTCTAGCTATAGTACAAGGTCTAAGTGACACATGTCACTTTCTTAATGATCAAACTCTAACTTAGTTTCTTTAGAAACTAACTCCATTTAGTTCCCCTCTTTCCAATACAACAATCATATTTACAACCCAACTATCTCCAAATCTTTATTTAATTTATTTCTTGTTCCCTACTATAAATATATCTCTCTCAATACTCCATAACTTCACCAACATATACAAATACAATAATTTCACCAAAATTCAAAATATCAAGATTTCACTAACCCATAAAATTTTCAATATAATAACATTTAAGATTCTCAAATCATTCCAATTATACTCGGAATTATTCATGAATGCATGTAGAAGTATTTTCATGTGCAACAATCAAATATAAGTATGTAGCAAGTTATGCATGAACATGGAGAATACATCCCTAACTCTCATTAGTCACTCACATTTACCATCCTACCCTTCCCTCTAGTAATGGGATGTTACAAATTACCCCTTTGATAGGTCCTTCTACGGGCAGTAGTGGATCCTCTGGTATCTCCATCTGCTTGAAGGCATCATAATACAACAAATCGACCGAGCTGTCTGTATCGACCACTACTCGCTTCACTTCGTTACCTTCCATGTTTAGATCTACTACGAGCGCATCATCATGCGGACAGCTGACACCGTTTAAGTAAGATTCATCGAAGGATATCATCCCATCATTTTTCTTTTTCTTCTTGGCTAACAAGTCTTCACCGACCTGCCTGACATACCTCTTTCTTCCTTTAACGGTAGATCCGCCTGCTGCATTACCACCGAAAATCATGTTAATGACCCTAACTGGTCGGTCGTCTTGTTGCCCGGTGTTTCTATCGCCTCTTGCCCTGGACTGTCCTCTTGTTTCACGTCGATCATCAGTGTTCTCATTTCGCCTCCTTTCATCATTCCTATCGTTTTGCCTCTAAGGATGTCGTCCATTGTTTGATCGACCGATCCTGTTTTCATTGTCTCGATCGGCATTCTTTCCGCGCTTTATAAACCGATCCAGCTTTCCCCTTCGGATAAGGAATTCGATTTCTCTTTTCAATTGCTAGGAATCCTCCGTATCATGACCGACCTCTCTACGAAAACAACAATACAAATCGGGGTGTTGATGGTGGTCTTCAACTTATTGGGTTCTCGAAGGGGTTCCCCATCCGCCCTGATGGCCGCCAATACTTCTGCGTATCGCCTGTTGAGCGGGGTGAATTCTCGTTGATGTCCCTGTTGATCGGTCGGCTTTCTCCAGCTCGACTAATCCTTCTGTCGCTTGTGGGAATCGTCCACTCTACCACTCGGCCCGCAGTCGTCTGCTCTTCGTTTTGTGTTTCTCAACACTTCTTCGAGCTGTATATATTTATCCGCCCGATTCCTTATTTCTTGAATAGACTGAGGCTGATCGAGGGCTAGTGACTTCTTAAACTCTTTATCCCTAGTATTGCTCATCAGTGCCGCCAACATGGAGGAGTAGGTGAGGTCAGGGACCTCGACGGCTTCGTTATTGAAACGAGCGAGAAATTCCTGCAAGCTTTCATTCTGCCCTTGGGTCAATTGCATCAACTCCAAGGCCGTTTCTACGGCCGCTTACTTGCAGCGAAATGGTTAAGGAATAGCGACCTAAAGTCCTCAAAGCAAGTGATACAGCTTGGAGGTAAGCTATTGAACCATCGTCGAGCTCCCTCTTGAAAGGCCGTACAGAAAGCCTTACATTGAATGGCGTCTGGAACGCAGTGTAGGTTCATCATCTACTGGAAGTGCTGTAGGTAGTCCAGGGGATCGGTCTTTCCAGTATATTTCTCAGGCGTCTGGAGGCTATCCAAGATTGCCGGAATGAAGGGAGAGCTATGATGCACTGACGGATAACCTGGGCGGGAATTCAAGGCCGCATTGATCCGATCGTTCACGATTTTTTCTAGGGCCAGATCAGGATGGCGATCGACCATCGTTCCCATCTGCTGTGCGGGTGTCTGTTGTTGTTGCTGCTGAGATTGTAGGATCTGACGAATCAATAGATCGGTAACTTCTTCGATCTGTTTTCGAGTGAGGGAAGTTTGCTGCGGCGGAGGAGGATTGGCATCCAGAGGGTGTTGGAAATTCGGGTGTGTATCAATCTCAGCGTTGTCCTCCAGGGCTACGCTTTGTTCTTCCTGATCTGGGTTCTGAGGTAGTTGTTGATCATTCGGGTGTGTATACTGCGTGCGGGAATCATGACGTGTTAGTGGAAGAGTGGCTGGTAGTTGTGAGCCTATCCGCTGTAACGCGAGTGCCACAACGACGGCTATATCAGGGTTGATCGCTGCTGCGTGACTAATCTGTGTGGGTCTAGATGTGGTGCCCTGACGTCGGGCCCCACGATAGGTGCCAACTGGTTCTGCCTGATCCTAACAGGGCTGCATGTTGCCGTTTGGATCCATGGAACTGGCTGCTTCTCGCGAGAACTCCGGCTTGAAGGTTCCTGCAAAACAAAAAAGGCACGTCGGGGGTTGTTTCCCGATAAGCCCCTCCGACGCTCAAGTCAGTCTTTTTGTGAGGGTTTGATAGCTGAGGATAGAGAACCTAAGGTTCTGATTGGGTACCTCTATTATGACAGAGTTATACCTTATATATGGAGCAGATGCTAGGTTTAAGTCTTTACGTATGCATGGGAGACTTCTACCCGCGAATGGACCGTGGATGCGTGGACTGGGCCTGAGCCTAGCTTAGCCGATAGGCGTGAGACCAATCCTTGAAAGATGGACTGATCGGCCCATGGGTCGTTATGACTGGGTTTGGGTCCAACACGACCGACCCAACCATAGCTCAAGTGGTGAGAGGCGTGGGTCATGCACCCAACAAAACCCTGAGGTCACAGGTTCGAGCAACAAGAGCCATGTAGACAACCTAACCAAAGGGGACAAAACCTCAATGGTGCGGGTCCACCCAAACCAAAAAGGCACCTTTTTGGTTTGGGTGGGCCACGGATCTTGTCGTGTACGCCGACCCAACTCAAATTAGTATTGTCCCTTTTGGTCGCCAGGCGCGGATCTCGTCGCTTGAACTTGTGACCTCAGGGTTTTGTTGCGTTGAGACGCACTCCTCTCACCACTGAGAAAGATCGTATGCTCGTAAAGTGTTTCAGACGCATAGCACACTACAGCCCGCAGCCCGGATCATGCATGCTCGTGTGGATACCGGTAGAGGGCATTAGCGATTTGCAGTGTCTTGGAATCCGAAAAAGAAGTAATACAGTCACGAAAATAAGGTATTTTCGTTAATCCTTCGTGTTTTCGATTATACGTGATGTTCTTGTATGGTCTTTTCCGCAGCGTATTGTGAATACTCGGACCGTACGCGATCCAACAGTGGTATCAGAGCCATGTTTAATCGTTAATCTTGGATTAGAGACTTGATTTTTTTGTTGATTTGTTTTGATGCTTCGGAAACGCACTATACTGTAGAAAAGGTTTCTGTTTTAATGTATATCGTGTTCTGGAAATAGTTTCCCGAAGCTGGAAATTGTTTCCAATCTGATTTGTGTTAATCGTTGATGCATGATCTGGACTTGTCTTCTAAAGCATATACGGTGCTAAGTGGTTTTTGAAATCATTATTATACGATACATGTTTTGTGGTGATTCTGGATTTTTCATCTGTGGTTATGCGATGACCATGCTATGTGCTTAGGGATTTCTTAACTCTTTACGCTAGTTGCATTTAGATTTGAAATCCCCAATTTAATATATGCTTGCTTATGAAATCCCTAATTTCTTCCCTAACCCAAATATGCGATGTTTGGCTTCGGAGATTGCTTGTATTTACTGTTGAATCACATGCTTGAGTTTCTGGAAATTGTTTCCAGATTGTTTACATGAATTCTCTCTTGTATTTATCTGCAATTGCGTTTTTGTTCTCCCATTTGTTTTGCGTTTTTCTGGGTATCTTGGATCAGCGTTTTCTCCCCTCCCTTGTGTTTTTTCATGAGTTTCTGGAAAAATCGATGGGTGATTAACATCCATCGAGTGGCGACGTGATACCATCACTAGATGATGGTGTCGCCGACGTTGATGGCGTCTCCGGTGATGCCACAAGCTGCGAGAACCTTCGGGTGGAGACCCACGGTTGAAGGTTTGTTTTTCCTTGGAGACCCGACATGCGTAGGATCGTGTGGGAACGTGGTTGCGGTTGATGGGTCGTGGAAACATGGAAGGATTGGTAGGGAAAACGTAGGAGAAATCGAAAAACTAGAAGAAAGGAGAGAGAAAACGTGGAGAGAGAGGGAAGAAGGTAGGGGAAGACGACGGGCGCGTGTGGGACACGAGCCCGCTCCTTCCAGGAGCGTGGACACGCTCCACGAGTGCCACTTCGGTAGCGTGCGATTACGCGCAGACGCCCCTTCCGATTTTAAATTTTAAATTTTTAATATGTTTTAAAATTGTTTTAAAACCCTAATTTCTCTTTTATTAATTTAATAGAGATTAAATTAATAAATACTCCTAATAATAAAAAAGGTGTTTTATTAAAATTTGAAAAATCTGGTTTTAAAGGATTATTTATTAGGAAAGGGTTTTTGGAATTTAATTTAATTTTTCAAGAGTTGAATTATTAAGTTAATTTTTTTCAAATCAACAATTAGATTCAAGCCATGGTTGTAACAAGCGTTTTGTAATCTTCCATAATTCTTTATAAGGATTAATAACCTTCATAATGTACTAAGAATGACCCTCATCGTAATTTTAGGTTTATATGCCTTCCATAAATCTTTACCAATGTTTATCTCTAGCTTATCCTTATGTGGGTTTTTGCCAAAGCAAGGCATGTGGGGATTATCTAGGGAAGACATTTGAATAATGGTGCTATTCATAGGTAAAGTATGGTTAAACTTAACTAAGCTATCAAAACGGTTTTGGACTTAGGGCATAAGATTGGGTTTTACATACATGCAAAGACATAAGATGTATTTTAACATAAACCCATCAAGAGTTACATGTGATGTAATTGAAAAGAGTTTTCTACCTAAATAACTAAGTTTTGAGTGTTAAGCCAAAGCTTTCTTAGGACTTAGTGAAATATGGATCTTGTTTCTCCCATTTTTTAATTGAGGGTTATTTATTTGAGTGGGAGCTAATACCTCATAATATATGAATGTTGACCCTTATTGCATAATTTTTGTAGATTATGGCTACTCCATCCACAAACCTTTCTATGCGATCTATCTTAGAGAAAGAAAAGCTTAATGGAACAAATTTCCTAGATTGGTATAGGAACTTGAGAATTGTTCTCAAACAAGAAAGAAAGCTTTATGTCTTAGAAGAACCCATCCCCGAGGAACCACCAAAGAAATGCACCTAAGGCTCAAAAGGATGCTTACACGAAGCATATCAATGACTCTACTTGATGTGTCATGCCTTATGTTAGCGCCATGATCTCGACCTTCGAAGGATTTAGAGGAAATGGAAGTTTATGACATGCTTGCTCAACTGAAAGCTATGTTTCAAGAGCAAGCACGCCAAGAGAGGTTTAGAACCACTAAGGCATTGAATTCATGCAAGATGACTCTGGCGGACACCTGAGTGCTCATGTTCTCAAGATGAAGAGTTACATTCATCATCTTGAGAAATTAGGTGCACCTGTTAGTCAAGAATTGTCAACTGATCTTATTCTAGCATCTTTGACTGATGAATATGATCAGTTCATTCTTAACTACAACATGCATAATATGGAGAAGTCCATTGACGAATTGCATGGGATGTTGAAAACTGCTGAAGAGAACTTAAAGGGAAAGGTTAAGACCACCAATGAAGTTATTGTGGTTCAGAAGGGAAAAGGTTTCAAGAAGAAGGGCACAAAAAAGGACAAAGGTAAAGTACCCAAGTCCAAGTCCAAGCCCAAGCCTAAAGCTAAGACTAAGGCACCCAAGGAGGGAGTTTGCTTCCACTGCAATGAACTTGGTCATTGGAAAAGGAACTGCAAACTCTATTTGGAAGAGCTGAAAGAGAAGAAGAATAGTGCGACTATTTCTTCAGGTATATTTGTTATAGAAATCAATTTTACTCCTTCTGCATCTTGGGTATTAGATACCGGAGCTGCAACTCACATTTGTACTAATGTGCAAAGTCTAAGAAGGACTAGAAGATTGATGTCTGGTAAGATCGACCTACGCGTGGGAAATGGAGCAAGAGTTGCTGCTTTATCCGTGGGGACATATGATCTTATTTTGCATACTGGGCTCATTTTGAAATTCAAGAATTGTTATTATGTACCTACTATGAGTAGGAACATTATTTCTTTTGTTTGTTTAGAGAATGATGGATTTAAATTTTCTATTGAGAATAGAAGTATTTCCATTTATAAGAATGACATTTTATATGGCATTGCGCGTCAATTAAATGGCATCTATACTCTAGAAACCGAGTCTCTAACAAATGGGCCCATCTATAGCATAAATACCAAGAAGTTTAAATCTAACGATTTGAACCCAACCTATCTCTGGCATTGTCGCTTAGGCCACGTAAATGAAAAACGCATTTCAAAACTCCATCAAGATGGATACATTGATTCTTTTGAATCTTTTGGCACGTTTGATTCTTGTTTACTGGGTAAGATGACAAAGGCCCCCTTCACAGGTAAAGGGGAAAGGGCCAATGAGCTATTGGGCCTTATACATACCGATGTATGCGGTCCTTTTAGCATATCAGCGAGAGGAGGTTATTTGTATTTCATTACTTTTACAGATGACTTCAGTAGATATGGATATGTCTATTTAATGAAGTACAAATCTGAATCTTTGAAAAGTTCAAAGAGTATAAGAATGAAGTATAAAATCACCTTGGCAAGAATATTAAAATCCTTCGATCCGATCGAGGAGGTGAATATTTAAGCCAAGAGTTTGATGATTATCTTAAGGATTGTGGAATCGTTTCACAATTGACTCCTCCAGAACTCCTCAATGGAATGTTGTTTCAAAGGAGAAATCGAACTCTATTAGATATGGTTCGATCAATGATGAGTCAAACCGATCTTCCAAAATACTTCGGGCTATGCTTTAGAAACCGCAGATTCATATTGAAACGTATTCCTTCAAAGGTCGCGAAAAGACACCTTATGAGATATGGATGAGAAGCGCCCCAATTTATCTTTTCTAAAGATTTGGGGTTGTGAGACTTATGTAGCGTCCAATTGTTGACAAGTTGGCACCCAAATCTGAAAAATGTTATTTTGTGGGATATCCTAAGGAAACTAAAGGATATTACTTTTACATCCCATCAGAGAACAAAGTGTTTGTTGCTCGAAATGGTTTCTTCTTAGAGAAGGAATTTGTTTCCAAAGGAAATAGTGGGAGTAAAGTACAACTCGAAGAAATTCAAGTTTCACAAAATGACATTGAGCCTGAAAAGGAGATTGGAGCGAGCTCACAAGCTGTTGATGAGCAGTCTTCAACAACACAAGGCCTACGTAGATCTGATAGGATTCATCATGAGCCCGAGAGATATGGATTTCTCGTTACTGATGATGATAATGTGATGCTCATCGATCATAATGAGCCCACAACCTATCAAGAAGTTATGGAAAGTCTAGAATCTGCTAAATGGTTAGAGGCTATGAAAGCAGAGATGCAATCCATGTATGACAATTTAGTTTGGACTTTGATTGATCCGTTTGATGGCTTGAAGACCATTGGATGCAAATGGGTTTTCAAAAAGAAACTCGACTTGGATGGAAATGTGCACACTTATAAAGCAAGACTTGTTGCTAAAGGTTATCGACAAGTTCATGGAATTGATTATGATGAGACATTTTCTCCAAGGGTCATGATCAAATCCATTAGAATTTTATTGCCATAAATGCATACTACGATTATGAGATATGGCAAATGGATGTCAAAACGGCTTTCCTTAATGGAAACTTACTTGAGGATGTATATATGATACACCGAGGGTTTTGTCCATCCTAAAATTCGGGAAAGGTGTGCAAGCTTCAAAGATCCATTTATGGATTGAAGCAAGCATCAAGAAGTCGGAATCTTCGCTTGATGAAGTTGTCAAATAGTTTGGATTCATCAAGAATGAAGATGAACCTTGTGTTTACAAAAAGGTTAGTGGGAGTGCTGTTGTCTTTTTAGCTTTATATGTTGATGACATATTGCTCATTGGAAACGATATTCCAACCTTACAGAGTGTCAAGATTTGGTTAAGGAAACGTTTCTCAATGAAAGACTTAGGTGAGGCTGCCTATGTTTTAGGCATTAAGATCTATAGAGATAGATCAAGAAAGCTTATAGGCCTAAGTCGGAGTACATACATAGATAAGATACTGAAAAGGTTCAGTATGCAAGATTCCAAGAGAGGATTCTTGCCTATGTCACATGGAATCAAGCTTTCTAAGAAGGATTGTCCTACTTGAGATAAAGAGCTTGAGCGCATGAGTAAGATTCCATATGCATCTGTAATTGGATCTATCATGTATGCCATGTTATGTACTCGACCAGATGTCTCATATTCTTTGAGCATAACAAGTAGATACCAATCTAATTATGGTGAGAGTCACTGGATAGCAGTTAAGAATATCCTTAAGTACTTGAGAAGAACTAAGGATATGTTCCTAGTCCATGGAGGACTTGTTGTAAATGGTTACACTGATGCTGGTTTTCAGTTTGACATAGATGATTTTAGATCGCAATCAGGTTTTGTGTTCTGTTTGAATGGAGGTGCAGTGAGCTGGAAGAGTTCAAAGCAACACACTGTTGCTGATTCTACAACTGAAGCTGAGTACATTGCTACCTCGGATGCATTAAAGGAAGTCAGATAGATCGAAGTTCATTATCGAGCTTGGAGTTGTTCTAGCATTGTAAGTCCTATAGACCTTTATTGTGATAATAATGGGGCTATAGCACAGGCTAAGGAACCAAACTCACATCATAGATCCAAACACATACTCAGATGTTTCCATCTGATTAGAGAGATCATTGGGAGAGGAGACGTGAAGATATGCAAAGTGGGCACAGATGACAACATTGCCGATCCACTTACTAAGCCTCTTCCACAGCCTAAACATGAGAGTCATACGAGGTCTATGGGTATTAGATATCTGACTGATTGGGCCTAGTGCAAGTGGGAGATTGTTAGTAGTGTGCCCTAGGCCAATGAACATTTGTGCTTCAAGTATTAACATTATGATTTGTTAATAATATATTATGAGGTATTCATATTATATATGCATGTATTTCATTTATGTAATGTGATTTGCATTCCATGAATAGTATTAGACTTATGTCATCAAGTATGTGACTTGATAGTAAAACCATAAGCGTTATAACACTATTCTAGACTGTCCCTAGTCGATCATTATTGGTGGAACAATAATAAATTAAGACTAGTATGTGTTCTGATTGATGATCATGTTTTGCTGATCATGGATATGAGATATCAAATCAGAAACATAGATATATGTTAGAGAACATATATTGGACCGACCCACATAAAGAATACTACATGGTTTCATGTCATTAGCGATTCTTAATATGGTTTGACTTTAGTCTTTTGACCTGAAGTCATCATGGTTCCCTACATGGCTACATGAGGAATTCGATGTTTTGATATTAGACTAAGTTATTTTTAACCGAATAACAAATAGTCTTATATTGGACATCAAATGAATCATGCGGAGGGATGTGAATGACGTAGATGAGATTTGTACCTCTCTTAAATGAGAGAGATATCATTTGGGTCTCTTGACAAGTGTGACTGAAGAAATGCATGGCCGTGCTCAAATGAATTGATGAGGAGTCATCAATGTCATTTGTTATAATCACTCAACTTGGGGATCAAGAAACTATGATTAATCAAAGGTTGACATGTACCATGCCTTGTGATTAATCTTTATATCGTGTTACAAAAGGACTGAGCTTATAACTATGGTTACAGGTTAAATCGGATTATCGATCCTCATTTGATTTGGGTAGTCATAATGTCTTGCTAGAGGCCACTTATGACTTATGGGCCTCAAGTGTGATCGCCCATTGCCAACATCAAATGAGCCTCTGTGGTCGCATACAAAGAGTGATGTGATCCGGCTTATTCTCTTGAGCCTAATTTATTAGGTATTAAATAAATATATGTAGATATATTTATTGGGCTAGGTTGGATTAAGTTGTCAGGCTTCTATTATATGAGATATAATGGGCCGAAACTTATTAGGGCTTAAATGGGATTAGGGTTTCTCTATAAATAGAGAAGCTTAGGTCTCATTAGGTGAAGGAGACACCATTGTCGCGAAACCCTAGCCGCCAAGATCGTGCGGCGTTCAGAAAGTGTTTCAGGACGTGCTAGCACACTACAGCCGCAGCCCGAATCGTGCATGTTCGTGTGGATACCGGTAGAGGGCATTAGCGATTTGCAGTGTCTTGGAATCCAAAAAAGAAGCAATACACTCACGAAAATAAGGTATTTTCGTTAATCCTTCGTGTTTTCGATTATACGTGATGTTCTTGTATGGTCTTTTCCGCAGCGTATTGTGAATACTCGGACCGTACGCGATCCAACACTGGTGTGCGGAGATTTCCCATACTTATGTGTTGTTTTATTTTTGCTACATTTTATTTTTCTTTTTCAGTGTTGGACTTTTGAATTAGGTCTTACAGTATAAATGGAATTTGTATATGCTACTGGTTATATGTATATATTTGTTAGTCGACGTGTAATAAATGTATGCCGAAGACAGGTTGGTAACAAGATTATGAAGGTGCAGGGAGGAATTCCAGTTAAGGAAAAAGAAGAATGATGAATTGAAATTATTTAGAGCATGAAATAATTTATTAGATCACGTTAATCTGTCCAAGTTGAGCGATCTCATTTCCACTTAGCATTTATGTACTTAATAATAATAATAATAATAATGAGATCCGAAAAATCTGAGCATTCTACATTAAAAGTTTAGCAGCAAAATTAAAAAAAAAAATTTATTTTTATTTTACGTTTTGTATTTGATGAATATCAAGGAACCGCTTTTAGGTAAGAGTTATAATCAATATAATTAAATTATTTATATTTAATTTTATAATTTTTATAATTACTTTCTTTTTTTAAAAAGTACATTCAATAAAGATACTTTTAAGTATAGAATATCTTTAAAACCTATCAATTTCAAATTAATTATTCTATTAATTAAAATATATAATAAAATATTAATTTTATATAATTTAGTTATTAAATTATTTATTTAAATAAAATGTAGTAGATTTAATATGATAATAGTGTGAAAATTATAATTTATATTTCTGTAATTTGTTTATTATTAAATATAATACACATGTTAACAAGAATTGGACCTTCTTATTAACTCATAATTTCTATATATTGTTAACTATGCAATCACGCAAGATCTTAACTTTTATTGTTCTACATAATTTCATTATTAATCAGCTAGATCCTAAATCCAACTCTTTTTACTTTTGTTTTAGTATGATTTTTATTTCGGCTTCTTTTTAAATTATACTTTTAAAATAAAATTAAAACGTATTTGATTAATATCAATATATTTATTATTTAAAATATATTTACTAATGATTATTAATAAATATTTACAAAGCTATTTTGTTGATGATAATTAAATTTCATTTATATAAATTTATTCTTATTTAGAAATTTAGAAGCCTGTTCGATTTGTTTTGTTTTTAATATTAGTGTGGTATATCAGTAGTGTGGTATACAACAAAGAATTGTTTTTGTTAAAATAATTTATATATTAAAATAATTTTTAGATTATTAATATATTAATTAAATAATATTTATCTAACTTTTGCGTCATAAAATAAAAAATTAATCAAATCTTGGAAATAGAAAATTTAAAATAGAAAAGGCTAAGAAAACAAATTCATGAAGAAAAACAAATTCATGAAAACATATTAAAAATTAATCAGTTGTAATAATGATTCCTTTTTGTTCGCATGACTTCGTAGGTCTTAATTTCACTTAAATGATTTAAGCTATTTAAGCTATAAAGTTGAGAATCCAATATTTAAGCTAGCACCAAAAATGACATCTTTCCTTTTCCCGCATATCCAGTTATTGGGAGACAGATTATTACCTAATGAATGACAAGGAGAAAACTAACATATTAAGAAAACTAAAATGTCCTTTAATAAGGTAAAAGAGAAAATAAGGTAGTTATTTAGTATACCTTCTTTTTTGTTTCTATAATTGAATGTAGCGGAGTGTGCTAGCAGAGACGAAATTCGAAACTGGATCTAAGGTTATGGTCAATTTGGATTAGCTTTATTTTCACAGGGATTCGCTTAGGATCAGTAAAAGAATTGTCATTCAAATTCCTACAGCCATTGTGGAAATATATAAGTAGCTTATCTGATTCAAGACTTCAAATTTTTTCGTAGGTGATACACTTCCTACCCCACCTTGCAATTTCTACGCTAAACAAGGAACTAGAAACATTGAAAAGTCATATAGAGCTTAAGAGTAATCATAGGAAAAACTTTATCATATTAATTTTATTTTTGTTTGGATTTGAGGAAACTCCGTAGATTTTAACCAAGCACACCTTTCTCGAGGCTCAACTCCACAGCACCACCCCACAAAGTGTCAAACGGTCTGCACCTTATCATTGAGGGCCCAACTAGTTCTCCATTTACAGGTAAAATCCCGACTGCTCCAGGCTCTTACAAGAGAGGTTAGCATAGAATCGAACTTGAGACTTAACCAAAGTCAAGCCCCGCTCTCAACCAGCAAGCCACACCCCTTGAAGCAAAAGGAAAGCTCCAAACAACATCTCAAGTGACTACAAGTGACACTGATTTGGAAACACCTAAATTTATGTAGTCCATAAAAAAAATACCGTGCAAGACCATTACACTTGATAAACCTATTATACATATTTAGATAAACATCACTTGAAACACCTGAATTTATGCATCCATCAAGAAATATCGTGCAAGACTATTACACTTGATAAACCAATTATACATATTTAGATAACAACATCACTTGAAACACCTGAATTTATTCAGTCCATCAGAAAATATCGTGCAAGACCATTACACTTGATAAACCTATTATACATATTTAGATAAACAACAAGAAGTTGCCAGCATATACCACAAGAACGAAGCAACACAAAAAAGATGACTTCAATGGTATTCGGAATAAGAGGACACAGGTTTCAAATGTGAAGTTTCAACCTATGCTTATAAAATAACAAATATGGTTTATTAAGATGCAACTCAAAACTAGAAACAGCAACGGGACAGCCGGGTTCAGATTGTAGGAGTATAGTTTATATTAAGATGCAATTAGTCAATATGCTAATACTGTTGGGATATTACAGCCAGTATCTTGGATACATAATATCACGTAACATAATGCAAGTTATCATATCCGTGTGTAATAAATCAAAAAAATGAGAAAACATTCACAAGGTAACCATTGTAGCGTTTTATCCATCATTATTGCCTGTCAACCCCTCTTTGCAGGGACAAAATTGTAGAAAAAGAATAAGTTGGTCATTCATGTTGAAGTAGCAAAACTTCCCTCAATACATACGAGCGAGGAATATGTCATGTCTATATAAACAGTTGAGCATTCCCAAGTAAGAAATTCAAAGACAAAGATATATACAAGATCTGAGTACTTCAAAGAATTTCAACAGCAATATACCTTTATACCAACAATTGTAAGGAAAATGAGAACATCTTCAGGTAATTTCCATTGATTAGTTGTTCTTCATCAACTAGAATTTTGTGCATTCATAAGACCTATATGCGATAGCTATGCATCGCAAACTTACAGAAGCCATATCTTCTATAGATTTCTTAAAAAAGGACTTCTTCAACCAAAGGCCAGTTTCAATAAAAGGAAATCTCTGATAGTTCCTATCACAAAAGATAAACTTTCTCACTCAACCTTTTCTCCATCCATAAGTTCTATGTTATCATTTGCATCAATGTATTTTTCACACAAGGCCAGGACAATTTCATTGGCCCCTTTTTAGTTGCATTTAAGAGTCAGGCTGCAAAATAAATATGAGTCAAGCACACATCATGATTTGAAATATGAAATTTATATATTGGTCATAACTATATCAACTGCAGATAATTATTTGGGCAAATCCCAAATATAATAAACTTATATGTGGCATTCTGGATTTTTTAATTACAAGAATGATTATGCCTAATCAGAATATGATATTGTTTACTATTAGTAACACCAACTCTCTTTTTGTTCGAGTTGAAAGGGAAAATATGGATAATGGCAGATTGAGAGCGGATAGTGTCAAGATTCATTCCCAGTTGCAAACAATGAAAAATGAATATCAACAGTTTAAGCATTTGGAAAATGACTTAATGGGTCATATTATTTCACAAATTTTACTTGGTGTACTCTCCAATCACAGAGTATTGAACTACACATTGTACACGTTCTGAAATATTTTGGTGTAAACACTAATCTTTTGGGATCTTTGAAATTGAAGTTCAAATTAAGGCTCCAATCTGTTAAAAACTATTTTTGCAACAGAGCAAGCAGACAACACTAGGATTGAAAATATTTCTTAAAGCTATTAACCAAAACCTATGAAATCCTATCCTTCTATAGAATTGCAATTGTAAAATCACATCATTAGTATTCTCTCAACTTAACCAAGTCTGAAAGCACCTACATAGAATTCTTCAAGTTGTCTAAGCATTTGGAAAATGACTTAATGGGGCATATTATTTCACAAAATTTACTTGGTGTACTCTCCAATCACAGAGTATTGAACTACTATATGCCAAAAGAAGTAGCTTTTCCAATTTAGAATTGAATGTTACAAGTACTTTTAGCAGTTTGACTTTCAAACAAGTATCTTTAATATGTGGATATAGGTCAAAAATATTTAAACTATATAAATTTCATGGCATTATGTTGACTGCACACATTTGGTGTATTTAGATATTATAGTCAATTTTTTCCATTGCTTCATCTTGTACAACCTCTCAAGTACTGTAACACTTTAAGGGAAGATCAAAAGCATAGAAAGAAGATAAATAGTAAATACCTAATTCAAGGTTATGTTTCCAATCTTGTCACTATAAATAGTTGTGGCAAACCCATGGTTTCACAAGTAAAACGTTGGCATACCTACACTTTAACTAATATTTGTCAAACAAAATTTATCATCGACAAAAAAAAAAAAAACAGTTTTGTACATACCAAGGCCTTATCTGCCATCATTTTCCTCATTGAATAGGCAGTACTACACAATAGAGTCAAAAAGACTACAAGAAGGCCTAAAACATTAAAAGTCAAAATAATAAACTGGAAGGGAAAAAAAGAATGATCTACAAGTAAAGAAGAGCTATGAGTTGACATGTCTCAGCCTTATCTTAATAAGTAACTATAGATTAAAGAAGTGTAACAAAATCATAGCATGTTTGAATTGCACGTATCCAAATAATTAGGGTAATTTCTAATACATAAACTTATGTTAAGGTCACGGCTAATGGAAGTCCTTCTAGAACTGCAAATACTACAATAATGACCTATAGTATAAAAATTATTGGTTACCAATCAAATGAAGCGAAAAAAAGTTGATGTTGTAGTGAAAATTATCGCGATTGTAAGTATTTTAATTGCTGCATCAACAACATCACTGACTTTAGTTTTACTAGTTTTAAACTGAACTTTTCCATAAGGACTTTTTCCATGACCAGTAAAGAATCTGTCATTGCAAAGTTCACACAATCAACACAAATCAAGGGAAAGAAGGTGGAAATACAGGAAAATGAATCAACATAGATCAAGGGAAAGAAGGGTGGAAATAAAGGAAAATGCATAAAGATTGTCATCATCTGACCAAAAGAACAACAAAGATTGTAAAAGCTACAGCAAGTCCAACAACTCCTATAAAAGTTGCAACCCCATTTATGCGTACCTATTATTAGACATTTACATGTAAACATATGTTTGAAGTGAATCACACGTTAATACAGTACTTAGAAAACAATAATAGAATGCACGAGAAGGGGGGGGGTTGAATTGTGTATTCCCCTCTTTATAAGTCTTTTCAGAATTACTTGTTAGGAAGAAAAATCTTTAAAGAATTTTTATTTATTCCGATTGATCAAACTTCTCAATACTATGTATATGAACAGTAAGTAATGATAAAATTTGAAACTAAAAACGAGATAGAGTAAGAGTGATAGACACGCGGATTTATCCCGGTTCACCCTAAACCGTGGCTACGCCCGATCCTCGAGTTTCTTCCGAGATTTCACTATCTCTTCAATCGTTACAAGTATTCTTTCACGAGCCTCTTCAGTGTCTACAACCAAGATTCTTTCACACTTAGCCTCTGCGCAGCTATCTCAGACACCTTTTCTTTTCAAAAATATTTGAACACTTTGTTACAATGAGATAGCACTCACTAGTTTGCACTTAATTGCTTTTTCACTTTGTGTAATTTTTCTAAGATCAAGACTTTGCGCTTTTCGACTTCGACTTGAATTTATAGCCTTCGCCTCTAATCGCTTCTTGATTCTTGAATCTTGAATCTTTAATCTTTAAAGAAACGGTTAATCACTTGAGTTCAGAATTAACTCGAATCGACTCTTGCGTCTGCTTCTTTACTTCGCCTCAGATCTGCTTCACATTTGCGTCTGCTTTGCATTTGCGTCTGTGTCTGCTTTGCATTTGCGCGTCTGCGTCTGCTTTGCATTTACGTCTGCGTCTGCGTCTGCGTCTGCTTTGCATTTGCGTCTGCGTCTGCGTCTGCTTTGCATTTACGTCTGCGTCTGCTTTGCATTTAAGGCTCGTCACTCATTGCATTTCAAGTCTGCGTCTGCTTTGTTTTCTTGTATATGATCTCTCTTTGTTTGTTATACATCAAAATCATTTTTATGTAAAGTCATTTTGACTTAACAATCTCCCCCTTTTTGAATATAACAAATTACATACAAGAAAAGAAAAACAGAAATTGCAAAGTAGAAAAAAAACTTATCTTTTGCAAAGTAGAAAAAAAAACTTATCTTTTTCCTTTCTTCGTCTATTGTGGTCACACCTTCTTTGTCTGAACATCCTCTCCTTTTCTGTTGATTATCTTCTTTTCCTGCTCTCCTCCTATTTGTTATAATAAAAAATGATTAACGATTCTGGGTCTTCAGCAGTTCTGCTATCATCTTTCTCAGATCATTCACCGTCTTCTTCATGTCGTTGAGTTCACCTCGTAATCTGCTAACTTCATCTGGTGGATCAACCGATGAAGAGGCTTGATCAACTTCTGCTGATGGAGGAGCGAAGGGAATTGAAGTAGTGTAAGCATCAGAGGATGGGATGTAGTCTTCATTGATCTCAAAGGTAGGTGGACGAATGAACGTTTCAGCTTCAGGAAGATCTAAATTAAAAGGAGCAGGCAGAATCAGCAACTGTCGTCCTTGCAGTGGTAGGGCTTGTGCTTCAATAGACAGTGTATTAGACAAAGGGCTAATACGAAGAACTGCTCGAACAAGGAACTCAAGAATGTTCTGTTTTATTCTTCCCCATCGGACGGTCTTCCTTACTATTAATATGGCTGCAAATCACTTTATCTAACTTCGTAAAAGCGCATGCTTCATCAATTTTTGCACCTCTTACGTAATTTGATCTGCGGACAGATCATCACTAGCATCATCTTCAGGATATAATTTTGATTTCCCCCTGGTAAAATCTTTTGGGAATCTTGGTTGTATATCTGGTGCAACCATTATTTCTGTATTTTTAGTGATTGGGAAAATAGTACACGGATGGCAGGGACCTTTTGTAGGATATGGCATAGTAGCAGCAAATCCCAAAGTATCATAGAAGATATTTTCGTCTTCTTTGAGTAACTCCCATGTGTTATGATTAATCACCATAGGTTGTACCACAGCTACTATCTTCTTCACTAGTTGAACACCGATTGCAATAGCAGTCTTCTGTCTGGTAACTACTTCCACCATTTTGATCTTCAACTTCTGTTTCCTCAAAAACTTGTGGTAGTTGTATACCATTAGACACGGTTTATCATCCTCCGAATCTGACATCGCTGCTTGCTTCTTGATGTGCTTCATTAGAGTCATCTGAACCGGCTTTCATCTATCGGCTCCTCTGTTGAGCAACAAGTGTTTCTGAACTGTGCTTTCTTTAGTGGTTCTTCTTCTTGTTGAACAATAGGGTATCATGAATCAGAATCGCTTTCACCTTCGCTTCTACTTGAACAAGATAATAGTTTCTTTACGTTGACTAACGTCCTCGGCGAGCTTGAAATGATCTTCTTCGACTAACCTTCTTGGTCTTTTTCTCTGCTTCATTAGTTTTACCGATTTCTTCGTTGGAGATTTTCTTTTCTCGATGTTGCTTTTCTCTTCCTCTCGCTCTTTGGATTTTCGCCGTATCTTCTTCCGTATAGAGACTAAGGATCTTGTGGCTCTGGGTGCACAAGATTTAGAAGTTTCTTCTCGACTCTATTCTCTGGCAATCTTTTCTTCCTGTTGCCTCAGAGTCCTAATTCTTGTTGATCTCTTTGCTTTCTTCACAACTTCGTTCAAAAGACTTTCTCCTTGTCTCTTTGGCGCACTTTGTTTTGTCCTCTGAGATTGGCTTTCTTTGAAAAGAGGACTCGCCATTTTCATGAGAGGTCTACCTAGGACTCTCCTTAGTTCAGCAGTAGGTGATTTGATACTCACTAGAGACTGAGAATTTGAGACAGGAGTCTTCTTCAATACACGCTTCCCCTCAGTTCTTGACTTCCTTGAAGAGTCGGCTTGGTCTTTGTCTATTGTGTTCAGACCCATTCGCCATATCGTGTGTGCATCGATCTTGCTCTTTACAGGAACAGTTTTTCTGATACCGTAGTGCAGACGAATACTGGATTCCTTAAAAATCCTCGTCAAAATCATACCATAAGGATAACTGGTAGTTTCCTTTAACCTTTTAACCATATAGTGAAAGATTAAGAAGGGTAAATCTATGGGGCTTCGATTCAGTTTCATCCAGAGTGGTCACTAAATGTCTTGAACCGACTCTGGGTAGAATGCAATTAAACAAAATTGCGTGAAGCACCCTAGCCTTCGGAATCAAATTTGATGTCTTCCTCTCCCTTGAGTTATTTGTGCCATATAGTTGCCTCTTGATATCTTCTTCTTTCATTCCGACTGAGGTCATCCATCCGGCCTTGGTAGACAATTTCTCACTAACTGATGGACAGTCGGTCACCTTCTTTATCAAATCCTTTGTGACAAGAATGATATTCTCTCTGAAGATACAATGGTGTTATCTATCGACGAGCGTTCTTCCGTAACTCATATACTTCATTCAGATAGACGGTTCTTGTATCTCGAAAGAAGTTCTTCCAACCAGCTCTTATGATTTCGGTTCTACATCCATGCCGTCTCTTCTTAGTGACTCAAAGTCCACAAGTCTTCCATAAACCATGGTCGCTTCCATTGTATAGAGTGAAAAATATCTTCGGAGAACTTTTGAGCGAAATGTTTTTGAGAGAATTGGTAAAGCGAAATGAATCGTCAGAGATGATGAAAAGATCGCTATAATTTCATCTTCAGTCTATATATAGGGTTATGGTCCGGTGGGTTCTAGAATCATTAAGAACCTCGAGATTATCAAAATTTTCCTCCAAAATCTTTCTTGTGAGAGAAGTTACCAACAGAACTCAATGTAACTAACGCCGTTAGTTTCACGTTACTTTTAGCCTCGATGCTCATTTAACATCACCATGTTAAGATTAAGTCTTATCTTCTCAAACCGTTCTTCACTTAGTGGTTTAGTGAAGATGTCCGCCCACCAAGTTCTGTTTCAACAAACGTAGAAGCACCACTTTCCTCTCAACATAATCTCTCGTGAAATGATGTCGACTTCTATATGCTTCACTCGAATGCTGAATTGATTTTTGATAGATTTATTCTACTGGTATTGTCGCAATAAATTGGAATCTCCTCCTCTTTAACTCAATAGTCTTCAAGTCGATACTTGATCCACAAATATTCGTGAGCAAAGAACTCATGCGGACATATATTCTCGCTTCACGGTTGATAGAGCAATTGAGCTTTGTCTCTTGCTTGACCAGAGACTAGATTTCCTCGAGAAAATGACATCCTCCACTTGTACTTTTCTTTCGATTCTGCTCAAAGATAGTCCGCATCGCAATATCCAATTAACTGAAATCTTTACCTTTCTCAAACATTAAGCAAAGATCGAGTACTGCGAGATATCTCAAAATTCTTTTAACAACAATAAATGAGACTCTCTAGATCGGCTTGAAATCTTGCACACAAGCATACACCAATGTAATATCGTGTCTACTTGTCAGAAGATACAAGAAAGAGCCGATCATCCTCTATATAGGGTTTGATCCACCTTCTTACCAAGTTCGTCTTTCGACAAAAGGTTTGAAGGATGCATCTGAGTTGCCATAGGCTTCACATTATTCATATCAAACTTATTCAACAACTCTTTCACATACTTTTGTTGATGAATGAAGATCTTCTCTTGGTCCGCTTAACTTGCAACCCAAGAAAGAACTTTAACTCGCCCATCATACTCATTTCAAATTCTTTCTTCATTAAGCTCTCAAACTTTAAACACAACTCTTTTGAAGTAGCACCAAAATGATATCATCAACGAGATCTGTATTAAGATAAAATCATTATGAAAACTCTTTCTAAAGAGCGCCTTATCAACTTGACCTCATCAAACCATTCTCTATTAGGAAGGTACTCAGATGATCATACCAAGCTCTAGGAGCTTGCTTCGCACCGATATAAGGCTTTGTGAAGTCTATAGACATAGTCTGGTTTTTAACATCTTCAAAGCCGGTGGTTGTTTCACATACACCTCTTCATCTATAAAACCATTCGAAATGCACTCTTAACATCCATCCAAAACAACTTTATATCATGACAGATCGCATATGCTAACAAAATCCTTATAGCTTCAAGTCTCGCCACTGGAGCATATGTTTCATTGTAGTCTATTCCTTCTTGCTGATTATAGCCTTGTGTTACTAATCTAGCCTTATTACGACTCACCCTACCTGATTCGTCTAACTTATTCTTGAAAACCCATCTGGTTCCAATAATGGATTTCTTAAAAGGTTTTGGGACTAAGGACCAGACGTAATTTCTAGTAAATTGATTCAGCTCCTCTTGTATGGCTAACACCCAAGCTTCGTCTTGAAGAGCTTCCTCAACCTTCTTAGGCTCTACTTTAGAGATAAAGGCTACATTAGCTTCTCTTCTGAATCTGGACCTTGTCCTAACTCCTTCTGAGGTGTCACTGATAACTAGTTCTTCTAGATGAGAACTTTTATATCTCCAATTTCGTCTTAGTTCTATAGTTTCTGGAATATCTTCAATCTTGTTCTCATGAGTGTCTGGCGAGGGAGTTTCTGAGGTATCATCTAAGTTCTTTGAAGGACCTTCATTCTCCACGTCATCTTCCTTATGGGGTTGAGAATTATCATTAAACTTGACATGGATCATCTCTTCAACAATCTTTGAAGTCAAATTGTAAACTCAAAAAGCTTTAGACGATAATGAGTAGCCTAGGAACATTCCTGGTTAGGTCTTCGAATCGAATTTATCCAACAGCTCTTTCGTATTCAGAATGGAACATTTGCACCCAAATGGATGAAAGTAAGATATGCTTGGTCTTCTTCCATTCCATAACTCGTAAGGGGTCTTCTTCAACATAGGTCGCAACATGATCCTATTCTGAATATGGCATCTCAGATTCACGCTTTCGCCTGTAAATACTTAGGAAGATTCGTCTCACATAGCGTTGTCCTTGCCATCTCTTGAATCGTCCTATTCTTTCTTTCAACAACTCCATTTTGTTGTGGAGTTCTAGGGGCTGAGAAGTTGTGGGAAATTCCATTCTCCTCACAGTATACTATAAACTTCTCATTTTCAAATTCTCCACCATGGTCACTCCTGATACTGGCTATGGACATTCCTTTTTCATTCTGTAACTTTCTATTTTCCCGATTCCAATAATTTTGCCCTGCTGGTTGTCTCCGAAAGTTACTGATCCTCCCTTCTTATACTGAAGGTCTAGGAACATAGACCTTCTTCCCGTCATGTGTCGCGAGCATCCACTGTCTAAATACCAATGGTGCTTGCCGTATCTTCCAAGGAAGGATATCTGCAGGAGAAACTATTTTATTTCTTGGTACCCAAATTTTCTTGGGTCCTTTATGGTTAGTAGTATGCATATGATGTGATCTATGATGCATATTATTAGAATGTTGATTAAAATGAATCATCCTATATCTTCTTTTTTGAATGACAGATTTTTACGAGACTGAATCTTGTTTCCTGTAAACCCTAATCCAGTCTTATCACTCGGATGTCTACATTTTCCAAGCATCTCATTCATTTTCTTTGTACTTTCTGTGAAAGTAGCTAAATCAACTGATAAATTCTTAATCCTTAGTTTAAGTTGATTAATCTCTTCTGATCTGTCTACAATTTTCTTTTTATCTTCTAATTGTTTCTTTAAACAAACATTTTCTCTCTCTATTACCTCAGTATGTCTAATATTTTCTACATACTTCTTCTTTAACAGCTTGTACTGTTTCAGAATAGCATGAGAATCTTCTAACAATTCTGAATAGGCATCATGCAAATTATCATAATCTGATTTTACCTCCTCATCACTATCTTCCTCGGCCATTAGGCAAATGTTTGCATGTTCGATGACTTCGGAGCTCAGATTCCATTCAGATGAATCTAGGTCCTCCCATGTTGCCATCATGCTTTTCTTGCCTTCTCTACTCTTCTTTGGTTTTTTCTTGAGAGTAGGAAATTCGGATTTATAGTGTCCAGGCTGGTTGCACTCGTAGCAAATGATAGAAGACTTCTCTGGTTTAGCTTCATCTTTCCCATTCTTTCTGAATGTCTGGTTCCCTCTGGGCTTTTTCTTCCACATGCGTCTTATCTTTCTGGAAATGAAAGATAATTCGTCATCTTCATCACTTAACTCTGATTCGGATTGGTTGGAGTTATCATCCTTTGATTCTTCAATTTTCAACGCTTTTGATGACTTCCTCCTTCTCTGAGTCTTATGATTCTTTTGTCCGGCCTTCAGTGCTATTGACTTATCTCGCTTGGGCTTGTCTTCAGCGTTGAGTTCTACTTCATGAATCTTTAAGGATCCCAGCAACTCATCCAGCTTTAACACGCTCAAGTCTTTGGCTTCTTGCACTACAGTAACTTTAGGTCTCCATCTCTTAGGAAGACTTCTTAGAATCTTTCGAACATGATCTTGATTGTTGTATGTCCTTCCAAGAGCTTTCAATCCATTGACAATTGTTTGAAATCTTCCAAACATTTGATCAATAGATTCTTCATCTTCCATCCTGAAAAGTTCATACTGATGCACAAGAATACTTATCTTGGATTCTTTAACTTGGCTTGTGCCTTCGTGAGCAATAGACAATGTGTCCCACATCTCTTTTGCAGTGTCACAACCGTGCACTTTGTCATACTCGCTCCTGCTTAGGGCACATGTCAAGAAAAATTTTGCCTTTGAATTTAACTGTATTCTTGCTTTCTGATCAGCCGTCCATCTGTTCCGTGGAATAGAATTGCCTTCTTCATCTACAGGTGTGTACGGTCCGTTCTCTATAACGTCCCAAAGGTCAACATGAGTAGATTCGATGAATAACCGCATCCTATCTTTCCAGTAGTGATAGTCTTCTCCATTGAATGCTGGAGGTCTAGTGACTGAGGCTCCTTCAGCGATGTATACATGTGACTCCGCCATTATCTTTAATCCACACTTCGCCAAAGTGATTCTTGGATACCTTGCTCTGATACCAATTGAAGTGAATCACACGTTAATACAGCACTTAGAAAACAATAATAGAATGCACGAGAAGGGGGGGTTGAATTGTGTATTCCCCTCTTTATAAGTCTTTTCAGAATTACTTGTTAGGAAGAAAAATCTTTAAAGAATTTTTATTTATTCCGATTGATCAAACTTCTCAATACTATGTATATGAACAGTAAGTAATGATAAAATTTGAAACTTAAAAACGAGATAGAGAGTAAGAGTGATAGACACGCGGATTTATCCTGGTTCACCCCAAACCGTGGGCTACGTCTAGTCCTCAGAGTTTCTTATGAGATTTCACTATCTCTTCAATCGTTACAAGTATTCTTTCACGAGCCTCTTCAGGTGTCTACAACCAGTATTCTTTCACACTTAGCCTCTGCAGGCTATCTGTACACCTTTTTCTTTTCAGAAAAATATTTGAACACTTTGTTACAGTAAGATAGCACTCAGCTAGTTTGCACTTAATCGCTTTTTCACTTTGTGTAATTTTTCTAAGATCAGCACCTTTGCAGTTTTCGACTTCGACTTGAATTTATAGCCTTTGTCTCTAACTGCTTCTTGATTCTTGAATCTTGAATCTTTAATCTTTAAAGAAACGGTTAATCAGTTTAGTTATGTAACTAACTCGAACTGACTCTTGCGTCTGTTTCTTTACTTAAATCAGATCCGCTTCACATTTGCGTCTCGCTTTGCATTTGTGTTCGTGTTCGCTTTGCATTTGCAAGATCTGCGTCGCTTTGCATTTGCGCTGTCTGCATCGCTTTGCATTTGCATCTGCGTCGCTTTGCATTTGCGTCTGCGTCAGATCTGCTTTGCATTTAAATGCTCATGCACTTTGCATTTGCGTCTGCGTCGCTTTGCATTTCGTCTGCGTCAGATCTGCTTTGCATTTGCGTCAGGTTCGCTTTGCATTTATGCGTCTGCGTCTCTTTGCATTTGCGTCTGCGTCTGCTTTGTTTTTCTTGTATATGATCTCTCTTTGTTTGTTATACATCAAAATCATTTTTATGTAAAGTCATTTTGACTTAACAATGTTAAGCTCCAAAGACATAAAAAGAAGTGAGAAAATATTAAGGGTCCCAAAGGGTAATGAAGGAAGAAGGTTAAGGGATGTTTTTTTTTTGAAAGATAGGGTTAAGGGATGTTTTAACTGAAAAAAGTTGCATCTCTACTTTATAAAGTACAGATGAGACATCTTTTGACTGGAAAAATCTACTTCATAAAGTGAAGGTGAAGCATCTAAAAGAAGAAATAAGGAATTCCTTCCATTCTGTTTTCATATACTAAATATAGGATGGTGTTTGTATATTATTAATATTTCAACAGCCTACTTTGAGTTTCCAAAATGTATCCTAGATTGATGACATCATGTAGTCTTATAGGACATCAACCCAATCTATTTTGTTCATTTTTGTCCCTTCTCTACTTCCACTGGAAAGAAAACTAAGCAAAACTAGTGAAGTGTTTTTAATTACACACAAGAAAAAGAAAAACACTTCTAGAATAAAAAGAAAAACACTTCCACATAGCATAATCTACCAAGTTTACATGAAATATTCATGTTGTTGACGTACTTTACAAATAGAATAATCAAGGAAATATCAACATATTCACAGAGACTCGCAAAAAAAAATTAGTCACTCAAATCCAAAAAATCATTTTCCCTTTACATCTTAAACTTGTCAAATTAGATTGGTAAAGAAAGAAAAAACCAAAACTCCAAAGATCCTCTTATTCCTCGGCTTCAGAACTAATATCATATAGTTCATATCTACTAAGTGGAGCAAGATGGCTCCAGATCCTTAAACAAGTCCTTAGTCGGAGGCCCGAGCCTCCTTCCTTTTATGTAAATGAAACCGACCATACATAGCAAAACCCTACTACCACAAAGCTTTTCAATGATTGAACTAAAAAAAATATCACGTTCAATAGAAAATATCAAACTCCAGAATCTTCCATAAGCTAATCATTCCCAATCTAAGTAACACTTTTTTACCGTCTTGTTACCTCTGTTGAAGTAAAGACTACAGATGCAGGTGTGTGTAATGGAGACCTAACCTGTGAAGAATTAAAAAACAACAAAACAAAACAAATCCCATCAAAATAAGAACAACCAAAAAGAGAAACAAAAAAAGAGTAAATGTATAGGTGTAATAAGTGTAATGGCTGGTGAAATTACAGATAAAGTAGTGCTCCCCTTTTGAATTCAGAGTGATTCAAGCAGGGTTTGTGTGAACCAAAATAATAGGATTGGTTGTACTATAACTATCATAATCTACTCTAACATCCCATCACCGATGGGAAGGGTAAAATGGTAATTTGAAATGGATTATGAATGTTTAAACTCATCTCGGCATGAACATACATAATATGGCCTCCATATATGCATACATGGAAATTTTTATATATGCACATGATTGTACATGCATTCATGACATTTCTCGGCATATGTGTCTAAATGCAATTTTGTGAGATTTATGTGATAATTGTATTTAAAAAAATTGATCTGGAGTGATCTAGGTGTGTTTTTCATTTTTAGGGGATTTTGAGAATTTTTTTGAAATTTTTGGGAATCAATGTCTGGACCGAAAAAATTTTCAAGTGGTTGATTGAGTGAATTTCCGGTACTAGAAATAACTGGCCAATGGCACTGAAAAATTAGAGATACGATGTTAGGATATATTAAGTTAAGGCATTGGAGTTTGACGAGAAATTGAAGCAGAGTTTGGAACCGGATTAAAAACCGGGACAAGTAGCAAGTGACACATGTCACTTGCCTACTTAGTCATTTTCTTATTTGTTTATATAAATATCTTAAGTTAGGCAAGCATCCATGACTCTTATCCTTGAAACATCAAAAAAATCACTTTGAAAGCTTATTCTTCCTCCCATCCGTAGCCTCTTCTCCTTGCTTCTTTGATAGTCTCTTCTTCTTCTTTTTCTTCTTCTTCTTCTTCTTAATCTTCACCCACACCAAAGCTCTTATATTTCCCTTCATGTGTCCATGCTTAAGTTTTTTACCTCCCTTGATATGGTGATTGTTGTGTGAGAGAAGGGAAGGAGGGGATTTGGTGAGTTAGTGGAAGATTGAAGAGTTGAAGCTTGTTTAGGTGAGAATGAAGTTGTCTATTCTTTTATTAGAAATTAGAAGCATTTATGGTGATTAATTGTGCATAAATTTCATAAAGATAGTGGTTAGATTGCTTGGGTATGAGTGTATGTATGTATGAGATTGAATGACTAATATGTGTTGAATTGGTTTTTGATTAGTTTTGATGTTAGAGTGATGGTAGATGAGTGGAAATGAAGTAAGGAAATTGTGTATGTTGTTGCTGCCAAATTGTGATGGATTACTCAAGTAATTATTTTGATGAATTTATGGCTGAATTAGAGGTCCAAATGGATGCATATTGATGTAGGTAAAGTGATGAAATGAAAAGAGTTGAGGTAGGGAGGAAATCTGGAAAATGTAACTTTGTGTAGGTTTCAGATTTTGGCTCATAACTTTTGAGATGGTCGTCAAATTGAGCTGAGGTTTATTTTAAATTAAACTTAATAAGTATGACTAGATTTCATATGAAGGAAGTTTTGTCTAATACTGACCTTAAGGATTTTAATTTTGGCATCCAAAGTGAATTGTTAGGTGCTGTGTGAACAGTATCCAAACCTTATGACCTGAAACTTTGATGATCTTTTTAGGATTTAATTGGATTGAATTTGCTAGCTTGGTCTTCAATAAAGTTGAATATTTTTGTGTTATCTTTCTAACGCCACTAAGTATGAATTTATTTGATGTGTAGATTGAAAGTTATGGTCTGTTAATGTTCAAATGGTAATTCAGTCCAAATTGTGTTTTGGTGTGCAATGCTCTAAGTGAACAGGTTTTGTGCTATTTATGTTATGGTATTTATTTGGGACTGTTAGTGGTGAAATTGGCTTAAGTGACCTTCTGGAAAGTTGTAGAGGATTGTTGTAGCTTTCTAATGAGGTATTTTGTGTGAATTTTGGATGTAAGGATTGTTAGACATAAATTTGTAAAGTTTTATTATGGTTTAGGTTAAATGTTGTTTTCTTGGACAGCCACAGTAATAGGAGATTTTAACCTAGTTAGAGATGGAATTGGGTGCTAAGTTCTTCTTGAGAATTGTAGTACATTGTCTAAGCTTTTTGTTTCTATATGGTATGTAATTTTTCGATAAAGGGTTGGAAAGTTATGAATTTTGAAAGATTGGGTTTCTGTTGAGAATGATTTGGATAGGCTGAAGCTTTGATTGAGAAATTGAGTTGTTTAATGATGGAATTGGCTTTCAGTTTGTTCATGAAAGATGTAGAATTTGTTTTTCTATTTTTATTGATATAAAATTTGGAATTTTTGACAAAGAGGATGAAAAGTTATGAGTTTTGGAAAAATGTTGTTCTGTTGTGGAAATTTTGTAATTTGGCAGAAGGTTTGAGTCCATTTTTGACATCCTTAGAGGTGAAATTGGATTTTTCACTCTTCATGAAACTTGTAGGATTTTTCATGATCTTTCCAATGAGACTAAGTTTGTAATTTTTCAATGTCTGTGCTAAAAGTCATGAATTATGGAAAGAGGGAAGATTTAAAAAGGATTTTGAAAAAAAAATTGCAGAGACTCGCACCTCGCGTGGGCGACGTCTCGCCCCCGCGAGGGCGAGGACGCTACAGCGTCCTCGTGAGGGCGATCAGCCCTCGCAGCTTGCGACGGCTGCGTCCCTTTCTTCTTATTTTTATTTTATTGTTTTGTTTTATTAATTATTTATTATGTGGTAATTAATTTGGCCCAATTTGTTTCTTTTGTCAATTACTTTTCCGTCTAACGTCCGATTGACCTGATTCTTGAGGCATCGGATTCGTATAATATTTAATTTCATTTATTTGTAAAATTGAAAATTTTTAGAGCTGAAATTGACAAGGATTTCTGATTTAATTTCTGATTCACTCAATTTATTTGTGAAATTGGAAATTCGTATATTTAATTTCTGATTCATATTTTATTTATAATTGGACCTATAGAGGTCCGAATTGAGTAATTCTTGTTGTTAGAACCCGATCTCATAATCGGAACCCCAACCGAAAAACGGAAGACAAAATGCGAAGGTCGAACCCAGAAATGGGCCGAACCGAAAACAAAAGAATCAAAATCGAAATCGAAGCAAACAAAGTCCGACATCCGGTAACAAAAATTCTTGAAAATCCTCGTCGCGTTAGAACCCTAAGACTAAAGCAAATCCAAAAAATCGGTATAGATTACTCAAAACCGGTATAAATCTAAAACCGGTATAATTTTTTTTAATCTTTATCAACCTTATACAATCAAAACAATATAATTTCCTTATTCGGAAATTCATCCTCATGCGAATCTCAAATCATCTTATACATACATACATGCCCCAAAATTTCATCCATAAACCAAATTCTTATCTCATTTATAACAAAACCTATTCTAATTCTTACTTTGCCATAACCCGATTTTATCGAAAATCGGGCAGCATAACGGTTGTATTTTATGCAGGCCAAAAATCTGCAAAAGATTTTACATACTTCTATAGTGTCCAAATACAACTCAGAATCATCGGACCTCCCGTTCGGAATCCGAAATACCAGCAAACGCAAATCTATACCTAAACCACTTCATAATTCTCCATCCATCAATCCCAATCATAATTTAATACCATCATATTTCGTATACAATTTATAATCCATGATCAAAATCAAATCCCATTCCTAAACAAACTCATACATCCATAATTCATAACTCAATCCGAACACGATCAAAACATATTTAATACACATTCACTATTTATATACAAATCCATTCATATTCACCTCAATACAATGTACAATTCCATAATTTACTTACATATTCTGATTTCATAATCATACACAAACTCAAATCCATACTCAATTTCAGCATTTATTTACATTCCGAAATGAATACATTTCTAACTTTAATGGCTTTCTAAACCATATACAACTTCAATACTAAACTCAAACTTTACACATCAAACAAAAACATACAAAAATCGAACTGACATCTTGACCGTCTTCTATCTGATCTCCTAATCATAAACCTGGAGATGGGGATGAAAGGGGGTGAGCTTTCGCTCCGTGGATAACATATTTATATTCGAAAATAAGCAAAAATTATTTCTTAAAACATTTGTCATTTATAAGCATTTCACAGCAGTAAACTTTTCAAAACTTGGTTCTCAAGCCTTTCAAAACACTAAAAAACATTCTTAATCATTTTCCAAAATTCTCACGATTTCAAAACTCATTTCACAAAAATCACAATTGTTCTCACAAATCATGCACAATTTCGAAAACATGAATGCATCATAAACATAAACAAAACAAAACACATAACACATCAAATGGTTTAGGTCGGTCCTAACAAAATGTACTGCACATTCCAGCATAGCGGTTCTGTGCAGCCGTGAACGGAGGGGAGTCCAAAATCGGAGCTCCTATGTCACTAGCGGGCAGCCGGGAGAAGGCTATCAAAGGGAGACCAGTGCACTGACTCTTACGGAGGGGACCAAACCAAACCCACATAATACACATATTCATACTTATAAAATCAGATTGCCCGAAGGCACATTTCGAAAAATTCAATTTTTCATGTGGTGTCTTACTAGACACGGTAACAATCACAATTTCACAAATCACATCAATTCACATCACACATTTTTTTATCATTCAAGGATGCAACAATCATAGGAAGGATTAAAACATTAAAACATAATGAATTTAACAATACTTTCCACTTAATCAAAACCTTCGAAATCAAAGAATGCAACAACTTTCAATTTTATCAAAACAGTCATAAACAACGAATTTCGGAAATTTTCTCACTTTCTCACAATCATTTTAGAATAATACTTTCATCATTCAGAAATCATAATTTCAAACATTAATCATAATATTTCAAGCATTTATATAAACAATAATTTATCAAAAATCTAATTTTTGCTTTCTTTATTTTTCGAAAACTCATATATAGCTTATAAATCAAAATATAAATATGATACCCACCTCGAATCCATGCTTGAATCTTGTCCTAATCATCAATTTCTCCAATCCTTCCTTCTCTCTTCCAAATTAAATTTTCCTAAACCACAAATACCCAAATTCAACATCATAAAAATCATAATCCTCAAAATTCACTTAGGAATTCACCAATTGATCATATTTTCAAGCTATATAATTCAACAATTTCGAAAATCCCCAATTTACAAAATTGGGCATAACCCTAATTCATAAAATTCAAAATTAACCATCAATCATAGCATAATCACTAAAAACAACCTTATAAATCTCAAATCCATAACAATATCAAGCTATCTAAACCAAGACTTCATCAAAAAAATTCAAAATCAAAACTTTCTCTCTTTTACCTTTTTCTCCTCTATTTTTGAATTTATCAAGCTCCAAAGGAAGCCATCTTCTTCTTGCTTCCTTCCCCTTTGAAAAGCATCGAAATCCTCTAGGAAACCCCAAAAAAATCGAACCCATATGTAGCTGTCTTCTTCTTCTTCTCCTTTGCCATCTCCACCGAATGCTTCTCACCTTCTCTTCTCTCTTCTTCATCGTTTCTTTCTTTTATTTTGTGCAAGTGTCGTGTTTCCCCTTTTACAAAAATGACAGCACCCTTCAATCCCTTGCCATGTCATTAAATGATGGAAAAAGGACCAATAAGCCCCTCCATCAAAGCTTACATTCTTACCCCTTTAAGTGATGTTCCAAATCTGCCCCTGCACATTTTATTTTAAAAACAGCCATCTTGCTTCCTAATTTTGAGTGGGCAAACGAAATAATTTGGTAAGTCTTCCTTTTAGATAAATGTTCCTCTATGTATTACGTTTCCAACTCCACCAAAAACGATCAATTCGGATTAGAAAAGAAGGAGTTATGGCCAAAATATTATCAGACCATCACAAAACCGAGACTGAATTCAAAACCTAACTTCAATTCAGAAATTGAATATCTTAGGGGCTAAATTGAACTTTGATCCCTTCACATGATTTGTAGCCCCATATCTCAATTTTTATTTTTCCTAAAGATTCAACTCAATCGGATCTCTACAGCTCCCGAATTTCGCAAAAATACCGAACCATGTTCAGAAAAGTATCTATCTCATAACCTTTAACCAATCCTCTCACTTAGGTTCAATCAATCTCTTTCCATTTAATATCCTAAAATTCATAATTTTCCATTAAAAAGTAGCTAAAAGTCTTAGGAATCCAATGCTTCAAAAATCGAATCAATCGGATGTCGGACGAAGGAATTATGAGCAAAAGATTGAAAACGGGTCGGATCAAAAACCAAAGAATAGAACTTCAATTATACATATATAATCAAATTTTCCAAAACTCGTAACTCTAAATCCCGAACTCAGAATTTGAAAAATTTGGTATCAATAGAAAGATCAAAGGAAGCTCTACAACTTCCCTGAAGAACAGAAAAGTCAATTTGTCCTCTAAGGGAGTCAAAAATTCACTTAAAGTTTCTGTCCTTATCGATTCTTCCTAAACAACCTCCAATTTTCAGTCGATCATAACTCCTAGCCTCGATATCGAAAAATTGCATACTTTATATCAATGGAAAGATAAAAATATCATATAAAACTTTCATTTATACCACTTACTCCAATTCAGACTAAATTTATACGACAAGTGGCCTCAAAACCTAGTGCACGCAAACTTTCCCTTAAGATCATTTTCCAAAAACAAGTGAAATATCCTTATCTTCGAAAAATCATAACTCTCAATCCCAATATCGAAAAATAGCATACTTTATGTCGACATAAAGATTTCAACAAACACTACAAGTCTCAAGAAGATCGTTTTATCAAATTTGGCCTAAATCAAAAAATCAACTCTCATCCTCAAAAAGTCAAACTTTCCTTAATTCTACAAATTTTCACACTTTTTCTCCCGATATCGAAAAATTTCATTCTTTATAGCGACAGAAAACTTTCAACAAAAGCTACAATTTTCATGAAGAGAATTTTGACAAATTCTAACCAAATCAAAAAGTCATCTCTCTACTCCAAAAAGTCAAACTATCTAAATTCTCCAAAATTTAACACTTTCACTAAATCATTTTTTTTTTGCTTTCAATTCCATTCAAAACAATTTATTCAATTCCAATTCCATATAACTCAAAACACCATTTTAGGCTATAATGAATCATAACCATCACTAACAAAGGTTTACACACATTTTTCCTATCGTAATCTCATAAAACCATTCACATTCTCAAAAGACTAATTCACCACTAATTTCTCTTTTCGTGTCAAATTTTTAACTCACAAATCTAAAACAAGTTCGGGGTCCAACACTTGTGGCTATGGTTTTCTAATTTTTAGACGGAATTTTTGTGACGGGAATTTGTGAATTAGTGTCGGGAATGTCACGAACATGTATTGTACTCATTTTAATCGTTACATGTGCCTTATTCAATATTTCTGATTGCCAATTTGGTAATGTTTGGATATTTGGACTGTTTTAGAGACGCTTTTGGAATGTCAATTCACAGACGTTGCCGAGACTTGCAGACTTTAGCTTCGGAAGCAAAGGTGAGTAACCTAGATGGTTCCTCAATTATAATTTGTTTATATTTTGCACTTATAACACTGTGGAGAATAATGGTGGAACTGTTGCGTTTGTTTATGCCTATATTCTGGACCGAAGGTGTCCGATGTATGTGGGAGATTATGACATAAAAGTGTTATCTGTTTGTGAATTTGTGACTTACGTGTCTCTGATGTGATAAATTGTGATACTTGAATGGATTGTGATACGATTCTCGCTTAATTATGACATGTGGATGAATTGTGATACAATTACTGTTAAATTGGGACATATGCATTTCATACATGAATGCATGATCAGATAATGGCAGTTGTGACCGGAGCAGCTACCGAGAGCTAAAAGCTCAATATATTAGGTCTTGAGCCTACACTGATTTAGAGCCACAGGCTCACCGATTAATGCGCCCATACTGGGACAGTTCAGAGCCTCAGGCTCACCGATTAATGCGCCCATATTGGGACAATTTAGGCGCTCGATCACAACACCGAAATAAATTGGAAAGGGTCACATGTGCATTACATATGCATTGGATTGCACTTCTTTGAATGAATGAAAGGCTAACTGCCTTGTGATTCTGTGGTAATTTCTGAATGTGAATTGGGAAATAACTGTCTTATGTTTGAATGTTTTACGAATTCAATTGGTTATAGATGTTTCAGCGAATGAAATGTGGCACATTGTCTATGTTCAAGTGCAATTGTGCGATGTGCTTAAATATGCAACAATGCGAAAATATATGATAAGTGAATTGATGTGTTGCATGAATTGAGAGAACCATCGATGATGGTTCCTCAATGAGTTCGCAAAACTCACCCAAAATTTGTAATTTTTTTCAGGACTCAAAAGAATACCCCGTTAGGCAACGGACATATGGTATCTGCTGGTTAATGAAATAGAGGAGTGGTCGGGATCAGTTCGCGTCTGCATTAGTGTATTTTTTTTATTTTCTGAAATATTGTATTAAGAATAGGTCAAGTAAAGTCAACAGACTGAAATAAATTGTATTTATGAAAAGGGCCCCAAGACCATTGAATTGTTTATGTAAGTTGTCTTCCGCATAAATTATAATGTGTGTGTGTTTGTGTTAAAGTAAAGAAAATAAATTTTGTACTGAGTGTTGTAGCACCCTACCCTCGCAGGGCACGGATTCGGATATCACCACCGATGTCGAGTTCGTGTCATACGGGAGTGGGGTGTTACATCTACCCTGCTCACTTGAGCAGCATCATGATCCCCATTTACAAAATTGAACATTGCACAATGATTAATCAAGAAAGATGAAATCTTTATCATAACCCAATTCACACTAGAACATGACACAACTATTAGTTTTAATACAGGCTACCAAGTATGTCACCAACAACGAATCTCTAGCTTGCATCCCAAGAAGAGTAAGAACCAATACTAGGTATGGTCTACGCTAAGTTGCCTCCAACTACATGGTTTGTCTGAGAAATTAAGCACTGGAACAAAATGGCTGCTACAATTACTGCAATAAACGCCATGTTCGATCTTCGTCCCATGATTTATGTTCGTGTTCTTTAAGTCTAGGCAACCTCTGTTCATCTTTAACTCTTTCTCTTCAAGAAATCTACTTTTTTACTTGGAAGGAAGGATCCATTAAAATAAAAATGAAAATAAAAATCAATTTTGATATGAAAGATAAAGAATTGATTGAGAAGTTAAAATAAAAGAATTGCCATGGCAAGTTTGCGATAGGCAGTGCGGATATCGAAGAAGGAGGAGTCCTTGCTAATGTCAAGCATTGAGTAATAACAAGATTCAACATTTGATCCTCCTTCCACTCCATCTCTAATGTTATGGGCTATGTATGAAGAATGAGAGACAAAATATATACTGGAACTTTAAAAAGAGAGAGAGAGAGGATTTTGTGAGTGAGTTAAAGGTAGAACCTTCTAGAGTTTTATTATTTTTATTTTAGATATGTACCCCAATTAAATGAAGCTCAAAGTGACATGATTGAGACCGGGAAGCATTATTAATTGGTGACAACAAGAGAGATTGGAGAAAGAAGCAAGAGGAGGAGGATGATTTACTATTACTTTAGTACGCGATCTCTAAGTATCTTTTCTCAACATTCATCGATTTTTATTTATGAAATATTGCCAAAGAGAGATTGGAGAGAGAAGTAGAGGTTATAAGAGTTATTAATTGGGTTGATAGGTTTCTCATTCAAGAGACAACCAAAATTTATTACGTGTCAGATAATATAAAGAACTGAATGGGTAATATTTGCTTTTTTACTCGAAAAAAAAGGACATGCCAACTTATGTCTACTATTTATAGGGAGAGTTTAATGGAATAAATTTGGGCCGTCAAATGAATTTGGGACTAATAGATCTAGGACACATTAACGATGATGACAACCATCTATTCACACTTAGTACATAGTACTTAAATAAACATTGACTTGATTCACACGTGGCGTTCTTATATGATTAAATATGAACCCAAGCTGATTGTAAACCCCATGTAATAATTGTACAATGACATTGAACTACGTGAAATAAATTTAACTACAAACACAATTCTTTAAGTTGTTCTAACTTATTAACTTATGAAATATATGTCTATGTACTTCGGACTAAATATACATACTAATCAAAACTTAATGTCAAATTCATTCACTCCAATCACTCATACAAAAACATTCATAATTAGTTAGTCAATCGAAACTGTAACTATCCTTAAATAACTTTTTATGAGAAGTCATGCTATTCACAAAGATTAGTATGATTTATTACATAATGCCTAATTTTTGTTCATTTTCATTAACTGAACCTAGCCTTTTGACAATAAGGAAAACATTTATGATGAATGTCCCCCAGTTACTCAACTAAGTCATGTTTTTATTAAACGGCTTTGTTGGAATGTCATTATAGCCTTTTGACGCAAAGGCAAACATTTGTGATGAATGTCCCCCGGTTACTCAGCTATAACATATTCTTAATTGGCTAATAGCTTTATTCATAACCTGATTTGTTTCAAAGAGGGCCAGTGGAATAGTTATTTATTAAAAAAAATACACTCTTATATATATATATATTCTTGCCTATCTTCTTTCTTTAGCTAATCATTCTCATGAAAAGATACTAAAGATGCTACTG